>JAMZAV010000067.1:0-677591 GCA_024449915.1 Sweltsa coloradensis
TGGCTTGTGTATCTTGGGGGCGCAGCCCTATAGCTTAGGACAACGAGACGATTTCTTCCTTGGTAGGATATATTTCTGAATTTCGGGGTCAATTGGAGAGGCAATAATTTTTGTTCTGCTAGTTTTTTCCAAATAGGTTGTAGGGTCAGAATTGTATTATTCATAGGACGAGTCTTCCACCACGGTGTGCATTTTTTCGTTATAGTCCGAAGTATTCATTACCACCGTTGCGTTTCCCTTGTCTGCAGGTAGAACAAAAACATCCATGTTATTTCTTAGGCGCTTTGAGGCTTGAATTTCGGCATGTGAGATGTTTCTTCTTGGCGGCTTGGTGGTACGCAGGATGCCAGAGGTAGGCCTACCTTGACGGATCGACTCGGCTATGTCGTCAGGTAAGCCACCGATGGCTGACTCAACTCCACAGATGATATCTTCCACCGGAATGCGTGAGGGAGCTACAGCAAAGTTAAAACCTTTGGCTAGGGCTTCCTGTGTGGTGTTGTCCAGGTGGAGTGAGGAGAGATTGTGTACCAAGATGGTTGGTTTGTTTAACTTGTTTTCACTGGCTAATGGTGGCTTCTGAGACTTTAGAAGAGAATTAAACTTTTTTATATGGCGGTCGGTGGTCATCGCTGCGGTCATCTTCAGCCCCGTTGGTGAGATTTCTCTTCAATAGATGTAGTGTATTGTGTGTGTGTTAAGTTGGCAGCACTGACTGACCAAAGTGAAGTAGTGAATAAAGATGGATGCTAGAAGCTAAACCTTGTCAAGTGAGTTCATTACATTGGCGACGAAAAAAAAGCGTGATTCAATTCGATGTTATACACGAAACAGTGATTGAATTCGGTAGTGTACAACAGTGTTTCAATACGAGCGAGCGTGCAACGTAAGCTACAATGGATTCAGAGAACTCCAGCATCAAACCTTTCGTGCCCGGCGTGGATCACACCAGCACCTCACAGCGATGGGACCGCTGGCTAGACCAACTGAGGGAGAAATGCCGATTACCCGAGGTACGTAAAGATTTCATTAAAGAGGGAGACAGGTTAACTATTGATAGGGCTCAAGAGATCGCAAGAGGCAATTGAAGCCTGCACACAACGTGCTAGTTTGGGCGAGGCTGAAAACGTTGCACGGGTGACGTCATCGCCCGGCCAGTCAAGCAACCGGCGTTCCGGTCGGCCTGGCTCGAGGCTAGCATGCTATCGATGCGGTAATACCAACCATCTCGCGCGCGACGCGAAATGTCCCGCGAGAGGGAAGAAATGTATGAAGTGCGGTATTGAGGGCACTTTGCTAAAATATGTAAAACCAAGGGTGACAAACATGGAAATAGACAAGATAAAAAAGATTCTTCACGGGAAAAGGGGTCCAAAGTCCATAATTTAAATGAAGGAGAAGAAGAAGAAGCCCAAGGTTACACCTTTGCTGTTAGAGGGGAGATTGGGCATAAAGATTGCTTCATAAAAGCTGAGGTGGGAGGTGTTTCAATTAAGCTGATGATTGATTCGGGGGCTTCCTGTAATGTCCTAGATAGGAAGACATGGGAGACTTGCAAGCAGAATAAAATCAAGGGGAAATGTACAGTTACTACAAAAAACATTTATCCTTATGGGAGTACCCAAACCCTTAAAGTATTAGGCAAATTCACCACAGAAGTGAAATTGGAGGGGAAAAGGGCCAAGAACAATATTTTACGGGGTAGACGGTGACGGAGTACCGCTCTTGGGGAGCAGTTCTGCCAGAGACCTGGGCGTTTTAAAAACCGGGTTTCCTCTGAATGCAATAAGTTCCAGGCCCACACAAGAAGAGAATTCTACACTGCAAGAGAATTCTACACTGCAAGAGAATTCTACACTGCAAGAAAAGACTACACTGCAAAAGGTTAAGGAAGAATTCCCAACTGTCTTCACCGGCGTAGGTAAGCTTAAAGATTTTAAGTTGAAACTTTGCATTAAGACAGATGTCACACACCAGTGGCATTGCCAGTCAGGAAGACGCCTCACCAGCTAAAGAACGAAAGTAAGTGAGAAAATAGAAGAACTCCTAGCTAATGACCTTATAGGGGAGGTGCGTGAACCAGCAGAGTGGGTTTCACCGGTGGTGTTGACTCAGACCAATTCAGGTAAGCTGCGACTATGTGTCGACATGAGGTTCCCAAAACGCTGCAATTGTACGGGAGCGACACATGATACCAACCATTGAAGAGATAACGCCGGAACTACGAGGAAGCACTGTGTTCAGTAAGTTGGACCTTCGTTCTGCGTTCCACCAGATTGAGCTCGACGAGGGGTCACGAGGGATAACAACCTTTATATCCAGCGCAGGGTTGTACAGGTACAAAAGGCTATTTTTTGGGATCAACTGTGCGCCCGAAATATTTCAGCGCATAATAGAAGACGTTGTAGCCGAGTGCGAAGAAGTATGCGTCTTTATAGATGACTTCATCGTTCACGGGAAAACCCAAGCACAGCACGACCACAGACTGCGGATTGTGATGCAGACATTCGCAGAGAAGGGGCTCACACTTAATCCAGACAAGTGTGAGATCAGCAAACCTAAAGTGGACTTCATAGGCACCTGATTTCCAGTCAGGGGATCAAGCCACTACATAGCAAAGTACTGGCGGTCCGGGACTTTAGGGAACCAAAAACTAAAGAGGAATTGAAAAGTTTCCTTGGTATGGCAGGGTACTGCTCCAGGTTCCTTCCCAACTATTCTACGGCTACAGAGCCGCTGAGGCGACTTTTGAGACAAAACGTTAGCTTCAAGTGGGGGCAGGAGCAGACGGATGCGTTCAACAATATTAAGGAAATGTTATCAGACGAGAGAACTTTGGGATTCTATACACCGGGAGCACCGACGACGATCATCGCAGATGCTAGCCCGTATGGGCTCGGGGCCGTCTTAGTTCAAAGAACAGGAAGATGGGCCAAGGATAATAGAGTTCGCAAGCAGGTCACTCACAGATGCCGAGAAAAAGTTCAGTCAGGTCGAACGCGAGGCACTTGGACTGGTATGGGGGTGCGAAAGATTCCACCACTACGTGTACGGGGGCGAGTTTACATTGATTACCGACCATAAACCACTCCAATTCATTTTCGGACCAAGTCCAAGCCATGCGCGAGAGTAGAGCGATGGTGCTTAGACTCCAGTGCTATAACTACAAGGTAGAATACCAGCCAGGGAGAAGCAATATTGCTGATCCACTGTCGAGACTATCAGTTAACTCGAGGAATACCGAAACAACAGAAGATCCAGATCATCATGTTCGATGGGTAGCAAGTCAAGCTGTTCCCAAAGCTATGAGCCTGGAAGAAATCGAAAAAGAATCCAGACAAGACCAGGAAACATCTCTATTAGGAGGAGCATCGAAACCGACACATGGCCGGATGAGCTGAAGAAATTCAAACTCATCAAAAGTGAACTATGCGTGTACCAATCCACGGTTATCCGAGGAACCCGCATATTCATACCTACAAACCTAAGAGACAGGGTGCTCGAACTAGCACACCAGGGCATCCTGGCATAGTCTTGATGAACAGAAATTGCGTTCAAAAGTCTGGTGTGGCCAGCATTAGATAAGGCAGTGGAAACGTTCTGCAGACACTGCCATGGGTGCCAGGTGGTCAGCTCACCCAGCCGCCCAGAACCTGTGATTAGAAACCAGATTACCAGACAGACCGTGGCAAGACTTGGCGATAGACTACTTGGGACCGCTCCCAAATGGACAATACGTGTTCGTTGTCATCGACTACTATTCAAGATTCCACGAGGCCGTGCTATCACCTAGCGTCACAACCGCTAAAACTATCGACCTGTTAGAAGAAATCTTCGCACGATTCGGACTACCGGAATCGATCAAATTGGACAATGCGGCATACTTCACTAGCAACGACTTCCATGATTATTGTATCACCAACAACATCGAGCTGAGATACTCGACGCCAGAGTGGCCGCAGGGGAATGGCGAAGTGGAGCGACAGAATCGGTCCATAATGAAGAGACTTCGCATAGCAGCAGCAACTGATCAAGACATCAAGACTGCCTTGAGAGAATATCTCTTTCTCTATCGAACAACACCCCATTCTACAACGGGCTGCACTCCGGCTTCATTGATGTTTGGACGAGAGCTTCGTGACAAAGTTCCAAGTATACAATCATGTACCTATCCAGATGAAGAATTCCGAGATCGGGACAGGGAAATGAAGGAGTTAGGGAAAACATAACATCGATCAAAGACGAGGGGCAGTAAGCAGCAACATATCTGTAGGAGACTACGTGTTGGCGCGTCAAGAGAAACGCAACAAGTTTACCACACCGTATAACACAGTACCGTTCGAGGTTACCGAGAGGGATGGCAACGCCGTGACGATCTGTTCGCCAGCCGGTGCACAGTACCGTCGGAACGTGAGCCACGTACGGAAGTACTACTCCCCACAACCTGGCAAGCCCTACACTCAATCCAATCCCTTCGACACATATCACAAAACCCGAGAACCATGTTCCCGACCAACCAGCAAATACCTCACTGGAGAAACAATCATCACCCCTCCTCCTATAGTCACAATTAATCAAAACATAGATGTTCCATTGTCTCCACAGTCTCCTAGACCTGTAGCAGGAGACAGATCACCCCGCTCCGACCAGGGAACCGTGGGAGCGAAGAGGCCAGGCCGAGCCGCCAACGCAGACCCCCGGTTTGGATGAGTGACTATCAACTGTAGAAGATTAATGATCATGTGAGGTGTCCTTATCATTCCATTGACAATTCCGATTATTAGTAGTTTAATAACAAAATAGTTCGTCCACATCAGTAGTTTACCAACGTGGAAGTTTAATTATGTTATGTTAATGAAACGTAGTATGTAGTTCAATCATAACCATAATTAGTGATTACATAAGAAGAAGTGAAGATCAAAGACATTATAAATCATTATCCATTCAATATAATTTTGGAGGTACCTAGTTTGTAGTTTCAAATCACTTTAAGAAAAAGGGAATGATGTAGTGTATTGTGTGTGTGTAAGTTGGCAGCACTGACTGACCAAAGTGAAGTAGTGAATAAAGATGGATGCTAGAAGCTAAACCTTGTCAAGTGAGTTCATTACAATAGCTTGCCACAATACTGGATGTATGCTAGTGCTTAATTCTCGTGTGCGTCGTGAAGTTTGACATTTACTATGTGCAGCTGATGGCTGTATTGTGGATAGAATCTCTGAGTAGGGACATGCTGGCTTTGTGAAGTATCTTGGTCGCACCACACAAAATCAAGTGCGTCGACCAAGATACTTCACAAAGCCAGCATGTCCTACTCAGAGATTCTATCCACAATACACGCCATCAGCTGCACATAGTAAATGTCAAACTTCACGACGCACACGATGAATTAAGTACTAGCATACATCCAGTATTGTGGCAAGCTATTGAAGAGAAATCTCACCAACGGGCTGAAGATGACGCAGCGATGACCACCGACCGCCATATAAAAAAGTTTAATTCTCTTCTAAAGTCTCAGAAGCCACCATTAGCCAGTGAAAACAAGTTAAACAAACCTAGGTACACAATCACTCCTCACTACACCTGGGCAACACCACACAGGAAGCCCTAGCCAAAGGTTTTAACTTTGCTGTAGCTCCCTCACGCATTCCGGTGGAAGATATCATCTGTGGAGTTGAGTCAGCCATCGGTGGCTTACCTGACGACATAGCCGAGTCGATCCGTCAAGATACATCTGGCATCCTGCGTACCACCAAGCCGCCAAGAAGAAACATCTCACATGCAGAAATTCAAGCCCTCAAAGCACTAAGAAATAACATGGATGTTTTTGTTCTACCTGCAGACAAGGGAAACGCAACGGTGGTAAATGAATACTTCGGACTATAACAACAAAATGCACACGCTGCTGGAAGACTCTGCCTATAAAACAATACAACTCAGACCCTACAACTTATTTGGAAAAAACTACCAGAACTAAAATTATAGCCTCTCCAATGACCCTGAAATTCAGAAATATATCATACCAAGGGAGAATCGTCTCGTTGTCCTAAGCTATATGGTCTGCCCAAGATACACAAGCCAGAAACACCTCTCAGACCGATAGTTAGCTCGATCGATTCTCCGACCCAGCCACTAGCTAGATACCTTGCCAAACAACTACAACCGTACGTGGAGGACGCAGAGTCGTATGTCAAGAATGCAGAACACTTCATCAACAGTTTAGCTAACACAACCATGGAAGAAGGTCATCTACTAATAAGCCTTGATGTTGTATCGCTGTTCACTCAGATCCCTGTCCAGGAAGCTCTTGAATCAATTCGGAAAACTTACAACCCTCCTGATCACATCATGGAGTTGTCGGAACATTGTCTTGCTAACACCTACTTCATGTTTGACGCAGTCAGGTACAAAACAAATTGAAGGCGCGCCAATGGGTTCACACACTCTCGCCTGTAATAGCCAATCTCTTCATGACCATCTTTGAAAACCCAAGCGTTGAAAAGGGCAAAACTGAAACCATCCATTGGCGCCGCTACGTTGACGATATATTCTGCATATGGCCCCATGGTAGGGAGATGTTACCTGAGTTCCTTACTTATCTGAATAGCCTCCACCCCAACATCCAATTCACGATAGAAGTTGAGGAGAACGGCCAGCTACCATTCCTAGATGTGTGCCTGATAAGAAGAGCTGATGGAAATCTGGGCCACACGGTTTACCGTAAACCTACGCACACAAACAGATACCTTAATGCTGCATCTCATCATCATCCAGCCCAACTCAACTCTGTGTTGAACACACTGACCACACGCTCTATACGACTATCAGATTCTGATCACTTAGCGTCGGAGAAGAAAACTCTGCGGGAGACCCTATGTGCTAATGGCTACTCACATTACAACATAACAAAAGCATTCAAACGTCAACCTAAAGTCAGTGACGGAGGAGAAATAGAACAAGAAAAACACCGTGCAACAGCTTATCTGCCTTATATCAAAGGTACAACAGATAAAGTCAGTAGACTGCTCAGGGTCCACAACATCAAGACCACTTTCAAGCACATCGCAAAATCAACACCATGCTAAGAAGTGCAAAGCAGTCAATCCCTCTGGAGTCGCAAGGAGTCTACGAGGTCCCCTGTGGTTCGTGCCCCCAAGTCTATGTGGGCCAAACAAATAGGAGAATATCGGCTAGAGTGAAGGAACACGAACTCGCAGTAAGACAGGACAAAGCAACATCCGCATTAGCTCAGCATGTAAGGAAGGAAGGCCATTGGATAGACTTTGCCAACACTAGGACTCTAGCAGTAGCCCCTGTATATTACCCTCGTATCATACGCGAAGCCATCGAGATAGAAAAACGTCCCTGCAACATTAACAAGCGAGATGATGCCCAAAAACTGGCAACACCATGAAAACCAATCTTGGTCCAATACCAAGTGGTAAACAAACACATACCACCTTCAGACACAACAAACGCTACTACACAAGAGCCTTCCTCGAGCAACACAGTACAAATCTCTGCATTTCCAATACAACCTCGCCGCCCCGCACCTATTTCCACCACAATAGGAGGCATGCATACTCGATCGAGGACGCGCGCAGTTGGGTTGGAGACTGTCAGTCGAGTGCGTGTTCTTGAAGAAGGAAGACGTACAGTGAGTGACTCGTGATCATGCCAGATGTGATTCTGGCGAAACGTCGAGTGCCAGGCGACAGACAAAGGTCTGTAGCAGCAAACTCAAACAAGCGGCGGAATGTCCCGGAAGACAATTACAACATACAATACGTCCGCGAAAACTTAAGAACAAACATATATATATATATATATATATATATATTGGATTTTTTTTTAGGTTTTCGTAGGTATTTGTATGTGTTACCATCTTTAAATAATTAAATTTACTTCTTTCGGTTTACCACGTATATTTCGTATTCGTATTTCGATCAAAATCAATTGCTGACAAGGATAGTTTAAATGTTGAGATGTATAACCTTAAGGACGCTCTTCTCCGGAATGGATTTTCTACTGTAAGCATATATAATGCATTTAATCGTGTACCCAATAAAACGCAAGCGAATGTTGATGATGAAACTGTGAAACCACGAAAAGTAGCATTTTTGCCCTACATGAGAGGCACTACTGATCGAGTTAGCAAAGATCTTGTCTGGGCATGAGGTGAAAACTGTATTCCTACACACACAGGAAGGTTAGTTCATTTTAAGATCACCAAAGGACGCCATACCATTGGAAAGCCATGGTGTGTACGAAATTCCCTGCGGATCATGTGAAAAAACGTATGTGGGGCAGACTGGAAGAAAAATCTCTCAACGTCGACAGGAACACTTACTCTCAGTAGAAAAGAATGAACCAAGATCAGCTCTTGCACAACACGTGGCAGATCAGGGACATGCTATTAATTTTGAGGGTACAAGAGTTATTGCTTCTACGGACCGTTATTCATTCCAGGATTATAAGGGAAGCAATAGAAAATTGAGAAGAGGCCTCATAGTTTAAACAAAAGGTATGATGGAAAACGCCTACCTCAGACTTGGAAGTCCATCATAAACCTTTGCCATAAACCAAGAACATTAACGCATACTCCTCCTCCTCCTCCTACTGCTACTCCTCCTGCTGTAAGTCTACGACCCGTAACAAGAAGTCAGACTAACCATACTGGTCAAAATATTCACAAAACCGTGATACCTTCCACAAGTCAAGGTCCAAGGACAAGAAGTCAAGCAAGAAATCATCCCACAAGTCCTGGTCAAGCAGACTAGCCTACTTCATCTAATCAATAACATGACATGTTTTTCTAAACTCTTTCCACATGTTATAATATTCTTGTTAGTTAACTTCTTTGCATTGCCTTGTTTATTATGTTTGTTTTATGTTATTATTGTTTTTGTTTCGTTTTCCTCTTGAAGTGTTTTTGTATATTGGGTTTTTTTACTTGAGTTGCTTTACTGTCTTTGACAAAGATTGGTGAAATCCAGTCGAAACGTCGGATTAAATAAACAATATACGTGGTAAACCGAAAGAAGTAAATTTAATTATTTAAAGATGGTAACATATATATATATATGTCATTTTTTAAAAGTTTTACCGTAAAAGTTTTAAAAAATGACATCATATCCCAACCACGAAAGTCTAAAAACTTATATATATATATATATATGTTAGCACGTAGGTTTTCACGAACAGTCATAGGTACATCCAAATTTGGTTTTAGGGTTTTTGTTCGTGTATTTTCTCTTCTCTCTAGCTGGCCTACACAAGGACCATTGTCAGCTGGTCGACGTTTCGGCTGAATCACATCAGCCATCATCAGGACGAGACCCTTACAGCTCCGAAAAAACTACTGCTGCTGCTTCTACTGCAGACGTGGGAATAACCTCGCGTAACAACTCTGCTGGTTTATATACTCTCCAACTCAATGTACGTAAACACATTGCGCACGCAGCCCGACTCAGCCCGGGCAAAAACAAACAAACATTCAAAATTCTTCGTGGGGTGAATGAGTTAGTATGATACTTGATTTTCAATCCAGCGGGTATTATGTCTTCGTCTCGGCACCTTTTAAAAACGAAAGGTCGCACAGCAGCTGCGTTCTTCTGCACTGTAACTTTTCAAAGATTCTTGTCCAACGATAGGTTACCTCCCCGTACAGATGAACAATGTTAGCACGTAGGTTTTCACGAACAGTCATAGGTACATCCAAATTTGGTTTTAGGGTTTTTGTTCGTGTATTTTCTCTTCTCTCTAGCTGGCCTACACAAGGACCATTGTCAGCTGGTCGACGTTTCGGCTGAATCACATCAGCCATCATCAGGACGAGACCCTTACAGCTCCGAAAAAACTACTGCTGCTGCTTCTACTGCAGACGTGGGAATAACCTCGCGTAACAACTCTGCTGGTTTATATACTCTCCAACTCAATGTACGTAAACACATTGCGCACGCAGCCTGACTCAGCCCGGGCAAAAACAAACAAACATTCAAAATTCTTCGTGTGGTGAATGAGTTAGTATGATACTTGATTTTCAATCCAGCGGGTATTATGTCTTCGTCTCGGCACCTTTTTAAAAACGAAAGGTCGCACAGCAGCTGCGTTCTTCTGCACTGTAACTTTAGGGCCAGCTAGAGAGAAGAGAAAATACACGAACAAAAACCCTAAAACCAAATTTGGATGTATATATATATATATAAAATGGCAGAAAGCCTAAGGTAAATGAAGAAAAAAAAAAATAATGAGATAATAAAATTCCCCAAAAAAATTATTACTTGATTTGGAAATTTTATCAATGGGCATCACTTCACATCAATTGACAGTGTTGTCAATAGATTATTATTAGACCAAATGATTTAACAAATTGATGTCACATGACATGATGGTAACTTTTCCACATCAAGTGATGCCAATTAACCCATTGGAGCAGTAAGTCGAGTCATTGGCCAACTCATACTCTTTTAAGGAAACCTGTCAAATAAGAGTGATATTGACGTTTGGAGGAAAAAATTGCGATGTCGCTGAATTTTTGCAGAGACCTTCCTTATATAATACTTATTAACATAATAAAACTCCCCTACAATCGGACTGGAGCTTCGGCCGCCATATTGGAAAATGGCGGCCAAAAGGTGTTTGTTATCGAATATCTCCAAATTGGTTTGAGATAGACAAAATATCTCAATGGCAAAAATATATCCCATTTAATTCCCTACAAAACAGGTGTATTATATAGTTTTGGTAGGGGTACAGGTTACGTCACAAAATCGTGGTTTATATGTTGTTCATTGAAGTACCAGCTTATTTCCAAATTGTCACCCCCAGCATCAAACAATGCCCGGTAAATCCGTACGAAATCGATTTAAATACAAAAGAACTTTTGTACGGGGTTCATGAAAGCTTCCATTAGTATTTAAAAAATCAGTTCTGCAAAATCGGATTTTGCATTTACCCGGAATTTGGGTTTTTCCATTGTTGGCATTTCCTAAAAAATGACATATTTTACTGTCCATTATTAAGCACTAAATAGCATTGGAGGAAAAATTCTTTCTACGCACATTGAAATGACTTAAATAATGATCCGATTACCACCAAAGTTTAAATCCAATATGGCTGCTGATTCCTAATATCCACAACATCAAAGTGAATTATGTAACAAAAAGAGTGTAAAAACAGCACGAAAACAGTATTCATATTGTGAATATTAGGAATTAGCAGCCATATTGGATTTAAACTTTGGTTGTAATCGGATCATTATTTAAGTCATTTCAATGTGCGTAGAAAGAATTTTTCCTCCAATGCTATTTAGTGCTTAATAATGGACAGTAAAATATGTAATTTTTTAGGAAATGCCAACAATGGAAAAACCCAAATTCCGGGTAAATGCAAAATCCGATTTCGCAGAACTGATTTTTTAAAATACTAATGGAAGCTTTCATGAACCCCGTACAAAAGTCCTTTTGTATTTAAATCGATTTCTTACGGATTTACCGGGCATTGTTTGATGCTGGGCGTGAAAATTTGGAAATTAGCTGGTACTCCAATAAGCAACGTATAAACCACGGTTTTGTAACGTAACCTTTGCCCCTACCAAAACTATAGAAGACACCTGTTTCGTAGGGAATTAAATGGGGAATATTTTTGCTATTGAGATATTTTGTCTATCTCAAACAAATTTGGAGATATTCGATAAAAATCACTTTTTGGCCGCTATTTTCCAATATGGCGGTCAAAGCTCCGGTCCGATTGTAGGGGAGTTTTAGTATGTTGATAAGTATCCTTTAAGGAAGGTCTCTGCAAAAATTCAGCGACATCGCAATTTTTTCCTCCAAAAATTCTAATTTGACAGGATTACAAAAAATACAATTTTTTACAAAACAAAATGCTGTTCAAAATTAAAATTGACAAAATGTAAATCGTAAGGCTAGTATGAATTTTATTAAATATTTAAAAATTTGTAAGGGTAAAAATAAAACAAAACAGAAAAATTTAAAAAATCTTAGTAATTTCAAAACAGGCTAACATGCTGAATTTTGAAACCACAAAAAATGAAGGGCATAATGCATATTTAAAAATCGTAGTTCTAGCTTAACATTGAAAACAAAGGATTAATTTTAAATTATTGGGCTAGGTCTAGGTTAAATCCAAAATTTGCCAACAAATTATTAATATTGTCCCGAAAAAAATGTATTCAAATTATCATAAAAAAAATCATTTCATTTTGTACCCTAAGAAATTGAATTTCTAACTTAAAAAAGGGCTTACTGATGATTCCTTAAAAGGCTCATATCAGTTGGAATTCAATTGCTGGTTAATTTCTACCAAGGAGTTTATTTCGTTACCACACACACACGCTCAAATGTTTAGTTGCTCGGTTTTATAGTGGGCGACTATGACGCTGTTATGATGATTGTATAAAACAAAACATAAAAGAACCTCCACCCAATATTAATATTATGTATCAGTAGAAACAATCTAACTTTTCAGTAAATATCACGGACACGCATTCATTTCAAAAATGGTTCTAAACTCACTGATTCACCATCAAAAATAATAATTCCAATTTTACAAATCCAGGAAGAAAAAACCTTCCAAGCCCATGATAAGATAGATCCAAGATACAAAGGACACATTTGGCAGTTGGCACATAGCTATTCGCTCGGCCAGGATAAACCCGTCGTTTATGAAACTTTACATAGTTGTCAATAAAGCATACATAGACATTGGACAGCCCTACAATAGAAGATTTTTGAAATTTTATTTATATCAGCCAGGATCAATCCATGAATATGACCAATTTTGGACTATTTAAGAAAATCCAAACACCTGACAATCAATAATTGATTATTATTTAATCATAGTAAATCCCTACAAGGTTTACAAGAAATTACACCCCCTTCAAAATTCCATGTGCTCGTATTGATGTTTTTAAATTTTCCCTTATCAACCGAATTCAATTGACACCTACAACAAATTATTAGCAATTGACATAAAAATTTACATCAACCACATGAAACTTTATTCCACTTTGCCAACATGACTCATTTATCACTCTTATCACCTTTTCACCAGTTTTGTATTTTATAACATCAATTCATTTTTCATTCATTTTGTTTTTTCAGACGTTTTTTATACTAGAAAAACGCTAAAGTCCCGCCGCGTTGATGGATGAGCTTTTTTGTAAGTTTTTGTTTGCGTAGGACCACTTTTCCTTTGCAAGTGCTTTTTGAATGCATTGTAGGTGATTGTTGTCGAGTTTCTATTGTTACTTGATTTTTGTTATTATAAACCTAAAAAAAAACTCATATTAAAACCTTTATTCTATGGATTCTGGCTAACTTTTTCAACTTTTTCTTTCAAAAGGTACTACATCACCATAACCTTAATGTCCATGTGAAATATGAACGTTGTAGCTCCACCCGTTTGGTCAGAATCAGCCCAAATGTCACGAAAATATCGCACCAAAAATCGAAAAAAATCGTAAAAGTACGTTTATTCTATGGATTCTGGTTAAACTTTTCAACTTTTTTTTTACAATGTACTACATCCCCATAACCTTAATGTCCATGTAAAATATGAACTTTGTAGCCCCACCCGTTTGGTCAGAATCGGCCCAAATGTCACGAAAATATCGCACTAAAAATCGAAAAAAATCGTTAAAGTGCGATATTCATGAGAAATATTTCTTCGATTGTACCCAAAGACGTGGCACGCCTAAGTTCAGAGATTTCTAAGGTCCCCTTCAATTTTCATCAAGATCGCTCATGCCGTTTTCCCGAAATCGTGCGAACAAACAGACAAAAAACACACAAAAAAAAACACAAAAAAACATTGGAGCTAAATTTTTTGAGTGGTCAGTGAAATTGAAGTTTTCGCTTCGCTCGCTACTCTCATCCAATTAATTTTATACTTTTGTTATTCAAAATTTTCTTAATGTATTTGTTGTATAATTTTAATTTTATATAGTCATTGTCCTTGAATTTATTGATTTCGTATAATGTATTTGTATTGAATTAGTTTTAGTAACCCGATAAATGCCTGTTGCTAGAGATCAATAAATATAACTAGGAAAACGCTAAAGTCCCGCCGCGTTGATGGATGAGCTTTTTTAAGTTTTTAGTTTGCGTGGGATCTTTACTTTTGCAAGTGCTTTGTTTTGCTGCCTACGCATTGTAGGTGATTGTTGTCAAGTAACTTGTCAATTTGTTATTATTTACCGTAAAAACTTATATTAAAAGCTTTATTTCTATGGATTCTGGCTAACTTTTTCAACTTTCTCTTTCAAAAGGTACTTCATCCCCATAACCTTAATGTCCATGTATAATATGAACGTTGAAGCCCCACCCGTCTGGTCAGAATTGGCCCAAATGGCACGAAAATATCACACAAAAAATCAAAAAACTTATATTAAAAGCTATATTTTTATGGATTCTGGCTAACTTTTTCAACTTTTTCTTTCAAAAGGTACTACATCACCATAACCTTAATGTCCATGTATAATATGAACGTTGTAGCCCTACCCGTTTGGTCAGAATTGGCCCAAATGGCACGAAAATATCGCACAAAAAATCGAAAAAAATCGTAAAAGTACGATATTCATGAGAAATATTTCTTCGATTGTACCCAAAAACAATACAGCTCTAAGTTCAGAGATTTCGAAGGTCCCTTTCAATTTTCATCAAGATCGGATTTGCCGTTTGCCCGGTAAAGAGCGAACAAACAGACAAAAATACAAAAATTAGAAAAAAACAAAAAAAAAAAACACCCGAGCTAAATTTTTTGGGGGTTAGTGAAATAGAAGTCTTCGCTTCGCTCATCCAATAAAATCATTTTGTTGAAAATTGTTACTATAAAGCCCCATATTTTTATTTCCGTGATTATTACCCAAAATTTCTAACAACTATGGTGTCAGTCGGTTGAGCGAATAGGAATTTACTTAATTTAATAATTAATTAATTTTAATTAATAATTTGTTGCGTTTTAATGCATTGTTGTTGTAATATTGCTATTTCAAATATTTACTTAAAATGTATAGTTCATTGTTGTGTCTGCATGTAACTATAGATTTGTAAACTTTTGTAAACCAGTTTTTATAACTGAATATTATAATAGTCATTAATTAATTAAATAAAAAATAAACGCATGTCCTATACAGCAACAAGACCATCCTATCAAGCGCATTGTTGCCGGTGATGAAGAATGTGCTGTAAACAACTTAAACGACTTATAAATTACAGCAGAAAAAGCAGTGAATATGACATATATGTGTTAATTTTCGTCGACATACATTTTTTCATAGATGTCCCTGAACAATGTAAATAAGTCTAGATAGCATGTAGGTAGAAGCCTACCTACACACACATTCTGCAATTTTATCTAAAAACGTGTTTTTATTACAATTCCTGGACCAGATAAGATAACGTCGTAACTGCTAGACAGACAGTATTGATCATTGTAAAGCGAGAATGATAGAGAGAAGTACTGAAGTCACGAAGTGGAGAACTTTAGTAACGTTTCCGGTAAGACATTTCACCAGTTTGTGCATTATGAGCTTGAGTGATACTTTTTAAGGTCTTAACAGCTATTTCACTTCCTAGGCCTACTCATTATCCACTCATGGCATTTTATAAACATCCCAACACTTTTAATTTCAACATATTATATAATATTAATCCTAAACACAATGTCTAGGAGGATCATTGTTTCTTGTTCAGGGGGATATTGATGTTACCATTATTTACCACATAGCATAAAACTATCTTAAGGCTATTCAACCGTGTTTTGCTATTTTCCCAATATGCTACCAAGTCAGAATAAAGTAAATTGCTTTGAAATCTGGCTCTATTAGAAAATCAAAACTAGTTTTTTCAAATTTTTCTGATCGGGCAAACGGCAAATATCGCCTCTTCAAAATAATTTCAAACTTAAATTCGCCCAAACACCATTCTACGTATAGGTAGTTATGTTTTTGTTTTTTTAATTTTCAACTGGTTTTCTAAAGGCTGACTGAGAGATTTTTTTTACAATATTTTCTTTTTCCTGCACATTTTTTCGTTTGGCGGTATTTTGTACCGATTTGTACCGCCAAACGAAAAAATTCGCAGAAAAGACTTTTTTCTCTCAATCAGCCTCTAGAAAACCAGTTGAAAATGAATGTCACAAAAACACAACTACCTACGTTGAGTGGTGTGCTTGGGCGAATTGAAGTTTGAAATTATTTTATAGTGGCGATATTAGAGGTTTGCCCGATCAGAGAAACTTGAAAAAATAGTTTTGGTTTTCTAAAAGAGCCAGGTTTCAAAGCCATTCACTATATTTTGTCTTGGTGGCGTATTTGTGAAAATAGAAAAACGCAGTCGAATAGCCTTAATTAAAAATTTTCCACAAATTTAAAAGCGATGTCTTACAAACTGTAATTTTTCATGAATTTTTATGATTTGATTTAAAAAAAACTAACAGTGTTCTAAACAAATTAATAAGTAGGTATACTCTCTTACCAGATTATTTTATGTTTCACATAATGCTTGACAATAGAGCCAATATCCTATACGACCATTTTAAAACATTCGTGTATTGAACTTGAACAAAAATTTACACTAAATCATGCACAACATAATTTATGCATTTATTATTAATTAACCTGTTCTATAAAAGTTTATTTTTAAACAATTTAATGTTGTAATAAATATCATTCCCCATTGGTTATCAGAATACTCTTGACTGAACCAACAGACAGAAGACAATATAACGTCGTTTTTGTACAGGAAAAACGGTCGAAGTCATAATTGCCCAATATTTAGCCTGATAAGAATCCTGCACTGCAGGGCATAAATTATGTCGCAATCTTATTTGTTACGGGATATTTTTTGCCAATTGTTCCTATAGCTCAAGTTATTACCAAGTTTGACTATTTTTCCACGGGTTTTGGGTACTCGATATTTTTTCTTTGATAAAGACAAATTCATTATTTATTATTGTGTTTGTTAGAGACATATGAGACAGGAAAGCAGGCTTTGTGTCTCATCCACCACAGTGATCCTGTCCCATCCCTAACATTAATAAAACAATAAACCATTTATTTATCTATGAAATATATGAGATTATTGTGATAAATGTTGACAAATGAAATGATTAGAGAGTTGAAAATGATTGTTCTTTAATGAAATGGTGCCCTAATAAATTTAGCTGTTAACAAATGTTCATTATTTATAGAAGTCGTTGTCAACTTTACAGTTCCAGGCCACCATTTGTTATCTGAAGTGATTAATTAACATTAATCTCTCATAATCTTAACTAACCATCTACGTTGAACGCTGAACTAAGTGTAGTTGCAGTTTGAAATTAGTTTGAAGAGGTAATATTTGCAGTGTGCTCTAACAGAAAATTTTAAAACAAATATGTTGATGTTTCTATAATATAGCGATAATTTTCAAATATTCATTATATTTTTACAAAGTTGCATATTTAAGAAAATAAAACCTGAAATAACACAAACATAATTCAAAAAATGTATAAATTGATTTTTGTTTTTACTATTGTCATAATCAGAGTTTAACACAAATTATTAGTTCACAAATGAAAAACTGCTTCATCTAAGCATATTTTTACTGAAGTAGAGTATACACTTCCGTGATGAAGACATATCTACGAACAAAACGCCTTTTGTAAAGACAAGTTGTTGTGTACCAAAAGACAATCATTATGAAGAAGCCGTGACAAAAGTAGGTGGGGCGTAGGAGAGTGGTATCTCCGCTAGGCTTAGCAGAACCCAAGCTGATAGTTTATTTAATTCAATTATTGGGAAAGTTACAGGAACTCAGTTTTGGAGCCATCGATTTCATCTCACTGTGCTAAGTGAATGCTAAATATATAATTGAGAGCTAACAATTTATAAATTTTATTAATCTATTCATCTATAAGTTACAGTAATTTCGTTTGGGGCAATAAAATATTGGATTTGTTGGCATTATGTTAGTAAGGGGGCAATAGTTCGTTTCAGGTATACATTTTACAGTCAAAAGTAGTTAAATGTAAGTAAAAGTAATTACAATCATATGATTAATGAATGAATTATATATATTTTGTCATAATTTATTATTTATTTCTCGTAAAATAGACTTTACTACCAATATTGAGTGTGTAGTTTTTTAAACAATTTTATTGGAGAATTAATTCAATAAACATGAAAATTCAGGAAATTAACTTGGGCCATACAGTATTGGATTCTTGGTGCTCATATTTGTAATCTGACCAAGTTTTGACATGTAGGCCTAAACCGTAGTTTATGGTCTTTACTAGCCATGAATAGATCTAGCAGACCTTTGTTTGTGGACATGGTTGGTACCGTTAGTGTCCGGTAAAACGCGCTCCGCCAAAGCTCGGAAATGCTGTCATATTTTATGTCGTCATCACATCATTCATGTCAATCCTCATAATTTGACCTCAAAATCACCACCATAACACACAACAAAAAAACTGGAATATAATGTATTGTTCGAATGAAATATTGTGTGCTCACTAGCATGACGAAATGAACGAGGTTATATTATCGGCGAACGGGGAACACTGATAAGCAATCGAAACACAAAAGGACCATCACAAAAAGTAAAGTGGAAGCTTGGTAGAGAATGAGAGGATTGGAATTATTTTGTCATGCCCTTTCTAGTCGCCAGTTGTATCTACTACTATGCGCGAGTGTGAGTGAACGCGTTGAAAAGCAGAATCAATTGGATTATTGTATGAAGCAGGTAGGCCTACATATAAGATTACATTCTAAAATTACAATAGGAGAGTTTTGTATCAATTTGTAATGACCGATGGAAGTAGCTTCGTGAGACAAGTTCGGGAGTCGTCGGTCGATATCGACGCCGGCAATCCCGACTGAAAGTTCGGGCCTTGGATGTGTCAGTGGTGTGTGGCTCGTTGGTCTTGTGGTTAGCGTATCTGCTTCCAATGCAGAAGGTCCACGGTTCGATTCCCGCTAAAGTCAAAGTTTTTAACTTCTGATTTCGACTTAAGTCCATCAGTTCTTGTCTTAGGAGTTTGTAAACGGTGACTTTGGAGCCGTCCTAGCAACGAAGCACATAATAAATTCAAGGTTGTTCTGAATCGGCCTTGTTGATTCTGGCGTTGATCCGCGGGTGTTCGCACTGTCCATACCACTGATTGCTGTATTTCCTATTAAAAATGTCGATCTTTGGTTGGTTATTGCTCACTCGTCGATTGCGTCGGGGCCTACAGGGTTGGTTTGGTCGCTTTGATTTAAAGTCCCCCACAGAAAATCAGTTGTGTGACTGAGTGGCTAAACTCTAAATACAATATATTTATTTTATTTATTTAAAATAATAAGTGGTCGGGCCTGTAAGTGTTTTAGAACTACCAATGTATAACAACGGTTTCGCGAAAAGTATGTACTCTGGTACAATGGGGGTCTTGGGGGATTCCCCTCCAACTATAGTGCATGCCAAATGGGGGCATTTTACTTACTATTAGTGTGCTTTCGTCGACAATTTATAACACTGTGAAGTTATATCGTTAGTTTACCAAATCTTGTCACTATTATAACCCTTTCAGACCCATTGGCCATGATCATAGACATTAACTTTCTAAATTTATATCCGGGTAAAAGATAGTTTTTTTTTCAATTTGAACCCAATTTTTTCCCTATCCCGATTGAACGAAAAGTGCCTTTTTTAGAAAAAATTGAAAATACACATCTTCTAAAAAGGTTAAAAATGGAAAACATTTGGTAGTCCCGGAAAAGTAATATATTTCTAGTAACTATTGACACTACTTGAGATACAAAAAATGTAAAATATGCAAAAAAAATCAGAACAAAATCTTGTTTTAGGAATGTACATCAAATTGACATCTTTACCTAAAATGAAGCTTGAAAATCCAAAATTTATTGACATCTTTACCTAAAATGAAGCTTTAATTCAAAATTCAAAATAACTAAAAACACGATAAGAAATATTTTATAAAAACACTAAAAATCTTTGAAAAAAAAATAGAAAATAATTGCTTAAAATAACTTAATTTTGACTGAAAGGGTTTGAAGTAACCTTTTCTTTCCATTCACCAGAAGATTGCCGATTGGGTATACGGAAGGAATTTTTCCAACTCATACATCGCATTTTTGGATGAGCGTAGCGAGCGTTGCGAGCGAAGCGAAGATTCCATTTCACTACACTGGAGAAAAAAATCCGGAATGTATTTTTTTCTTTTTTGTATGTTTGTCTGTCTGTTAACACGATTCCGGCTAAACCGATACTCCAATTGCGATGAAATTTTCTGGAGGCCTTTGAAATCTCTAAACTTAGAGTTCTGACACGTTTTTGAGCGCCATCGAAAAATTATTTCTCATAAATATCGCAATTTTACGATTTTTTTTCGATTTTTAAAAAATGTCTTCGACTTATATAACACCTACATGCTTTATTCGATTGTAATGATTTTTTCACAGAACCTTTATTTTATGAATTAATATATTCCTGTGAAATTTGAGCGTAATCAAAAAATTACTTCTGATGAAAATCGCAGTTTTACGATTTTTTCGATTTTTAAAATTTTCTTTAACTTATAACACCTACATGCTTTATCCGATTGTAATGATTTTTTTACAGAACCTTAATTTCATGAATTGATATATTCGTGTAAAATTTGACCGGAATCAAAAAATGATTTCTCATGATAATTGCAATTTTACGGTTTTTTTAATCCTTCTACTTAGGCCCTATAATACCTACATGCTTTATCCGATTGTAATAATTTTTTCACAGAACCTTAATTCTATGAATTAATATATTTGTGTGATATTTGAGCGTAATCAAATAATTATTTCTTATGAAAATCGCAATTTTATGCTTTTTTTTTCGTTTTTAAACAATTACGCTCATCCAACAACGCGCCTGAAAAAGCGTTTGGGAAGCTTCCTAGTTTTAAATTTTTTTTTCAATATTTGAAAGCAAATTTTAGAAAAGTGTTATTGAAGAGCCCTCTATATCGTCAGTGTCAGTCGGCCGAGCGAACAGGAGTTTGCTACAAACGCATGTCCTACAATAGGGAACCTAAGTTTTGAAGGCGGGAAGGAAATTGGTTCTCTCTGGTCTCAGCGCCCATAAGAATTAGCATGGTACGAAAATGTAACTCGCCGTATCTTTTGACTCGCGCAAAAGAAATCTAAACCAATAACATCACAAGATGCATAATTTTGTAAAGAAGATGATGTCATTCTACTTTGCTCGATGACGCTTCCTAAATTCAAACTATTATGAGTTAAATGGACCCATGTTTCCGCGCTGTCGCAAATGTACTCTGACTGAGCGGCAACCTAAGCGAGGCGCAGCCACGTTGTGTGCTGCTGTGGCATCCTCGCATACCACGCGCCTGTCCATGGTTGCTAAATGTACTTCGCATTCAAGATTTTGTTGGCACATTAAAGGATATTTTGTTAGTAATGAATAATCTAGTACAACCCAGTGACCTCACAGTAGCCACAAAGCAAGTCGGATACCAAATGTTATGCTGATGCCACGTACAAAATGTTTTTACGAGCTTTTTCATGAGCAGTTTGGAAGGTTTGGCAACAGTGTAAATGTAGAGTTCACTTCAACTCAAAACAAATGTCATTAATATTTGTGATGGAGCAGAGTTATGTATATCCACGCAAAGAGGAAAGATTATAGTTTCTTACAGAATGAATATAATTCCGGTCCGTGGTCGGGTTCTCGCGCTATCGCATACAAAACATTTAGCACGGGTTAATCGCCTATACCACGCTGACCGGAGAGAACCGGACAACGCCCACTTAGGTTCCCTATATTATGCTCTTAAACAGTCACCAGACATCTTCTACAAAACTGTTCAAATTCCAAAATAACTGGTCACACACCTTAAGAGAGGCATACATGCACCCTGGGCAGGTTTCCCACAAGAAATTTATAAAAAATTGTCCACGGTGGAAGACCCAAGAGAACAAAAGAGTCTCCAATGTTCGATGTGCCTTTTTTCTAAAATAAAGGTTAATTTCATTAAAACAAGAATAATGTTGGCAAATTTAGAGATTTTTAAGAGTAGAATTGTTGTGTGGTAACCGTAGAAATGGATACACCATGATAATCTTTCAAAATATCAGGTAGTGCTAAAACATTGGTATCAAAACGAAGAGAATTATCGTGAATATAGGAATGGCTCAATACACCAACGCGCCTGTAACAAGAGTTCGTGAATCGGCATTCTACATGGAGGCTCGATGTGTGTAGTGGACACAGTTGTTTAATTTCTTTTACAAATGCAGGACTTACAAGACTTGATGTATGTATGTTTTTTACCGTTAGTTTGACAGGAATTTAACATCCAATTTACACTTTATGTTCAAGGCCTATTCATTTTCCACTCACATTTACATTTAAACAACCCATCAGCTGTACAATAATAATAATAATACCCTAATAATAATAGAGATAAGTTGAAATAGAGTAGTTGATTTTGAATATTTAGGCTATTCGACCGCGTTTTTCTATTTTCCAAAATATGCTACCAAGTCAAAATATAGTGAATGGCTTTGAAACCTGGCTATTTTAGAAAATCAAAAATATTTTTTTCAATTTTTTCTGATCCGGTACACAGCCAATCCTAAATAGCCACCTCAAAATAATTTTCAACTTCAATTCGTCAAGGCACACCATTCAACGTAGGGTGTTGTGTTTTTGTGACATTAATTTTCAACTGTTTTTCTATAGACTGACTGAGAGAAAAAAGATTTTTTTAAACAATTGTCTTTCCTGCGAATTTTTTCGTTTGGCGGTATTTTTTACCAATTTAAACCGCCAAACAAAAAAAATCGCAGGAAAGACAATTGTTAAAAAAAATCTCTCAGTCAGTCTATAGAATAACAGTTGAAAATGAAATTTACAAAAACACAACACCCTACATTGAATGATGTGCCTTGGCGAATTGAAGTTTGAAATTATTTTGAGATGGCTTTATTGGCCGTGCACCAGATCAGAAAAATTTGAAAAAAATATTTTTGATTTTCTAAAATAGCCAGGTTTCTAAGCCATTAACCATAATAGCATTTTTCGGAAAAAAAAATGCGGTCAAATAGCCGTAAACACATATTTTTATGCCTAGTATTTTGAAGCAACAATATATTTTTGTACCAATAATCCATAAATTAAGTAGGTAGATTCCGTCTTCCCACTAAGACTTTGAAAATCCAATAAATTTGTAACATTTTAAGTGAAATATTATTAATATTAATAATATGGTAAATTTTAGCATAGGAATAGACTCGTCATTGAATAAACGTAAAAGTAAATTTAAAAAATAACATTACCTAGGCTAGAAGGACATAAAATTCTCCAACTATATTTTCACTTATAGATAATATTAAGAGGAAGCCGGCAAAATTTGATGTTCGGCATGATAATTATTTCACACAAAAAAGAAAAATGAAAAATAGATGCGACTAAATTTAGTTGAGAAATTTGAATGGGCGTAAAATTAATATTCCAGTGAGGGGAGATTCAACCATGCAGGGAGAGTTCATCTTGCTGCCCGGACGCTATGACCCACCGTGCCACGTGTTCCGGCGCCCTCGAGTGAGCGTCGTGGCGCTGGGCATTGCTTATCTCTTGTCTTACTCGGCCTACCGCGGCCTCGCCTCTCTGCAGAGCTCCGTCAACCCGTCTGGTCTGGGCACGTCCTCCCTGGCCGGCACCGCGCTCTTCTTCTGCGGTACACTCTTGCTGTTGACCGCCGTGCACGAGGAGGTAGACAGGATGCTGGGGTGAGTACACACTTAGCTCCTCTCTGCAGAGCTCCGTGAAATGAAATTAAAGATATAGTACTAAAACTAAAGCCTAAATACTCTACGGGAATCGATGATTTGTCAATTATGGTATTCAAAAGATGTATCAATGAATTAGCTGAACCATTATCTGATATTTTCAATACTTGCCTGGAGGACGGTGTCTTTCCCCAAGCATTGAAAATATCAAAAATAGTCCCTATATTCAAAAAAGAAAATAAACATATAACCAGTAACTACAGACCAATATCCATTCTTCCAGCAGCTTCAAAAATATTAGAAACCATAATATACACACGAATGGTCTCATTTTTTGACAAGTTTAATACCATAACAGAGAGGCAAAATGGATTTAGACAAGGCAAATCAACAAGCGACACAATCAGTAGATTTCTTAAAACTGTTGTCGGAGCAGTAGACCTAAATTTACCCACATTGGGTATATTCTGCGACCTCACAAAAGCGTTTGATTGTGTTGACCATACAATACTACTAGCCAAACTAGAGTACTATGGCATACGTGGGAATGGTCTAAAGCTTATAACTTCTTACCTGACTGACCGACTGCAATGCGTCGAAATGACTGAACTAAAAGACAACAAACTTACAAAGACTAGATCTGACTATGAAAAAGTAATTTGTGGCGTTCCACAAGGATCAATCCTTGGCCCACTATTTTGTATCATCTTTGTTAATGATCTACCTGATAACATCGAGGATGCAGAGCTTTTTGCAGATGACTTCACTACAAGTATTACCGCTAATGAGACAATACAACTTCAAGAGAAGGCAGATAAAAGAATTACCGAATCCACCGAATGGTTTACGGTGAACAAACAACTGCTAAACTCATCAAAAACCAAATTTATTCAATTCCATTCATTCCAAAAAAACAAATCACTCAACCAAATACCTTGCATTACAAATTCACATGATAAATCCACAGTAGAATCATCTACACAAGCAAAATTATTGGGAATCTGGCATGCCCACATCAACACCCTAATACCAAAACTCAGCTCAGCTTGTTTTGCAATTAAGAGCATCAAACAAATAAGCAACATATCAACTGCTAAAATATGTTACTTTTCTCTATTTGAATCGCACTTGAGATATGGAATCGAATTTTGGGGAATATCGACTCATATCGACAAGGTATTCATCACGCAAAAACGAGCAATCAGGGCATTATGTACCCTTAAGCCGACGGAGCATTGCAAACCCTACTTTATTACACTAAACATTCTTACAGTTACATGCCTTTACATTCTCAAGTCAATTTTAGTCATAAGAAAAAACATCCACACTCTCACAGTCAACAGTGGCATACACACCCACAACACAAGGAACAAAAATAACCTCCATCTTAACCAATATCGTACAAACCTAGGTCAAAAAAACTCTGATTATTTGAATAAAACTCTATTCAATAAACTCCCCCAATCAATAAAAAACATAACAGAACACATCAAATTCAAAAATGAACTAACTAAATTCCTAATACAAAAGGCATACTACAGCATAAAAGACTTTATGACAGACAGAACTACCTAATAATTGCTATATTTTATTATTAGTAGGAGGTACCATATAATAGGCTATAGGCCTATACTATTTTGTAAAATACCTATATTATATTATATTAATACTTATGTAACAACTAGTCTATGTTTAGCAAAAATGGACTACACGGTAAAAACTGTTATAAACTTTAACTGTACTTTGTATTGTTATTTGTTGTCCAAATAAATAAATAAAACCCGTCTGGTCTGGGCACGTCCTCCCTGGCCGGCACCGCGCTCTTCTTCTGCGGTACACTCTTGCTGTTGACCGCCGTGCAGGAGGAGGTAGACAGGATGCTGGGGTGAGTTCATGGACCAACACCACTGTGGACTGCGCTATTACCGAGAAGTTGCATGACATAGTCATATTCCTGTATAATTAAATCGTATTCAAAACTCGTACAAACACTCAGTATGCCTAACCACACAGACATTGATATATACAACACCCCCATGTACAACTACAAATCACTGAACAGCCTTGGAGTAAGAATTGTGAAGGGATGTCCGAGGTAAGAGGACTCAATCCCTTGCATTCGCATAAACAACTGAAGAAAGCCTTGAAAAATCTTCAGTCCAACTCGAATCAGAGTCTCGCGCGTAAACACGCTCATAATGTGTGGCTCGTTGGTCTTGTGGTTAGCGTCTCTGCTTCAAATGCATAAGTTACAGGATTCGATTCCCGCTATATGCAGAAGTTTTTTAACTTTTCATTTAGAGTCCATCATTTCTTGGGTTAGGAATTTGTAAACTGTGACTTTGGAGCCGTCCTAGCAACAAGGCACATAACACATTCTAAGTTGTTCTGAATCGGCCTTGTTGATTCCGGCGTTGATCTATGGGTGTTCGCACTGTCCATACCACTGATTGCTATATTTCCCATTAAAAAACATCGATCTTTAGTTGGTTATCGCTCACTCGTCAATTGTGTCGGGGCCTACAGGGTTAGCTTGGTTGCTTTGGTTTATGTCTCTATGAAAAAAATTAAAATCAATCACAAATAAAAAACAATTTGAAAATGAAAGAAATAAAATGCAGTTAAAGTGCAATTGGAAAAAAGACGACAAAAGTTGCCCGTCGAAATCGAGTTAATGTTAGTAACGCCATTAGCCTTGATGTTAGGATGTTGTCTTTGCAGGGTAGTGGGATATCGAGGTACGATAGCCGCGAGCCTCACCGCCTGCTCCAGCTACGTCCTAGCTCAGTCTCTACTGCAGTTTCCCCACTCAGGGAACCCAGTAGGGGTCTACGTCCCCGCCATCTTAGTGACGTCGGGTGTGGCGGGGGTGGGAGGGGCGCTCCTGGCCTACTGCACCCTGCGCTATCTAGAGAACATAGTGCGCGAGCACCCGCAACTGACAGCCATGACAACAACCTTGTTTCTAGCTTGTTGGAAACTAGCCACGATCGGCGGGAATCTGGTCTCAGCCGTAGGTATGGATATTGTTAATTGTACGACAGTCTACTTTAAATTTAATGTCCCCCACTGAAAAAAATTAGTTATGTGACTGAGTAGTATATATACATATATTCATGATTGGATGAGCGTAGCGAGCGAAGTGAAGATTCCATTTCACTACACTGGAGAAAAAAATCCGGAATATTTTTCTTTTCTTTCTGTTTGTATTTTTGTGTGTTTGTTAACACGATTCCGGCTAAACCGATACTGCAATTGCTATGAAATTTTCTGGAGACCTTCGAAATCTCTGAACTTAGGACTGCCACGTTTTTGAGCGCAATCGAAAAATTATTTGTCATGAAAATCGCAATTTTACGATTTTTTTCGATTTTTTAAACATTTCTTGACTGATAACACCTATGCTTTATCAGATTGTAATGATTTTTGCACATTCTTTTAATTTTATGAATAAATATATATATTTGTGAAATTTAAAGGGGTATTTAACCGCTAAACTCAAAAAATATATTTCATTCAGGCTAACTAGTAATGAATTTAGCAATTAACAGAAAAATTATTGGGGCCACCATGACCTCCCAAAAAATTGTCAAACATGACATTTTTCGAGCTAGGTCCCATCGGTAAAAATCTCCCATAAGAAATAACATGGGGACGATCTTTATGCCCCGTGACCTTGGAGGATTTTGATCCAAAAAAATATTGGCCATTATTGACGTACTCGACAGCCTTTTCTGTAAATTCTCTATATTTTGTTTTGTAATTTGGGCAAGTAGTTCGGTCAAAATATGCGGATTACCAAGATGGGGTGTGATTTTGGAATGCATATTTTTGCGTGTTTGAGGGTATATTTGGGCACAGTTTCAAGACACGATGTTATAAAGGGGCATTTTAGATTGGTACTATGCTCTAGTATCTATGTGGACCAAAAAAGAAGCAGGTTAAAGCCGATTTAGGAAATTTTCCAAAACACCCAATTTTTGCCAATTTCTGGATCAAAAAATTAAAAAAATCGTGTTTCATCACAGTTACAAGATATAATTTTTTTACGGTCATTTAAGTGTAGTATTGAGCTATAGATCACGCGGTAAAAAATAATTTTTGGGGTTTTTAGCCCCTTTAAGTGCAATTGAAATATTATTTTTCTTGAAAATCACAATTTTTCGTTTTTTTTCGATTTAAAAAACATTTCTTTGACTTATAACACCTCATGCTTTGTCCGATTGTAATGATTTTTTCACAGAACCTTAATTTTATGAATTAACATATTCTTGTGAAATTTGAGCGCAATCGAATTTTTTTTTTACTCTTGAACACAATTGGCAGCTCAATGCACCAATTACGCTCATCCAACAACGCGCCAAAAAAAGCGTTTGCGAAGCTTCCTAGTTTTAATTATTGCTTGGTCATGTGGGTTTATTCATGCTTTTAAATTATTCAGAAGCTCCTTGTATCGAACACCCGTGGCTGGTTGGCCCCATATTCCCTAGGATATATGGGCACATTATGACCTAACGGTTGACGCGCACTTCAAATGTTGTTACTATGTCTGATTGCTTGAAATGTTTCAGTTCTCTCCGTGGACTCCAAGAGTAACCCGCAATGCATGACCGAGAATATTACCAACGCGTGTGGACTTAACTTCTGGCCGGGCGACAAATATCTCATTGACAACGAAAACTTGAATCTTAATCGACCAACAAATTACATCATGAACTGGATATGTGGCATTTATTTTGGATTCATGGTACTTTCTGTGCTGGTAGTAATATTTGGTGTTGAAGATCCAAAAAGGTGAGTTAGTCAATTACCGGTAGGTCTATTAATTTAATCGGATTAGGCACAATAAGCACAATGCAGGAGATGAGAAGTTCTTTGGGCCAGGTTATAACCAGGATAGGCCTATAGGCTAATTGGTTTTGAGATAAGATGCAGATTGATGAAAGACACCTATTTTATAAGACAACACACATTAAATTGAGATTTTTTAGTATAATGTAACAGGGCAGAAGCTATCAAGGGCTAGGTTTGGTAGATAAAACAACTACAACTCTTGAAGTACGAAATTGTTCATTTAGAGCTACGCAAAAATAGCGATTTGTGAATAGATGATACAAAGTGTTTTCCAGTGCTATTTTATTTTATTTTCCATAGTATCCACGACTTGTTTATACGCACATATTTTTATTCAGTTAATTGATATTAATTCAACGTTGACAACATAATTTCAAAATAAAAATATGAAAAATTCATACACAAGTTTTTGAAAGTAGCCAAAAAATAGATGCTATAAAAACACTATAAAATAACACTTGAAAATGCTATGTACACCTACCGCTCTATTCATAGTGTACAAGAACAGGGTACGCTATGAGAGTATCCAAAAGATAGCGCGAGGGTAATGAACAGGTTGTCGAAGAACTTGTAAATAAAAAATTACATTTTATTCAAATCTCTTAGTGGAAGTGCCAAGTATAGACCAATAAAATATTATTTTTCATAAAAATTGCTGTTTGTGGAGATGCCAAGTAGGCTTTACAAAGAGATGAACCTTAAAATAATTATAGACCCACTTTTCAAACTCAGTCACCAAAAACAATCTGTATCATCCTTGTTGAAGGGCAGTCAACAAAAAATGCATGTTAATCAGAAGTTGTTTTCGGTTTATATCGAGTGACGTGACACATCACACACATACCAACGATGAACTTAATATATTGATACCAAATTAATTGCGCGAGTTCAATTCAAGTGTCTAAATGAGACTAAACAAATCTATTTTGTGCAAAGGAAAAAATACCGTTATCACACATCAATTTACACAATCATCATAATCATCCTGCTTATGGCAAGGTCATCTTGGCTTTTCAAACAATATTCTTCAAATTCTTTCTATCTTCCCATAATCATTTCACTTCCACCATGATTGTACCATGATTGATTGTAGGGCCCTACCCTATAATAATATTATAATGTAAACCTTTGAAAAATAAAATAATATGTCGCCATGCAGGATTGAAAGATCTTTATTTAGACTACCTAATACTTGGTATAAGTTTCCGAATCTTCGTAAAGAGGGAGTGAATAACTAACTTCTAAAACATGGCTCCCATATAGGTAAAACATGTTGTACATTGTAGTGAATCTAGTTTTAAGTTTAGTGTATAGTTGTTCCGCTTCAAGTATGCCAATGTGCATGGTTTCGGCGGGCCAATGAGCGACCAGTATTTTAAATACGGGACCGCTGATTGGCTGCAATCCACCTGCCGGTAACATCAGGATTGCTTACTAGCTTCGGAACTATAGTAACAAGTGTGGTATAACACGTGATATTTGATAATTTTAATGCATACTGTAGAGTGTATGGGATGTAAGACCTATTATTAATGTAAAAACTAGGAAAACGCTAAAGTCCCGCCGCGTTGATGGATGAGCGTTTTTTTTGTAAGTTTTTTTTTTGCGTTTTGTGCGTTTGTTTGCACTTTTCCTTTGCAAGTGCTTTTTGAATGCATTGTGGAGGTGATTGTTGTCAAGTTTCTATTGTTATTTGTTAATTGGTATTATAAACTTCAAAAAACTCATATTAAAACCTTTATTTCTGTAGATTCTGACTAATTTTTTCAACTTTTTCTTTCAAAAGATACTACATCACCATAACCTTAATGTCCATGTGAAATCTGAACGTTGTAGCCCTACCCGTTTGGTCAGAATCGGCCCAAATGTGACGAAAATATCGCACTAAAAATTGAAAAACTAATATTAAAACCTTTATTTCTATGGATTCTAGCTAACTTTTTCAACTTTTTCTTTCAAAAGGTACTACCAATTACCATAACTTAATGTCCATGTGAAATATGAACGTTTAGCCAACCCGTTTGGTCAGAATCGGCCCAAATGTCACGAAAATATCGCACTAAAAATCGAAAAAAATCGTAAAAGTACGATATTCATGAGAAATATTTCTTCGATTGTACCCAAAAACAATACACCTCTAAGTTCAGAGAAAACGAAGGTCCGGTCAAATTTTCATCAAGATCGCATATGCCGTTTGCCCGGAATCGAGCGAACAAACAGACGGAAAAAAAAAAAAAAAAAAAAAAAAAAACCCGAGCTAAATTTTTTGGGGGGTCAGTGAAATTGAAGTCTTCGCTTCCGCTCGCTACGCTCATCCAATTAAAAGAAAAAAATTATAACAAACTAATATAAAAGTATAAAAAAATACAAAGCAATAAGATCTGCCAAATAAAATTAATATAATAAAATAATCCATAGGGATAGTCAAAGAGACATTTGGCTTGAAGGGGATGGGAGTTAGTAATATAGAAATTTGTTTTACAAGTAATATGCTAATTCAATTAAGAATGATTTAGTTCGCTGCCAAATGAAGTTTGGTATTGGATGTCTCCGATGTGTTTTAGCAATTTATTAAATAATGGAGAGGCAGGTGTATATAGGTCTTTTGAAAAGTGCATTGTGTTATGTTCAGTGTCAAGGCTGTATGGCACTTAGTAGCACCTCGGTAGTGCAGAAGCTACGTGTACACATAATTGCACCAGAAGGGAGTATAGTATTTGTAGTATAGTAAGTAAGTACTAAATGCAGTTGGGAAATTGGTCACAAGATGTTAATTTTATTCAACTGACTGAAGTACCGGACAGAATAATGTTGTATACCATCATTTTCGCCCAATGAGATTTCCGTAGAATAACGTTATAAGAGACGAGGTCCATCTACTGGTGTCTACAACTGCCACAGTGTAAGTAAGAACATATTTGCTTTAACACAACACAATTTGCAATTATATTAAAATTATAAACATTATTTCCTGTTCCTAAAAACTACAAAATTGATGATTTCAACATTGTTCTGCCCAGTGCTTCTATTTTTCACCTTATGTAATTTTCTGTATAAAAGTAAGTGTTGTCTTCCAGGAGTGAAGAACAGGATGATACAGACATATCCAAGATGGCGCATTTACATAAAGACGTCACAACAGAAAATAAATATGATGAAAATGATCGGGACACATTACTGTATACTCTTCTACTAGTTCCAATGTTGATGTCGCTTGGATTAGGTCACGCCTTTTTTGAAGCAGACTTCACTTCGGTAAGATGATTTTTGATGACATCCTGGAAAAAACAATGTTCTATGTTCAAGACAACATTGATAAGATGTACAAAAATTTCATAATGACAATTCTCAATTAATACCATTACTATTTGTACAAATGAATTGAACAAAGAATAAAATAGTTTAGGTACTTAAATAATTGATAATTTTGCTTGGGAAATGCAACAATGGCTCCAAAGCTGTGTGTTTAGTAGTCTTACATTATTCAAATATAAAAGAATAATATTATAATATAGGTATTACAAGATATAAATGCAATTATTTTTGTAGACTATATATGCACAAGTAATGAAAATACTAACTAAAACAAACTTATCTTATCTCCAAAGAAGGGATAGAACAGAGTAAGTTCAGGGAGTGGAGGGAGTAAGGGAGTAAAAACATCAGAACTGAATATCTGTTCTGTATTATTAGTAGGGACTACATTTTAACAAAGATCCAACTTTGCGTCAAAGTAGTTAGTCACAACTATATGCCCGAGATGTTAACTACTGAGTTGTCACAAACCTTAGTGTAATGAAGGGATGGCTTGACTCCCAACCCAAAACCATGCTTATCTGTACCTCAATCTGTCAAACAGACATATTATTTCTTTAATGAGGTACATCATGAAATTGTTACAGGCATTTGTAACCTGTATCCTTGGCTTGAAGTATGTCGGCTGGATGATGATGTACAGCACCTTGCTTGAGGGACTGGGCGTAGTGATGGGTCTGTACGCGGTCACAAGCAACGTACCTCCCATCTCTGTCGTTGTAACGGCGGTGCTACTCCAGATAGGCTTTCTAGTCTACTTGCAGCTGCCAATAGCCACGATGCAGGTCGCAGTGATGTGCGCTGGTGTGGCTGCGTTTGGGCTCGGTAGCGGGCTCATACTGGCAACCACAGCTCTTGGTGTGTATGAGATGAGGGTGTTCCAGTTAGGCTGTACATTGTAACTAAAAGCAATTTATTTTTCATAGTAAAGGTTATTAGTGATAAAAAAATAAGTAGGCTAACAATAACAAAATTTGACAATTTATTACATATTTTTTTAATCTCAAAATAAATTTTGAACCTCCTAATATTAATAACAAAAGAAGTCTCTAAAAATTATAAATTAAAATTACAGGTTGTTTTGATTTATTTGAATTAATGGAATGTCAACTGTAAGGTCACAAGAGGGTGTAGGGATTAAAGTCCCATGCTGGTCAGAGCCAGCCACGGGCAAAGGGAGAAGTTTCTAAAGTTGTCAGCCAGAGCTCGCCTCTAGTTTCAGGGAGTAAAATACTTCCCACTACATATTATATATTGGCAGATGTTTGTGAGATTGACTTTATCTCTTGAACCGTCTTTTACGATTAGCGAGCCCTGCTCTGGGCTAATTCTACCCCGACCCGGGCCTTTGAAGATCAAATTACAGGCATTGGTAGAACCCTATAATTTTATAATGAGGTTTCAAATCAAGAAATAATAAAATTTTCCAAACTCAACCAAGGATGGACTCCTGATACCTGATTAGTGATTACCATGCAGGGGACATACGTTTGGTTCCTTCTCTATGATTGGTATTGGATTGAGAATGTTATTTGTGGATTTCGTATGATATAAATAACAAATGTATAGGGACCTAACACAAATCTTGCATATATGTATAAAAGGATGTAGGTAGCAGGACATATGTTCTAAATAAAAAATTGCAAAATGATGGTATTATAATATATGTTTTATTTCATTAACATGAAGCAACAAGAGCAAAATATTTATCAATTTAATTAATTGGGAAACACTCCCATAAGTGTAATTCATTAATTTTGCAAATCAATCCAGGAATTAATAAACCCTCACTCATACCTGCATTAGATAATGACCTAAAGAATCATATTTTGTTGGTCAGGTCAAGGCAGCAGATCGTTGCAGTTCTGTTCCAAGTTTTTCAGATCTATAATGCACCAACAATCCAGAAGTTATTAACTTTACCGTGTCAATAGCTTAGGGGTAAAGCACCCGACCGGGATTCGATATACCCCGCTGAGATGGATTTCTTAATTTCTAGATTGATTTCCATACAGTGCATTACATACATAGCCTTAGGCCTACAGTCATTCTCAATCTTGCAAAATAGTTCCATTTAGAATCTCAATTAGGTCAACTTAATAATATAGTAACAATGATTTACAATTTAATTCTTGGAAAAGCTAACTATAATCTTATTATTTCCAGTAAAAACTTCACGCTTGGCACCATTCATGCTGTTCCAAATGATGGGTTTAGTTCTTGGCTACTCATACAGCGTTCACCTGCGTACCGATCTGAAGCTGTACACTCTGGTGACGTCTACACTTGTCGGCCTGGTCGCGTACCTAGCGGCAGAGATACATAGGACGATTCTTCGGCCTCACAACAATGTTACGGACCACAAGAGAATACTAACAACACAATCAGTATTAATGACTTAAAGTTGGTAGAGTGAATTTCCCAAAAATTAGAAGCAACGCTTGACAATAATTAGATAAGGGAGCGGAATGACTGAGGATACAATTCAAGAAAATCGGCACTACCGTGATTCTGTGTGTACGTCGAAAATCAGCTGAATAGCTGAACAGATTGCGCTGAAATTTGAAATATACTGAGAACTGCTAACAAAATCAGCTAGATCCATTGCGATTTAAACCTACAAGAAAAAATAAATTGAAAAATAGGCTGCAAATGTGTAGCCCAGGAATTATTTTCACAACAATGGTTTTGATTTTGAAAAAAATATTTTTTGTTTGTTATTTGTCTGGCTGTGAAAATGAAGTGCCCAAGGTGTATTGAATCTTGCACGCTCAAGGTACCCCAAATTCTGCTCAGAGATTGAATAAACCTTGCAATCTTTACACGTATTTTGTACTGGCTATGTTTTCCATACTATTGTCACAGATGATAGACTACACTGCGTTATATGCATTTCAAAACATGTTTAATAATTTTTAAAATACAATCCAAAATTACAAAATCTTTCCCGGCCATGGGATTGAACCCAGGTCTCCCACATTTCGGGTATAAGGGCCCCTTAGCCAACTAGACTAGGAAAACGCCAAAGTTGTTGTTAGACGAGTGAGCGAATCATGTGTTTAGTACCCGGGAACATCTGCATACAAGTTGATTGATACATAGGTATAAATAATATGGTTTTTAAGTTTAGTTGGTATAAGGGCGCGTCAACTGTAAGGCCATAATGCGCCACTCTAGCTTATTTCATTTCATTTTATTAGTCTCTTTAAAATTCTTTTGGTATACATAGTATATTAGAATATTCGAGTTGTCAAGTTGTCATATTATATATTATACAGCAGTTAAATAGGGTGTAAGATAGAAGATAAGCCACAATTATTTGTTGGACACTTAGGCCCAATTCGTTAAATAGTTAATAGGTTTCACAAAACAAAACATATACAGCCTATCACATGTCCAGATATATAAATACAATATGCACATTGCATGACGAAAATATAAAAACATAGTTTAAGATAGACAGAATATCAAATAACATTAAGGTGCGGTAGAAAATCAATTGAGTATGTACAATACATCAGTCAACTAAACAGTAGAATTCAGCAGGATGTATATTCTTGCACTGTATAGTAACATTTATCCAGAAGAAATTCTTTAAGTTTACTTTTAAACCGGTCTACGTCTCTTATTTCCTTTAACCCCTCAGGCAAGCAATTGTAACACTCACAAGCAAGACCTTTCTGGCGCATTGTCAAGTTACATTGTTGTTTCCGTAATTGGTTTTTGTTTCTTGTATTAAGGTGGTGAGCATCCGAGTTCTTTTTGAATTGTTCTAAATTACAGTGTATTATTATTTTATATTATTATTATATTTATATTTTTATTATTTATATATTACAGTGTACAGTGTAGTGTTACAGTGTAAGAAGTAATGAAATAAGGAAAGAACTGGGATTGGAGAGATTGAAGTTTAAGCTAGGAAGAGAACGTCTAAGATGGTTTGGACATATGAAAAGGATGGGCAGAGAGAGGATTCCAAGACGAGAATTTGAAGCGGCAGAGGAGGGGAAAAGAAGAGTAGGAAGGCCAAGAGAAAAATGGGAAAGATTAATTCAAGAAGACGTTGGAAAACGGAATGAAGTGTGGGAGCATGTGGCAAGAGTAAAGCTGTGGGGGGACAGAAGAGAGTGGAGTAAATTGGTGGAGAGGAAGGAGTTAGATGATGTGGAAGAAACACTGAGTCTGGCAAGCTTAGTATCTACAGTTTAATGCCCTTGATAATGGTGGAAAACCACCACTCAACCCGACATAGTTGGAACTGAGTTATGATGATTATTATTACCGTTGGGTGACTAGTCACTAGTCACCCAACGTTATTACAGTGTACAAAAGTAATGACTTCATAAATGTATGTGCAAGGCATAGGGAGAATTTTTAATTTCTTAAATAAAGGTTTACAGCTGTCTCTGTCTCTGAAACCAGCCTTGGGCCACTATACGCACTGCCTTTTTTTGTAGCAAGAATACTTTATGTTTATCTGTAGAATTTCCCCATATTGCTATTCCTGATAGGTGATATTATGATATATAATATGATATATATTATATATTATATATTATGATAGGTTAGGGTGAAAATACTAAAGCTGTCTAGATCCAGTCTTGGGTATAGGGGAGAAAAGGGAATATATAGTTTTTTTGGTTTATTTGGATTAAAGACGCGTCAACCGTTAGGTCATAATGCACCACTCTAGCCTAGGGGATATGGGGAGGAGGAGCCCATGCTGGTCAGAACCAGCCACGGGTAAGGGGAAGGAAAGGGGGTTCTCACGTCGCGGTCGTCATTGTCTTTGTCATCGTTCGTGGTGTCATTGTCATCATCGTTGTCAAGGGGTCATCAAGGGAAGGGGGCAAGGTCCCCGACGACGATTGCCAGAACTCGCTTCTAGATTTGGGGAATAATATACTCCGCTCTAACTAGCTGATATTTGCGAGGTGGACTTTTTCTCTTAAATCGCCTTTTACGATTAGCAGAGCCATGCTCTGGGCCAATTCTACCCCGTGCCCAGAGGGGGGGGGGGGGATATTTAAGAAGGGAATATAAGGTATAAAATATAAATTATAGTTTATAGGGTTTAAGTTTAGTTGGTACTACTACTTGGAATAAGGGTGTATCAACTGGAGACCATAGGCCTAATGCACCATTCTAGCCTATGATAGGCTAGGGAGGAAAGACTGCTGCTAACTTGATCCAGCCTTAGGTAGGGAGAGGAAAGGGAATGTTACACTTACTGGGTACTTAACACAATGGCTCACTCACTTGTCTAACAATGACTTTGGCGTTTTCCTAGTAAATACAAAAATAATGACCTAATGAAGTAAGACAGAAATGTTTCAACATATTTTCATAAAAAGCTTAGGGCAACAATGTAAAAGCAGCAAGTAAAAAGATAATGTAAAAAACATTTTAAATTAAAGATTCACAACACGCGACCCATGGACTTTTTTTAACATTCATGTTACTCACTAGGTATGATGTACTCCTAGGTGGGTCCGAGGATTTACACTTGAAAAGTTGATCTTGTTTATGAGGTTACAAGTTACAACAACTGGTCTGTAGCCTACAGAGGGCCTACTTACTGGCTCAAACGACAACTTGCCAATCGACAGCTACAACCTTGTAAATAGAATCACGTATGCAACAAAATGGTTGATTATTGGCAAGGAAAACTTATAAAGAGCGCTGAACTAGGCCCAACTCAAATGTGGGTACATGAGGTCTCCTGTGGCAACCTTTCTCGCGCTAACTAGCTTTTAATTTTAAGGTTTTCTGTATCAAATGATGCACAAAATTTCATAGAATTCACTAACACACTCTAAAATGCTAGATATACAATCAGATTTACATTATTTTTGTTTTATTTGGAGTAAGGGCGCGTCAACCGTTAGGTCATAATGCACCACTCTAGCCTAGGGGATATAGGGAGGAAGGGCCGGCTCATGCTGGTCAGAACCAGCCACGGGTGTGGGGTTCTCACGTCGTGGTCGTTATTGTCTTTGTCATCGTTCGTTGTCATTGTCATCGTCGTCGGGGAGGTCGTCAAGGGAAAGAAACAGCAACATAACATAGAAACCAAAAGAGGAGGTGTTTCTTTGGAAAACCTTTAATACCTTATCAATTGTTGGACCCTATTAATATTATATAATTAAGGAAATGGAAATGGAAAATCGAGAGAAGAGTCAGATGCAGGCGGCAGAGATGAGATTCCTGAGGAGCACAGTGGGCAAGATGAGAAGTGATAGAATAAGACACACGGACATTAGAGAAATGCTGGGTGTAGAGAAGTTAAGTGACAGGATAGGAAGGACACGGTTGAGATGGTATGGACATATGAAACGAATTGGGGAAAATAGGATGCCCAAGTAAATGTATGAAAGAAGGATTGAAGAAGGAAGAAAACGGGGTAGACCAAGGAAGAGATGGAAGGCCAGTTTCATAGCAGGAAACTAGGAGGCAAGAGAGAGCTGGAAAGATGTGGAAGAGATACGATTGTGGGAGGATACAAGGAAGTGGAAAAATTTGTTTGCTTAACCCAAGCTGACCCTGCCAGAAGCAGGAAACGGCAATGGATAATGATGATGAATAATTAATTATACATTGTTGTTGTTTATTATTATTTTAACATGTGCTTAACTACGGTAGGGCCTAATGATTATTATTGTGTGTGCATTTATGAACGTAGTTTCATCTATTGCCCTTTTTTGTAAATCAGTTTGTAACTTTTTATAGCTGATACCTAGAGAATAGGATACCTAGATGTTAAAAAAATAAATACGGGAATTAAGCCCTGAACCTTCTGCATTATAAACAGCAAGCAATGAGTCACACTAGTCTAATATTAATGCACCTCGCTTCTTTGGACTTCACGGTAACAGTGATCCTCGTAGAATGTTATGACGGCCTGAGGACAAAGCCTGTTCGCCTCTGCGATAGGCATATGTTCGAGTCTGTCATCGCATTTCCACTTCACAACAAAATGTATATCGTTGTAGTTGTCCCCTCTGGAAAGAATGGTCAGAGATTAAAATCTTACATAGTACCAGGGAAAGTTATTAATCAGACTATTCCTGAACGCTCATCCAAACCATAACACATTATTTCCGGTATTGCCCGGAATAACTAAAAAGTAAAAATTTGGGATCCGGTAGATAAAGTAGTTTAGCTTTTTATTGCTTAAACCCCGTAAGTCATGACTGTGTCAGGCTGGACCAGACAAGGAAGTACAGTATATTAAGCACACTTTACTACACGACAATTATATATATTTTTTGAATTGGTCTTTTTTTCAAAACTTTTGTACAAATTGTTTTATATATCATAAGTTTTTCAATGTATTTTTTTTTCAATTAAAAATAAATTAATACTAGTAAATTAATAATAGTAGTAAAATAAACTAGTTGTAAAATTATCTGATATAAAAAATACCAAGTAGGCCCTATATTATAAGTTGTAGCTGAATAATAATATTATACTCTTGAGTCCGCTGGTACCGCTGGAGACACTTTAAGGAAACAAAACATAAGCTGGTAAAAAAGCAAAGCAAGACTGTACGGTGTAGGCTCACAGGGAATGCAGACGAGCCGACTGAGTGTGTAGCGAGTTCAAGCCAGTGGTTAATTTGAATAGAAAAAGGTGGGTATAGGCTACACATTTAGAATTCAATAGCCAAGCAATTTATGATTTTGAGTTTAAAATTTTACTTTTCTACCACGTAAATGGTTAGCTTAGCGCTCGTCAACAGGCGAAATGATCTTACTTCTTTTCATTGCGAAACTAGAGATAAAGAATGAAAAGCTTGGCTCAACTTCTATATCTCACAGCATTCATAGTCAAAGACTTTTGAAGGAGAGCTCGGCTGTTTTCAAAATTTGTATTTGTGGGTAACGAATGGAATTACCGTAGTCTGAATAAGCGCGGTTATACTTTAGGCCTACTACCAGTACCTAGTTTAATTGATTGTTACTAAATAAAATAAATAAAATGTATTTAGAGTCTACCCACTCAGTTATATAACTGATTTTTAGTGGGGGACAGTAAATCAAAGCGACAGCCTACCTCGTAGGCCCCGACGCAATCGACTGTAGTACAATTGTCTGTAGGCATTCACATGAATGCAGTCACATCAACTGTTAAAACAATTAGTCATGCATTACGATTCTTGTAAATAGAAGTTTTGACTACTCACTCCTTAAAGATTGCAACAATTTTTTCCACCTCGGGACGTACAGCGCTGGTTGTACCGGTAGTTGTCGGGTGGCTATGAGAAGCAGGCCGTTCTGTATGTTCTAGTGTAGGCCTAGTACTTCTACGGCTGATGTATTTCTTTGAATTCTTTTGAGGTCTTGTAGTTTCACTTTCAATACATAGGCCTAATAACTGTCTATCATTTTCCTCGTTCTTTGTTTGGTGACAGCTGTTATCACTTGTTTCTTCAAAACTATTGTTTTCTTCTCTTGACCGATTACTTGTAGGCCTACTGACAATTTTTTTTTTCTTGCGCCTAATTTGACAAATTAAGAGAAATGCATGAGACCAGAATACACAAAGTAAGTATTGAAATGCTTCGTGCAGTACATATTGGATACTGGAACATCATCGTCATAGAAGTCATTAGTGAGTGAGCAAAGCAGATATCAATTTGAATTCAGGTAGGCCCTATCTTAAGGGTCTTCACGAGACAGACATGTACACGGCACGCTCGTAAGCATTCAAATTAAGATGTACAACGCTCTGGAGAAAAATTGAAACTGCATACGAGAATTCTAAAATGCACATGACACAGATATTTTTATGCAGAACAACATACAACAAACAGAATTGATGTACGTAATAAACCCTAATACACCATGGTTACGCATAAAGTCGACGCAACGGGAACAAGAAGAGGTTGCTTGCGTTGCATTGACTTTACAGCTAGTACTATTGAACAACAAGTATTGTCACAACCTCAACCTCTTTTACTGGATACGAATCGGTTAGCTTGCTGACTGGCCGTAGTGAAAGATTCTATACATGCATTGGGTATGAGAATAGACTCAGCATGTACAGCTTGGCTAACAGAACTTACTTGTGAGCATTGGAAACCTCACGGATACAAGGCCTTGTACTTCTTGTTGCTCGTTTACAACTCTGACGAGTCAAAATTTGTGGTTCTTCAACAATTATTTCTTGTGAAGTTCGTCTAGGCCTATTCCAGGACACAGAAGTAAAATATGTGTTATTTAATTGAAACGTCTACCTAATATGGCCTAACAACCCAGATTCTGTTAGCATATTGGGTATGCATGCATGCAATGCAAGAACTCATTGCCTAATTCCGCATAGGGTAGTAAAGCTTAAACGTTTTAAAGGGGTATATACACCTTGCACAGTGGTAACTTGTATGGTACGTACTAAATTCATTGAATATCAGCCAAATTACATTTCATTAACCCAAAATTATACTAAAATGTATTCTTATTCTTGTCAAAAAGTTTTTTTTTTAAGTTAAAAAAATGTAAACAGTGCTCTACAAGTATGTCGGAACCTTATTACGCACAATTTTTTGTCAAAACATGGGCTGGCGTTTCCTTCTTAAAATCTGTAAATTATGTATCAAAATAGCTGATTTTGTTTGTGTGTGATCAGAACAAGTTAACAAACAATGTGACTAAGGATTATATTTTTCAATTTCACTGTTTGAGTTTGACAAATTTTTTAAAAATGGCTTTCAAAATCTAATTTTTTTGTGAAGTTTTATATCAAAATTTTCTAAACTATTTAACATACATCCACAATTGTAGGTCATTTTGTTTATATTTACCATATGAAGTTGTGTTAAAATTTGGTACGTTGAACGGTATAGAATATCTGGTAAACGGTTTGAAAAAAGTTAGATTTCGGCAATTGCGAGCCAAAGTTTGGCATTTTTTGTGGTAAAATCAATACTACGCACAAACAGATTCTCAGAAAAGAAAGGTAGTTGAACACCAACACTGATTCATTTCAATGTAGCCTACGTATTATCATTTCTGTAAGAGATAATTGAATAATTTTTGAAGCTACACAAACTTAACTAAATTTGCAATATGATAGAATAAAAAAAAATCAAAATCAAAAAATTAATAATTGAGGTGTATATAATCCCTTAGGCCCTAAATATGTAAACTCTCTTGGATGTGAAATGCGTAGGATTACAGAAACCAGGGTGTGATTTTTTTAAAATTTAAAAATCCAAATTCATGATTTAGGCCTAATTGATTTAAATCAACTTCTTGATTGAAATCAGATTGATTCGTTTTTTATTTTATTTAAATCAACAATATCAGTGTTTCAAAACTTGTCAAGTTGATGAGCGGATCAAATACTTTCACAAGCGTTTGAGAAAATATAATTCAAAAATTATTTAATGGAAAACTTTGCCTAAATCAGTTAGAACTCCTGTGTCTGTTGCACAAAATGAAGAAAATGCATTTGATTTAAATCAATGGTTTACTATTTCACAGGGTCCCTAACAATTAGTCATGCATTACGATTCTTGTAAATAAAAGTTTTGACTACTCACTCTTTAAAGACCGCAACAATTTTCTCCACCTTGGGACGTACAGTGCTGGTTGTAGTTGTCGGGTGGCTATGAGAAGCAGGTAGTTCTGTATGTTCTAGTGTAGGCCTAGTACTTCTATGGCTGATGTCTTGCATTGTATTCTTTTCTGGTCTCGTAGTTTCACTTTCAATACATAATAACTGTCTATCATTTTCCTCCTTCTTAGTTTGGTGACAGCTGTTATCACTTTCAATACATAATAACTGTCTATCAATTTCCTCATTCTTTATTTGGTGACAGCTGATATTTCTTGATTCTTCAAAACTCATGTTTTCTACTCTTGACCGATTACTTGTACTGACCATATTTGTTTTCTTGCGCCTAATTTGACAAATGAAAGAAATGTATGAGACCAGAATACACAAAGTAAAGTATCGAAATGCTTCGTACAGTACATATTGGATACGGGACCTGGAAGATCATTGTCATAGAAGTCACTAGTGAGTGAGCAAAGCAGATATCAATTTGAATCCAGGTAGGCCCTATCTTAAAATAGTTTTCACGAGACAGACATGTACAAGGCACGCTCGTAAGCACTCAAATTAAGATGTACAATGCTCTGGAGAAAAATTGAAACTACATATGATAATCCAGAGTAAAATCTGCCATTTTTGAAATCCTAGGCCTATGGGAGAAATATATGGACATGGGGTTTGAATGGACTTCAACTTGCTCCCAACAATTTCAAAAGAATTATTTACAACCATTAACCCGTGTCATCCGCTGTGCCGTTGTGCTCAGCACGCGTTTCAGTAACTTAATAATCTCAAAATTGTTTAACCCTTTATAGGTTACTGGTAAGTATACTTACCACTAACTTTCAAAATCTACACAATTAAATCTACCAGTTCTCCATCCTTTTAACCCAGGTAAAAAGCTGCCTTATTTCGTTCTGAATTAATAGAATTTTTCCTTATTAAAATCTAATGATTAGAAGAATTTTTGTAGTGGTTCAAAAAACAAATTGTGTATCAAAACACAAAAATACACACATTTCCGGGATGTCCCGGATATTTTGTTTGCCTGTAGTAGATTCAATTTGAATGTGTAAAAAAAATGGAAAAAAAGGAAAAAATGCAAACAAAATCTAATTTTTGAAAATATAATAAAATTTTGGATTTTTTTTTCAAATTTGATGTCAATTTGGAATCCAAAATCAGCATTTTATTCTTAGAAGATCAAGGGAAAAAATAAAAAAAATCCAAAATTCTTTAAAAAAATCATGAATTTCAAATTGCAAAGGTAGAAAGCAAAATTTTGGGTCCCACCTTATTGCCCTATAAAGGGTTTTAATGATTTGAGCACACTTCAAAATCTTATTCATCTAGGAAAATTTATTGACGGCGGAGACTGTTGATAGCTGTCTATTACAACTATTGAACAACATGTATTGTCAGTTGTCACAACGCACAACCTCTTTTATCAGGTGCACAAAATATGAATCGGCTAGCTTGCTGACTGGCCGGGGTGAAAGATTCAGAACTTGTTCGTTACCGAGACCCCCGAAAAGTGAAAAGTAGGTTAGTGGGGTTGGGCGGGAGGCGCGAAGCGCCGTGGGGGGTGAGCATGAAGTGCGTTGCTGTAGTCAGCTAGGTCCCCAACGGCGCTTTGCCCCCCTCCCCAACCCAGATTCTATAGGCCTAGGTGCATTAGATTTGAGAATAGGCTCAGCATGCACAGCTTGGCCAACAGAACTTACTTGTGAACATTGGATACCTCGCGGATACAAGGCCGTGTACTTCTTGTTGCTCGTTTACAACTCTGACGAGTCAAAATTTGTGGTTCTTCAACAATCATTTCTTGTGAAGTTCGTCTAGGCCTATTCCAGGACACAGAAGTAAAATATGTTAGGAATTTATTTGAAAATCTTTTGAGGGCCTACGTCTACCTAATATAGACCTAGCAACGCAGATTCTGTCAGCATAGTAGGTATGTATGCAATGCAAGAACTCATTGCCTAATACCGCATCGGCATAGGGTTTTTAAAGCTGACACGTTTAAATACGCAAACTCCCTTGGATGATGAAACGAGTAAAAAACGTGAGTAAAAGAAAACGCTTTTTTGTCAAGACACTCTTGAATAAAGCTGTGATTTCCCCCTCCGGCAGGGGCGTCGGCAGGATTTTTCGCATGGGAGGGCATGGAGGTTAATACATAAACAATAATAATGTATATGCAAGTGTGATGAAAGGAATGCCAAAAGGCTGGATCATGTGAGAAACATGTAGAGATAGGATAGGAAACCAACAGCTTACCTGAAGTAGAGTAGGCGCGCCGTGATAGAAGACATAAACACAAATAAACAATTAATACAACACTACATTTCAAACGTTTCGGTCTAACAAGACCTTCCTCAGTGAGTAGAGAAGAGATACTGAGGTAAAAAACTAAAGCTAGGTAGCCGTTGGCCGGGGTGGGGGTGAAGTGAAAGATGAGTGGGGGTGTGGAATGGGTGACAAGGAGGGGGTAGAGAGGAGGAGAGGGAGGACTACCTAAGGTTTAAGATAGGTTTGTGGCGCGATTTGCAAATCCATGGTAGGCCAGTTCCCATCTTCTCAGTTCTCCATCGTGTACAGTGGGAGGGAGTGACCTGATGACACAAACTGTGAAACAAGTCACGAAGGGAAGGCCATGCCCATTAGCATGCAATGCCACAGGTTTCTCGAGGTTCTCCTCTCTTACATCCTGTCTGTGCCCATTCATTCGGGTTCGGAGAGTATTAGTGGTAAGTCCAACATACTCGGCGGGACATCGGGTGCATCGAAGTTGGTAGACGATGTTGCTAGTGCCACAGTTGTTGTTGTTGCGTACATGTCATAGGTCTTATTAGTGAGGTGGGCAGAGAAGGTCTTGACTGGTTCCTGCATGGGGCACGTCTTGCATCTGGGTCTGTAGCAAGGGGAGGAACCATGCATGACCGCTTCTCCTTGTTGGACCTTCTGTGGATCTCTCCTCACTAATAAGTCACCCAGGTTGGGGGGACGCTTAATTGCCACCCTAGGGATATTCTTTGCTACGCTCGCTACACTCATCCAATAATATATTCGTGTGAAATTTGAGCGTTATCGACAAATTATTTCTTATGAAAATCGCAATTTTACGATTTTTTTAAATTTTTAAAACATTCTTTGACTTATAACACCTAGCCTAGGCCTACATGCTTTATCCGATTGTGACTATGTTTTTAAAGAATCTTTATTTTATGAATTAATATATTGGTATGAAATTTGAGCGCAATCAAAAAAACATTCTCATGAAAATCGCAATTTTACACTTTTTATCGTTTAAAAAAAATTACGCTCGTCCAACAACGCACCTGAAAAGGCGTCTGCGAAGCTTCCTATTTTACAGAGTCAGAGTGCGGGAAGTTTAGTTCTAGTTTTTTAGCTATTATAGGCCTATTTAAGTTAGTATTTCAAAACTGCCATTAGCCTATTGTGAAACATATTTTTTTACACATGACGGTTTAGTTGGTCAAGTAAATTGAAATTTTACGCCTAAAATCAACAAAGTGTAGCCTAGTAGGCCTAGGCCTATATACTTCATAGGTAAACAAAACGGCAATCCCTTGCGTTGCAATTTTTCAGTTAAAACATGATGAAATAGCCAGCTAACTGTAGTACTATGGTACAAATTTGTTCGCCTTTGACGAAACACCCTTTGGCGGCTGGGGCTGTGCCTATGACCTCACCTCCGCCACTGCTTGCCCCTTCAGTTCACTTTGTTACCTTGCCCCTCCTCTTCCCCCCCCCCATTGATTTTTGTCTGGCTCTGCCACTGGGCTGCATGCACACTGAATGGGTCAAATAACACTGGGCCACGGCAGTTTCTCTTTGTATTAGTCCTAGGCCAAGACCCGTAGCCTATACCTAGCTGTGTCTTGATCTTGAGGGTGGCCGGAGGGGGAAATCACAGGTTGATTCGAGAGTATCTTGTCTTGGCTAGATAACCTAGATTAGAGAGAAGCGCGATTGTATGTTCATGTTAAAATTTCTAGGACCCACCGCCCTAGAAATGTACCCTAGGGCCTACCGTTCTCACTATCAAAAGTATGTAGGCCTAATCGGATGTAGGCATTGATATTAAACCCCTATAGTAGGCTAGATTAGCAGTTAGTATTTAATACAATCCAGAAATTAAAAAATCCATCCCGATCGGGGTTCGAACCCGAGTCTCCCACTTTCCGGGTGGACGCCTTAGTAGCCAACTAGACCACCGAGACAGTAACTATTTAACTTCTGTATTGTCGTTACATATGTTTGTTTGGTCAATTCAACAGCAACAGTTTTTCGATGCTTTATTGTTCCATCCATTCAAGTTCTATAATGTAACGACAATACAGAAGTTAAATAGTTACCGTCTCGGTGGTCTAGTTGGCTAAGGCGTCCACCCGGAAAGTGAGAGACTCGGGTTCGAACCCCGATCGGGATGGATTTTTTAATTTCTGGATTGTATTAAATACTAACAATTCCACCTACGGGAGTGTTTCCCGACCATCCAAATCAAGAAATAGATTAGCAGTGTCCAATACTTCCGCACAGGCGCGAGCGTAACAAATTGAAGTGTCGAAAATCCAGTTCAAGATGGCGATTTGGCGTTTTAATTTATGCTTTTTCAAAGCAATAAAGTATTTTACTGGATTGTGTGATATGGTTTTAGCTTGTGCAGCATGATATTGAATAAACAGAAACAATAAGAAGTTATTGCATGGGAATTTAGTACCGGTAATCATTTGATGTTAAAATCTAGTATGCTTAGCTGTCAAACTGGCGGCCATCTTTAAAAATATTCGGTGTTCAAATCGCTCTCATTTGATTACCGGTAACATGTAAACTGTCATTTCAAGATGGCTTCCAATTGTAACGGAAGTGGACCACCGACTGCTAATCTAGCCTAACAGTAGTTAAATATCAATGGATGTAGTCTGGGCCTGTCAAAATCAATGTCAAGCATTCTAATTTATTCTCATAATTTGCCTGAGGCATGAGCTTACACCTAATAATAATAACATATAATATAAAAATGTATTGTACATCCTAACAAGCATTGTCAACGAATAATAGGGTAGGTAGGTAGGCCCTACCTTACCAACCTATCTGCAAATTTGTATAGGCTACAGTACCTATTCAACATTGTAGGCCTACTTTGTTTGATCCATGGGTTGATCACCGATGCTAAACCAGAGAATCTTCTTTAAATAAATTATAAATAAATATGTATAAGAGTCTACCCACTCGGTCATATAGGCCTAGGTACCCTACCTTGGCCTAACTGATTTTCAGTAGGAAACAATAAACCACAGCGACCAAGCCAACCCTGTAGGCCCCGAGGCAATCGACGAGTAGTAAGCGTAGTGATGGGAATTTTCATGAAATTTTTTTTCGTTGAAAATTTTCATGAAAATTTTTAAAGCATTGAATTTTTTTATTTTATATATAATTTCCTCTTTTATTAGATACAAGTTGATTTTAGGGCCTATATCACAAAATTAGATATATATTCAAAATCACAAACACATTTTACAGACCTAATAAAATAGTTCCTTTCCTCCTAGTTCCTCCTAGTACATTTTAGGCCTTCTCAGGGATACAAAGTTGCCAGGGATAGTAGGCTAAAACATGGGCTACTGGTGAAAATTGTTAAGGCTACATAACAATATAATATGTAGGCCTACTCAGCAAACACAATAAAAAAAACAAAAAAACAAACAAACAAATAAAAGCATATTGAAAATTTTCAAGTCGTTGAAAATTTTCTGAAAATTTTCAGTGAATTGAAAATTTGCAACGTTCCATCACTAAGTAAGCGATAATAACCAACCAAAGATTGATATTTTCAATAGGAAATATAGCAATCAGTGGTATGGACAGTGCGAGCACCTGCGGATTAACGCCAGAATCAACAACGCCGATTCAGAACAGCTTTAAATTTATTAGGCCTCGCCTACCTATGTGCTTTGTTGCTAGGACGGCTCCAAAGTCACCATTTACAAATTCCTAAGACAAGAACTGATGGACTTTAGTCCAAATCAGAAGTTAAAAAACTTCTGACTTTAGCGGGAATCGAACCCTGGACCTTGTGCATTGGAAACAGAAATGCTAACCACAAGACCAACGAGCTTTGTCTCTGGTAACCAAGACCTTGGGCCCACTGCCTTTGCTAGGAATTTTCTAGGAATTGTCTAGGAACCAATGAATTTGCCAGGTGGTGAAACCCAATAGGCTAAATGTATAGGCCTAGGCCTAAATGCACTACGTACCATATCTAAAAGATAAAGCGGGGTTAAGGTGGGTTTACGTATATTATCGGTTTCGGCAGTCGGTAGTCGGCCAGCATTAAAACATACCGGTACCTACTACAACTTCCTGCCTATTGTTTATGAAATGATGTGAGCGTTGGCAAGAGATGGTCAATATTCATTCCTTACATGACTCGTAGCGATTGAACCAATCAGGAGCGGTCACGAGACATGAGTGTTTTGGCGCGTTTTTGTGCGTGCTTGCTTTTGAGGTTATGTTACAATCAATTGACGTTTCCTATTGGTCGGTTGAGGGATTTATCAGTAGTACGTAATCTTGCTGATCACCGATACTCTTACGGACTGCCTGATTTACACAAACCCACCTTTATCTTGTCAAAATGGTGTTTTGTTTTAGTCACAAATTACTGGGTAGGGGCCTAGGCCTAGGCCTAGCCTGCTATTAGGACTAATGGCCGGTACTCTTTCGGTTGGTATGGACAGTTTTTTTTTATGTGTACCTACAAAACCTTTAACGTCGCTGTTTTAAATCTAAAGTAGGCCTACCGGTACCTACTGATCAAAAACTGTCCATACCAACCGAAAGAGTTCCTAATGGCCTAGGTAGGCCCACCCTAAGCAAAGATAGGCCAACTACTAGGGCCTATTTTGGCCTAGTGCTAGGCCTACTACCTAGGTCTCCTAGTAGGCTACGCCTAGGCCTAGGGCCTAGGCCTAGGCTACCTAGGTGCTGCCTCGGCATAGGACGCCGGCATGGCAGCACTCTGATAGCCTAGTGACAGTCCTACTTCGATGCCAAAGAATGGACACTTTAAGCCTAAGTTATAATAAAATGGGTATAAACTAAACTTATATAAGGTAAAACTCACATATTGTCTTTGTGACCGAACTTGACGTTCGAGTAGCGTTCCAGTCATGAACAAAAACACAAAGATAACCTTAAAAAAACAACAGCCACTACGTATATCACAGCCCTCACTAGTTACTACGTTTACATGCAGTTTTGAAAAAGGTTTTGACTTGAGTCAAGTCAAAACGATGATGCGTTTACATGATACAGATCTGAAAACGATCTCAAAACTATTATTTAGTTCACTTATTTCCCGGTAGACAGCACAATGTATTAAACAAATTCCACTGTTTTCTAATGAAAAAAATATATAATTTTATTGCGTATAACATAAGTATAACTTCATTAGATGACCAAAAACATTTGCAGTAACGTTTAGAACATAATTCAGAATACCAAGATCACATTCTTAGCTTGCTTTAAACAAACATAACCTCAAATTGCAACGCAACGAGCGTTTTGGCTGCAGCCAGGTGTATACATGACAGTTTTCAAAACTAGTTTTCAAGTCACCTCTACTAGCAAACAGGATTGACTTGAACCGATCCAAACCCAGATCCGAAGTGTTTACATGCCGTTTTGAAAACTCAAAACGTTTTGAAATCGTTTTCAAACCTGCATGTAAACGTAGTAAATCCGAATTGACTGAATTCGGTTTTGAGTTCAATTCGGTTTGACTTGAAGTGTATATCACGGACATTCGAAACGACTTCCTCAATCCTATTTCGATTCGAATTGAAGTTGTTGTTGTTGCAGTTTAAATTGATGCTACAAGATTCTATGAATAACACTTGAAAATACTATGTAGGCCTACTTGTATCTCTACCTACAGCTACGTAAATATAAAGCCTAATGTCTTTATTAAAGCCTCCAAGACGCCATTTTATTGTAAACATGTAATAAACACCGCCTGCCTAATAATGGTATTCACTGAAATCTAAATCTCTAAGGCAGTTTTCAATCCGTATTGAAATGCGTATTGAACTGTATATCAAACCAATTACTCATGTCAGTCCACTTTGGAAAGTGGATTTGACTTCAATGCGAATCGAGTGTGTATACCAAGAGACTCAAACCGAATTGAACTCAAAACCGACTTGAGTCAATTCGGATTGAGTGCTGTGATATACGTAGTGAGCTATTCGCGGTTAAAACCTAACCAGGTAGCAGCACGGTCGTATGCCAACATGGCCGTCCGAAGGCAGATAAAAACACGGGCTGCATAGGGAGCAAGTGTGTTTTTTCATGCTTTAAAGCATAATATTTCATTGTAAGCGTCAGTTCTAGAAGTATTTCCAATTTATAGTAGTTGGGTACGATGGGGTAGGACAATCACTATATTTTGTAACCCTCAGCTGCAAAATAACTAGCAAAACAAGGAATTTTATCTCGTAATTTGGAGACGTGTATTTTCAGTAATTTTAACTTGATGGCAATACCGTGAATTTCTTATGATTATTGGCCTTTACTTAGGCCTATATGGTATGTAATATAATATCATAGGCCTATCAAAAATTATTTATTCTCCCTCCCCCCCCCCCCCCCGGAAGTAATTTTTTGCGGGTTCCTCGCGAATAAATTATCAAACTCGATTTGTTATTAAATTTGTGTTTCGTCACGCCATTGAAACCTCTTAAAACTTTGTCTCACATTTAAAAAGCCCCCCCCCCCCCAATGCGGCTAAAAATATAAAGTTATAAGTTATATGGATGGCACCAGCCTTCACTAAACTTTATACATAGGCCTACTATTATTAATACGCATAGTTTACTAATTATATTACGCCTAGTTAAGTCCTAGAATTGTTTTGTGTTTGTTTTGGTTGAGATTATGAATAATATGAGCCCATAAATAATTAAGTCTACGCATAATTATTTGCTGTTCACGGCAGCAGTTGGTACAAATCTCTTGGCATATAAGAATAAAAAATCAAGGTAGGATAGTTTACATTCAATGCGCTGCACAAATTTAAAAACTAAAATTATGGACATATTATTAATAATAAATAATTACAAAAAATCATTTTTATATCTATACCAATAATATCAATTATACCATTAATGAGACTTGTATAATTGGATGAGCGTAGCGAGCGAAGCGAAGATTCCATTTCACTACACTGGAGAAAAAAAATCCGGAATGTTTTTTTTTTAAATGTTTTTTTTGTATTTTTTTTTGTATTTTTGTGTGTCTCTTAGCACGATTCCGACTAAAACGATACTCCAATTGCGATGAAATTTTGTGGAGGCCTTCGAAATCTTTGAACTTAGAACTGCCACGTTTTTGAGCGCAATCTAAAAATTATTATAAAATCGCAATTTTACGATTTTTTTCGATTTTTGAAAAATTTCTTCTACTTATAACACCTACATGCTTTATCCGATTGTTATGATTTTTTCACAGAACCATAATTTTATGAATTAAGATATTCGTGTGAAATTTGAGCGCAATCGAAAAATTATTTCTATGAAAATCGCAATTTTACGATTTTTTTCTTTTTTTAAATTTCGATTAACTAAAAAAATTAAAAATTAATGTTTATTTTTTATTTAATTTAAATTTTTTTTTTAAATCTTCAACAGTAATGATTTTTTCACAGAACAACAGAAAATCCGCATAACACATGGCAGCTCAATACACCAAATACGCTCATCCAACAACGCGGCGGGACTTAAGCGTTTTCCTAGTATATACTATGGTTCACAGTATCTTTGGGTTTAGAATGTTGAACCCAAAGCTCTTAGCCCGCTTTGGCCCTATACCGCCTACAGCACATCATTGTAAAAAATTAATTACCATTATGGTTTATCGATTATCGGTTGGTGGTATCCATGAAACTGATGAAAGTTGTGAAAAATGTGTCTCAAGGAATAGGAATTGAACTCCCATCTAACCCACAGTATTGCACGGAATAATATACACATTCAGACTTTTTGTTTCATTACGCATCACAAAAATGTGTATTACTAATTTTATGACTTTTCTTGCATGCTAAATAATAAACATGATCGAGTAAATTAATTCTGGAGTTGACCGTGACGCTACAATATTGCATTGGTTTAACATTGAATGCCGCCATGCAGCCGCCCGGTATCTGCCTTGGAGCAGTTCTCCACTTGACCGCCAGATGTCAGCCACTTTGCTTTTAAACGCGAATAATTTTGAATCGATATGGGAAATTCGACATATCGATACATTCAGGTCGACCACGAGAGGATCCATCATTACAGCACATAGTTTACATATTTGCCGCTAGACAGTAGCACCTCCTGCACAGCGATTCTCTCCGCGCTAATTTAAATTTAACGCGTACTTATGTCTCGGAGTAAGCCAACTACCTTCCCGTGGTTTGGCCTGTGAGTAGGGGAGTAGTGTATTACCCAAAACTAAGGGCGAGCTCTGGCCGGGTGGGGTGCGAGTTGCAAAGAGAGCTCTCGCGCAACTTTTTATCACACCTTTATTCATTCACACAGCCTTACTCATATTTATTTTCTTCTTTCACTTTTTTCGTCTCCATACTTGGCGGCCCTCTCTGCAACGAACACTCCTCCGCATGGGCACTGATAACTCTACTGTTGCGTTGCGTGCCCTAAAACAACATTAACTAACTAACTAACTAACTAACTGAGACTTAAGTCATGTACTTGACTTAAGTTGTAACAACAGCAATACTCCTTTTTTTCTCTCTCGATTTGGTTAGTCGGGAAAACACTCCCGAAGGTGTAATTGTTATTATTTACTACAATTCATAAAAAAAGTCCGCCCCAACCGGGATTCGAACCACGGGTCTCCCACATTCCAGGTGAACGTCTTAACCACTAGACAATCAGGACAGGATGAGTACATTTTAATCTCTGTATTGTAGTTGCATTATACATCTGAATGGATGGAACAGTACTGCAACGGAAAACTGGACTGTTCCATCCATTCAGATGTATAATGCAACTACAATACCGAGATTATAATGTACCCGTCCTGATGGTCTAGTGGTTAAGACGTTCACCTGGAATGTGGGAGACCCGTGGTTCCTTCAAATTCCAACTCGACACCTTCTCGCGGTTTGGCCCGTGAATAGGGGAGTTTCACTCCCTGAAACTAATGGCGAGCTCTGGGTCGTCGTCGGGGAACCCCTTCCCTTTGACTACCTCCCCGACGGCGACGACAATGACAACACGGACGGATGATGACACAGACGGAGACAACCATGACGTGGGGGAACCCCTGCCCTCCCCATACGCTTGTGGCTGGTTCTGACCAGCACAAGACTGTCCACCCCTTGTCCCCCCGCGTCATCCCTTACGTCCCTCCCTTCGTCTCGATTAGCCATATTGCATAAATATGAGACGTAAAGCAATATTATCCGTGGTTCGAATCCCGGTTATGGCGGACTTTTTAATTTCTGAATTGGAGTAAACAATAGCAATACTACTGTTTTAGTTCAATGCTGTATTATTCACCACAAAATACAATTCGATTATGCAAATTTCAAACTACTGCTCAACTTTAACAATTTTACATTAACCAATGGCCCAGTAATTTGTACGTGGTACTGAATTAGTCATTTCATATATGGCAATACCCTGGTCGCAAAGCTAACTTTGAAGTTTTTGAACGAAACTAATTTTTTCATCAAGTCATCTCCATTTTCTGTGCAAGTTTTAGGTTGTTCACAAACTATGATTATACGACCAATGTCGCACACCTTTATCATCATGGGTGGTTAAATTTGGAGAAGTGGAGGGCAATCTCCCCCCCCCCCCCCATTAAACTCCTATTTTGATTAATTATTACAAAATAATCGCTTTTTATTAATTAATAAGCTTTTTGAAATTGCTAATTTGCATTTTGGGCACATGATGGCTCGAACCATATTCTCAGCCCTTTTTTGGTTTTGCAATTCTGGTCCCTCCTCTCATCACACTAATTTTCACATTCTCAATTCACGAACCCTACAATACTGCTTCCAATGTTAGGTTATAAATAATTAAAAATAAATAATTTCTTATCAAGAGTCTACCACCTCAGTCAAATAACTGATTTCCAGTGGGGGACATGGACATTAAAATTAAAGCCAACCAAACCAACCCTGTAGCCGCCGCACCATCGACGAGCGAACACTATGACTAAGTAGAGACCGGCGTCTTTAAGTAGGAAACGCCGATCAATCAAGCTGGACACGATTACACCCGCACACAGAGCCAGAATCAACAAGGCAAATTCAGAACAACATAATGATTTCTCGATTTGGTTAGTCGGGAAACACTCCCGTAGGTGTAATTGCTATTATTTAAGACAATTCAGAAATTAAAAAAGTCCGCCCCAACCGGGAATCGAACCACGGATCTCCCGCATTCCAGACAGGCGTCTTAACCACTAGACCATCAGGACGGGTACATTCTAATCTCTGAATTGTACAATGCAACTACAACTACAGAAGCCTGTCTGGAATGCGGGAGATCCGTGGTTCGATTCCCGGTTGGGGCGGACATTTTTAATTTCTGAATTGTAGTAAATAATAACATTATGATATTTTATTATAGCTCCAATGTCACCGTTTACTCATTCCAATTTCCAATGCCAAGAAGGAACTGATGAACTTGAATCCAAAACAGTAATTTAAAAAAATCTGCCTAAAGGGGGAATTGAACCCTGGACCTTCTACATTAGAATTAGAACCCTAAACCACAGGACTACCAACGAACCACCAAAATTTGTGCAATTTGTCATTTACGCAAAATATAACATGTGAATGGCAGTCACGGGGCGAATTGAATTTATGTGTTACGACTTACGAGTTCGCAAATGTTGAAGGGTGCATAAGATGGGCCTTATTTTAGATCGCAATGGTTTCATCGAGTGTTTGACTGTTTGGGTAAATCTGATGTCATTCATTAGACATTCTTTGACATGGAAGTTAATGTAATCTTCCGAAATATTTCGATAAAAGAACGGAGCAAAATTTGTATTCAAATAATTTAATGGAAGTAATAGACTTCGTTTATACAATAATCAATCATTCTTGACGACCAACCAGCAAACATATTGTACACACCTAGTTTTCCTATTGTTTGTTTGATGTACGTTATAAAACAATTGACTTGTTTTTACTTTGTATCTACAGCAATGACATTTCAAAAGATTCAACCCATTCATCGTGTGAAAGGGATTTAAATATTAAAAATTTTAACATTTTTTGCGAATTCATGGGGGCAAATACCTTCGACAAAGGTAAGTTTATTTCTCAATTTTATTGATCGGGAAAGACTCCTATAGGTCTAGGCTGGTGTTGGTGATAAAAAAATCAATTCAGAAATTAAAAACATGTCTCGGTATAGTTTAATGGTTAAGAATCCGACGGCCGAACGGTAATTGGGAGACCCAGGTTCGACACCCGGCTGAGATGGATTTTTAATTTCTGGATTGATTTACATTCAGTAGAGGGTTAACCGATAGTGAGGATTGCGGAGGGAAGACCCCGTGAGTAACAGATCCGGCTGAAGGCAGATTGTGGGAGGGGAAGGAGAGTCCCTTACGTTGTCGTCGTGTTTTAAATAAACTAGACCGCTTCGCGAACGTTTTTTTTTGGTCGCGTTGATGGATAAGTTTTTTGTGTAAGTTTTTAGTTTGCGTGGAATTTCTTTACTTTTGAAAGTGCTTTTTGAACGCATTGTAGGTGATTGTTGTCAAGTTTCTATTGTTACTTATTGTTATTATACACCTCAAAAAACTCATATTAAAACCATTATTTCTATGGATTCTGCCTAACTTTTTCTACTTTTTTTTAGAAGGCAGTGCATCACCATTACCTTAATGTCAATGTGAAATATGAATGTTGTAGCCCCACCCGTTTGGTCAGAATCGGCCCAAATATCACGAAAATATTGCAATAAAAATCGAAAAAAATCGTAAAAGTACGATATTCATGAGAAATTTTTCTTCGATTGTACCCAAAAACGTAGCAGGTCTAAGTTCAAATATATCGAAGAACCCCTCCAATTTTCATCAAGATCGCATAATTATGCCGTTTGCCCGGTAGAGAGCGAACAAACAGACAGAAAAACAAACAAACAAACAAACAAACAAACAAAATAAAACATTGGAGCTAAATTTTTTGAGGAGTCAGTGAAACTGAAGTCTTCCCTTCGCTCATCTAATAAATAAATTGGAGACCACTCACACAGTCACATACCTGATTTCCAGTGGGGGACATTAAACCAAAGCGACCAAGCCAACCCTGTAGGCTCCGACGCAATCGACGAGTGAGCGATAACCAACCAAAGAGCGATATATTTTAATAAGAAATAAATAGCAATCAGTGGTGTGGACAGTGCAAACACCGCGGATCAACGCCAGAATCATTTTAGATCATCATCAGAATCATCAATTTCTACATCTGGCCTAGGCCAGGGACGGTTTCTGATTTGTTTTATGAGAGTATAATGACAACTTTTCTCGTTTCACACATAGAAGCAAAATTTAAAATGTCCGCCATTTGTTTACGTATCGCACTTTCCCGCCTAACTCTGCTTATACCGTCAACAAGTGTCAAGTTACTATAGTTACTTGTTGATTGTATGCCTAGTGTATAAGGCTTATTTTAAAACCTTTATTTGGAAGCCTTCCAGCAAACTTTTTAAACTTTTTCTTTCAAAAGAGACTATATTACTATAACCTTAATGTCCATGTCAAATATGAACATTGAAGCCCCACCCGTTTGGTCAGAATCGATTGAAACTGACAAATTAGATAGTAGTAGTAGTGATAGTAGTAGTAGTAGTAGTAGTAGTAGTAGTAGTAGTAGTAGTAGTATGTAGTAGTAGGTATAGTAGTGTTAGTAGGTAGTAATAGTAGTAGTAGTAGTAGTGAGTAGTAGTAGTAGTAGTAGTAGTAGTAGTAGTAGTAGTAGTATGTAGGAGTAGGTAGTAGTAGTAGTAGTAGTAGTAGTAGTAGTAGTAGTAGTAGTAGTAGTAGTAGTAGCTAACATCCTTAAAGTGATTTTGAGCATGTTTCAAACCATTTTTTCACCAAGAAGGAATGGTCGTACCCCAATAAAATTTGGCATGTGTAGTCAGGTACCTAAATCCTCTCAACTTTGATAGTTTTTAAGTCCACATCACGTTACAAGACGGCTGGGTAACACCTCGAAATCACCCCAACTCTGCTTGCTGTATAAGGTGCTTGAGTGTGTAGCGCGCCACGGCTTGGCTGCGGCGCCCTAACGGGCACCTAGATCTTGTCTATTGTAATCTACATCATTATCTTGGGCCCCACTAAGTTATAGCAAAAGATTTATTCAAAATGTTTATATAAACGTGCAATGTTAAGCTTTGAAATATTTTAAGTACCCTTTGTAAAGGTTTGTCAGAGCCAGGGTGGAGAAACACTAGCCCTCCGCCCGACCTTTCCCCACATACGCTCGAGCTATACTTCCCAAAACCAGTGAAACACTTTTCAAAATATTTTTGTTCTGTTTTGAATATTATAATCATCTTAAATCAAATCCAACTATGTCGGGTTGAGTGATGCTCTTTACACCGATATAACTTATACATGAAACTGCTTTGTGCCGGGGTTGCCGGGCTCAGCGTTTCTTCATCTTCATACTGCATCTGCTTTTCCACCAAGGTCGCCATTCTTTCGTGTCTTCCCACGACTTCACTATCATCACTCGGATCAACCATTTGCTTTTAAACTAAAGAATCCAGAGTAGCCAGCATTTTGTAGGCCATATTCGATACCTGAAACATTTATAAATGTTTATTGATACACAACACAGTCATTATTATACTTAATTTGTAATGCATATTGGCCATTGTACAAAATTGGGAAATTTCTCTTCTTCTTCTCTTTATTTTCTTAAATATAGTTTGAAAAATGTATCCATGCTAAATGTTTATATATTTTGTATGTCACTAGTACAGTGAGGATTTGCCTGGTTATTGCAAAAAATTAAATATAATATAATCATAGTAACTTAACGGTTACTTTTTGAGAAAATTTATTCTGAGATAAATAAAACATGAATTTACGACCGTCATGTTTAATATATTTTGTGGAACTGTTAATTAATATTGTATTTTAGCTAAATTATTGGTTCAGGTATTTGCTATCATCGAGCTGCTTCATTGTTACTTGTTTGTTTATTTTTTTTTTATTTTTCTATAAAAAACGATTCTGTTTTCCTTGCAACTTGAAAGAACAGATATACTATGATTGTGTGCATAATGCATGAGGCACTATGTACCTATATTGTTTGTAAAAATAATTTATTTGTATAAATAATTGTTTGAAATAACTCTATAAGATGCTTGAGAAAGAGAAGAATAAGCACAGTTCTTTATGAGGTGGCATTTGGTTTTCAATCTCACCTCGGCAAAGTTCTTGAGCGAAAGCGGCTCCAGCCCAGGAGGCTTCATCAACAAGGGTCTGTTAATCCGACTCATGATGATCACTAGAGACCTCTTGAAGCTCAGTGAGGCGTCCAGCCAATCACAGGCGTAGACCGCCGCGCCCACTGCCTCGGCCTGAAATAACAGGTATACAGTCAGACTAGACTGGAAAACCAGGACGAAAGTTTTTACTATGGGGTTTCTGCGCTGATTTTTTGTTGATTAATTCGAGTATCTTTCTTTTGACTAAACTTCTTAATCTCGCTACATATTTGCAGTAGTTTGGAGTAACTGATACAAATTCGGCATTTTCCTGCATCAAATTCCTATCTGTTTACATGTTTTACTTCAAAGAGCACAACCTTTCAAAGATTAGTTAAATTTTAGGCCATTTTGTATACCTGATCGGTAAGCTTATTAGCCTGGTAGTTAATTATGAAGAACACCGCCATGATTTCGGTTGAAAACACCATCTGAATGATCTCCAGGGCACCAATTTCCTCTGCCTGTAATCATAAGAATACGTCATATTTCAACTTATTTAAGGTTCTTAAAGCTTTATTTTAGAAAAAGATGGACATTTGATGTAGGCCTACATTCCAAAAACAAGATTGTTTTAGAATAGTTTTGGATATTTTTAAAATATTTACTTTTCCGGGACAAATCAATTTTTTCCATTTTTAGCCTTTTTTGCAGATAAGTATTTTCAATCTTCTCTGCAAAAGGCACTTTTCGAACAATCAGGATTTGGAAAAAAGGTATTTATTTTTTACGCAAGAAAAAAATCGGCGTCAATTTGAAAAAAAAACTATCTTTTACCCGGATATAAATTTAGAAAGCTAATGTCTATGATCATGGACGGGGGACCGAAAGGGTTAATTAAATAAGCATTTTTTTTAATTTTTGGATGAGCGAAGAGAAGAATTCAATTGCACTGACCCCTCAAAAAATTTAGTTCCATTTTTTTTTCTCTGTCTGTTTGTTTGCAATCTACCGGGCAAACGGCATTAAAGCTAGGCGGATTAGCCTAACAATTAGGGGTTTTGTGGTAGAGGGCTGAATTTTGGACTGTATACTCAGAACAACATTATAAGAAAATTGCCTCGAGGAGCCATGAAAAAATCCATCCGGTTAAGGGGGTGGAAGGGGGTGAAAAAATGGCATTTTTCAAATATAAAAAAAATCAAAAATCAAACTAAATTTGATCCTAAGATTACAAAATTATTACATATTGTAGATAAAAGTCCAAATTTTAATAAAAAAATATATATCACCATATATGTATATATAACCAGATTTTGCACCCTTTGTCTTTTTTTCACAAATTTACCCACTGTGCTGGGAGGATTAGCCTACCAGTTACGGGTTAAGTGATAGGGCTGTGAATTTTGTCTAAAACACTCAGAAGAATGATCTCAAAAAATTGGCCCGAGGAGCCCTCAAAAAAGTTGCTTGCTTAAAGGAGAAAGAGGGGGTGTACTAAAAGGGGTTGATAAAACTAAAATAAAGAAATCCGTATTCAAATATTATATTTACAACGCCATATTAATGTGTATTGTAGATTAAGGTCTAAACTTTAATTTAAAAAATTAAAATTTCACCATATATGTAAATCTGATCAGATTATGCGCCCTTTTCCCATTTTCATAAATTTCCTCAATATTACGAAAGTGTATCGTGCGACCACTCTTTTTGTCACAAATTCTCCTAATATTACGAATTAGGACGAAAACAAAATTTTGTGATGCTTTGGGTACATTTTTACTCAATGGACTTTGATCTCATTTTAACAAATTCACTCAATTTTAACGAAAGTGTATCGTGTGACCACTCGTTTTGTTCAAAATTATGCCAATAGTAAGAAAAAGGATAAAAAAAGTTTTTTAACACCTTAGGTACAGTTTCACTCAATGGACTTTGACCCCATTTTCAAAAGTTTACTCAATATTAACGAAAGTCTATCATGTGATGACTCGTTTTGTCTCAAATTATCCTAATAATACGAATTAGGACGAAAATAAGATTTTGTCATACACTTTGTCATACATACTTTTGAAAATGGGGTCAAAGTCCATTGAGTGAAACTGTACCTAAGGTGTAAAAAAACTTTTTTTATCCTTTTTCTTACTATTGGCATAATTTTGAACAAAACGAGTGGTCACACGATACACTTTCGTTAAAATTGAGTGAATTTGTTAAAATGAGATCAAAGTCCATTGAGTAAAAATGTACCCAAAGCATCACAAAAACTTGTTTTCGTCCTAATTCGTAATATTAGGAGAATTTGTGACAAAAAGAGTGGTCGCACGATACACTTTCGTAATATTGAGGAAATTTATGAAAATGGGAAAAGGGCGCATAATCTGATCAGATTTAAATATATGGTGAAATTTTAATTTTTTAAATTAAAGTTTAGACCTTAATCTACAATACACATTAATATGGCGTTGTAAATATAATATTTGAATACGGATTTCTTTATTTTAGTTTTATCAACCCCTTTTAGTACACCCCCCCTTTCTCCTATAAGCAAGCAACTTTTTTGAGGGCTCCTCGGGCCAATTTTTTGAGATCATTCTTCTGAGTGTTTTAGACTTAATTTACGGCCCTATCACTTAACCCGTAACTGGTAGGCTAATCCTCCCAGCAGAGTGGGTAAATTTGTGAAAAAAAGACAAAGGGTGCAAAATCTGGTTATATATACATATATGGTGATATATATTTTTTTTAGTAAAATTTGGACTTTTATCTACAATATGTAATAATTTTGTAATCTTAGGATCAAATTTAGTTTGATTTTTGAATTTTTTCATATTTGAAAAATGCCATTTTTTCACCCCCTTCCACCCCCTTAACCGGATGGACTTTTTTCATGGCTCCTCGAGGCAATTTTCTTATAATGTTGTTCTGAGTATACAATCCAAAATTCAGCCCTCTACCACAAAACCCCTAATTGTTCTTGTATTTTCCTTTAATCCGCTTGACTATTAGCGATCATGATGAAAATTGGAGCGAACCTTTGAAATCTCTGAACTTAGACCTGCCACCTATTTGGGTACAATCGAAGAAATATTTCTCATGAATATTTTACTTTTCCATTTTTTTTCGATTGTAGTACGATATTTTCATGACATTTTGGCCAATTCTGACCAAACGGGTGGGGCTACAACGTTCATATTTTACATGGACATTAAGGTAATGGTGATATAGTGCCTTCTGAAACAAAAGTTGACAAAGTTGGCCAGAATTCATAGAATAAAGGTTTTAAAATGAGTTTTTTAGGATTTTTATAATAACAATTAACAAGTAACAATAGAAACTTGATAACAATCACCTTTAATGCGTTCAAAAAGCATTTTGAAGAAAAAAAAAGATTTCACGCAAACTAGGAACTTACAAAATAGCTCATCCATCAACGTGACTAAAAAAATCGTTCGGGAAGCGGCCTAGTATTTAAAATTTGCGATCCCTAAGAGTTAATGCTAGGGCGCATACCGACAGTTGTGTCTTAAGTGCTAAGCGCCTAAACGTTAAGCCCTGTAACCTTGTTACTTACCTGCTGAAGTGGAAATATTGTTATACTTTGGTTATGTAAATATTGGTGAGTTATATTTTGTTTTCAGTGTGGTCACACGAGGTATATCTAATGTGTACTTCACAACAAGCACCCATACGAAAAAGCTCAAATAAAGTATTAGCTTCAAAACACGCTCTTGGGGTCAAAGAATATTCTATCTCCTTAGATTTATAGGCACAATTTTGAACGATGAACCGAACTTTTCTACTTTTTTATGTGTCTTGAACATAAAAACTCGATTAAATATAACTTTTGTTTTTTTAAAATTATTTATAAAAAACAATAGAACAGAAATCAAATTTTCAAAGTGACATTAGCTTTCCTTTTGATTTATTTTTACTCACTGACGATAGAAAATTATTTACATACCATAGAACAATAGTTTTGGATTATGAAATAATACGGAAGACAAATTCGTTATTTCGGGGTTCGTGATAGTTTTTAATGTTGGCATGCGTACAATTTTTTTCCCGCTACTTTTGGTAATGTAACTGAGAATCACTACATATTTTAATAGTTTTATAGACAGAAATTAAAAACAAACCAAGAAATATACATAATTTTAAGCATTCGTCTTCAAAGCTCAGTTGGGTAAGACACTTTTATAAAGTATCTAGGTACTTGGTAAATGAACCTTGGCTCTATGGATCTAGATACAGGTAAAGTTACTACATAGTTAGTAAATATCCAAGTACCTGGTAGATACCAAGGTACTTATAAGAATATTAAGAAATATTTCTTCGATTATACCCAAAAACGTGGCAGGTCTAAGTTCAGAGATTTCGAAGGTCCCCTCCAATTTCCATCAAGATCGCATACCTATGCAGTTTACCCGGTAGAGAGCGAACAAACAGACTGAAAAACAAACTATAACAAGAGGTCGCTGGCGCGACCTCTTGCAGTGCCTTCCCGCGCTGTTACTTTCCGCCGCATGTTCCTATCTGGTAAAATACTTACTAATCCATAGAAAGTGGAGTAATTAAACTTAATTTTTCTCAAATGAATTTCAACAAAATAATAATGAAAGAAAAAACTGTACCATATGATGCAAGCTGATACGATTACCCAAAAAACATAATGTTAATTTATTTTATAACAAGATTAATACATCATTGGGTTAAGATTTTTTTCTGTAAATGGCCCCTTGCCGTTTACTGTAGGGCGCGATCAATTACAAAGGCATACATATTATAATGAACTTGAAATTTTAACCGACAATAAACGTTAACTTTTCAGTACGATAAAAAAACTTTGTGAAAATCAAAATATTGAGAAACAAATAAAAGTAATTACATACAAAAAAAAACTGTAGAACAAACTCGAGTGTCTCTGCAGGCGTAGTCTCTTAGAAACAATATGGATTGTTGCGGCATAACACACGTCTCTGGTTATCGCGTGATTATTTAGTACTGTCATTATTTAGAAACGTGTTGAAAAGGCCACATCTAGCAAGTGCATGAAAAATAAATTATAAGTTGTAGCTCTCTTTCTGGTGGTGAACGGTGCGAGCGTAGGCTATTCTTATGGGGTAAACACTCCGCCGTCAGCAAGTATACTCCTTAGCCCTTTCATTCCCGAATTAATTTTGTCTTAATTAGGTAGTTGTAATCATTCAATTAAAAATCCAATTTTTTTCTGAGAATTTTGGTATTTTTTAATTTTTTATCTTGATTTTTAAGCAATTTTTTGTAATTTTTGGGAATTTTTGGATTTTGAATAAAATCTTAATTTCTGGGTCAAATTCAAATTTGAAGTGCATTTCTAAAACTAGATTTTTTTCTGAATTTTTTGCTTTTTGCATATTTTAGATTTTGTGTATCTTAAATAACACCAAGACAGGAGATTATTATTTTTTCCGGGAAAAAACAACACAAAATTCTGTTTTTAGCCTTTTTAGCACCTGTGTATTTTCAATCATCTCTCAAAAAGTCACTATTCGTCCCACTGAATTGGGTAAAAAATCTAAATATTTTTATTTGCCAAAGAAAAAATAAAAAAAATTGGGGTTAAACTGAAAAAACAAAAAATTTACTCGCAATTTTTTTTAGAACTTTCTGTTGCCATATGGCAAAGCCTGGTTAGAAAGGGTTAGAGCGTTGCGAGAATCCGCCACCAGAGCTCATACAAAGAACTTGGAGCACACTATTATAATGAACTTAGAACTTACTTAGAACTTATACTACTTATATATTCAGTACTAACCAAAAAAATGACTGGTGAAAATAATTGATTTTTTATACTCATATATGACATAATGAAAGCAACAACAAAAATTGCTAATTTGTATTGTGACTGCTAAATCACCAGGCTTAATATTATGTAAGTAGAAGTTATAAAACGTAATTTTTAGTAAATCTCCCCTGTAATTATTATTTAATTCGAGAGAGATATATACATCTTATATACATTCGGTTTTAAAATCTATTTAAAACGCTTTGAGGTTTGAAAACATTATGTATACGCTTCGAAACTAGGTTTGGATCGGTTCAAGTCAAAAACATTCTTCTCGGGTTTGACTTCAAAACTGTTTTCAAAACCGTCATGTATACACCCACTACACTGCCACCCAGATAAAAGTAGGACTAACAATTAAATCCAGTTTTGAAAAAGTTTTGAGATCATTTTTAAACAAGTTCATCTTTAGTGAAAATGACTTTGTCTTCGGTTTGCCCTGGGTTTCTATTAGCGCACGAAACAGTAAAATAATAAAGTGTGCCTTCACAATTTTGCCAAATATCAACTTTATATGAAATTTAGGGCCTATAGCTAATCATTTATTCAATTCCAATGGTAAATCTCGCACAACGCACTATAGGGACATTATTATACTTGAAACTGAAAGGAGCCCGCAGCCTTGCAATCACTATATGAAACCAACTCCAATTATATTTCTTCATAACTTGTGGCCGGTAACCCGTATCGAACTCGCAACCTCCAGCATGAAGGAGTCTATAAATTAAATAAATAAATAAATTGTATTTAGTCTACCACTCAGGGCCGGTTGCACCAACACGCGCTGAACTCGAGTTCAGTTGATCTAGAGGTTCAAGTGAACTCGAGATCACGAGCTAGGTTCAAGCCGTCGCGTTCCACCACGACGAGATCAACTGAACTCGAGTTCAAGCAACAAGTTCGTTTGAGTTCGGCGCTGCTCGGATTGCGCCTTGTAACGAGCAACGTGATTGGTTGAAAAATTCGCGGGCTATTTCAAAGACACTTGCCACGATAATGAAAGGAAAATAGCTAGGAAAGCAGTGGGAGATGAAAAGGTGGAATTTATTAGAACAGGTAGGTCTAAGTTTGCTTTTATTAGTTAAAGGGTACCCTCCTTTTATCAATGTTTAAAGTCACCAATCCAATAATATTATGGTAGGCCTACTACTTGGTTTGTTTTACTTCCTTCCTGTAATGTTTACGCCTTTAGGCCAGCAAGGCCTACGATTTCCGGTTTTCAATTTAGACTAGACTAGGTATACTTTTGTTATTTTGACGTTTATTATTTACAATGGGGAAAGCCTATTTATGTTAGGCCTGCAATAGTTTGTCCGATCATAAAACCTATTGGTGTAGGCCTTGGCCGAGGCCCTCCTTGGCACTTGTTCGGTTAAGAAGTCCAAAAGCATTTTACAATGTTTTGTGGGGAAATCGTAGGTTAGGGGGAGTGGGGGTGGGGGGAGGTGCAAAGCGCGTATGTTTTACAATATGTATGGCCTACTTGGTATTATATTTAATTTAACACAAACGAAAAACGAAAACTTGTAAGGCCCTATGCTTCCACAAAAATGTATTCTAGTATTAATTTTAATTACCATTTTTCAATAGGCAACCTGGCCCAAATAGCGACTGTAGGCCCCATTGAGGAAAATATATTAGCGTTGATACCCAGTACAGCCAATCCGCTTGACAACGCATAATATGACAATGACTCTGAATATATAAATTAAATAGGTAAGACGGCATGCAATGCTATAATTCTTGATATGGGATAAGATCCACACAACACTATAAAAATATTATAACCAACCATCATATTATATTCTAAGTCTGGTCTAAAAGTGAGCTATTGATGTTCTATGTAGGTTAGGCCTCTGCTCTAGCTATGCTCTAGGCCTAGGGCTAGGGGCCTAGCCTAGCCTAGCCTACCGCCAAGGACTGCTAGGCTTAAGTCCAAGGCCTAGGGCATGGGCCTATATTTGTATGGCAGGGGCCTACTCACTTGTCAGTGAAGAACTCTAATTGATGTTCTATGCGTTTTAATACCTCTCGAACCGAATAAGCGGAATCTTGTTTAAAACTATCGAAATATTTGCGTCGTTCCTTGATGACCCGGGGACGTTTTTGTTGCCTTTGCATAAAATGAACTATCTCCTCGTCATCGTCCGATGGGAATTCCACATCAGAAACGTAACCTACCATTACTATTCACTTATCGTCAAGTGGTATCTAATAATGAATGATTAGTTTTAAAACTAATAAATCTTCACCTCAAATCAATTTGACAGAACAACACCGGCCATGTTGGTTTCTCTCGTTCAACGCACGGGATCACCAGTGAACGCGTAATTTTGGTCGTTCAGTAGAACTCGAGATTAGATAGCGGTGAACTCGAGATTAGCAGTGGTGAAACGCGCAATCTCGTTCAAAGAGCCTCACGGAGTTTAACTCGTGAGCTGAACTTGGTGCAACCGGCCCTCAGTTATATAACTGATTTTCAGTGCTCTTATATTATTATTATTTTCAGAACTCTATTGCGTTGCGTCACTGTTGCCGTGATAACAGACAGGGAACTCACTGTTAGTGTTGTGTAAGGAATTTTGTAAAGAACCGAGCCCACTAATGTGTCGCGAGGCGACATAAATAATCTCCGTCAATTGGCTGTTTACATAGAGGCTGGGGAAATCCCACACATGGGAGTGTTGCGTAAGACGCTAGCGAATGGTTGTCGAATGTTAAGATAAGTTAGTAATCACCACTGAGAAATATTAGGTCAAGATCCCTGGCTATATTATTTTATGCACACGTAGTTACACAGGGAGCACCCAAATAAAAAGTCGTATCAGAATGTTTACTCAAGACAACCCCTCGAACGCCAGACATGTGGAGTAGCCACTCAGGAAACAAAAAGTAAACAAACTTCCACCGCTAGACCATGCGGCCAATCCATGATCTGTTCAAAATATTTAAATGTCTCAATACCATTGATTGGATTAATAATTAGATGATGAAATGAATAATATAAATAATGATTTATATGAAGAATAAAATTCGTAATTAGTTTAATGCCATTTTTTAGTCAAATGATCAAGGTATGAATTTTTGTAAGTAACATTGTGATCACGCAAAATTGGTAACATACCATGAAGGTAATCACTGCCATACGGTCAAATCTGTGGCACGTAGCCCACTCACAGCGTCTTTTAACGTCGAAATATATTTAAAAAATCACGTATTTTTATACATTTTAGGTAAATATTTTTATCTCATACGTCGCGCATGAAGGTAATTACTGCCATACGGTAGTATTTGTGGCACGCAGCCCACTCACAGCGTCTTCTAACGTCGAAAAGTAAACAATTGCAAGAAGGAACTGATACAATATCCTATTAACACTAGCATTTTGATTACACGTGCTTAATCACCAACTAGCAGAAACACACTTCGAGACAAAACCCAGATGGTAGTCTAAGAGGCCTGGAGTCACACTCACAGGCATGCCACTCCCCCCCCCCCCCAAAAAAAAACGCTTCAATCACCAAGAGAGCGAGCCAGACCCTTTACTCAAGTTTTCATCACTTAGCTACGACCAACATTACACGATCGAAAGCAAAACATGAGTAAATTAAACTTGCATTTAAGAACACTTATGCCCTTCACAAAAGTATGAAATTTTAAGGCGTGATGCAGTTTTTGTTTGGAATCATGCCTGTAAAGTTTCGTTTACGTTGGTTAATATTTTCTACTTCAAATAAATGATTAGGTCTTGACGCGCTTTAATTGTCCACGGATCTGAAAAATAATAAGTAAATTAAACTTGCATTTAAGAACAGTCTTATGCCCCACACAAATGTATGAAATTTTAAGAAGTGATGCAGAGTTCTTTTGGGATCATGTCTATGAAGTTTCGTTTAAACTTGTTTCAAACCTATAAGGCCTCTCCCGAGAGTCGCGCCCTAAAAAAACGAGCTTTGGGGCTTTGGATGGGGGGGTCGAGGGGTCAGTGAAATTGAAGTCTTCGCTTCGCTCATCCAACAAATTTAAGTAATTTGACAAAAGTATCTGGTATCTTTATATCTAAACTTGGTGGAGATATACACAATAAAAATAATCTAGATATAGGTAGAGATACTTTTTTGGTATTTAGTTTAGGTATACACACAATGCACGAAAAAGGCTTTTACAGTTTCTAGATATATGTATCTATGTTCTCCCCAGCCCTGGTAAGAGCATTTGCCCGGGTAGTAGAGGTACCGGGTTCAATCCACGGTGGAGGCAGTTTAATATCAGCACCTAGTCGCCTTGGTGTAAGCCAAGGTTAAAGACAGTCATGCATACATGCAAAGTATAGCTCGCGTTGTTTCGAGTTTGCGCAATGCCGAAAGTAGGCTACTATCTTATCAATGTAGTGAGCTATTACGCTCGTGCCTAAGTTCGACAGACGCGACAATCTTGGAATAAACAGAACGTTTCACCAACTCCAACTTTAACACGGACCCTTCCCTAGCTCGTCATTGTGTTTGCTTGCTTGCCACCATGCAGTCCTGGCTGATCACGAGTATTTTAGCGTCTCTCATTGCTCTCATTTGGTGCAAGTATTACTGGCTGCCGAACAGACGGATCTGGTCAATGGTGAAGGGGATCCCGGGTCCTAGGGGATATCCCATCATAGGCTGTGCGTTCTTGACCATGTGTAAAGTAAACGAGACCCTGCCAAGTTTGATGAGCTTGCTGGAGGAATACGGCACGATCGTCAGACTGTGGTTTGGTACGAGGACCTATATTCTTCTGCAGGATCCAGATGATCTGCAAACCGTGTTTGGAGACCCGACTATCAGGAACCGAGACAGAACGATCAGCAAGGCCATGGAGCCTTTCTTTGGGGTTGGATTGTTCTCCAGTAGAGATGAAGAGTGGAAAGTACACAGGAAGTTAATCTCACCGTCTTTCAATTTCAAGATTTTAGAGAGTTTTGTCAAAGTTTTTGGAAGGAATGCAAAGATTTTGATCGATAAATTTCAAGACTTCGATGGGGTTGCTTTTGATGTGCACAATTTAATGGAGCTTTTTACTTCGGATACCATCTGCGAGACAGCTGTAGGTAAAGTATATTCACTGTTATGTGATGTGCTCTTTGAATAATAAAACGTGAATGTACACAAATGTTTGGGAAGGAATGTTCCATGGGGGTGTTATGTAGCAGGAATGTCAATATCACTCATGGGCACAGGTCATCCACAGTCATCCACGAATTTCTAGAGTTCAAAACCTCATGTTCATGAATCTTATACATTGCATATTTCGATAGATGCTAGTTGTGGGTCAAATTGAATAATATAGATAATATGACATTGTTTATATAAAATAATGTCAAGTATCTTTATTATCACCAAAAGTATTGGTTCGAGTGTTAAGCGCGACTCTGATTCGGAAGGCCCAGGTTCAAAACCCGTTGAGATCGGTAATCCTGACTGAACGTTTTTTGAGTCCTCATAAACAGCCCTCGGACATCCCTTCACAATTGTCCTATCCGCAACATACCTAGTTAGACACCTGAAGAGGGGTATGTATTGCACCCCGGGCAGGCTTCCCACGAAAAATTATTATTATTATAAAAATAAAAAATGTTCACCTTTTATCTTGTAGTGTTAGTAAATTTCACACAGTATTTTATAAAATTCTAGCTGACCCGTCGCGCGTTGCTGCGACGTTGTTGTTGTTGTTGTTGTTGTTGTTGTTGTTGTGTTATGCCAGAACCCTTCGCGGGAGTGTACTCAACAAAACCCAAAACAAAACAAAAACAGCAAAACAAACAAGAGTGGATAACATGGAAACCTTCCCTACAAAAAAAAATACGTATATAATAATATGTCAAATTTCATGGTGATATGTCCAACGGTGACGAATTAAATTCATTGGTGAGTCCTCTTTGCAGGCACCGATCACCACGTGGATGAGTTACAACCAAATAGACAGCATAGAAAGCTTCCCCATGACAAAATACATATATGTGCCAAGTTTCATGGAGATCGGATCAATGATGTAGTCTATACATATGAAAACGAATGTATCCTCTTTGAGGCACCGATCACCACGTGGAGGAGTTACAACAAAATGGAATGGATAGCAAAGAAACCTTCTTCGTGAAAAATACAAATATGTGCCAAGTTTCATGGGGATCGGATGAATGTTGTATAAAGGGCAAACATACATACATTCGTTTTTTTTTATATCGATTTTTTAGAACTCATACAGTAAAAGTTGTGAAAAATGTAAAGATTTTAATAGTTTTTTCAGGTGTTTTGTTCTTTAAATGCGTAAAAGAATGAAAGTGTTTCAAGTGTGCCTAATATAATAGGAATGTGTTTGCCAGAGCAATAGAAATGGACCTATTAAAGCCGTAATACTTAAATAATGATTAGCTCATAATATAAAATTTAGAAATTGCAGTGATCTTCTGTTCAAAATATATTTTGTTCAGCACAAATAATATAATGTATTCATGTTGTATAATATTATCTATTTAAGGCAGTGCAGTAAGCTCCCAGACGGTCGGACACAGTAGCTTTGCGGAATGCATCCATGAGTGCATCCTATGCAGTTTCACCCGCGTCACGCAGCCATGGTTGCTAGTTGACTTCATATACGAGAGAACTGCCGAGGGACGGAAGGCCAAGGGTATCATTAAGGTATAGTGCCGTTGTTACAAAACACATACGAATCGTTTAGCATTGCCCTTTGCACTCATATTCTTTTGTTTGTTTTTTCAGAAGGCTAAATTTTATTGGTTAATGAGGTTGACAGACACATTGGGATCAGGCCTATGCCCATTTCTGGCAATCGTCACATTTGTATTGTAATTTTATTGTAGATATACCCACACATAACAAAAACTTGTAACAATACAGCCAAACCTTCACACTCAAAAGAAATAAGCTCTAAAAAAAGGGCCAAGCTCATCTACCCTCCCACATTTGCGCATTCTTAATTCATAAACGTGCAATGTCCCGCAATAACATCCTCGAAAAGCTTGGCAAAATAGAATTTGTAACTAGTATTAATTTAAACATAATAGTTCATCCAAATTCTTTTTTTGTAAATAATTTAAACGTACTGTCATGCAAATTCTATTTTGCCAAGCTTTTCTAGGATATTGTTACGGGACACTGTACGTTTATGTATTAAAGGTAGATGAGCTTGGCCCTTATTTTAGATCTCATTTCTTTTGAGTGTGTAAGGTTTGTCTGTATTTTGACAAGTTTTTGTTATGTGTGGGATCTCATTACTTTTTCAAGTTCAATTGCAAAATTATTTGTAAAAATATAATAATTTTATCAATCACGATTTAATTGCTATGAAATTAACAATTAACAATAGAATGTAAAATATCTAGTTGCCGAAAGACATGCTTTTTGTAAACAATGTGGGCGATCATTGTCAAGAACCTATAGTTACTTGTTGATTGTATGCCTGAATAAGGATTATATTAAAACCTTGGTTTGGAAGCCTTCCAGCAAACGTTTTCAACTTTTTCTTTCATAAGGAATTACATCACTATTACCTTAATTTCCATGTAAAATATGAACGTTGTAGCTTGACTCGTTTGGTCAGAATCGCTGGGCAATTGAAACTGACGAATTAGACAGAAGTAGCCAGTAGCATGTAGTAGTAAGTAGTAGTAGTAACTTACATCCTCAAAGTGATTTTGAGCATGTTTCAAGTCATTTTTTCACCAAGAAGGAATGCTCGTACCCCATCCAAATTTGGCATGTGTTGTCAGGTACCCAAATCCCCTTGATTTTGATAGTTTTTAAGTTCACATCACGTTTCATGACGGCTGGGACACACCTCGAAATCACCCCAACTCTGCTTGCTGTATAAGGTGCCTGAGTGAGTAGCGCACCGCGGCTTGGCTGCGGCGCCCTGGCGGGCACGTAGATAAAAAAAAACTAAAAATAAATGTCTACCTTCATTGAAAGTCATGAAATATTGAGAAAGCTAATAAAATGTTAAACATTAATAAGTTTTTAAATTAAAAATCTGTTTATTTATAACAGTTTATTACCCATTTACCTGAATTTGACAAACATCATTTTTTGTCAAGTTTGATCTATCAAGACCACTGCATTAAATAAATAAGCCACAGCTTCTTTTTGATTTTTAAAGATTGGTAAAATAAAGATTGGTGAAATATTAAAATATGTATGTACCTTTCTGATAACCTCTTGGCCGTTTCAGAAAACTCATGATTTCACCACATCTGTGATTGCTGATAAAATATCCGAGTATCGCCGAGGTGGGATGAATTCTGTTAACGAGAAGCAGGTGCCATCCTTCCTGGACATGCTGATAGAGGCTTCGGAGACACGAGGCGCGGGCTCGGGAAAACTCGGAGGGACTCGGTCCTCGGTCCTCACCCCACAGGAGATCCAGAGCGAGATAACGACACTGATCGCTGCTGGCATGGACACAACAGCTACTGCCATGAGTTTCTTCCTGGTCCTTGTAGCACTCCACCCCGAGGTAAGAACAACACCCTGCGGGACACCCGAGGCTCTCCCCACATGAGATCCATACAGCGAGCCTACACTCATCGCTTCTGGCATGGACACAACAGCTACTGCCATGAGTTTCTTCCTGGTCCTGTGAGATACCCTGAGATATGCTCTAATGTTATTCAATTTTCAGTACCTTTCAATGCGCTTTTAAGTGGATATTTAGAAAATGGTAGTTTTGACAAAATTTTGCTCATATTTTATCAAACAAATTGTTCATAAATCAACTTCTTTAGAACATTCTATCATTCTAAATAAACACCCTTGTGTTGAGTGAGCGCATTATCTTTAACAATATTCGTCAGTCAGATATTTTCACGCCAGGTCTTATTTTGTTTATGTACTAGGTCCAGGCAGAACTTCACGACGAGTTGGATGAGGTGTTCGGCTCTGATACGCGCGTCGCGACGCCCAAGGACGTTCACCGCCTTCCTGTCATGGAGCGATGCATCAAGGAGACGCTACGACTCTACCCCTCCTCCACCCTCCTCAGTCGGGATATAGAAAAGGACGTTCCACTTCCTAGTGGGTAGGTTGTAGAGTCACTAGTGTAGTGGACGACGTAATCTCCACATGGTTGGCAATTAGAGACTTTATTGCCTTGGCAGTCATGTTCAGAACTCTTACAACGTTTACGTTCAAAGACATGAACGTAAATGGGCTTCGTCTCGCCAAAGTAAAGTATGGTACACTCGCAAGCGATTTGGGACACCATGTTTTGGATGGACTGGCTACCATTGACAGGCTTTGTCATGGACAGTTGTTTTCGTAAATAATTGGACATTTTGCAATAATTGCACAAACGCAATAATTGTCACTTTCCGTGTAAATACGCTTTTATTATACGTCATACAATAGAAACTTTCGCCATTTATTTAGTTTAATGTGTGGTGAGAGACCCTTTGCCGGAGACACTGCTTGTCCTCTATCACGCGTCTCGCTACAACTAGAGGAAAACCTTTGTAAGTTCAACCTTTCACCAAGGTTGCTTCAAGCCACAGGACACTAACATTTAAATTAATATACAAAACAACTTTACAGTGGTACATGCCATATGTTAATAAAAGCACAAATTCAGGCATGACAAATTTCATCACTGCTTAGCTGTCGGTTATCGGGAAGACTACTGACATCAGAATGTGACAAACTTAGATTATTTTCTCCTTGGGACAACATTACTCTAAAAAACTATAATTAATCGATTTATGTACTAATATTGCTTTCAGATACATCCTGCCTGCCGGGTGCACAGTGATGACCTTGACTTACGCCACGCACCGCGACCCCAGGTTCTACGCCGATCCGCTAGAGTTTAGGCCACAACGCTGGCTCAAGAAGACTACGGAGTCGACACACCCTTATGCCTACATGCCTTTTGGAGCCGGCATAAGGTGAGTATAGTGAAAATCTTGAATTGATCGCCACTACTTTTCCCTCAAAGAAACTAAATTTACAAAGAAGTCGACTCGTTTACAAATTATACCTTCGTTAAAACGCTGGACCCTCCACTAGGAGACGCGTGTCTCGACGTTGCCAAATAGATTTCGCTTTAAACGCGTCACATTTAAATTGCTTATCTATTATGTTGAACGGAGTGGAGCCTCCTTATCGACAACGCTGTGGCGCGCGCCAACAGAAAATAAGGGTTGACAGGTCTACAAGACTACTTATTCCGCTTGAATGAAGAGCGGCGAAATAGGTAATGGCGATAAATTCAAGATTTTCACTGTACCAGTGGCGTATCGAAAAATGTATAATGTGAGAGGGGGATGGACATGCCATCAGGTAGGGGTATTTCAGAAATCCACAGCCACAGAAGGCCTTTGCGGCAAAGACGATGTGTTTCTTCAGATTTAACGTTTTTACATAATTTAAAAATGAATTAATGATTTACCCAGTCAAAGAATATTAAAATTAGTGTACGCAAATACCCCAAAAAATCGTTTCGAATCCCGCTAAGAGATTTTTTTTAAATCGTCCTGCATCACTATCTATTAACACTCATCGTTTTGATTAGTCTTGGTGTATTAATATAGTTGTAAAGAAGAAAAATCATAAATTTTTAGTACAACAGTTCAACATAAGAATAAAAGTGGGCCAAATCCAAAAAACAAAAATGAGTTACAGCGGACTTGGACCACTGTTTAATTCTTGTTTTGTGAGTATTTTGTAAGAGCTTCAAACGATCATTTGGTAGATAGCGACACCAGTAGGGTAGTGACTTGGACCATTATTGAATTTTATTTTCTAAACCAAAACGAGTGTTGAACATAACTTATTTTCTATTGTCGAAATGTGACTTGTCCCACTTATATTCTAATGGGCTCCTTGCCGAACTGTGCTTTATCGTAGTGAAAATGTTCTGTCACAGGATGTGCCCGGGTCAGAAGTTTGCGACTCTGCAGATGAAGAGCGTCCTGAGTCAGATCCTGCGGTGCTACAGAGTCACAACCCCGCTCACACGAGATGACCTTCAAATGCTGGAACTGACAACTGTCATCAGCTTGGATCGGGAACTGAAACAACGTTATCACATCCAACTCTTCAGACGTTAGCTATTAGAACTCCGACGGGGTTAAAACAACAAGGAACACTATTTACTTGAAAATCTGTTAAAGGTTCACCTGCTTAACTCAAACAAATATTTCATTCACGCGCATTAGCCATGAATTTAGAAATTAACAGAAAGATTATTGGGTCCACCACGACCGGATTTTTTTTCAAACTTGCTATTTTTCGAGCAAGGTTCCATCGGCAAAAATCTCCCATAAGAAATCACATATGGCGAACTGTATGCCCCGTGACCTTGGAGATTTTCATCCACAAAAATATTGGCCACTATAGACGTACTCGGTAGCCTTTACTGTAAATCCTCTATAATTTGTTTTGTAATTTGGGCAAGTGGTTCGGTCAAAATAGGCTGATTACCAAGAATGGGTGTGATTTTAGAATGCATATTTTGTGTGTTTTAGAGTACATTTTTGTGCACAGTTTCAAGATACTATGTTATTCGCGGTTAAAACCTAACCAGGTAGCAGCACGGTCGTATGCCAACATGGCCGTCCGAAGGCAGATAAAAACACGGTCTGGGGCAAGTGTGTTTTTCATGCTTTAAAGCATAATATTTCATTGTAAGCGTCAGTTCAAGAAGTATTTCCAGTTTCCAGTAGTTGGGTACGATGGGGTAGGACAATCACTATATTTTGGAACCCTCAGCTGCAAAATAACTAGCAAAATAAGGAATTTTATCTCGTAATTTGGAGACGTGTATTTTCAGTAATTTTAACTTGACGGCAATACCGTGAATTTCTTATGATTATTAGTCTTTACTTAGGCCTATATGATATGTTATATAATATTATAGGTCAATCACAAATTATTTATTCTCCCCCCCCCCTCCCCGCCCCCGCCCCCCGGAAGTAATTATTTGCGGGTTCATCGCGAATAAAATATCAAACTCGATTTGTTATTTAAATTTGTGTTTCGTCACGCCATTGAAACCTCTTTAAAACATTGTCTCACATTTAACCCCCCCCCCCCCCCAAACGCGGCTAAAAATTTAAAGTTATAAGTTATATGGATGGCACCAGCCTTCACTAAACTTTATATATAGGCCTACTATTATTAATACGCATAGTTTACTAATTATATTACACCTAGTTAAGTCCTAGAATTGTTTTGTTGTTGTTTTGGTTGAGATTATGAATAATATGAGCCCATAAATAATTAAGTGTACGCATAATTATTTGCTGTTCACGGCAGCAGTTGGTACAAATCTCTTGGCATATAAGAATAAAGCATCAATGTAGGATAGTTTACATTCAATGCGCTGCACAAATTTAAAAACAATAATTATGGACATATTATTATTAATAATAAATACAAAAATTCCATATTATATCTCTACCAATTATCAATTATACCATTAATGAGACTTGCATAATATATACTATGGTTCACAGTATCCTGGGTTTAGAATGTTGAACCCAAAGACGGTACATAGCTCTTAGCCTGCTTTGGCCCTATACCGCCTACAGCACATCATTGTAATAAATTAATTACCATTATGGTTTATCGTTTATCGGTTAATGGTATCCATGAAACTGATGAAAGTTGTGAAAAATGTGTCTCAAGGAATAGGAATAGAACTCCCATCTAACCCACAGTATTGCTCGGAATAATATACACATTCAGACTTTTTGTTTCATTACGCATCACAAAAATGTGTATTACTAATTTTATGACCTTTCTTGCTTGCTAAATAATAAACATGATCGAGTAAATTCATTCTGGAGTTGACCGTGACGCTACAATATTGTATTGGTTTAACATTGAATGCCGCCATGCAGCCACCCGGTATCTGCCTTGGAGCAGTTCTCCACTTGACCGCCAGATGTCAGCCACTTTGCTTTAAAACGCGAATAAAGGGCCATTTCAGATTGGTCTGATGCTCTATGAGGAACAAAAAATAAGCAGGTTAAAGCCGATTTAATAAAGTTACAAAACGCCTATTTTTTCAAATTTCTAGAAAAAAATTTGTGAAAAATTCGTATGAAACCACAGTTACAAGATATAATTTTTTTAGACGGTCATTTACGTGTAGTTTAATGCTACAGATTATGTGGTAATTTTTTTTCAATGAAGCCAGCCCTTAACGTTTCAAAGACAATAATGTCTTCTTCATCAGGTCTTGAGATATGATGGATGAATCTATTTTATTATTATTAAATAAAAGACTTCAGTCTTAATTTGATATTTCTTTACATAACATTTTTATTTATGAAAAGCCAATAAGTTGAACCAATTTCCAACTAAGGCTTGTTGGGGTTTTTATAACAAATTAACATGTTTTCATAACTGCTCTGGTTACGGTAAAAATTGTATTGTCTATGCTAGGTGTGTTGGGTTAGTTCATTTTTTTTTAAGTATCTAGCTATAAGTTAAGATATTTTGGCAAACTTGATCTAGTAACAGGCAAGAACACATTACAATGTATCATTTTTGTGACCGCGTAAATACTATGTACTATAAATAAAAGGACTTTCTAACGAAAAGGAGTTTCTGTACAACTATAGACAGAAATTAAGAAACTGCCTCCACCGGAGATTGAAACTGGGACCTTGGATGTCCGGGCTATTTCTCTGGACAGCTAAGATCCCGGGTCCAATCCCCGGTGGAGGCACTTTTGTAATTTCTGTATATAGTACCATCTTAGCGTCATAGTCGCCTACTATAAAACCAAGGTTAAAGAATAATACATTTGTTTTACATTGGTTATAAAGGGTTTAAACTTGGTTTAACCTTAACGCTGTTATGTTGTTATCATAGAAATAAATATTATATTGTTTTTATGTAGGTTTTCTATATAATTATAATATATATTTATGAACAATGTGGCATTTTCACAATTGTTATAAACATTGTGTATTAACCAACCAACAATAAAACATAATTAAATCTGTTGTCTTCATTGCGCTCAGTTGGTGAAAGCGTCCTTCTGGATAGCACATGTCCCGGGTTCAATCCCCGGTAGTAACTTTTTATTTCTGTCTATAATATAGCATCAAAACAGCGTCATTGTCGCCTACTATAAAATCAAGGTTAAACAATGTATTAAACACTAGGCCGTTTCGCGAACGCTTTTTTTAGTCTCGTTGATGTATGAGCTTTTTTAGTTTTTAGTATGCGTAGAATCTCTTTACTTCTTCAAGTTCCATTGCAAAATCATTTTTGTTATTTAAGGATAATTTTTATAAAGTAGTACTAATTGCTGTGGTAATTAGAATGTAAAATATCTGGAGGCCCGAAGACTTGCTTTTGGTACTCACTGGGTGATTATTGTCAAGTTTCTATTGTTACAATTGTTAATTGTTATTATATACCTAAAAGAACTCTTATTAAAACCTTTATTCTATGGATTATTGCTAACTTTTTCAACTTTTTCTTTTAAAAGGCAATACATCACCATAACCTTAATGTCCATGTGAAATATGAACGTTGTAGCCCCACCTGTTTGGTCAGAATCGGCCCAAATACCACGAAAATATCGCATTTAAAAGTACAACTAAAATAGTAAAAGTACGATATTCACGAGCAATATTTCTTCGATTATACCCAAAAACGTGGAAAGTCTAAATTCAAAAATTTTGAAGGTCTCCTCCAATTTTTATCAAGATTGCTTATGCCGTTTTATCGGTAGAGTGCGAACAAACAGAAAAAGAAACAAAAAAACAAAAAAACACCCGAGCTACATTTTTTGGGTGGTCAGTGAAATTGAAGTCTTCGCTTGGCTCATCCAATAATATACTTACATGCAATATACTAGGCCGCTTCGCGAACGCTTTTTTTAGTCGCGTTAATGGATGAGCTTTTTGTAATTTTTTAGTTTGTGTGGGACCACTTCACCTTTGCAAGTGCTTTTTGAATGCATTGTAGGTGATTGTTGTCAAGTTTCTATTGTTTGTTAATTGTTATTATAAACCTTAAAAAAACTCATATTAAAACCTTTAATCTATTTTAATATGGCTAACTTTTTCAATTTTTTTTTTCAAAAAGTAATACATCATCATTACCCATATTTCCATGTAAAATATGAACTTTGTAGCCCCCACCCGTTTGGTCAGAATCGGCCCAAATGTCACGAAAATATCTCACTAAAAATCGAAAAAAAATCGTTAAAAGTACTATATTCATGAAAAATATTTCTTCGATTGTACCCAAAAAACGTGACAAGTCTAAGTTAAGAGCTTTCGAAGGTCCCCTCCAATTTTCATCAAGATGGCATATGCCGTTTGCCCGGCAGAGCGCGAAGAAACAGACAGAAAAACAAACAAAGAAACACACAAAAAAACATTCGAGCTAAATTTTTGGGGAGGGTCAGTGAAATTGAAGTCTTCGCTTCACTTTATATATTCATATATTTAAAAATATTTGACTACAGCCGCGATTTTTTTTGACTGACAAAATATTGTAGATTGCGACCAAATTTGACATTGTGTTGTCAGGTACCCAAATCCCCTCGATTTTGATAATTTTTAAGTTCACATCACGTTTCATAACGGCTGGGTAACACCTCGAAATCACCCCAACTCTGCTTGCTGTATAAGGTGTTATCTTCCATGTATTATATAAATTAAAAATTAAGTTGAACAATTACTTTGTTGTTTCATGACTGGGTCGTTAGGTTAATAACACCATACCATAATGTGATTTACATATTCTTAAAGTGGCTCGATTAACATATTATTTACGAAGCCTCGAACTCTATAGTGATTCAAACGTTATGGCTGCGATGAAGAGGTTTCTAATTATTCTCGTTCACCGAATAGGATGTCGAAGAATAATGTACTCGTTACTTGTGATCCTTGTTTCCCATCTGTTATGTATCGAAGTTATTCAAAGATATCAAGAAGTGTTCTCACGTCGTCAAGTTGCAAGAGAAACGAAGAACTTTGTGTTCGGAACAGGTCAGTTTTAGTATTACTAGGCCGCATCGCGAACGCTTTTCTAGTCGCGTTGATGGATGAGCTTTTTGGCAAGTTTTTATTTTGCGTGGTATCTTTTTACTTTTGCAAGTGCTTTTTGAACGCATTGTAGGTAATCTTTTGTCAAGTTTCTATTGTTACTTGTTAATTGATATTATTAACCTCAAAAACTTATATTAAAACCTTTATTTCTATGGATTCTGGCTAACTATTCTAAATTTTTCTTTCAAAAGGTACTACATCACCATAACCTTAATATCCATGTAAAGTATGACCCTTGTAGCCCCACCCGTTTGGTCAGAATCGGCCCAAACGTCATGAAAATATCGCGCTAAAAATCGAAAAAAATCGTAAAATTACGATATTCATGAGACATATTTCTTCAATTGTACCCAAAAACGTGGCAGGTCTAAGTTCAGAGATTTCGAAGGTCCCCTCCATTTTTCATCAAGATCGCATATGACGTTTTCACGGTAGAGAGCGAACAACAACAACAACAACAACAACAACCCCAAACAAACAAACAACAACAACAACCCCAAACAAAAAAACAAAAAAAACCCGAACTAATTCTTTGGGGGTTCAGTGTAATTGAAGTCTTCGCTTCGCTCATCCAATTGCTCGAGCGCAATGCTCTTGAGTCTGATTCGGGAGGTCTCGGGTTCTAATCCCGTCGAGACCGGCAATCCTAACTGAAGGTTTTTTCCGAGATTTTCCTCAGTAGTTAATGCGAATCCAAGGGATTGAGTCCTCTCAAACAGCCCTCGGATATCCCTTCACAAATGTTCTATCCGCCACATACCTAGTTAGTCACCTGAAGATGGGCGTGAATTGCACCCTGGGCAGGCTTCCCACAAAAATTATTATTAGTGTTATTTATCAACATAGATCTGTGAGATAAATTACAAATGCAATCTCAAAACAGCAAGCTACAAAATGCTTTATTTCGTTTAATTTGCCAATCAATAGTTATTGCCAATTATTTGAGACTTGTTCGTTTACTTATGGTAAACGTATGGTAAATTCTTGAAATAAAATAACTAGGAAAACGCTTAAGTCCCGCCGCGTTGATGGATGAGCTTTTTTGTAAGTTTTTAGTTTGCGCGGGACAACTTTTCCTTTGCAAGTGCTTTTTGAACGCATTGTAGGTGATTGTTGTCAAGTTTTTATTGTTACTTGTTAATTGTTATTATAAACCTAAAAAAAAACTCATATTAAAACCTTTATTCTATCAATTCTAGCTTACTTTTTCAATTAATCACCATTACCTTAATGTCCATGTAAAATATGAACGTTGTAGCCCCACCCGTTTGGTCAGAATCGGCCCAAATGTCACGAAAATATCGCACAAAAATCGAAAAAAATCGTAAAAGTACGATATTCATGAGAAATATTTCTTCGATTGTACCCAAAAACGTGGCAGGTCTAAGTTCAGGGATTTCGAAGGTCCCTTCCAATTTCCATCAAGATCGCATATGCCGTTTGCCCGGAATTGTGCGAACAGACAGAAAAAAATGGAGCTAAATTTTTTCAGGGTAAGTGAAATTGAAGGCTTCGCTTCGCTCATCCAAAAAGATTTTGAGGAGGGTACAAAAATATTATTTCAAATCCCAAATAACTATAAGATAAAAACTCTCGAAAATGCTCAATTTGAGAATAAATACTCCAAAGACCAATCCGTTACCGTACCGTCACGTTCATCATTGTAACTATTAATATAACTTCTATTACCATCACCAGGCACCAAGCCAACCCTGTTGACGCCGACACCAACGGCGATTGAACAAATACCAACTAAAAAAACACTAATAATTATATACAATCTTGGCTCATTGTCCTTTTGTTCATGAGGAACGTGTCAATAACCTAATATTATGTCATATGCAAATTGCCTGGGTCAACTCGTATAACATACATATATTTAAACCCTAGTCATATACCGTGGATAGTTTATGGAAAATGATCTAAGCTAAAAAATTAAATTAAACATTTACAATTAAAGATGATATATTTATTTCATTCGAATGATATATCTATAAAATTATTTCACCTGGCCAATATTTTGTTGACTACTTTTTTTTACAATACGTGGCAGTAATTTTTTGTGTTGTTTTTGTGTATTTATTTAATACACAAGACGCCAGCCAAAAAGTGAAATACAATTACATTCATAACAGTAACTGTATGACTTTTGAAGATGGTGGTGGATACCAATGCCTTAAAAACAGGTGCAAACAAAATGTATCATTTGGCCACTGTGCAACGATGTCTCAAATCCCAAAAGGATAACAGTTACTTATTTAATATTTTTTATTTGTTATTTTTAGCACGATTTGTACGGACGTTATCAAATCTTTAAGATAAACACGAAAAATGTGACTCTAACCTAGAACATGGTTTCCAGCATATTATAAAGCGTATTACACAGCTTTGGCCAGAACCGACTTGCCTAAAGCGTTTCCAAGCTACTAGTTTTATATTTGTAAATTAGTAAATTTGGTATTTTATTATGTGTATTTTAAAAAAGTTTTTTTCTGTTAAAACTTGCTTTATTTGCTTACAAATAAATAATTAAAATATTACTATTGTTTGTAATTACTGTTCTCGTTTCACAGGCGTAGACAACAGTCTGGCTATGGATGATCACAAACTGGTCGCTCGAGTGAGAGAGAGATTCATTATTCCCCCTCCCTCTCCCCTTGTCCCGTGGGTTCTCAGCGATCACTACAGCTGGGATCAGTCGGAGCAGAAACAAGCCTCCGCTGTCGCGAAGATGCTCAACTATACGGTCAGTATGAACTATCTCTCATTATTCCCCCCTCTGGTAATTTCATCTCTGGCTCTGTTTTACTGAAAGGAATCCCCGCCGGGGATGGCTCCATCCCCACCTCTTGATTCCCATCTCATCGCATAACATACCAAGTAACTTTATCTCGTAACGTTAATAAATAATGCGTCAATTTACACATACATATTCCTAGCCAGGAAGTGCTTGTTCATTAAAAAAAACAAATCAATGGACTCATTGTCCCTGGCAGCAAATTGTCCTTTGTTTACAGCTCACTCAAATAACGCAACTAATTAAGGCCCATTCACAACCAACTTAGTAGCTAACTTAGCCGCTAACTTAAAGGTTTATCTTATGGAAAACGACATGTCTGTTCATGACCAAACTTAGCCTTTAACTTGCACTTATCAGCGGCCGAAAGTTTGCAAACTCCAAACTTAAACTTAGTAGTTAACTGAATTAGTTAAAGTTAAATTAAAGTAAATGATCCAATCAGAGAGCGCCTAGAGAATAAAATATTGCAGAGATGGATGCCAAAGAAACAAGAACAAAATTAGTTTGACAAAATGCGGTTCGTTCAATTTAAACTGCCAGACGAGCACAAGAAGATTGTTATTTGATTGTTATAAATGTTCTTTAAATTTAAAAAATGGCCAAATAAGGAAAAGGATGCAAATTTATAATGCAAGTTAAGGTTAAGTACAGCGTGAACTTTACCTCGGGAAAAGTCATCGTGAACAGCCACCTAAAGTTAGAGGATAAGTTAGCTGTTAAGTTAGAGGCCTAAGTTGGTTATGAATGAGCTTTAAGTTGGTTGTGAATGAGCCTTTACCGTTTCTTGGTAGTGCGTTATTTTGATTGTTGGTATTATTCTAGAGGCCTTTTGGAGAAGACAAAAGACAACAATAAAAAATACAAGGATTTGTCCGACCGTTCTCCAAAATATTTCCTTGGGATTGCTCGGACAAATATTCAGATCAGCTCTGGATATATTTGGAGCCAACGAGGTAGAGCGTGTAAACCATAGATTGGCTTGCCGCCAGCCTGAATTACATTGGCTATGGTTGTCATTAGAGCACCAAATACAGAATTACGAAGTATGCCTTCAAAAATTTTGCCTAGTCTCAGTTTTATATGATAACTACCATGTTTAAAAATTTAATTTATCAATTTTGTAATTTCCAATTGATCTCAACTAATATTTAGAAAATTCAAATGTTTCACAATTGATATTTTACATGTTTTTTAGTGTTTTTCAAAAAATCATCTTGTTTGTTTGGGCCGTGGCCCTGAGAAATGGTAATTAGTGGACTGTATAAAATGAACTTGCACTGCACTTACCCTAGTTGTAGTGTGGGCATAAGAAAAAAGTGCAGAGCGTGGAAGGCATGGTGGCGTAGATGGGGTGCACACCACGTAACAGATAGTAAAAGTATAAAGAAGCTCGAGCTTAGAAGAAAGAGAGAAAGAAATAAGAAAATGTGCCTGTTCGGCGGTCGAACCTTAGACTGCAGAAGATGGTGACCTGGAAGGCGACTGGGGAGAGCGTTTGTTTGAAGTCGGGCGACGTGAGAACTAAGATACACTGTACTCTGTTTGCACTGATAGAATGTAGTTGAGAAGCACTGAGATGAGAATATAAGAAATCTGTTTGAATTGCTTCCTGAGCAGGAGAGCGAACTTCACCCAAGTGAGGGTTGACGGGGACCCTACGAAGGTAGGCAGACGACTGTACTCTATGAGGGTGTATGAGCAACTGACTGCGAGGTCTGGTCTCGAGAGAAGAGATAACAGAACTAGTTATAAAGAGGGGTAAAAACAGGGTGAATCGTCACAACGAAAATACAAGAGATAGTACGTAAAATATAAAAAAAACTAGAAACTATACTATACACTTAGAACATTGGCGCGAACATTGTTTTTTAAGAAATTTTGGGAAATTTTGTTTTTTTAAATATTGCTTAATTTTAAGTACAATTTCAAATTTGAAACACATTCCTTAAACTAGATTTAAAACAAATGCATTTTATGTATCTCAAATAAAGCAACACCAGAGATTTATTAAATTTCTGCAAAAATCTTTCCAATTTAAAGACTTTTTTGCAGATTTGTCCTTTCAATCTTCTATAAAAAGTTCACTTTTTGTCCCATGGCATGTGATTTTTTAAATTGTTATAAAAAAATCTATTTGTACTTGGATTAAAATTTAAAAGTTGATGTACATTTAAATGTAGTGTAAGTGGGGTTTGAAAGGGTTAAAATCTAAATTTGTTTCTACATTTATATAATATTCTCCATCTCCACAGAAACAAGGATTCTTCGTCGAGTACGGATCGTGCTATAGCAAGACAAACCTAAACACACTCCTGTTTGAAAAACACTACGATTGGAACGGGCTCATTATTGAGAAAGACTATTACATGGTCTACCAGCTCGCTCTCATGCGAAGAAAAGCTTTCATTTCACCAACCTGTCTCAGTTACGAGAACTCGCCACAAACGGTAAGTTTTGAAACAAGCGATGGGACGAAAATACTGAAAATAGGGACTTTTTACTTAAGTAAAAGACATAAAAAAGATAAATAATTAATAATCCCAAAACTCTTTCCATCATCGTGATCAAAACCGATTGTGTTGTATCTTGTCAGCCTCTAGAAATTAATGTCAATGTAGATAAATCAAACTAAATATATAAATTAATCATGAGCTAACTTGTCCATCCATAATTAAAGGATTTTTTTAAAATTAAAGGATGCAACACCAGTGATTATTTGACAGATAAGAATATCCTGCAACCGGATCTGAAAAACACATTTCTAATTAGCCTGGAAAAAGTTTTGTGATTTGAGATTTTGAATTTAGAATTGAAATAAATGAAATTTGATTTTGTAAAAATTCCAATTAATATTAAATTTATACAATACCCTATTAAAGGATTACCAAAAATATTATTTGATATCATCATCTTAGTAGAATGTTGTTATCGTTGCTTGAAGACTACTCAACAGTTTACATCAATCAGATCCTAACTGGCAACAAGATGATCTAAAATATTATGCAATTTATTGCTAGCTATTAAAATATGTTAGTCGATCTTTGTCCGCAGATAACGGTTACCGATGGTTCCGACAGAGAGAGAGAAAATACGGTGCAATGCTTCCCCCTCTACACCTACATGTTGGCTCTAGGCCGAACAACTATAGACTATTTAAGCCTTGAGATGGAGAACGGCATCATGCAGGTGCTAGAGACCATACCTTGGAGAAAAGTGAACATCAGGGTAAGTAACCTTGGACACAGAGGATAAAGTTTCACCCCCGAACCTATACTTGTTAGTATTATTGGCAAGAGCATATTATCCTAGACGACATTTGGCAAACCGAGAGAAAATAATATCTTAGACATATTGTAAATTGAATAGGAAAAATGTCACGATTGAAAGGTTTCAGGGCATTGATATCTGCGAACAAATGGACCTCCACTTTTGAGGGTATGGAAACGATTTATATTTTAGAACAGTGTGGGACTGAGCACATAGCCCTGGGAAACCCCTGCGGAAATAGGTCTAGATTTAGCTCCTTGATTGGCTGAATTATTAAATCTCGAACTGTTGTTGGTCAATGCGATTTTACAACACTCTATTGGAGTTATTAAGTTCCCTGAATTCCTTTTATATATTGTTCGCAAAAAGAGATGAGTGATTCTTTTTCTTTTGTTTCCCTAGCTCTTAATGTTAGGCGAGGAAGTGTTGAACCATGTTCTATACTCCATGGTTGTACCTGGCATTCCAACCTACCTCTTGACTATCAATGAAGTTTATAATATTATTATTTAACAGAATCACCGATACATTCATATGAAACAAAGCCAGAATGCAACATTCACCTAGAACATAAAACATAAAACTATCTCAAACATTCTATGTATTTAAAAATTAAACTGTTTCATAAACTTATAAAATACTTAAATAGGGTAGACTCAAATTAGTTACTATTCCAAGAATAGAGGTTGATTGTGTTTTATTTCAGACAAATATCGAGTGCACGCCGTTGTCTAAGTATCTATGGTGAACGCCAATGAAAGCCAGGTACAATAATTATTAGATTCGTAAACAAAATGCTGGTTTGTTTGTTTGCAATGACAGTAATGTCAGACTCATCAATCGTTACCAACCCCGAAGATTAGTCATTGCTAACCTAATGTAACAGTGAAATATCTTGCTAAACAAAGCATTTTAATTATTGTTAATATTGTATGATCAAAATCAATTTCTTTAAATATTAATGAACGTGTCCTCTGGAATCAGTGTCCCACAATCAAGAGCAGGGTTCTGAAACTTCAATACTAAATTGTGCGGCAGTCGTGATAGTTCTTAGGCCACCACCAGAGTGTCATGGTCGCTTTTTTGCGCAAAGTTTACTTGGGAGTACATTGGTCGCGTTCCACTGATAGATCTGCAGTCAAGTTGACAATGGAAGCCCAGCAACTTAAAAAAGCGGGCGTTTTATAATTTCTACGTGGCTATAGATTTATTGTAATGTGTGTGTGAATTTAAAAAACTAATTGAAATAAATCATAAGTTACAAAATCATATTCAAACAGTTTGTGAAGCATACTCTTTGCTGATGGAATAGTAGGAATAGTACCTAGAACCAACCTCCTTGCCTGGAACCTCAGTTAGTTCCCTGGCCTGCCAAGGCGTTTCGCTAGTAATCCCCAAAAACCCAAAATGGCCTTCAAACAGTTCTTCATTTCGCCTGTAGAGAGTGGCACATCTTCGGGTGGATGGGCAGCCGGCCACCGTCGTTACCAAGCAACACGTTTGTAGGCAACTTGACAGACGCAGTGCCGTGTGGCAGGGTGGTAGCGGGTTCGACTCATAATCAAAAGTACCTGGGTTCAAACCTCCACAGAGCTGTTTTTTATTACATTATATTCTGAATGTTTTTCTTTTTAACAATAATTATAATAACAATAACAATTAATGAAACTCTTTTGCGGGTGAAAGTTCTTTATAACTAGGAAAACGCTTAAGTCCCGCCGCGTTGTTGGATGAGCGTAATTGGTGCATTGAGCTGCCATGTGTTATGCGAATTTTCTGTTCTGTGGCAAAATCATTACTAAGTTGAATTTTTTAAAAATTAAATTAAATTAAATTAAAAATTAACTTTTTTTTTTAATTAATCGTAATTGTTAAAAAAATCGTAAAATTGCTCTTTTTATAAGAAATAATTTTTGGATTGCGCTCAAATTTAACACTTATATATTAATTCAAAAAATTAAGGTTCTGCGAAAAAATCATTACAATCGGATAAAGCATGTAGGTGTTATAAGTCAAAGAATTGTTTAAAAAAAGAAAAAAGATGTAAAATTTCGATTTTTATGATAAATATTTTTCAATTGCGCTCAAATTTCACAAGAATATCTTAATTCATAAAATTAAGGTTCTGTGCAAAAATCATTAAAATCGGATAAAGCATGTAGGTGTTATAAGTCGAAGAAATTTTTAAAAAATCGAAAAAAATCGTAAAATTGCAATTTTCATGAGAAAAATTTTTCCGATTGCGCTCAAAAACGTGGCAGTTCTAAGTTCAGAGATTTCAAAGGCCTCCTTAAAATTTCATCGAAATCGGAGTATCGGTTTAGCCGGAATCGTGTGGACAAACAGACAAAAATACAAAAAAAAAGAAAGAAAGAAGAAAAAAAAACATTCCAGATTTTTTTCTCCAGTGTAGTAGAATGGAATCTTCGCTTCGCTCGCTACGCTCGCTACGCTCATTCAATTAAAATAGAAACGTTAAAGGTTTTGTAGGTGTTTTTGGTTATGAATGATATAATTTAATTGAAGTCCCTTTCGCGTTAAAAGTACTTCATATTTTAAATAGAAACGTTAAAAGTGTAGTAGTTTTTTTTTTTTACGTCCGCTATAATGTCTATGTGCATAATATTATTATAAGGTTAACTATTTCTTTGAACAGCGCGGCAGACATTATGTGGTGCGCGCGCCACGCCAGACAGAGAGCGCAAAGGTTGGCCAATTCGACCCAAGTGCAAGTTACGAGTGGATAGTTATATAAGTATGCTCATGAGGGTGATAGCAGAGTCGATAAAGAAGTTTCCCCGTTGGGGAGGTCCTCCAACTCCCTATACCGCCCTGGGTTAAATAAAAAGTCGGTTTTTGGCGTTGGGAATCTAACGTTCCGCGCGACTCTGTGTGACGATTGATGGAACTACTTCAATAAAAGTACGTCACTTTTCTACTAGTAGTTAACAGTCGATGACGACAAATGGCGGAAACGTCAAAATATTAAATACGATCGAATGTTGGCGAATGTTTTGGCATAAAGCAAACTCTCTTTATAAATGAGGATATTTCTGATGGAGTAGACCCAAGCTTAGGAGCTAGGCCGACAATATTTTTGTTAAAGATTTCGATTTGAGTGCCTAGGGCGTACTTACGTCTAAAAACTGTATTGTGGCCTTGGGCCTAGGCTACACTTACGTCCGTTAGGCTTGAACAAGGCATATCTCAAATTATTTCGCACGAAAATGTCAGTGACGCCTGCGCAACACTTTATAGTACAATAATAAATCAAAAGTAAATCGTTTTAAAAGACTAGGGCCCAGGGCTAATATGATTGAAATAAAATTGAAGTTTGACGTTTCGTCTGTTGTTTGTTGATTTCAGCGTCACTGCACATCGATAATCTACTGACCGTATTTAGCGTGCAGTGCTTTTATTAGTTTCACATTGGAGCCGCTCTCAGCGCGCAGGACGTTAGATTCCGTTTTGACTTGGGAGTAAGGGGACCTCCCCAAAGGGGAAACTTCTTTATCGACTCTGGTGATAGTATCTCCCTAATCACGTGTTTTGTTTCGTTTCAGGCGATATCTATCGACACAACTAATCAAAAAATGCGTATATTGGTGCTGAAGAGTTACTTACACCATGAGGGGTTTACTCTTAACCAAACGATGTTCTATAGACGTAATAAAGTCGTTAGTTTAATATTTTATAATAAATTTTTTTCAAAAGCAATGATTAATAGTGTGTGAGCTTCAGAAGAAGACGATTGGAAATAAATGCTGTGCATTAATTAAATTTTGTCCAAGGTTATTCCAGTTGTCAAACCAGGTTTTCTGAAATATAACAGATGTTACGGAGTAGAAGCAAAATTGAAGTTTTTAGGGTATACAATTATTATTTACACATGTTTCTTGATCAAATATTTATTTTTGGTTGATATTTATGGTCTGTTATGGTCTTATGATTGGCTTACTCAAGGAAGTTGTTACGTAATAATTATTAAAAAAATAATTAATTTGGTTGGACCTTGCGTATAATTTCCAATTTAAAAATAAGTTGCTATTATGAACAATGTTGTGACTAGATAATTAATTTTTTATCTAGATTAAGATAATTCTCCGAATCGTTATTTAGATAAGCTAAAGGATAAAGTGCAGAAAGTTATCTAGATAATAGATAACAGACACAAATAATTATATAGATAGATTTATTTAGATAAAAGATAATAATTATTGAGATTGACGTTTAAAAAAATATCATTTTTCCCCAACAACAGTTTTCGTAGTATTTGTCATACTTGACAAGTTGGCATTACTCGGTACGCACATTGCAACTAGTAGAAGTATTTTTCATTTAAAAAACTGATTAATTATTATATTTTTGTCTACATTATTTTATTTTAACAATGGTATCTAGAAGTGTTGCAAGGAGGTGACTCAGAGGTTATTCACATTTGATGAACCTTGTACTTTGGTAGGTGATATCTGCCTTGTTTGTTAAACCTTGATTGTTGATATGTTTTGGTGTTGTTTTGGTTGTTGAAAAAAAAAGATTTCTCGCTTAAAGTGTAGCAAATAAACTGACTTGCTATTAAAAGTGTTTGCGTTTGTTTTATCGACTGTTAGTTATACAAATTGATAGCATACATAAAGATTAAATACATTCCATGCTTTTATACTTTCGGTTATGTGTTTTCTCACATCTGAGAATTTTTTTGTAGATACAGGTTCGGGGCAGGTAACAAAATGTGGGAATAAAATTAGTGATTGTTTTTTGAAAGATATTTGATAATTGTACAAATGCGAAGAGAAATACGTCAATTTTAATTTTTTAAACGACCTTGAACACCCCTGGAGGTCAAACGCCCCAGCTGCCAAGTGGCAAACAAGTGGATTGAAAACGTGATTTTTTTCTAAACAAAACTGCTATAGTGAAAATTAGTTCGGGGGGGGGGAATGGTCGCTTCCTTAGCACCTAACGGTATATATTACACAACTACAAAAATTAAAAAAAAAAGACGGCAGCCAAGCTCTCCTTCAAAAGTCCTCGGCTGTGAATGCTGTGAGATATAGAAGTTGAGCCAAGCTTTTCATTCTTTCTCCCTAGTTTCGCTTTGAAAAGAAGTAAGATCATTTCGCCTGTTGACGAGCGCAAGCCAACGATTTTTGTGGATAAAAAGTAAAATTTTTAAACTCAAAATCATAAAAAATTCTTGGCCATGAACCAAATTCAATGGCCAAGCCATTTTTTTAATGATTTCGAGTTTAAAAATTTTACTTTTTTACCACAAAAATCGTTGGCTTGGCGCTCGTCAACAGGCGAAATGATTTTTTTTACTTCTTTTCAAAGCAAAACTAGGGAGAAAGAATGAAAAGCTTATCTCAACTTCTATATCTCACAGCATTCTCAGCCAAAGACTTTTGAAGGAGAGCTTGGTTGCCTTTTTTTAAATTTTTGTATTTGTGGGGATATATTCTACAACTACTACTACATTCTACTACAATGTACAGCGGTGTGCGAGGACACCACAGTAAGAGTTAACAATCTCGGTATTGGACAACTAGCATGAGCAAAACTAGCGGCGACACAGAGGTGGCAATCAATAATAATATACCAGATGAATCACCATGTTTAACAACAACAACAACAATTGTAAACACAGCAACTGCAATATCACGAATGGAAACAGTTACTACAAGAAATCAAGAGATACTATCTGAGTGGACTGGACGCCTAAGAACTAGAAAGTGTCACATGCTTGTATTTGGCGCGCACGCTAATACGGTCGTCTGCCACTAGAGCGGCGCATCACGTGACGTTTTATGCCTTGTCAGTATGGCCGACAACTTCGTGATTGTGTTCAAGTAATTACTGTCACTACTGTTTGTATCTTCATGTGCACTTATCAATAAAGCTGATTATAAAAACCTAAGCATTGTTGCACATTCATTATGGTGTCAGAACTTCAAGGACCTATGCGCTAGGCCCATAATCATGGCAGGTAGTTATAAACAACCTGAGGCTTTCTCGCCGGGCGAATATCCCGCAGAAAATTGGCTTCGGTGGCGTCAGCGGTATGAAATATATTATGATGTCGCCGATATTGACACAAAGCCGCCCAAGAAACAGATTTCGGATTTGCTCCATTGTTTGGGAGATGAAGGGCTTGCCGTATATAATACACTAAATCTACCAGAGGATACATCCAGACTTCCCAAGGTAATTTTAGACGCCTTTTCTACATATTACATACCCTTCAAAAACACCACGTATATTAGATGGTTGTTTTTTTCTGAGCAGCAACAAGAGAACCAGACCGTAGACCAATATGTTCTCATGCTGCGTAATAAAATAAAAGACTGTGAATTCGGAGAACTAACAGATTCTCTTCTTAAGGATAGGCTGATAGGGAGCATTCTAGATGTAGGCATGAGGGAACGACTGCTAAAAGAACATAACATGTCATTAGATAAGGCGATAAATTTACTTAGAGCCAACGAAAATTCTAAGAAACAGGTCAAAATCATGTCTGGAACAGAAAGTTGAAGGCCTTCAGTTATGGCTGTACAAAAACCCTCTCATTCATCAAAGCCTAGCCCTAGACCTAGGCCTAGATTTAAGCAGAATGAACAAGCTCAACAGGATAACAATAAAACAGATGGTCAGCTGCAGAACAGAGTTTGTTCACGTTGTGGATATAGTCACAAGTATCGCGAGTGTCCAGCCTATGGACGCACATGTAACAAATGTGGTAGGTCAAACCACTTTGCAAATGTATGCAATGCTACAAACAAGCAACTTCACTCTGTAGAAGCTAACAAAACAGAAGCAGAATCTGACGAGGACTTTTTAGTAGAAAGCCTAGGCTTGTTAGTAGATTCATTGCAATCTAACGAGACTGAATGGATCGAGAATATTGTGATCAACGGCACTAAAGTAGCTTTTAAATTAGATACAGGATCACAAGTGAATGTAATTTCACAAGACATTTATAACACACTAAGTAGAAAGCCCAGATTGCTAGAAACTAAGGCTGAGATAACTGCATACACGGGTCACAGTATTCAAATAAATGGTAAATGTATGCTAGATTGCAAAGTAAACCAAGTATCTAAAACATACGAGTTCTACATAACCGGACCTACTTACCCGCCTATTCTTGGAAAGCGAGCCTGTGAAGAATTAGGTTTACTCCAAAGATTAAATGCAACAAATATTAGTACACCTACAACAGAATCATCTGCAGCCAACATCATTTCAGAATATGATGATGTTTTTAAAGGAATAGGCAAACTGTCAAAAGAACATAACATACAACTAGACAAAAATGCACAGCCACAGGTTTATGCAGCAAGGAAAATTCCAATATCTCTTAAGTCAAAACTTAAAAATGCGCTAGATAAAATGGTAAAAAGCAATATTATTGTAAAAGAAAATGAACCGACTGATTGGGTTCATCCAGTAGTTATTGTCTCCAAACCAAATGGATCCATAAGAGTTTGCATGGACCCCAGACCTCTTAACAAATTCATAAAGAGGGAACATTTTCAACTACCCACTTCGGAAACTATATTCTCCGAATTTGAAGGGGCTAAAGTTTTTACAGTACTGGACGTTTCTTCAGCCTTTTGGCAATTTCCTCTGTCAGAGAAAAGTTCTAAATTGTGTACTATTGCCACACCATTTGGCCGGTTTAGATTCCTCAGGCTCCCATTCGGCATCAATAGTGCCACAGAGGTACTACAAAAGGAAATAAATGATTTAATCCAAGGTATAGATGGAGTATATTGTTACATCGACGACATTGTGGTAACTGGTAAAGATCCCGAGGAGCATGACAAAAGACTCAAGCTCGTTCTTGATCGAGTCAGAAAATTAAACTTTCGCTTCAGTAGAGAAAAACTTCAGCTAGCAGTCAGTACAATTGACTTTTTAGGTCACGATGTATCTTTAGATGGCATTGCTATTCATAACGCCAAGGTTGAAGCAATAACTTCAATGAAACAACCCGAGACTAAGTTAGAATTACAGCGATTTCTCGGAATGGTAAACTTCCTCGGAAAGTTTATTCCTAATCTTTCTGAAGAAACACATCACCTGCGACAGTAACTACATAAAGACAAAGAATGGTTGTGGGACTCCAAGCCTTCAGAAAGTTTTAACCGCCTTAAGACCCTGATAAGCACTGCACCAGTGCTGGCATTTTTTGATAAAAACAAACCTATAGTGTTGTCTGTAGACGCAAGCCAATATGGGCTTGGGGCCGTGCTCCTGCAAGACAAAAGACCAATTGCATATGGTTCAGTAACCTTAACGTCAACCCAACAACAAATGGCCCAGATCGAAAAAGAAATGCTTGCAATAGTATATGGATGTGAACACTTTCATTTTTACCTTTACGGAATGCCGTTCACAGTTGAAACTGATCACAAGCCTCTTTTAGGCATAGTAAAGAAACCATTGGAAGCGCTATCACCTAGACTTCAAAGACTGCTAATTCGTTTCATGAGATACTCTCCAGAAATGATACATGTGCCTGGAAAGGAACTTTACGCAGCCGACACCTTGTCACGAGCTCCTTCACAAAATTCGGTAAACTCGGACTACCTTCAAGGGGAAGGAAATGCAATCCACTGCATTGTTAGCATGTCAAAACCTAAAACTGATAAACTCAAGCTAGCATCCCAAGACGATGAAGAATTACAAAAGGTGAAATGCTATATCAGAGAGGGCTGGCCTCCAACAGGAAAACAGGGCAAACAAGGTATCTCACGGGCCCAAGAAAACCCCTACTGGCAGCATAAAGAGGAAATTCATGAAAAAGATGGCCTCTTCTTCAAGGGAAACCGACTTATTATCCCAAAGTCACAACGACAAGAAACCTTAACAGCAATCCACATTGCCCATCAAGGGGTAGGATCCTGCCAAGCAAAAGCACAGGAAGCAATCTATTGGCCAGGCATGAATGCCGATATAAAAACCATGATTTTAGCATGTCCAACGTGTCAAAGTTACTCAAGAGCAAATACAAGAGAACCTCTGTTGCCTCACGACATTCCTAAACTCCCCTGGGACAAGATCGGAGTGGATTTCCTGAAAGCGGAAAACAAGACGTACATGCTCGTGACTGACTATCACTCAAAATTTGTCGAAGTACGAGAAATGACAACAACAACATCACAAGTGGTTATACAAAACCTGAAACAAATTTTCAGAACTCATGGAATCCCCTCTACAATGATGTCAGACAACGGACCACCATTTGACTCTCATTTGCTGTCAAATTTTTGTGAAAAATGGGACATTAACCACATAACATCTAGTCCGCTATACCCCAAAAGTAATGGCATGGTAGAGAGATCCGTCGGTACAATAAAAGGTTTAATCATCAAGGCCGTAAGATCAGGACGAGACCCGGACATGGCAATAATGATATACAACTCCACACCGAAGCAGAATCTACCATCCCCTGCGCAGATGTTAATGGGTAGGCGGTTGAGAACATTCGTTCCCGTTTCAAACAAATTGCGCAAACCATTATTCCCAACAACTATTGCTTGTAAAACAATGGAAAATAAACAAGAAAAGCAGAAAATCATTCATGATCAACATTCTTAACCACTCTCTCCATTATTACCTGAACAACCAGTCCTAGTGGAGAAATCTAAACGATCATGGGTCCCTGGAACTGTTATTGAACTTGATACCACCCCACGATCCTACAAAATCCTAACTTCAGAACTCAGAAGGTTCAACGGTACGACGCAATCGGTCACACTTACGACCAATACCTATCATTCAACCTTCCTCACCAGTAATTCCCAAAAGCATAACAGATGCAACCCCAACTAAAAAAATCCTCCCTACACCTCGTCACTCACCCCAACCAGAGAGGTACCAACAAGTCCTGGTACAACCAGACTATGAACGGCCCGCCTACCAGACGGCACCGAGTCCAATTCGGCCATGGATCCGAATACAGATGGCAGAGCGACTCCGCCATCTTCCCCAGCCAAGGCGGTCCGGATCACCCGGGGAGGAAGAATAATAAATCTACCCTCAAGATACAAATTATAATTCATTTAAATCATACCAGGTTGTACTATGTTTAACAAACAATTTGATTAGAGCCTTCAGCTCACGTATATTTTACTTAAATAAATGTAATCTAGTAAACTAAAAAAAAAAAAAAAGGGGGGGCATGTCACATGCTTGTATTAGGCGCGCACGCTAATTCGGTCGTCTGCCACTAGAGCGGCGCATCACGTGACGTTTTATGCCTTGTCAGTATGGCCGACAACTTCGTGATTGTGTTCAAGTAATTACTGTCACTACTGTTTGTATCTTCATGTGCACTTATCAATAAAGCTGATTATAAAAACCTAAGCATTGTTGCACATTCATAAGAAAGAAGCCTTGATAACCGTGCAAACGGAAAAAAAGCATGTTGGCCTAGCCATAGGGTTAGTTATTGACAAGACTGAGTAGGACTCGAGCCTAGCCAATGAGAGACAAGGAGCGTTCTCATTGGTTTGAGCCCTGTCCCCCACCTGTTGATTCATCTACCAGCAGAAGGTATATATACAGCCTGCTTCATCATCCATCCCATCATTCTTGAAGAAGCCACCAACATGGGTGGCGAAACGTCGAGCAGTGCCTCATCATCGACACGACGAAACAGCCCAGGGATCATACAGAAGACATCTACGGGTCGTGAAAGCCTACAACATCTCAACAAAGTATTTAATTCGTGTTTTGGGAAGAAACGGATTGGCATAGAGTTACAGAATGACGTGTCGGTTTATGGGCCCTCAATGGATAATGTTTGAGAAGCCAAAATATGCACCGATGTCAGTCATCTCAGTGGCCATTTTCTCTACAAACGGTAATTGACGACTTGAATTGTACCCGCCTCCTGACGTCACGAGGCAACATGGCGGAATAAGTTGGTATGAATCCTCATTTCGCAAGTTGACGCCTGCTTCACGGCGCAACACTTATCACGCTCTAACTTTTATTCTATTCATTATTTGGACAAAAGTTAAATGAATAATATTTAGCAAATATATCATTCTTTGTAATAGCGATTATTTCGATTTTTTTAACACAGTCGTTAGCTTGTTATAACAATGTACGCATCATACATGTGAAAATTATCAATGACTAAAGTTTTCTCAATAATTTATTTGACAAAAAACTACTGATCTGATTTCGACAAGACCTCTTTAAAAATATGCATCAGACTGTTTAGACAAGAAATAAACTAACTTTCTAGATAGAAAGTGCACTGAACGAAACTTTGCAGCATAGAGTAATATGCAGGATATGTGTTTTTATCTAAAATACGCACTCTTGACGTGCGGATGAGCCGTGAAAAAGTGCACGCTGCATATTACTCTATGCTGTAAATTTTCGTTCAGTGCACTTTCTATCTAGAAAGTTAGTATATTTCTTGTCTAAACAGTCTGATGCATTCTTACAAAGAATCCTTGTCGAAATCCGATCAGTAGTTTTTTGTCAAATTAATTAATGAGAAAACTTAAGTCATTGATAATTTTCACTTGTGTGATGCGTACATTGTTATAACAAGCTAACGACTTTGTCAAAACAACCGGAATAATCGCTATTACAAGGAATGATATGTTTGCTAAATATTATTCATTTAAATGTTGTCCAAATAATGAATAGAATAAAAGTTAGAGCGTGATAAGTGATGCGCCGTTCAGCAGGCGCCAAGTTGCGAAATGAGGATTTATACCCAATACTAGTCACGTGACCTATCGATCGTTTTAAGCTCCGCCCATTTCGAGTCGTCAATTGGATTAGATGACCGGAAGCTGAGATAATGGAAATAAACAAATTATTTAATTTGTGTTTTGTTGAGAAACGGATTGACGTGGGCCCCCAATGGATAAAGTTTGAGAAGACAAAATAAAAAAGTTTAAATAATTTGATCTATATTTTAATTGACATATTTTGATGTGCATACGAGTGATGGTCGAAACAATAAATAGGTATTTTTGTTATTTGTTTATAACTGCGATGCTCAAAACTTCTAATTATCAATGAGTGACGAGATTTTATTTTGAATTATTGTAATAAAGTATAATTTCCTCTACTTGAATGCTAACATCCATACCGTGTACGTTCTAAAAAAATTATTGATATACTGTATATCATACAAAAATGCAAAAACTTGCAAAAATGGGGCCAAGCCGAAAACGAGGAAGATACAAGTGGCTCAACTGCATAAAGTGGAGAGATCTAGAAGTGTGACCGAGCCCATCATTTTGTTTAAAATAATAAATATATTTATTAATTATATAATAAATTAATAATACATCAATATCTATTTTATTATCTAACTATAATTGTGGAATAAATATAACAAAACTAACATAAAACATAATTAAATTTATTGAAACATTTACATGTGGAAATATCAAAATTAACAGACGCAATTCAAAATTAAAAGCTTGGTCGATGGATTTAGATAGTTTATATTTTGGTTAGTCAGTAACGACAACCAAGTTAAAAATTCATCGACCAAGCTTTTAATTTTGAATGTCGTCTGTTAATTTTGATATTTCCACATGTAAATGTTTCAATAAATTTATTAATTTATGTTATTTTTGTTAATATATTTATTTCGTATTTATAGTTAGAAAATAATAATATGGATATTAATATATCATTCATTTGTTATATAATTAATAAATATATTTGTTATTTTAATCAAAATAATGGGCTTGGCCACACTTCTATATCTCTCCATGCAGTTGAGCCACTTGTATCTCCTCGTTTTCGGCTTGTTTTATTTTTGCAAATTTTTGCTTTTTTGTATGGTATAGAATTTCCGTAGTCTCTATAGGGGCCTATTATATCTGGTCAGCATTTCCTCGTTCTTGTGATGTTTGGGTGTATACAGGATTGAGAATTGTTGAATGACGTGAAAAAGTTTAACTTTTATATTTTAGAATAAGTGTAGTGGATTACCGTAGTAAATAATGTTAACTTTTTAAATAGTTAATCTAGGTGCCCGTTAGGGCGCCGCAGCCAAGCTGCGGTGCGCTACACACTCAAGCACCTTATACAGCAAGCAGAGTTGGGGTGATTTCGAGGTGTCACCCAGCCGTCATGTAACGTGATGTGAACTTGAAAACTATCACAATCGAGGGGATTTAGGTACCTGACAACACATGCCAAATTTTATTGGGGTACGACCATTCCTTCTTGGTGAAAAAATGGCTTGAAACATGCTCAAAATCACTTTAAGGATGTTATAGCTACTGCTAACATCTAATTCGTCAGTTTCAATCGGCCCGCGATTCTGACCAGACGGGTGGGGCTACAATGTTCATTAGACGAGTGAGCGCAGCGAACGTAGTCTACAACGCTACTCGATCGGGCCTTGGTCGTGATTAATTCTGTTAAATGTTAAATGTCTGTCTGTCCAGGCTCATACGGCCGAACGGCCAAATAGACCGAGCTGAAATTTTAAACAGACATCAGTGACCAGGTAACTGAGAACTGCTAACAAAATGAGCACAATCTGTTGTGATTTAAACCTGCAAGAAATAAAAAAACTGAAAAATACGTTGAAATGTATAGAAATTATTTTAACGACAATGATTTTCATTTTGAAATAATATATTTTGTTTGTTATTTACCTGGCTGTGAAATGCCGTGTCCAAGGTTAATCGAATGTTGGACGTCAAGGTACCCCCAAATTCCGCTCGTAGATTGAGTGAACCTTGCAATATTTTCACGTATTTCGTACTGGCTATGTTTTCCATAGTATTGTCACAGATGATGGACTACACTGCGTTATATGCATTTCAAAACATGTAAAATAATTTAAAAAATACAATCCAGAAATTAAAAAATCTTTCCCGGGCATTGAACCCACGTCTCCCACATTTCGGCTATAAGGGCGCTTTAGCAAACTCGACTAGGAACACACCAAAGTCGTTGTTAGACGAGTGAGCGAGTCATGTGTTGAGTACACGGCAACATTTGCATTTTATTTTGATAATTATATAGGTATAGATAATAGGGTTTTAAGTTTAGTTGGTATAGGCTAAGGGCACGTCAACTGTAAGGTAATAATGCACCACTTAAGTCTATGATAGGCTAGGGAGACCTTAGGTAGGTAAATAATAAATTGATAAATGGGCTTAAATGTGTAGGTTCTATTTTAACAACAATGTTTTTTCGGGAAGAATTATAATTTTTGGGATGTCAAGAGGTGCGCGGCACTGGCCAAGATGTATCGAAACTTGCACGCTCAAGATATCCCAAAACTCCGCACGGAGATTGAGTAAACCTTGCAATCTTAACTCGTTCTCGTACTGGCTATGTTTCTTATACTATTCTGCAATGTTAAAACACTACAGAAATTATTTATTTATTTGTAATTAATACTAGGGAAACGCCAAAGTCGTTGTTAAACGAGTGAGTGAGCCATGTGTTGAGTACCCGGTAACATTCCTTTTATTCCCCCTACCTTAGGCCTCCCTAGCATATCATAGGATACAGTGGAGCATTATGGCCTAAACTATGACTTAAACTTAAATACCCTATTATTTATACGAATATTATAATCAAACTTAAATGCAAATATTTCCGCGTACTCAACACATGACTATCTCACTCGTCTAACAACGACTTTGGCGTTTCCCTAGTATTTTACATGGACATTAAGGTTATAGTAATATAGTCTCTTTTGAAAAAAAAAGTTGAAAAAGTTTGCTGGAAGGCTTCCAAATAAAGGTTTTAAATAAGCCTTAAACACTAGGCATACAATCAACAAGTAACCATAGTTACTTGACACTTGTTGACGGTATAAGCAGAGTTAGGCGGGAAAGTGCGATACGTAAACAAATGGAGAACATTTTAAATTTTGCTTCTATGTGTGAAATGAGAAAAGTTGTCATTATACTCTCATAAAACAAATCAGAAACCGTCCCTGACCTAGGCCCAGATGTAGAAAATTATTTATAATACAACAGTGTAGGTCTAAAGTTCCATTAGGCTATAGGACTAGATAAAATTAATACTTACATTACATGTTTGACAAGCCTAGCCAACCCTAGGCCAGCACAACATAGTTCTGACACACTTCCCGCACAAATAACTAGTTTTGATTACTAAAAGCCTAATGCAGATAAACAATAGTATGATTGTCCACCAAGGCTATACAAAAATGTTCCGAAATAATACACATATTCTTTTCTTTTTAGCCATGTTGAGCCATGATCAAAGTCAGCTTGCTACTACACACAATGTCGAAGCAAGGTGTCGAATATGAGCGTGATCATCTGTTTGTTTACATAATTGCAACAATCAAATCATTTCATGCAACTCGTCTTTCGATTGGCCCGCGTTTATGAAGGCACTGCCATCTAGAATAAATATAGAACGTTTTCGAGCTCTTGTCTGGATTTCGTGAACCTCACCTCACGTAAATAACAGCCCATGACGTTTTCCACGATACCGTTCAAGAATACCAATTCCTTCGAAAACGAAAACGACTTCGTTTTCTAATTGCGTTTTCAACTCATCTCCCACGAACTCAAGAATTGGGGTCCAGTCCTTATACCGTCGTTATACCATGGTTATACCACCTATACCCAGGATGTACATGAATCCGGGTCTAGATATTTTACATCCTTTTGTTATTGCTAATACCATAGAAATTAAATCAACTTTGATAAAATTATAATATTTTAACAAATAATTTTACAATGGAACTTGAAAAAGTAATGAGATCACACAGATAACAAAAACTTGTAGAAATACAGCCAAACCTTACACACTCAAAAAAAATGAGATCTAAAAAAGGGCCAAGCTCATCTACCCTTCCACATTTGCGCATTCTTAATTCATAAACGTACAGTGTCCCATAACAGCATCCTCGAAAAGCTTGGCAAAATAAAATTTGCATGTTATTACGTTTAAATTAATTAGAAAAAAGAACTTGGTTGAACTATTACGTTTAAATTAATAATCGCAAATTCTATTTTGCCAAGCTTTTCGAGGATGCTGTTATGGGACACTGTACGTTTATGAATTAAGAATGCGCAAATGTGGAAGGGTAGATGAGCTTGGCCCTTTTTTTAGATCTCATTTCTTTTGAGTGTGTAAGGTTTGGCTGTATTTCTACAAGTTTTTGTTATCCGTGTTAATAATGTCTAAGAGAGGCTGAAAGTGTTCCCCAAACCTACCTTATATGCAGTGTTGAGACTAGATAGGCAAAACAGGCTGTGCCCAACAGTGATAAAACCAAACTCACTTGTTATTGTTGTGGTAAGAAAGGTCACTTGTCGCCTGAATGCTACCGCAAACATTTTAAGTACAATAATTGCAATCCCTAATTTACTTTTTTACTAGATAAATGTAAATATTATTCTCCAAAAAGTTATCTAGATGAGATAGAAGATAAAGAGCAGAAAATTATCTAGATAATTATAAAAGATCGAAATTTATGAGAAATTCTAGATAGATTAGTTAGATAAGTCACAACACTGTTTATATGAGTTAAATAGAGTGTACAATAGCAAATAGTCTAGTTGTACTAATTCAACAGTGATCAACACTAAAAAGTATCGTCAAGTGCAGTCGGTAGTGACCTGGAGTTGGCAGACCAGGGGTTAGTATTGAGACCAACTACCCCGGAGTACCACATAGAGCCCTCGACGCTCATTGGCTGTCTCTGAGACATCACACGTCACGTGATTTGTACATTATGCTTTTCAGCGTGGCTGTCGTCTTGTACGCGATGTTTGAAGCCTGCAACAGAATCTCTCAGTCATAAATCCACTTAAATCCCCTTTTTTAAAATCTGGGGAAAAAAGATAACCACTTTGATGAACTATTTCCAATGCAAATTATCAGCATGTTGTGTGTGTGTGTGTGTGTGTGTGTGTGTGTGTGTGTGTGTGTGTGTGTGTGTGTGTGTGTTTTTATCCTTTCTACCCAGACGTGTAAAGGTGGCAGGAAAAGATGCCTACCACTGCATTTATACCAAATGAGTATTATCCTCTTTAAAACCATTTCTAAACAGTAAGGTTATAATAATATCACTTAAGTTGTCCTATTTCAGAAAACTGTTGGACTTAAGTTTTGTTTGAACTTGCATGTGATTATTAAGCACCGGTGTGACTCACAACTTACCTGCCCAAAGTTATGCAGAGATAACGGGTCATGTCCCATTGGTTTGAACTCAACTGGATGGTAGGCAACGCTGATTATGATACACATGGCGCGCTTGAAGCTAAGCGGGGACCTCAACCAATCACAGGCGTAGACAGCCTCACCCACAGCTGAGGCCTGAAACGCGAACATTGATTGGTTAGATAGGTGGAGGCCAATCACAGGCGTAGACCGCCTCGCCCACAGCTGCAGCCTATAACACGAGCACTGATTGGTTATTTAAGTAGGAATATCAACCTATCACAGGAATTTTAGTCGTCAGTTCAATTTGAAAAATATTGACAGATTTGCCGACTCAGCGGGAACATGTAAGGGTAAGCAACTTGTTAAAACCCATTATAGTTTGATTTATTTCGTGAGAGCTATCGGCAAAGTCTTTGATTCTAAATCCTCTTGTATATCTGTCAAACTACAAGTTAGAAAGTTTAGTGAGCAGCTACAGGATAACCAGCAATTCATGTCGATAGTTTCGGTAAAATCCTGTTTATTTAAGGAAAGTTACTTTTTGTGCTGGCCATCCTGAAATCATTACGCTACTGACGGAGATGGTATTATGTTCAATAATGCACAAGAGTCTGAACACTGGAGGCAAATGAAGTTTTCTTTCTTTCTGTCCTGCCATTTCTCTCTTCCTCTTTCCGTGGCTTCCCATTAGCTTGATATGTATTTCTGTATTAGTGTTTTCAAAACATAATGTGTTGAGAAGAGAAATGAGATTTCTATCGGAATAAGGGACTGTGATTCGAAGAATGATCTACAAAATACACCTTTCCTGGAACTTGAGCGTCTCTTGTTGTAAATATCAGGTTTCTTTGAACCTGATTGTTGATTTTCTTTAAATTTACTGAATATTCTTCGAACATCCCTGTAGAGAGGGGTTTCTTCGTCACTGTCCACTTTAAACTCTCAATAGATGACAATTTGTAGCCGTTAACCGCCCATAGCGGGCCAAAAGCCGCCAGCTCTCACGAAATAAATCAAACTATACTATACTTTGTCTCATCATATCCTGAGCCCGGCGTTTTGTGGGTTCAAAGAGCGCAGGCTGTGGTGGTCGCATTGTAAACGTATCACAGTTTGACAACTGAAGTGGACTCCGCAGAGCAGTAAAGTACAGTCACATCCAGTGCGACCTTGGCCCTATATCCTGTATATGGGGATGATATTGATGGAGCGAGTGTAATTGAAACGTTGATCTTGCGCGGCATTATAGTAATGTAGGTGCAGCAAGAAGAGTAAACCACTAAACCCAGGCCTACATACAAGTGGTTTTCGATACTCGGGAGGTTGCAACCAACTTGCATCGGATGTGATTGTACTTTGTTATTACGGAGAGACCCATCCTTCCCGTCAAATTCGAACGGGTTTAAAACCTTTCATAATAGAGCAGGCGACATCCTAGTTTCTTTGAACCCTAAAACGCCGGGCTCAGGATATGGTGAGACAAAATATAGGGTTGTAAATTGAAATTCAGTCTTCGCTGACCTTCGTCAGTGTTGCCCGGCTGTAGTTCCTTTGCGCGTCTCTTTAACAAACCATTGAAGCGCAATAATGGAAACCAAACTATAATTGGCGACGGGTTTGCGCTTCATTATAATGGGCATGTCAATCACAGGGAATCTCTGAGACTGTTTCACGGTGAACCAGAGAACTATGGTATTATCAAGAGGTGTGAACAAATCTGGTCTTTTGTCCCTTTGAGGAAAACGAAATTCGTCAACTGATACTGGATGAACTATTCGCGGTCTCAAGGTTAAATGCCGGTGACGTCATTTTCCAACATGGCCGCAGCAACGGGTGCAAGGGAAGTATATACAAGGGTAGTAGATGGAGAAACGTCAAACTTAAGATTGAGTTTTATAGATATTTTCAAATACGTAGAAGGATGTGAATCGACTAGAAATATAAAAGAAGGCGAGGCCATAATAAATAGTGTAATTTTAGTAACGTGCGGGATTGTGGAACGTGTCCAAGATAATTGTTAAAAATGCTGGGGCTATGCCTACATTCAAGTGCGTTAGCTTCCAATTTACACACCTTTACCGGATTTTTAAAGCAAGGTGATAATCAAGGCAGTGTTTATTTCTATGGCCAACCGTAATAACTTTGGATGTTTAATGGGCTAAAGGTTATTAAAGCGCAAAATCATTCGTTCGGTTAAAGATTTGATTGGCTAGGCGTGCCGTAATAATAGTGACGTACGGTCACTGATGAAAGTGGTAGGCCTACAGTGATGTGAGAGTTTGTTGGTCAGTTGTCTGTATGAATGCGTATACTGTTAGTTGTTTCTAGTAGACTCTTGAAAAATGCATTAAAAATATTTCACATCGTAATAATAATTAGGACCCCATTTGTGTTCTATGTTCAAGGCTAGCAGTGCTGAATGGCTGAACATGAGCCTACGGCTTGGTCAACATTACACATGGACCATCTTTCCGTTTTGTTTGTTACTCTCATTCTATGTTATACGTTCAATATTAATAATTAATTACAATAAATGCACTCAGCACTAGTCGCAGTCGTTGGAGGCACAGTATGAACCTCGTGATTCTCTTCATATAGCCTAGTACTTGCCACACATATATTATCTCCGACGTAGAATTGCGTCCGCGACGAGGCTGAATGTGATTAAATCATTTGCAGAAAAACTTGGTCCTAAATATAGGAAATTAAAAAAAAAAACGACCAAACGAAGATTTGAACAGCCGACCTTTCGCATAGAACTCACTCTCGCTACCACTGCCACACTGTACTGTGGGGGTCGGAAGCTATTAGCCTATGTTAGGTGGTATCGCCTATGACCGTACGATTATGTACACTCTGATATTTTATTTGTATTAATTGATTAATTAAATTATTTCACGTCTATTTTATTCAGTTAAGAAACTAATTACAATGGAGGACAACTAAATAAATCTAAAAGTCGTCCCCATTTCTTTCGTGTTGGTATAAGTATAACCACAGAGTTGGCAAAGCCGTCAGTTACACTAACATATTGGGTTTCCTTTGGGAACTGACGGAAGGATACGTTAATATTTTTGTTTGTCAATGTGCTGCGGACGGAACATAACAATACTCGAGACTTTTCTCGCTTTTTATAGGAGGAAATTCCATTTTACTTATTTCACTGCACGCCAGCCCCGTAAGCGCCCAGCCTGGACACACCTAGCCTGCACCCTTTGGCTATGGGGAACATTTCTCCCGCCAGACTGCGTATCGAAGTTTTGCGATCGCGAATACTAAACTTTCCTCAAAGAATAGATCTGGCATAAATATAGCTGCTCCATCGGTAGTATGCAGGTGGAGATGTCACTGGCGAGGTAGTTCTAGCCAATCAGCGGCCCCTAATTTAAAAATAACGATCGCTCATTGGCCCGCCCAGCCCCACCGATGCCGCTAGCATCTGCATTCTTTCGATGGATAAATATCCCATCGCTTTGAGGGAAGTTGTGGTTGACTATTATTTTAGACAATGCCTTCTTATATATATATATATTTATATATTTTATATTCGTAATAAAAGCTAAGAATACTTTACCACATCCAATTTGTTAAATAAAATTAACAAACCACTACTACAAAATACCAGATTTTACAATATTAATACCTATAAATACACTCTATGTGTCCCTAAAAAACGTAAACTTATTGGGCAAAGACATGTCGATTATCTTGGACCATATTTTTTCAATCAGATACCCCTGGCTATCAGAAAATGTACATCTTTAAGTTTGTTTAAATATTCGTTGAAAAAATGGATGAGTAATCCGGAATCGTATTGCACTGTTCTAGAATTTAGGAATGTCTTAAATTAATTGTGAACCCCATTAATCATTAATTATTAATTGACTTTCAAAAAAAAAATTGTTTATGCCTTGTGTATTGTGTTTAATTTCTATGTATTGATATCTTTGTGTTCACTATGTCTATTACTTATTGTTATATATATATATATATATATATATATATGACATAATGAAATTCTTTCGAGTTTCCGAGTTAAATAAGTTTTAATACCAACGTTTCGAACAGTTCTCCCTGCTCATTCTCAAGGTAACGACATACAAATTAAAAAACATTGAGTAAACAAACAAGACAATAACAAATAATATAAAAGACAAAACAAGTCACTGCAACTGCTCAGCATTACATTTAAGATCTTTGCGATGACCTTAACAGGCGTTTGGTAGGTGGAGCTTCAGGTGGCTTCTTTCTTCTCCTATCCACTCTAGCTGGAGGAACTACATTTTCCGTGGCAACTGGGGGTACTATCGGCACCACATGGCTATCACGTAGCGCCAGTTTCCAGGTGGGTGCTAGTCTTTTCGCATCATCTCGTATGTTTAAAGTTATGCGGTCGTTTCTCCATTTAAACGGCTTCTCTAGCAATACGAGATACTTCATGGTCCACTCTGGCAACAGTCTTTGCGTTCGCGAAATCTATCCAGTGCTCCTTCTCAAAATAGTGCTGGAAAAGAGCAGATGTAGTTTGCCTGTTTTTTATTGCCGTTCTATGCTCGTCCAGACGTGCTGAGATTTTACGGTTCGTCCTTCCGATATATGTTTTCTCACAACACCCGCAAGGAATTTCGTATATTCCATGAGCTTCATGAGGAATCACATCTTTCACATTTCTAAGCATTGATGAGATCTTAAGTTCAGCTTTAAAGATGGTTCCAATGTTGTTTTTCTTTAGGAGTCTGCTTATTTTATCTGTGGTGCCTTGTACATACGGTAAATATGCCATGCTTCGGTATTTCTCTACTTCTGGAGGATTTAAGTCCTTCTTCTTAGGAATTCTGTTAAACGCTTTGGAAATAGATTTGTCGGAATAACCATTCAATAGAAGAGCTTCCCGAAGTCCCTTCATTTCTTCTGTTATATGGTGTTGGTCAGATAGCCTCTTTGATCGTGTAGCGAGAGTGTTAACAACTGAGAATAGTTGAGCAGGATGGTGGTGTGATGAAGCATTTAAATATCTATTAGTATGTGTCGGTTTACGATATACGGTATGGGCAAAGCTTAATTATTATCAATGCTTAGAAATGTGAAAGATGTGATTCCTCATGAAGCTCATGGAATATACGAAATTCCTTGCGGGTGTTGTGAGAAAACATATATCGGAAGGACGAACCGTAAAATCTCAGCACGTCTGGACGAGCATAGAACGGCAATAAAAAACAGGCAAACTACATCTGCTCTTTTCCAGCACTATTTTGAGAAGGAGCACTGGATAGATTTCGCGAACGCAAAGACTGTTGCCAGAGTGGACCATGAAGTATCTCGTATTGTTAGAGAAGCCGTCGAAATGGAGAAACGACCGCATAACTTAAACATACGAGATGATGCGAAAAGACTAGCACCCACCTGGAAACTGGCGCTACGTGATAGCCATGTGGTGCCGATAGTACCCCCAGTTGCCACGGAAAATGTAGTTCCTCCAGCTAGAGTGGATAGGAGAAGAAAGAAGCCACCTGAAGCTCCACCTACCAAACGCCTGTTAAGGTCATCGCAAAGATCTTAAATGTAATGCTGAGCAGTTGCAGTGACTTGTTTTGTCTTTTATATTATTTGTTATTGTCTTGTTTGTTTACTCAATGTTTTTTAATTTGTATGTCGTTACCTTGAGAATGAGCAGGGAGAACTGTTCGAAACGTTGGTATTAAAACTTATTTAACTCGGAAACTCGAAAGAATTTCATTATGTCACATTATATCCGAGAAATCTACTAAAACATTATATATATAAATATATATAAATATATATATATATATATATATATATATATACGAGTTTCTGCATATTTTTAAGTTGTTATTTTTTTGTTACATCTATCAGTTTCCGCATAAAATTGATATGTGTATTATTTTTGACAGCCCGCACACAAGAGGTTTTCTCTTACGCGGGCTTCCTATTTGTGTATATTTAATATATTTTTGTTCATCATTTGGTATGCTCATAACTTTGTATTTTTTACTTATGTGATGTATTGTATATTTGCAGGAATAAAATGCATTTAAATTGAATTGATTGATTGAAATTGTTTCATCTGTCAAAGGAATACCGTTGCATTGAACTAGATACAGCGGAGTAGGTGAAGACCGTATCAAAAGAGACTGTCCAGTGTCCAGAAGCTATTAAATTTGTCTCAGTCGCAGTATTTGCATTTTGATTGAAGATTATCCTTGAAAACACATTCATCCTGGATTGTCTTAGCATAAAACCGACACGCGTGTAGCTTCTGAGCGCTACCTCTATCGGCAACTTCTTCCAATAGCGTTTTCCCAAAGAATATACTTATAGGATTGTTTCTAACAGTTAGTATTTAAAGAACGTACAAGCGCTTGTCCTGCCGGAAGCGCTTCCGTGAGAACTTTTGTACAGGGCCATTGTCCTGCTGGAAGGAAGATTTTGCGCAGGCAAGTCGGTCCTTCCAGCATTACTAAAAGTCCGGCCGGAAGGACAGAGACAAGATGGAACATGTTTACTGAAGGTTTGAGTTTTTAAGTAACGCGTACTGCTAGCAGGACGCGGAAAACCCATTAAATGGTCCTTCCAGCAGTACGCAAACCTTCGGGAAGCCAAGCGCCAACATATTTAAAATAATATAATTTTTAAATCAAATGTTTAATTTATTATTATCTTATTAATATTTATGTAAATTATGAATTTCGTAATGGCCTATATATGAGATGGGATCAATATGTAGAGAATTAGGACTTGGGTACAAGATTTGTAAATTTAAATCATTACAAATTATTGATACATTTCAAGTGTGTTTTTGTTTGCATATTAATCACGCGATTATTGTACATGTACGTTACTTCACGTTTATAAATAAAAAAGGGAGTAATGGATGATTGATTGAATTAAATAGCTATATTGTCCTTTAGTCTAGTGCGTCGTAAAACAAGAAAAATTCCATCAGTCTATCAACGTATCCTGAACAATATACTTACATATAGAGGTAAAAAAATACAAGCCATGGACTGAAGCTTGTACAGTAAATTGGGCTAAATAGGTTTTAGTTGGATTATGATTTTAATAACTTACATGCAGAAGAAGCTGTTGTGAAAGGCTAAGCCTTAGGGTTGCTTTCTCGGGAAGAAGAAGTAGGCCTATCAACAAGCTCCAACAATTGGCATGATATGCTTGCGCTATTATTGTCGTTCCAAAGTACTGTAGCATAATCACTGGCTTGTACACTTAAGTCACAACACCCAAACATACAGACGTATCCCACTCATCCCCAAACTGACTTAAACTCCATGAATTACAGCTAGTTCTTTTGATCAAAATTCGTAGCTTTTGTAGAAACACGGTCACCCACAACTAACATCGCGCTGAAATGAGAGCTCCGTGTTGACACGCAGCTTGACAGGTTGTAACTTGGAAACTATCAGGGCTACAACGATGCAACAAAAATGCGCTAAACCCTTGAAATATGCTCTACATATCTAGCGAAAAATACGTCCTGCTAGCAGGACGCATAGTACTGAAAACGAGCGATTTGCTACGTCCTCAAATGAGTCGTTTTCGTCCTGCCGGAAGGACGCTGTACGCTCTTTAAGGGAACATTACACTGAAAAAGCCAAATCCACAGTACTTTGCGCTTCAAACACAATTTTTGGAGTGGGCAATGGAAACACATTTAAAAATTAATCACATTATTTTTCATTTTTTAGGATTCTATTTTGCCCCCCTTGATTTTTTCATTGTTGTTTAAGCTCTTTAGAAAGACAAAACTTTTTCCTTTTGGACAGATTGTTGTGAAATTTTGCAGTTTCCTTGTTTTGATATAACCATTCGTCTGACTATTTTATATTTTATTTTAATTCTTATAAAATATTAGGTCTTAATAGTCACTGCACTTTTATTTTTAAAATGTATTTTGTGTAATTTAAACAAGAAGCAATTATTGATCCCAGTTTGCGCGCCAAAAACGAGAGTGCGCAATCTTTGGTTTCATAACTATGTAGAGTCAAGGCCAATTTGAAGCCTAAATGTACGTATATTTGTAGTTGTACATATTTACACATATACGGCGGTGCTCGCCCATCCGCTCAACAACAAACACAACTCCACAGCCACTTAAATCGCCAAATTAGCCAAAGAACGATGTACGTTTTCACCGACACTAAGTACATAATCGGGACGAAATGCTTCTTCTAAAAATCTATTTGTACAGTTTTTGACGGAAGTGGAATATTCCCTATTGGTTAAAAAAAAAAAAATGACTAATTTGATGTTTTTTGAATAATGAATTTTATAAATTACAGTTAAGATAGAATTATAATATTATATTATAGCCAAAGTTTAAATATATCTTAAAACGCATACACAATTTTGTTTATATGTTCAAGTAATAAAACAAAACAAAAATTAGCTCATTCGGACAAGTAGTTCAGAAGTAAATAGTTTTCAAAGTTCTTCTAGTGTGCTCAAAATAGTATCCAGCAAAATGGTTTCAAAGTATTTTTACATAAGATTACCATAATTTTGTATTATTATGTTTATATTGCTCTCTCATGTATGTTAGAAGTAAGTACTGTCGACTCCACAGGTTTCATAAAAGCAATATATTAATCAATAAGTAATCAAATAATCAAAACATTGATTAAGTTATAGGGCCTAATAACTTAATAATATGTATAGTAAATGGAAACACAAAACCGTATTTCCGTTCGCGCAAAAACTTTTTTTTTTTTTTTAATTAAATGTTTAATTAAATGTTAGCCCATTGATGTTAGTATAAACACACATAACAAAAACTTGTAGAAATACAGCCAAACCTTACACACTCAAAAGAAATGAGATCTAAAAAAAGGGCCAAGCTCATCTACCCTTCCACATAAACGTACAGTGTCCCATAACAGCATCCTCGAAAAGCTTGGCAAAATAGAATTTGCGATTATTAATTTAACGTAATAGTTTATCCAAGTTCTTTTTTTCTAATTAATTTAAACGTAATAACATGCAAATTCTATTTTGCCAAGCTTTTCGAGGATGCTGTTATGGGACACTGTACGTTTATGTGGAAGGGTAGATGAGCTTGGCCCTTTTTTAAGATCTCATTTCTTTTGAGTGTGTAAGGTTTGGCTGTATTTCTACAAGTTTTTGTTATGTGTGTGATCTCATTACTTTTTCAAGTTCCATTACAAAATTATTTGCTAAAATATAATATTTTTATCAAAGTTGATTTAAATTCTATGGTATTAGCAGTAACAATATAGGATGTAAAATATCTAGACCCGGATTCATGTACATCCTGGGTATAGGTGGTATAACCATGGTATAACGACGGTATAAGGACTGGACCCCAATTCTTGAGTTCGTGGGAGATGAGTTGAAAACGCAATTTGAAAACGAAGTCGTTTTCGTTTTCGAAGGAATTGGTATTCTTGAACGGTATCGTGGAAAACGTCATGGGTTGTGAGTTGAAAGCATGGTTGAAAGAGTATCACGAAATCCAAACACTTTAAAAAGATTTGCGTATAGCAAAGAGCTCGAAAAAGTTCTATATTTATTCTAGATGGCAGTGCCTTCATAAACGCCGGCCAATCGAAAGACAAGTTGTATGAAATGATTTGATTGTTGCAATTATGTAAACAAACAGATGAGCAAGTTCATAATGTTGTGCTGGCATAGGGTTGGCTAGGCTTGTCAAACATGTAATGTAAGTATGAATTTTACTAGTCCTATAGCCAAATGGAACTTTAGACCTACACTTTTGCATTATAAATAATTTTCCACATCTGGGCCTAGGCCAGGGACGGTTTCTGATTTGTTTTATGAGAGTATAATGACACCTTTTCTCGTTCCACACAAAGAAGAAAAATTTTAAATGTCCGCTATTTGTTTACGTATCGCACTTTCCCGCCTAACTCTGCTTATACCGTCAACAAGTGTCAAGTAACTATGGTTACTTGTTGATTGTATGCCAAGTGTTTAAGGCTTATTTTAAAACCTTTATTTGGAAGCCTTCCAACAAACTTTTTCAACTTTTTTTTTCAAAAGAGACTATCATTCTATAACCTTAATGTCCATGTAAAATATGAACATTGTAGTCCCACCCGTCTGGTCAGAATCGCGGGCCGACGTATTAGATGTGAGCAGTAGTAGGCAGTAGTAGGCAGTAGTAGGCAGTAGCTAACATCCTTAAAGTGATTTTGAGCATGTTTCAAGCCATTTTTTCACCAAGAAGGAATAATCGTACCCCAATAAAATTTGGCATGTGTTGTCAGGTACCTAAATCCCCTCGATTGTGATAGTTTTCAAGTTCACATCACGTTACATGACGGCTGGGTAACACCTCGAAATCACCCCAACTCTGCTTGGTGTATAAGGTGCTTGAGTGTGTAGCGCACCGCGGCTTGGCTGCGGCGCCCTAACGGGCACCTAGATTCAAAAGTATAAAACTTTACGAGTAAATAAAAAAATTAAAAAAAAAAAACAGGTCAGAGGGTTGTTTTTCAGTATTTTCAGTGGAAAATATTTCCAATCCTTCCCTAAAATTATTATACTATATTATTATTATAGTGTGTTATGAAACCCACCTGATTACTGATGAAAGTGCATAGTAAGTTAAACAACAGGAACGAGAATACGACCTCAATGCAGATCAGCATGATAATGATTTCCAACATAGAAACTTTGTCGTGCTGTAAGAAAATAACACATAACATGTTAAAAATAACGTGAAATTGGTCATCTTGCAGCTCACAATAGAGGTAGGATAGTCGAGAGAGAATACACTAGAAATTTTATCTGAAATTAAATATAATTTAATTTAGTATTTTGACTGAGAATCACCATGGCTTGGATAGTTTCAAGAATTGTATCATAATACGATTCCGAGACAATTCAATTGATAGTTATGTTTACCAGTGCTATCCATAAGAAAATATATGACATTATTCAAGCACAAAAGTCTTCTTTACTCTTAGAAAATAATTAATTAAAAATATCCTTACCATTGTGATCATAAGCATTGTCAAACCATAGATGAAGATATTCACAACAGACAAAGATGTGAAGTTTACTTTTAAAACGGAATGAAGTTCATTTTTTAATCTGCAACATTTTACGAGAAAAGTAAAAAATAATATTTCTAGGTTTTTATTATGAAGTATAATATATTCTAGAAAGTAAAAACAGTTTCTACTTACAATAATAATTCTTGGTGAAACTGAATAAAATTCTTCAATAGATCATTCATTTCTATATCAATTTCCTCATCACGGTAGACTAACTCTTCTCGTTGGGTCCCCACCAGTTCTGTAGATGCGTCGCTATGCGACAGTTGAAACCTAACACCAGGTCCGTTGAGCGAGGTAAGAATCCTGTTGCTCGTCAGCATCGCACGTGGAGTGACTCTGGATGTTCCAGTCGCACCAACCACACCCCCTTGTCGATCCCCTGCCAGTCGTACCCAGAAACAAAGAGCTGCTCTACTGGCTCTTTCCTCCACTACCTTCCGCTTCCTCGCTAACACGCGTCCTGTTGCCATTTCACGGATATTGCGGAATTTATTTGCGAGGATTTGGAAGAGAACTCCTAAATAAATTAAATAAGTGAGATTTAAAGCGAAGAACGCGTTTGCCGTCAAGACTGTACTACCAATCAGGAAGCAGCTAATAGCCAAGGTGATCTCGAAGGCGGGTGATGCTGACTCGTCGTACGGATACCACGACCTGGACCAAGAGTAGAATACATTGTAGGAGTTGGTCGCAGTGAATGTCATTCAAACCACAATAGCTTATATTAAAGCAACAACAGAAATTAGAATAACATTTGGTTGCTCCATATTCAGCAGTCAATCCAAACATTATAGTCCCCCCTTTCTCCTCTTTTACTGTTACATGGGAGCGATTAACTTCTAATTATTTCATTAAAACCTTCTGTGAAGTTTTATTTGAACAGAAGCTTGTGCATTTATAATGGTAATATATAATATACATAATAATATTTAAGGTTTTATCGTCAATGACCTTGATGATGGTTATTGGCAGATGATGCTTGCCAGTGTTGGGGAAGGAACTTTTAAAAAGAACGCGTTCTCGCGAACGCGTTCTTTTTTTGTGAACTTTTCAGTGAACTTACTCTTTTTTTAAATGAATGAACTTGAACTTTTAAAAGTTCTTTCTGAGAAGGAACTTTTCATTTTTAGGAAGTTGCATTTGAAAGTTCTTCTTTCTGCCATAATCTGCCATAATTTTACAAGCTGATCGACGAGAATGTAGTACAAATCATCAACACGATCGAAGACAGCTCAACACTTTCGTAAAACTCAAACTCGCGAGTAGTTTGGTACTCGAACACCTCTAATGTTTTTCCTCGTGTTTTTCTTCATTTTACGCCAGCTTAATAAAACAGTGATTTTTTTACATAAAGAACTTTTAAAGAACTTAGTTCATATTTTAGACGAACTTGAACTTTTCCAAATTTTAGGTATAAAAGAACTTGAACTTTTTAAAGTTCATTATTTGAGCGTGTGAACTGAACTTTTAAAGTTCATTTTAAAAAAGAACTGACCCAACACTGATGCTTGTCATAAGATATGTGTGGGCATTGATGAGTATGATCGATATAAGTGATTACGTTACACATTTAACATTTAAGGAACCCCACCGAAAATCAGTTGTGTGACTGAGTCGGTCGACTCTAAATACGGATTAATTAATTTAAATATAAATATTCGAAGATAAAAAACTTGTAAAATTCGACACACAATGAGTAGTTACTTTCATTCAATCATCATCATCATCATTATCATCATCATCATTCATCATCGTCATCATCGTCATCATCATCATCATCATCATCATCATCATCATCATCATCATCATCATCATCATCATCATCATCATCATCATCATCATCATCATCATCATCATCATCATCATCATCATCATGCGTAGGTTGACTGAAATGTAGGCCTACAGTTTATTTTTAGTGTTTTAACTTTATAAAGAAACATCTTACCTGAAGTAGAGCTTACGATTTGGCAGGAATTCCTTAATGGTGTAACACGTCACACCTATGACGACAAATAAGTTTACAAAAATGTAAATATATTTAGCAGCGTTGTATCCCCACAAGTTCAATCTTCTCATTAGTCCCCTTTGATAATCGTTGTTCAGGTTGTCGTCTTTGGACAACGATTCTAGTTTCAGAATGATGTCCCTGTTTTCTGATTTCCTCAGCATCAGTGTCGATGTGCTGAGAATTACATATATGAACAACACCATACAAAAGCTGTTGTCGATCACGTCCAGTTTGGAATCTCGGTGAGTGTAGATGCCCAAGGGATTGAATACGAAGCCGTTAAGGCACATGAGGCTCATCAAGACCAAGGGGTAGATGGTGCGGAAGGTCCTGAGCGCCCGGCGAAGACGGGGGTGGGAGACTAGGATGGGCACCAGGCGAGCGCTGAGGAACTGCAGATCTAGGTCGGGCCCGTCAGGGAGGTAACCTGTAAAGCAAGGTGTGTACTAAGAAGACAGTTGAAATACACGGTGCTCTTCCTTAAGAGTTACATCTTCATTATTCAATACTGTATATTACGAATGACGCGGAAATGACTTCAATCACAATTACAATATGTATACATTGTACTAAGTATAACTGAAATAGAATTTGCTTAAAAATAAAGGAATTTTTGGTAGACTAGGGTACTTTTAGCTCGTATTTAGATAAGTGGATCCAGGACCTGAAGCCCAGTTACGTGTAGTTGACCTTTTCTGTTACAGACATAGATATGTCTTCTTCAGGACAAAATAATACATTTCATAAACATGCATTATAGATCACTTTTTTGTATCAATGCTCATTGGAGAGTTCAGAAGGAGGTTCAGAATCATCCCTTTACATGCATGCACCATACGAATCCAGATATAAGTGATGTAACTCACATAAATTAACGCAAATTATAGGAATATAACTACATAATTAATTTCAAAAAGTAGCCCACCTTGCCAGTACAAGATCACTCTGTTGATATCCAGCAAATTTCTCTGTCCAGTTCTCTCCTTAAATTTTGGAGTCTCCAGAGTCACCATGATCAGCTGTGTGGCCTACTTGCTGTCAACACAAGATACCTGTCAACACTTGCTATGTGGCTTGCTATGTACACTAGCTTCCTTGCTGTCAACATAAGATGGCTGTCAACACTTGCTATGTTGCTTGCTATGTACACTAGCTTCCTTGCTGTCAACACAAGAGACTATCAACACTTGCCATGTTGCTTGCTATGTACACTAGCTTCCTTGCTGTCAACACAAGAGACTATCAACACTTGCTATGCTGCTTGCTATGTACAGTCGGGGTCATATATAAATCAAGAGGTCTGAAAGATACCTCTTTCACCGACATCTCGTGGTCAACTCTTGGTGCCATTATTTATATCGCCCTGTGAACTGCATTATCGATCGATGGAAGCCCCTAGACTATTTGATGTTATTAATATTATTTAGGAGGCTTTGAAAGACTCTTGGTCAACAAAATAGTCAATATCTAGAAGGCAGTCAGAAGTGAAATACAATTTTATCAAAACAAAAGCATAAAACAAACTTTAATGGTTTGCAAATAAGACTTGACAGCCAAGATAGAATTATTCGAAATTAATTAGAAACTAAGGCAAATATAAGATCTAAGGCATAGTCTTAATGCTATGCCTAGGCCAAGGTATCGATATATAATGCTCTCTTTACCTTCCATATTATATTTCTTCTAGGCTTGATAGTTTCTCTGGTGAATAGAGAATTTTCCTTTGACATTAGCAGCCATGTTTCTTATTTATGTCGAAAATGCAGTTCACAGGGCGATATAAATAATGGCACCAAGAGTTGACCACGAGATGTCGGTGAAAGAGGTATCTTTCAGACCTCTTGATTTATATATGACCCCGGCTGTACACTAGCTTCCTTGCTGTCAACACAAGAGACTATCAACACTTGCTATGTTGCTTGCTATGGACACTAGCTTCCTTGCTGTCAACACAAGAGACTATCAACACTTGCTATGTTGCTTGCTATGGACACTAGCTTCCTTGCTGTCAACACTGAGAGAAAAGCTCAAGTCGATGAGAGACAGTGGGATACAGTGTAAAATAACCTTGCATTATTTGCACGTATATAAAACGTTCATGAGAAAAGTTAATACACTAAAATTACGTTCCTCCATTTGACAAAATATTGAGGTGGCAACGACAGAAATATATTTGAAACATATAACTTACTATCAAGTGGCATCAACTACTCAGTAAATATCAACCAAATACAATTATTATTGAATTTAGAATCTTTAAATTTTTCCAACCAATCAATTATGTACATTAACTTTTCCCGTCTGTGCCCGGTTTAGTATTGCCACAGGTAATATTCCCCTGCCGATCGTAGAAGGCGAGAAAAGTGGCAATTTCCATCTCACAAACTGCAGCTAGTATATGTCTATAGTGGAGTAGTTACCTCCTCGAAACTACAGGCGAGCTCTGGCCGCTGATGTTATAAACCACCTCTTGCCTGTGGCTGGAGCTGTCCAGCACTGGTCTGTCCACACATCTCCTAGGCCAGAGTGGCGACTTACGATCTAATTGTTCGTTCAAACATCTTGTGGATTGAACTTTGTTAAAATTTACTTGTACAACGAAATCATAACATTATTATAAAGTTTATTACTCAAGGTGTTTACTTAAAATCACTACCAGGTTATAACTGGGACATTTCGAAACTGTCCAGAAATATTTCATCCAATTGTGTGAACAAACACAAAAAGCAAACACCCAAACGTTAACATGCCTTCTTCTCTCTACAATGTTATACCAAAACTAAGCCACTAGCAATCCCTCTACACGTACATACGCATTGTTTGAATCGACATCCAGGTTATAAAAATTCGTTCCCATTAATAATTGTGACTTATTACTAATTTATTTCAACTGACTATTGAAATACTAGCTAAGGGTTTCATTCCAAGTACCGATCATTTTATTATATGAACGGAACAAACATTTTGACAAGTAAATAGTGGTTTAGTAGCTACTTTAAAATGCAAATAGTCCTTCGTCCTGAAATAATAATTACGAGTTTGATATTGAATAAATGACGACGACATGAAAAACTAGGGCGTTCAACCGGTTAGATCCAACATGAAAAAGTGGTGGGAAACTGGCTGGTAGGAAGGAGGGAAGGGGGGGGGGGAAATGACCCCCACTTTTGACTCTCTGGCAACCCCATCAAAAGAGATATCTGTATCACATTTCACAACTGTTCATCTATATAAATTGTAAAAGAGGCGTTAATACCCCTCGTCAAAATCTCGATTTTCCCAATAAATCTCGTCTTAAGCGATTGGGCCTCCGGCGGCTGGGGCTGTACCCCAGACCCCCTTAAGCCGGGGTCCCACGGCCTGTTGATCGACGGGCCGCAGGTATAAAAAAGGTAAAATCCTCGCGCCACACGCCGTGGGACCGGGTCGGCCCGTGCTTGCGCGTCGCGGCGTGAGCTTCCCGTCAGTTGTCGGTAAATTTTGCACGCGTCAAAGAGAACGCGCAAGGGGTAATAAAAAATGGTCAGGTCAGGTAGTCCGGCCCGTACATGCTCGTTGAAGCGGTCCCACGAAGACCCACTGGCTCGCCACTCGTATGAATGAAAAGGCGAGATTTGTTTTGTTCTTCACCTTTTTGACCTTTTGAAATCCGTCCGTACAAGCCTCCTCAACCAGGCTCGGACAAGCAGGTGCAGGTATTTTTTTTATATGAGGCTTGACGAGCCAACACGCCGTGGAACCGCTCAGTTTTTTTTGAACCTGTATACCTGCGGCTTGTCAACCCACCCCGACCCGACCCAGGATCGTCGAACAACACGTCGTGGGACCCCGGCTTTAGGGTTTAGCTACGCTCCATTCAGGTTTTGATCCCCCCCCCCTTCACTTCAAGTAAGGTTCATAAATCATACGCGCCCGAAGGGAAATAAATTACAATTCTCGTGTTGTTGTCTGTTGTCTGAGCACGTGCCCGACACCACGTGACGTGTGACGTCATCACGCTCCTGCTGCAGCTAGCACAACACATATCTTTAGGTGATTTCACTGCCAGAATTCTGTGGTCGCTTAATGCACGCAGTGCAGACAGTCGCCGACAGAATGCGCGACGTGTCAGGTGGGAGTCACGTGACGTAGAACTTACAAGATGGCGGCCTTGGGGACCAATAAGATGGCTTGAATTCGGAAATTCGAATGTTCCGCCTATTGATCTGAATGCACGGCCTTCAATAAAGTGTATACACACCGCCGACTCTCGAAGTATTAGAGTCGATAAAGAAGTTTGGAAAAACTTCTTTATCGACTCTCTCGTCACGTGACTACCACCTGACACGTCGCGATCCTGGCGGCGTCCGTCTGAACTGCGTACATTAAGCGACCACAAAAATAGCATTGCTGGATACGCAAGTGAAATCACCTAAAGATATATACCACCATGATCGCGACGCAACAAATAGTTTATAGTACATATTGATTGTTAATTTGGAGGTTATGTCGTAAATACAATGTGCCGCGTGTTCCAATGACTTAGGGCGCATGGTTGGCAGCTATAGGTGGAACCAGCATTGATGTTGAACTCCTATAATAATATATTATATAATAGGGGTTCAATATCAATGGGAACCAGATAACCTGGCGGTCGTCAAGGTCAAGCGAGAGCACGGACGCCAACGCTGACAGTTTACACACAACTGACATTAGGTGAGGCCTACCTTATTAAATCATGTTATCGTGATATGTTATCACATCTATCAACAGTTTTTAAATAAGCTCTGAATAAACAATAAAGTAGTTCGTCCCACAGAGTCAGTATTTTAACGAAATAATGATTTTAAGTATTCACGATTAAGAAAATGTTTTTTTTGCCTTGTTGGTAATAGTGTGTCCAAAGTTCCAGCTGTTTATAATGGTAACCTCGCCAGATGTGATGTAAATATTAAGGAGTATTAAAATGTCATGATTTTATTCGTACTTCATAAATACTTTATTTTTAGGATAAGTATATTGGGCAAGGCTTGGCTTTAAAATAGTCGTGTTTTTCTTCGAAACCTGTTTTATAGACCGTTATTTTATTTACTTTTTGCCGATCCTGTGGCCATAGTGCGTGGGCGACAGTGCTGCGATCCCTCGGCGAACCCCAGCTCTGTTCTCCAGGGTCGAAGCGAAGGTGCGTGAACTTAGCACCCCCCACAAGAGCACTAATTCTAAGAATTACACATTATTTAGTGCTCAATTAGTGCTTTCGAACACCACTAGTCCCATAATTAGTGCTTCAATACTTTAGGTTAAACTGTTAAAGGACGGCAGGTTAGCTCTGCGCAGTGGCAATATTGTAACCATTGAGGTCTATCCGTGGTGCGATCATTGCTAGTTGAAAACTTATTACCAATCCCGCCATGAGGACGTAAAATACCAGCCTCTACGGCTATGTTTGAAAACCCCTACTGGGTTCAATAAACTTATGGATAAGATGTCTGGTACGCCAAATCTTCACTCTCGGTTTTCAGTAAGACAACGACGATATCAAATCCTACACTTCTATCAAGTCACAATAATATTCCAAAAAATACATCCATTTTTCAATAAATAATAAGTAATTTTCGATTTCAATTTCAAACAAGAAAAACTATAACCAAACACGAATGTTTTGTGTCAATGTAACGCATTAATTAATATTTTTGGAATAATTTAATTAAGCGAGCGAAGCGAGCGTTTCCACCTGAATCTGCCGGAAAAAATAGTCACTGGTTTTGTTTTTGTTTGTTTTTTGTTTTTTTTGTATGTCTCGCCATAACGTTCGAACGGAGGCTCGGATCGAGCTGAAATTTTGACCATTCGCAAGCTTTGTTCCCGATTGAATGCCATTAGTTTTGTGGCAAAATCGTTCAAAAAGATAAAAAGTTACATTAAAGTTAATCGTTTTTTTTTTAATCGAACGCGTGAGACCGACAGAGCTAACTCATGCGTCACGCGTGAGACAGACAGAGCTAACTCATGCGTCACGCGTGAGACCGACAGAGCTAACTCATGCGTCACGCGTGAGACCGACAGAGCTAACACATGCATCACGCGTGAGACCGACAGAGCTAACACATGCATCACGCACGATATTGACAAAGGTCTATCGCCTAGAGATAGGCGGTTTTTCGAAAAAGACTCAATTGCTATAAAAACTGCAAGGATTTCCTAATCAGTCATTGTGATTGTAAATTTTGCTCTCTTATTGTCCAAAATTCACCCGCGAATGAAGTCATTTCCGGCAAGGTTGCTTCGGAACAACAACCTTGGTCTTCATATCCCTGATGATTTTATCTAGATGTATCTAAAGTCCTAGCCGCCAACGACCAGCAGGGGATACAATCAACTGCCGCCCCTCTTTGTATAAATTAATATTCAATAGCAATTCAAAATCCGCTACTCTACGCCGCGGAAACTAAATTTCGTAATATTGTTAATTTTTATATCGTGGGAATAAAACTGATTTTATTTTCATATACTAACGAAGGTTGCTCTGTATCTCTCAGTCAATCTGGTTGGTGAACCGTACATCGAATTCATCAACATCGACTTAAAAAATACAAAAACTTCTTTTAGGCCACAAACAACGATCCGAACACAAAAAAATTATTGCAATGGAATAGAAAACTAATTCTTTCAATTTTGTCGGCTCTTTTGAGAATTTTATTTCCGCTGCTGTATTATTGCACCGCATCGGATGTTATAGCCATACCCCATCACATGACATATTTCGTGATATCGCCTATATAAGGCGAGTTCCCTGGTCCCCTAGTGATAATAGTAATCTGATCACTTGTTCATCATGGCCACTAAGTTTGGCCTGGCGTTCTGGATCGTCCTAGCAACTGCTTACGTATGTATCACCATATTCCTTAATAGTTTTTATTTTAAATGAAGTTTTAAACAGTGGTTCATCAAAAAATTAGTTTTAGGTATACGCTCTTTTCAGGGTAAGGTACAATGCGGGGTCCGTGTCCCAGCTACTGCGGGCACAGCCCCGGAATATATTTCAAATCTTAGAGTGTGATTGGAGTGTTTTAATTAGTCTCAGACTTGTTTATTTTGTTAATAATGTCTGGTTTTTGAGATTACAAAATGAGATAATGTTTTGTGACTGGGCATTGGATTTCCTTATTTGTAAAAAGATAAATTAATATTATATTATATCTCTTATTATATATCTCTGTTATTCTATAATACACCGTAAACAGTGTCTAGGAAATTCGGAGGGGTAGGGGTATATATATATATATATATATATTTGGGTATGCGCCGTATACCCACCATGACAGCATAGTTGTCCAAATCCCCCCGTTTAATTGCGGAATAGCAATAGCCCGTCGGGACTTTGAGTCCCAATGCTGGCTATCACACATTCATTTATGAAGAATAAATAGGCCTAACTGATAAAGTGTAAAAATTAAAAAAGTTATTATTTTGTAAAATAGTATATAATATGCCTGTTAATAAAAATTACAAAATTTGCAATTTTTTAATACAATTTTCAAAAAATATGTTTTGAAAAATTAATGAAGGTGCGGTTTACGAGGAACACACGTTTTCATAAACTGTTTTATCATCCCGCCAGCCGCATTGAGTGCACAAGTATTCCTGTATAATTATAGGTTGCACTTGCAGTATTCTTACAACAACCTTTTGCCATTGAATAAGCCTAATTTTATATTTACACAATACTAATGAGCACTTTCGAAATCAAGTAAAAAAATTTAATAACCTATAATCAACTTCATAAAATATGTCCTCAGTCACTTATACACGTGATGTAATTTATGTTTATACTTAACATACTCACTTACACAATCATACACTTAAGCTCAAGCACATGTTTATTTTCATTATTTTCAATTCAATAAATAATCTCAATCTTAAAAAATTAAATAATAGTAACAGCTTTTTGTTTGGGGGGTGGGGGACCTACTATTCGTTCCTATGTTGTGAACATCAGTTAAACTCAAAAGTTATTGCATCCGTGGTGATTCGTGGGGATATTCATTCATTTATTTCAATCTCCTACCAATTTTATATTGTAATGCGTTGCTAATTATGTGTTATCATATTTTAATTATGCATGGTTCTCTCGTTGGTCTTGTAGTTACGTATCTGCTTCAAATGCAGAAGGTCCAGGGTTCGATTCTCGTTTAAGTCAGAACTTTTTTAACTTCTGATTTGGACTTAAGTCCATCAGTTCTTGTCTTAGGAGTTTGTAAACGGTGACTTTGGAGCCGTCCTAGCAACGAAGCACATAATAAATTCAGAGTTGTTCTGAATCGGCCTTGTTGATTCTGGCGTTGATCCGCGGGTGTTCGATCTGTTTATACCACAGATTGCTATATTTCCTATTAAAAATATCGATCTTTGGTTGGTTATCGCTCACTCGTCGATTGCGTCGGGGCCTACAGGTTAGGCTTGGTCGATTTGATTTAACTCTTTCAGGCTCGGTGGTTACCGATGTTGACCGCCAACTTGCTGATTTTATGTACTTTAATGCATGGTGGTTAGCATCAATAACCACCTTCCTACGGAAAATACAGACTTCCCTGAATACTACAGTTTTTACCCCAATCTTGCGACGTGTCTGACAAAGATTTTATGGACAATACAAAATAGCGAAGTGTAAAAAATGATAAAAACGGGCAGTTTTTTTAAATGTCCCGGAATTTTGGTTTATTCATAACTAGAGATAGAGTTGAGATAAAATTAAAAACAAAAATGTAACCAAAAGAAGAGAAAATCTGATTTTTAGAAATTTTGACTCCGAAAATTTGTCACTGCTAATTTCGAATTTACAACCATTCCAAAATTTAGCAAAATTTTGAAAATTTTGACCAAATCCAAAAAAAAATATGAAAATTATTTTTAAAAAGAGGAATTTTATGAAATGATTAATTTGAGAAAAAAATAACTATTAATTTCCGTGCAGGAAAGAGTTAAAGTCCCCCACTAAAAATCAGTTAAATATAACTGAGTGGGTAGACTCGAAATACAATAAAGTTTATTTTATGTATTTTATTATTATATCCAGCTGACCGGCACGGATGTAACGGGAGTAAAGACAGAAAGAACAGGACGGGAAATGTGCAAGGTCGAAACCTGATTGTGACACGGTGACTTCGTCCTGAGCCGGTCTTTGGCGGCGATTCTTTGACCGTGCCGTCTACCTCGCCACGACTGCGTCCAGTCCTTTGGAGCAATTGACAAGTCCGGCAGCGTCCCGAAAACAAAATAATTTTCCCAGATTAGAGAAATCGCGTGTTTTTTGCCGAGAGGACGCGGGGCGCTACACTGCCTCCGCGCAGCAGACGAAGTTTTCCGCGTACCAGGTTGCGCGACTTGTTATAGCTAATCTCATGTTTTATTATTGTCGTGATGTGATATGGCCACAAAATAATGCAATACTTCAAGTAGGCCTATACTTTAATGATGAAGACAACGTAAGAAGAAACTTGTTGAAGGAAAAACGATTGACACAAAACAAAATCCTTTGAGTAAAGATTGTTTAAAGCAAATATTACCATCAGTCAGAGTCGTAAATACACTGAGACTGAGATATGACAAAATTAAAATTCAATTATCGATATCAAACGAAAATTTCGATATCAATATCGATGTATCGAAATTTTATTATACGTATAAAAAATTAAGTTTGGAGATACTTAATTTTTTTTTTAAATACAAAAAAATGTATACAAGATTGGGACAAATATAAACAATGAGTGGCTCTGGCTATAGTGGATAGATAATGTGTGGCCAAAAAATATGGAAAACTATTTTTACTTTCTCACACATGCATGAATGACCCGTTCCACCATCATTACGCCTGCGAACCCAAATTTGAAGATTCAAATATATTTTTCTTGGTTATTTACATTATTAACACCCCTCCCTCTAAAAGTTTTTATTACTTATCCTCGTGTTATCTATTCTCGTTCCCTCCCGCCCCCCTTTCGATATTTCGACAAGGAGTCCAAATATCGATATCGAAAATATATTGATGACATAAATAAACTTGTTCTGTGTCGTAGTTTGTCGACGATGTCATGAGCGGAGCTGGAGAGGGGCGTAGCCTGACCAATCAGCAATCAGCATCAATAACGCTGAAGGAGAGAATCGAGGTAAACCACCATATTATTATAAGATAAGATAAGAATAGCATTTATTAGCTCAAATCAGCTGAACATACATTTTACATGCCATCTTATAACAATACAACATTACAATTCTTCCAAAGATGTTTCTTTACATAATGCACACAAAGAAACAACACAATCGACAACAAATTCAATCCAAAGTAAAAATACAAGTTATTCCTTACAGTACATACAATTATTACACTCTTGAATTTTTAATAAATTTACTAATTTTACTTTAAAAACATCTAACGATTTGATTTCTTTTATCTCTGCTGGCAAGTTATTATAGTCTTTGATTCCTGAATAAAAAACAGACTTCATTAGTTTGCTCGTTTTACAAATAGTTAATGTATCATTGTTTAGAATTCTATTCCTTGTATTTATAGTTTGAGAAGAATTTATTTGCATGCTGTTCATACAATCCGTTCAATAATGTGGCATCATTCCATTCTTGATTTTAAAAATAAGTGTTAAAACTAAATACATACTATTTTCCTTAATTGACATCCAGTCCAACATCAGCAATAAACAAGAAGTTGGCACTACTTTATTAACTCTTAAAATGCATCTCATTACTTTATTTTGTGGCTTTTGAAGTCTATTCAGATCACACGTGTAAGCTTGATAAAGTATCGAAGCACTAAAATCAAAATGAGGTTTGACTATAGTATTGTAAATCATAAGCCTGGACCACATAGACAAGCTTACTCCAACTCTTCTCATATAGCACAACTTCTTCCCAATCTTTTTTAATTATTAATCTACATGGTATCTAAAATTAAGTCTGTTATCAATAAAATAACCAAGATATTGAAACACTTGAACAACCTCCAGATTAATTCCATCGATTAAAACATTTAAACCCAGACTAATATTATTTCTAAAATGCTTTACCTATAACCATTACTTTGTATCTCAGAGAATTGAGTTTAAGTTTATTAATTTTAAGCCAGACACTATCATAACCTAACTCCATGTTAATAAGTTCATAAAGCCACTCAATATTTTCACCAATAATATAGATAACCATGTCATCAGCATACATACTTAGCAGACATTTAACAAGTAGAATAAGTAGAACAAGGTAAGTTTATTAGCCGATTAACCTGTGCATGATATTGATACAATATAAGTAGGTGTCTAGCTTTCCATACCTTAGCAATATCTCTTAAAACCACATTATAAAATGCAAATACAAACAAGTTATAACATAATTGGAAGAGCGAAGCGAAGATTCCATTTCACTACACTGGAGAAAAAAATCCGGAATGTTTTTTTTTGTGTGTTTGTTAACACGATTCTGACTAAACCAATACTCCAATTGCGACGAAATTTTCTGGAGACCTTCGAAACTCTGAACTTAGAACTGCCACGTTTTTGAGCGCAATCGGAAATTTTTTTCTCATAAAAATCGCAATTATACGATTTTTTTCGATTTAAAAAAAAAATCTTCGACTTATAACACCTACATGCTTTATCCGATTTTATTGATTTTTTCACATGACCTTAATTTTATGAATTAAGATAGTCGTGTGAAATTTGTGTGCAATCAAATAATCATTTCTTATAAAAATATCAATATTTCGATTTTTTCCTTTTTTAAAATTACGATAAAATATGAAAAAAAAAGTTAATTTTTAATTTTTAATTTAATTTAATTGGATGAGCGAAGCGAAGACTTCAATTTGACTTTGTGTTTTTTTGTTTGTTCTTTACTTACGTTAACCCAAGAAAAATAGCTCGGGTGTTTTGTTTTTGTTAGTTTTTTGTCTGTTTGTTCGCTCTCTACCGGGCAAACGGCATATGCGATCTTGATGAAAATTGGAGAGGACCTTCGAAATCTTTGAACAAAGCTGTATTGTTTTTGGGTACAATCGAAGAAATATTTCTCATAAATTTACGATTATTTTCGATTTTAAGTGCGATATTTTCGTGATATTTGGCAAACGGCTACTCCGATATTGATGAAACTTTATAGGAACGTTTAGAATCACTGAAATCATATATGTTATGATTTTAGAGACATTTAAAAAAACATTTCTTATAGAAATCGTATTTTTATGATTTTTTCTCCGGTTTTTAATACGATATTTTCGTGATGTCTGGGCCGATTTTGACCAAACGGGTGGGGCTTCAACGTTAATATTTAACATTGACATAAAGATTATGGTGATGTAATGCCTCTTGAAAGAAAAAGTTGAAAAAGTTGGTCAAAATTCATAGAAATAAAGGTTTTAATATAAGCCTTTTACAGGTGTACAATGAATAATCAAGTAACTATAGAAAAAGTAATGAGATTCCACATAAAAACGCAATCATTGGACAGAAATATTCCAAAAGAAAAAGCTCATCCATCAACGCGACTGGAAAAAGCGTTCGCGAAGCGGCCTAGTTAAAAAAAATCTTCAACTAAGTAATGATTTTTTCACAGAACAACAGAAAACCCGCATAAACATGGCAGCACAATGCACCAATTACGCTCATCCAACAACGCGGCGGGACTTAAGCGTTTTCCTAGTATATAAGGATATGGTTAACGGTAATCCAATGGATTGTGTACAATAGTTTGATGACAAACGTAAGCTAAAGGCCTAACTTGTTGGATGAGCGTTGCGAGCGCACCAAGCGAAGCAAAGATTCCAATCTACTACACTGGAGAAAATAAATCCGGAATTTTTTTATCTATTTCTTTTATCTTTTTTTCTTTTTTTTCTTTTTTTTCTTTTTTTTTCTTTTTTGGCTGTTTGTTAACACGATTCCGGCTAAACCGATACTCAAATTGCGATGAAATTTTCTGGAGACCTTTGAAATCTCTGAACTTAGAACTGCCACGTGCGAAAAATCGATCGAAAAATTATTTCTCATGAAAATCGCAATTTTACGATTTTTTCGTTTTTCTTTTTTGTTTTTGTTTGTATTTTTGTATGTTTGTTAACACGATTCCGGCTAAACCAATACTCAAATTGCGATGAAATTTTCTGGAGACCTTATATCTGAACTTAGAACTGCCACTTTTTTTAAGCGCATTCAAAAATTATTTCTCATGAAAATTACAATTTTACGATTTTTTTCGATTTTCTTGTTTTTTTTCTGTTTGTATTTTTGTGTGTTTTTTAACACGATTCCGGCTAAACCGATACTCCGATTTCGATGAAATTTTCTGGAGACCTTTGAAATCTCTGAACATAGAACTGCCACATGCGAAAAATCAATCGACAAATTATTTCTCATAAAAATCGCAATTTTTCGATTTTTCTGTTTTTCATTTTTGATTTTGTTTGTATTTTTGTGTAATTGTTAACAAGATTCCGGCTTAACCGATACTCCAATTACGATTTATTTTCTGGAAGCCTTTGAAATCTTTGAAATTAGAACTGCCACCTTTTTGAGCGCAATCGAAAAATTATTTCTCATGAAAATTTCAATTTTACGATTTTTTTCGATTTTTAAAAAATTTCTTCAACTTATAAAACCTACATGCTTTATCCGATTTTAATGATTTTTTCACAGAAACTTAATTTTATGAATTAATAATGTCGCGTGAAATTAGAGCGCAATCGAAAAATTATTTCCAATGATAATCGCAATTTTACGATTTGTATTTTTATTTTTAAAATATTCTTCGACTCATAACACCTACATGCATTATCCGAATGTAATGATTTTTACACAGAACCTTAAGTTTATAAATAAATATATTGGTGTGAAATTTGAGCGCGATCGTAAAAACAAACGCTCATCCAACAACGCGCCTGAAAAAGCGTTTCCGAAACTTCCTAGTTTAAATACTTGAAACATGTTTTCACAGATAAATTTTTTGATGGTTCCTTACAGCAACATTGCCATGTTTTGAAATGTTCACATCAGCTAGAAGAGAGGGTTCTTTAACGATGTAGAATCTGTTTTGATAAGTTGAAGTTCGTGAACGAGGAGGGATGATCACAGTTCCTTAGTTATTGTCTTCTAGGTTTATTGTTTAGCGTGATTCGATGAAATCGATTTAAATCAGCAGAACCATTGATTTGTTGTTCTTTATCTCCAGAAAGTGGTATCTTTCTTTACTGGGTGCACTCCAATGTGTGTTCTATATCTCCAGAAAGTGGTATCTTTCTTCACTGGGTCTACTCCAATGTGTGTTCTTTATCTCCAGAAAGTGGTATCTTTCTTCACTGGGTGCACTCCAATGTGTGTTCTTTATCTCCAGAAAGTGGTATCTTTCTTCACTGGGTGCACTCCAATGTGTGTTCTTTATCTCCAGAAAGTGGTATCTTTCTTCACTGGGTCTACTCCAATGTGTGTTCTTTATCTCCAGAAAGTGGTATCTTTCTTCACTGGGTGCACTCCAATGTGTGTTCTTTATCTCCAGAAAGTGGTATCTTTCTTCACTGGGTGCACTCCAATGTGTGTTCTTTATCTTTAGAAAGTGGTATCTTTCTTCACTGGGTGCACTCCAATGTGTGTTCTTTATCTCCAGAAAGTGGTATCTTTCTTCACTGGGTGCACTCCAATGTGTGTTCTTTATCTCCAGAAAGTGGTATCTTTCTTCACTGGGTGCACTCCAATGTGTGTTCTTTATCTCCAGAAAGTGGTATCTTTCTTCACTGGGTGCACTCCAATGTGTGTTCTTTATCTCCAGAAAGTGGTGTCTTTCTTCACTGGGTGCACTCCCCTGGTATCCACTAACGTGGACATGAACTGCACCCGGCTGGTTAAGAAGGTCCGACGAGAGGTGAACTGTACATCGCGAGTGCCGCGGGGAACCAAGGCAGTGTTCAGGTGTAAGCCAGGGTACGCCACCAAGGAGAGGCACAGGACCGCAGCCTGCTCCAAGCCGAGGAAGTGGAATAAACCACTCATCAAGTGTACACTAGATGGTAATTAATGTAGGCTAAATTAGATTCTTAGCGTGGTTGTTGTTTGTGTCGTGTAGATAACTTGTTGACCTGTGCGTTATTGTAATAAGGGAATCCATTTTATACATACTCTATTATAGGTCTTTTGATATGTAAACAATACTTCATTTTGCCATATAAAAACATCCCTTCTTCTTCTTCGTCTTCTTCTTCTTCTTCTTCTTCTTCTTCTTCTTCTTCTTCTTCTTCTTCTTCTTCTTCTTCTTCTTCGTCTTCTCTCCCGTTTTTCTTTATGAACAAGTTAGTGCAGTGGACAGTCCAAAAAATTAATTTAATGTAAAGTTGTGCTAAATAATTATCCGTGTCTTTGATTACATAATCAATGACTGAAACGTGGCAAGCCGGCGATCCCAACTTGAAATACTCAACGCTGGTTGGCTACGATTAACGTCAGGTCAGCAAGGTCAGTTTAGAACCACTGGACAACTGATAAACCGTTAGTATGGAAGATAGGCATAGCAAGCATATTGATCAAACTAGTGATGATGGTGGTAGTCGTAAAAGATGATAAATAAATAATCAAATGTGGTTGTGGAGGCTGTAAATGTTAAATAAATCAATCAAAAAATCCAAACCAGTCATACAAAATCTACGAAAACCTTTTTCTTTTCTCCAGACACTGCGTCTAGCGTGAATTTGACAACGGAATCGACTCCTGTCCCTGAAGAGACAACCGATGCAGTGACTGTAGAGACAACCTTGGCAGAAGTTGTGACCGAGGCAACTAAAGATCCGACAACATTCTCGAGTGAAGCGGCGTCACAGGACACAACTCTGTCTCCTGCCACTGCCGCCACCACCACGACCACAACCACGACCACAACCACCTCAACCACCACCACCACAACCACCACTACGAAACCAACGACCACGCCTCCTCGTAAGTCTTGTATATTATACACACAGAGGCTTTAAAGCATAAGGACATAGTTATTTTCGATAGGAATTGATCATTTGATCATTATAGAACTGTGCGGGTAGAAGTTTTGACAGTTGGGTCGAGTTCAGGTTTGGGTACTGAATTGCTTCAGGTTTTCGGAACCGAGTCGATATGGAAAAGAAGGTCGTCACACCATGGAGTTATAAATAGTACTATCATCCAACTCCATGGTTACACAACTGTGTGGAACAATGGGAAATACATTTTTGCATGATCGAAGCGAAGACAGTTCCGCACAGCTCGTTTTTTGTTTTGTTTGTGGTTTTTCTATCCGTTCGCATAATATGCGATCTTCAAGAGACATTCAGGGGACTTTCGAAATTTCTAAACTTAGATCTGCCAAGTTCTTGGGTAAAATCAAAGAAATCTTTCATCAATTGAATATCGTACTTTTCCGATTTTTTCCGATTTTTAAGGCTATTTTTTCTTGATATTTGGCCCGCAACCGGGCAAACGGCTATTCCGATCTTGATTACACTTCATGGGAACGTTCGAAATCACAAAACTAAGATATTTTATGCTTTTGGGGACAATCACATAAATATTTCTCATAAAAATCGTACTTTTAGTGCAACGATTTATTAACCATAAAAGTTCATCTATCAACGTGACATGGAAAAACAAGCGTTCGCGAAGCGGCCTAGTAACTTTAAATATTAATTAAAGTATTTTATTTTGATTTCCTCCCAATTCATCTTCTGGTGTCAGTATTTTTATTGATTGTAATTTTGTCTAAGAGCTATAAAATAAAAATGGTCTGGACTGGCACCGCCACCAATAATGTTGTAAATCGAAGACCGGCCCCTCCACCACCCATCCAAGTATATATTTGTTTGTTACTTGAAAATCGGGTACCTTTTGGACTGTCGGTTCGGTTCGGACCGGACCAGAATTTTAGGTCCCCGCACACCGATATTGATCATGCTGTACCCAATCCATGGTATGAATGAATGAATGCTTGCTTTATTTCCCTTTAAAATTGTAGGCATACAAAGAGTTACATACCGGTACAGTTTCTAGACCCTTTAGATAGTATTATCTGCAATCAGGGTAGATGGAAAATCGGGGTAGTATAGGCCCTTATAATATCAATATTTACTCATTTTACAAATTTGGCTAATATAAAGCTAGTTCAAGTATCATTAATTAAGTATATACATGAGGCTTTTAGAGTCTTGGTTCAGGTGCTTGATACAAATTATGTGTACAAAGTAAAATATGTAGGTAAGTACATGACTATTACAAACAATTGAATAGGTGACAATAAGACATAGTAGCTACGATGTAATTGACTAAAACCATGTCATTCTGTCATCTGTCATGTTTTTAAGTACACAAGGCTTGGGTATCCTTTTACAAGTTTTTGTATGCCTCGTTAGTCTTTTGGTTAGAGGCTCTGCTTTCAATGCAAAAGGTCCAAGGTTCGATTCCCGCTTTAGGCAAAAGTTTTATTTACTTATTATGTGGACTTAAGTCCATCGGTCATCAATTTGAGGAACATAATAAATTCTAAGGTGGTTCCGTATCAACCCTGTTAATTCTTCCGCGGGTGGAATCGTGTCCAGCTTGATTGATCGGTGTTTCCTATTTAAATATGCCAGTCTCTCGTTGGTCATTGTTCGCTCGTCGATGGTGTCGGCGCCTACAGGGTTGGCTAAGTATGCTTTAAATTTAATGCCTCCCACTGAAAACCAATTCTGTGACTGAGTGAGTAGACGAATGGATTTATTAACTTCTGTTTATTTAGCGAGGAATTAAAATCACTCAAATAAAATAAAAAATGACAAAAAAATTAAAAGAAATTAAAGGAAATGAAATGAAATGAAATGAAATGAAATGAAATGAAATGAAATGAAACGAAATGAAATGAAATAAAATAAAATGAAATGAAATGAAACGAAATGAAATGAAATGAAATGAAACGAAATGAAATGATAAAATAAAAATATGATTGATACAAATGATTGATACGCATGTGTTTTATAGTTGCGGGTTACGATTCTCTACCCGGGGTCGGCTACTACAAGTTCTACAGGGAATACCTCGACTGGAAAACAGCTGAGAGCCGATGTATCGCGGACGGCAGCCATCTTCTTGTCATAGAACTGCTACCTGAAGCTATTGCTGTGATAAAGTTCGCCACGAATATGACTACGGACGACTATTTGCAGTTTGGGGCTACTGATGTCGTGACAGAATGAACTTTTATAACCGCAATAGGTAAGATTGTTGACTAGTTGAGGTTGATGGAGCTTTTTTCAAAACGCTTCCAAGTTAATAAATTCGGAGTTAAACGAAGAAAACTGATTTCTCCTAAAACCGCAATTAATTTTAATGTATTTTTTGGCTAAGCCGGCCACTCCGAGTAATGAAAAATGACGGCTTAAGTAAAAAATAAATGTGAGCGTTAGTTTTATTTAAAAAAGTATTAGAAATTGCGTTTTGAAAAAATAACAATACAATATGTTTTATTTGCATTATATTAACAATAAATAAATAAGGTAGGGGTTTCAGAGGCTTTCATAAGTATCAAATAAATATTCAAGACCAATTTGTAGCTTAAAATAGTTAATTTATTAGGCCTTATCTAAAAAAAAAAATTGATTTTTTACTCCAAATTATTTGTTGTAATATATAAAAAAAAAGTTGTTTTTGTTCACAGCATAACTAATCATTTACTGACTAATGTCGGAGTTTTTCTGTCATCGAGCAAAACTATGTTATCATTTGTAGACATGGACTAAATGCGTTTAAAAAAATAGTGACTTATGAAGTTTTGAAAAAAAAATGTCAACTCTGGTTATATTTCGGTTTCGAAGAAAATCCTTTTAACCATCTAATAGAGATTATATTCGAGAACACAACTCTAACTCATTTTTGTACTAGGTGGACTTAATTCGTTTGAAAAAAGCTCAACATTTTTGTCTTACGTAAAGGGGGGAAAGGGTTTGCCATATGTAAATTCTGAAAATTGGGACGGTGCTAAATTTAACTTTTTCCATGCACATTTCACCTTTTCTACCATGATAGCTATAACATACATTTATACAAGCTTATTGTAGACCTGTTAATGAATAATGGTACAATTAATTGTTAGATTCACAAAATATTCTTGTCGCCTTATTTTAAGATAAAATACATTTTTATTGTACAAAAAAGTTATAAATTTGGTATTTGAAAGTTAATTTGTTTGGTTACATTATCAGTTGCTTTTAGAATAAAATCGGGGTCCCAATACAGAACCAAGGGGGACGAGGGATACAACTAAAATCGAGACGAGCCAATTTTAAACGGACATAACAATAATATAACAAATAATTCACAATCTACAATTTTTACCAACAATAAAATAATTGTCTGCTTTATTAATTTTGTGAATCAATTGAACGACAAAAAGGGGAAATTTTAAAGAAGTGTTAACAGATAAGAAATCAAAATTGTAAAGTGATCAACAAGAAATTCTGTAAAGAAGTAGTAAGCTTTATATTTAGGAGAAGGGATTTCAATTTCTATTTAAAGTGTAAAAGCGAATCAGAGTATTTAATTGATGCTGGTTATTTATTATTCATTGGTTCCACATAACGGAGTCGGTCTTTTGTCGAAAATTGTGTGGTTATTTTTGGGATGAAAATGTTATTGTATTTAGCAAAATGGGAATATTAGTATCGTCCTCTAGCTCTGGTAGTAGCGATGTTTTTTGGTTTTTTATTTTTATTCATAATAAACTTTTTTATTAATAATTTGGTACTAATGCACAGCCATATTTATAATAATTTGTGAAATGTTTTTTGTCCTGTCTTTTGTGGTTTTTTAATTGTAAATTTTGTTTGATAAAGATTTCTGGAAATAAATCGAAATATCACATTTAAATAAATATTTTGTTAACGAACAGTGAAAAAGTCCAATGATTTATATTTATAACGTTAATTACTACCTGTTATATAGTTTCATTTAGGCATATAGCTGCGCTTGAGTGGAGGGTGGGCTACCCAAACAACAACAACAACAATGACTGTGTGATCCTACCCATCTCCTGTTTCAGGCAAGCCATTGAATATCACATTAGGCGGTGTGCTTGAGTGGAGGGTGGGCTACCCAAACAACAACAACAACAATGACTGTGTGATCCTGTCTGTGTACAGCTGGAAGCTCCAGGATGCGCCCTGCACTGGAAGTGCGCGTTACTTCATCTGTGAGCAGTGAATATTTTGTTGTCTGCCTGGCCACACTCGATCTGCTCCGAATCTACTTGGACTAACTAAATTAGAGTACGTCTCATGAGATCTTCTACTTATATTCATTTTTACTAGGCCGTTTTGCGAACGCTTTTGTCAGTCACGTTGATAGATGAACTTTTGTAATAGTTTATTATATATTAATCCTGCAACAAGAGTTTTTTTTTGTGGGGAAACCTTGGGGAAACCTGCCCAAGGTACAATGCATACCTATATAGTGGTTCCAACTAAAGAATGCAGATAGCTCGAAATTGTTTTCCCATTATAACAACTTTGTCAACACAAGGAGTAACTCCATGGTCTTGCACAGATAATTTGTTTGCGTTGGAAAAGATATTTCTCTTTCATACACAAAGGCGACATTCCATTCACAGCGCATTCATACTATTTCCACCACTTCAAAGTATCTGCATTCTTTCCTTGGAGCAAGTATTCGATTTAGGACAAATTATGAAGGGATGTCCTAGGTTTATTCTCATTAAAAACCAAGGAAAACCTCGAGAAAAAACTTTCATTCGGGATTGCCGGTCTCGACTAGATTTGAACCCGGGACCTCCCGAATCAGAGTCGCGCGTTTAGCGTTTGAGCCAACACTGTCGGTTATATATCCTTTTATTACGGATTAGTGTCCTCATTGTTAAAATGTTTCGTGTCTAATAACATATCTTCGTTTATTGGTAGATTTCGATAGTACTGATAAAGTTTCATCAAGATACTCCTATCTTGCCCAGTCGAATGCCGAAAATCACGGAAAGGTCGTACTTAAATTCGAAAAAGATCGTAAAGGTACGATATTCATAGGGAGTATTTCTTCAATTGTATCCAAAAACGTTTCAAGACGAAGTTTGAAGATTTCGTAAGTTCCCATCAAAGAGTGTGAACAATCAGACAAAAGACATTTTAATGGTACTAAAATCGAAATTTAAGTCTTCTCTACACTCATCCTAAAAATCGAGTTGTTACCTAGAGTGAAAAGATCGTGGATTGGGAGTAATTTAACTGTGATTTCAATCTTGTCACTTAATACGCGCTAAAATTAAATAAAACGCCTTCCTCGTTTGTTTAAAACGTAAATCAATAATTAAATCGGTAAGTAAAATAATAACTTTCGATGAGTATCAATCAACGTGGTTCATATAATATATCTATGTTTTATGACATGTCAGCGAAGGAAGATCACAGCCCGAAAAACGTGTTATTTCTTATCACGAAAGGGCAAGTTGCTCTAACTAATTTAGTTATTTCGGGTTTACTTAAGGTTATTCGAGTACTGGTGAGTAATGGCCAGCGAACATTATACTTATCTTAACTTCAGAAGGAAGTTTTAAACATTGATTTTGTTTGGTACTGGTAGTGATGGTTTAATGCAAGATTTTGATTTTTATGCAATATTATAATATTATCTATAGAGTTGAAAATTATTTTCAATGTTATCTTATTGTGCCTGCCTGTGTATATTTCATTGTTTTATTAGTAATAAATTTGAGTTTAATATTGTGTTTATTTTGTTTTTAAATTTAATTTAAATTTTAGTATTTTATTCGTTAATATTTAATTTAATTTATATTTATTCGTATAAGGGTTAAGTTCAACTGTGTATAGAAGAGGTTCTATACTCAATGAACTACAAAGTGTCACCGTCTTCAGGAAGCTACATACGCCACAATGGAAGACTATAAGGCACAGAGCAAAAGTAGAATATTATTCCACAATTTTCTGACAACTATAATGTTAACCCCCGCGGAAAATTAATATCCCTCGTAAAAATCTAAATTGTCTAAATTATGTGTATACATTTAAATTTCAGATTTTCAACTGATTAAAAATTTGACAATTTAAAATTATATCACTTGATCAAGAAGTGTCATCATTTAATTGGCATCATTTCAATCAAATTATACATCAAATTGATATAACTTAATTTCAACTTAGATCAATTGGTAACATTCCAGATCAAGGATGTAAAATGTTCATTACATTATTGATGACAACATATAGTTTGTTATTAAACGAGTGAGCGCAGCGAACGGAGTGATCTCCATTCGACTTAAACGGCCCTTATTGTTTTTCTGCGTGCGTGTGTGTGCGTGTGTGTACGTTGAAAATCAGCCGAATCGCTGAACAGATTGCGCTGAAATTTTAATCAGACATCCGGTACGAAATTATTGAGAACTGCTAACAAAATCAGGTAGATCCATTGCGATTTAAACCTACAAGAAATAATAAATTGAAAAATAGGCTTCCAACCTGGCTGTGAAATGCCGTGTCCATGCAAGGTCTGTCGAATGTTGCACGTCAAGGTACCGCCAAATTCAGCTCGTAGATTGAGTAAACCTTGCAATATTTTCACGTATTTCGTACTGGCTATATGTTTTCCTCGGTTTTGTCACAGATGATGGACTACACTGCGTTATATGCATTTCAAAACATGTTTAATAATTTTTAAAATACAATCCAGAAATTACACAATCTTTCTGGACCAGGGGATTGAACCCACGTCTCCCATATTTTGGCTATACGCGTTTCCAAGCAAAGATAGATGGTAGCACTAAAACGCAACATGTCGGACCGATCAGTGATAGAGGAGAGCTGCTTACGGCGGGCGCTGTATATTCAGTTGGCTTCAACTTGATTTTTGTTACATTTCTGATCATTTGCGAAAACATTGTTGATTATGTCACATCGTCCGCGTATTTAATTAGTAAAATTCGTAAGTTTTGGGGATCGGCTTTGTTAATAACGGGAATTTAATGGCATTTTTAATTACAACAAATAATTGAGATTATTTGATGATATGAGCTCGAAAAGAACAAACCACACTGTTAAACTATTAAATACAGAAACAAGTGTATAAAAAAATGTTGAATGATGAAGATCGATGATATTTTGCCAAGAAAATGTTGCCCAATACTAATAATTTCAATAATTTACTTGATATCCAAAATCAAAAGAGATTCTAGCAAATTATAGCCCTACACTTGTTTTGCACTTTTTCTACTTCGTTTTACAATGTAAACGAAATCGGAGTAGGCCTATATATATATTTATCTAGTATACACTTAGGACTTCCGGTTGTTTAAATATACATTTTATGAAAAGGAGGCCTATTGAATAGCTGATGGCCTATTTTTATTATTGTTTTGTATGTCAATGATGGCATGACGCGTCATTCTGCAGACAGCTTTTAAATCTTGTAGGTCATATCATTATACTTATTCTATAGTTATAATATAAATCGTATTTATTATGATATTATGTAAAATATTATGTATTAAATATTGGTAATGAACAATGACGGTAAATGGTATATGTAGGCCTACATTAATTATATAAGGTAGAAAAGGAGTTGGGACTTGTGCATAAGCGCTAATACAATTAATATTATATTTTTTATTGTTTTGTTATTGTTATTATAAGTATGACTTTATTTATATTAAAATCATAACATAACGAAAGAAGTATATCTCAATTAAAAGTGCCATAAGAAGCGAGCGATACTGTATGTGTGTGTTTACTATGAGTTGTGAACATTCTTGACTGTGTGAATTTGATTTAGTATTTATATCGTACCCTGTTAGCTTATATTTGGTATATAGCCTATAAATACCAATGATTTATTATGATATTATAATTAGAGAATTGTAATATGGATACAAATGCCATCCTTGGTGTCTCATGGGTGCATTGGGCGCAGGTCTGAATATAGTAATATTATTTTGGTAAACATGGTCTCGAATCCCGCATATTGGAGAGCGATTTTATTATTTTGGTGCACCCCCATGCTTTTGATAATCATCGATTAACAACATTTTGGGAAAGCAACGACAATGTACCTGTGATTGTACATATTTAAGTGACAAACACGGAATGACATGTGTTCTTCAGGTAAGCACATAGCGCGCTCCTCCGACTATCACTGATCGGACAGTTGCATTTTTCGCCACCAGGTAGCAACCCCTTTGCTTGGAAACGCGTATAAGGGCGCTTTAGTCAACTAGACTCGGGAAACGCCAAAGTCGTTTTTAGACGAGTGAGCGAGTCATGTGTTGAGTACCCGGGAACATATGCATTTAAGATTGATAATTCAATTTATATAAATATAAGTTTTTTAAGTTTAGTTGGTATACGGGCGCGTCAACTGTAAGGCCATAATGCGCCTCTCTAGCCAATGATAGGCTAGGGAGGCCTAAGGTAGGGGGAAGAAAAGTAATGTTACGGGGTACTCAACACATGGCTCACTCACTCGTTTAACAACGACTTCGGCGTTTTCCTAGTTCATATTAAATAGAATTCGATTGATGATCAATTCTATGGATCAATCTATGGATGGGTACAGGGGTATAGCCATGGTATGACCTCATATACAGCAAGAAAGCGCGGCAATTTAACAGTCGGAATACATAATAATTTATAGTTGTTTTGTGGGAAGCTTGCCCAGGGTGCAATTCATGCCCCTCTTCAGGTGGACAAATGTGAAGGGTGATGGTGGGGGATCCCTTGAATTAACATTATCGGGGGAAAAAAACTTTAATTAGGATTGCCGGTCTCGAAGGGATTTGAATCCGGGACCTCCCGAATCAGAGTCGCGCGCTTAACGCTCAGCTAACACTGTCGGTTAAACTGGCTTCAATGCAAGGGATTGAGTCCTCTTGAACAGACCTCGGACATTCCCTTCACGATTGTCCAAATCCTAGAATACCTAGTTAGACACTTTGAGAGGGACATAAATAAAAATAAACAAACAAATTTGTATTTAGAGTCTACCCACTCAGTCATATGATTTTCAGTGAGGGACATAAACCAAAGCGACCAAACCAACCCTGTAGGCCCCGACGCAATCTACGAGTGAGCGATAACCAACCAAAGATCGTTTTTTTTTAATAGGAAATAATTAGCAATCAGTGGTATGGACAGTGCGAACACCCGCGGATCAACGCCAGAATCAACAGACCGATTCAGAACAAATTTTAATTTATTACGTGCCTCGTTGCCAGGACGGCTACAGAGTCACCGTTTTCAAATTCCTGAGACAAGAACTGATGGACTTAAGTCCAAATCAGAAGTTCCAGAACCTCAGAACCTCTGACTTTGGCAGGAATCGAACCCTGGACAATCTGCATTAGAAGCAGGGACGCTAACAACAGCCACACATATATTATATTTCTCATATTTTTCTCCCTCGGCAGGTTATCTTCGATTTGACTTTGATTTGACTTTGATTTGACTTTGATATTGTTATCGTTCCATATTAATGCACTAAGGCTATTCGAGATGATGAGTGGTGATAGATGAGGATGAAGTATGAATAGAAGGGAGGAGTGGAAATCCGGTTCCGGCACGTAGCCTAATCCTTTCGATAAGTACTAAGGAAACCAACGGCTTTACGTCCCATCCGACAGGACGGTGTAACTTTGACAGTCATATAGGTTCCTCCACTAACCCGGACTGCCGAGCAGACGTCAAGGAGAACGAAGCCGTTACACTAGCTCTCGAACCCTCCGTCTGCTCTAACCAGCGGTATACGTGTGTCTCAGGGCAGAGCGGTCACCCACTCTACCCCTGACCACGCCTGAAGGTTGCTTTACTTCGGTGCTCGAGTGGGAACCGGCTAAACGACCTCGGCTAAACCGCTGGCTGTTACGAGTAATTAAAAACAAAATACAACTGAAGTGTTTTTGTATTAATTTGTCTTACATATTATTTCAATTACGTTCGTTTTCATATTATTTTGCATTATTTTACTTGAATTAGTCCTGTAATGTATCAGAGAAAAAAATATTCAAACAGATCGAAGATAATAATATAATATATAATATAAAAAAATCAAAATAATTATTATTATAGCGCACGTCGGCGTGCATAATTCTTGATAATCACCTATTATTGTTTTTATTTTTTTCATGCATTTGTATGGCTATTTAAAGAAAAATCAACGGGATATTGTATAAATCAAAATCCGGTTGATTGTGATAACAAGAACAACTAATGTTTCTTTATTTCAACCGGTCGTTACAAAGATAACATTACTGATATAAACGTGTTGCTTAGGCCTACCACAATCTAAAGATTGGTCGGCCTACGCACGTTTTGAGAGCTTAACATAGGGTTCAACTCATGATTGTGTATCCAGATTTATCAACTTACTTGGAAAACTAAAAACTGCATTTACTTTATATGGTTTTAATTACGTATGACGTTTGATTTTGCATGTAGGAGATAAGGCATTATAAATAAAATACATTAGGAAGGAAAGTCTGACCATATGGTGTGTGAATGAACAGTCTTGTTTATTTGTAACTCCAAAGCCTTCTTAAAGGATTTGTGCACCATGCGTATCTGTGTCGTTATCATCATGGTGGCAGTGTATTGGTTCGTTACTGCTGAAGGTAAGACACTTGGTTCCAACCGTTTCATCTTAAAACAACGAGGAATGCAGATGCTTGGTAGTGGTGGGGGTAGAATGAATGTGCGATAAAAGGAATGTCGCCTTTGTGTATGAAAGAGAAATATCTTTTACCAACTCAAGCAAAAATTATCTGTGCTAGATCACAGAGTTCCTCCGTGTGCAAGATCCACGCTGAGCTAGCGTGAATTGAACTGACAAAGTTGTTATGTTGGGAAAACAATTTCGAGACACCTGCTTTCTTTCGTTGGGACCACTATAGAAGCAGAACGAAAGAATGCAGATAGCTCGGAATTGTTTTCTCAACAAAACAACTTTGTCAAATCTATTCACGCCAGCTCCGCTTCGAACTAGCACACGGAGGAACTCTGTCATCTAGCACAGATAATTTTTGCTTGTGTTGGTAAAATATATTATATATCCGGTGTAGTCACTTTTTCAATTTCTGTCTAAAGTACTTACATATCAACGTCATAGTCGACTACTATAAAACCAAAGTTAAACATATATATATATTACATTACATTTTTAGGTGTAGACCACGTACAAATAACAATAACTAATTTTAAAATTTTAAAATTGGTGGCCGCATAGCTCAGTTGGTAAGAGCATAGCCCGGTAAGCTAAGGTCCCGGGTTCAAACCCCGGTGTAGTCACTTTTTAATTTCTGTCTAAAGTACTAACATAACAGCGTCATAGTCGCCTACTATAAAGCCAAGTTTAAACATCATATTTCCTAACTCTAGGGTTACAGAGATGGTTTGTATTTCTCCAAATTAATTTCATGTGTAGTCTAATAGGCAGTGCAATCTGCTCTACACACGTTATTAACAATGTACAAAACAGACCAAAAATTAGACAGTTTTAAATTGGTGGCCGCATAGCTCAGTTGGTAAGAACATAGCCCGGTAAGCTAAGGCCCCGGGTTCAAACCCCGGTGTAGTCACTTTTTTAATTTCTATCTAAAGTACTAACATAACAGCGTCATAGTCGCCTACTATAAAGCCAAGATTAAACATCATATTTCCCAATTCTAGGGTTACAGAGATGGTTTGTATTTCTCCAAGTTAATTTTATGTGTAGTCTAATAGGCAGTGCAATCTGCTCTACACACGTTATTAACAATGTACAAAACAGACCAAAAATTAGACAGTTTTAAATTGGTGGCCGCATAGCTCAGTTGGTAAGAGCATAGCCCGGTAAGCTAAGGTCCCGGGTTCAAACCCCGGTGTAGTCATTTTTTTAATTTCTGTCTAAAGTACTAACATAACAGCGTCATAGTCGCCTACTATAAAGCCAAGTTTAAACATCATATTTCCCAACTCTGGGGTTACAGAGATGGTTTGTATTTCTCCAAATTAATTTCATGGGCAGTCAAATAGGCAGTGCAATCTGCTCTACACACGTTATTAACAATGTACAAAACAGACCAAAAATTAGACAGTTTTAAATTGGTGGCCGTATAGCTCAGTTGGTAAGAGCATAGCCCGGTAAGCTAAGGTCCCGGGTTCAAACCCCGGTGGAGTCACTTTTTTAATTTCTGTCTAAAGTACTAACATAACAGCGTCATAGTCGCCTACTATAAAGCCAAGTTTAAACATCATATTTCCCAACTCTAGGGTTACAGAGATGGTTTGTATTTCTCCAAATTAATTTCATGTGTAGTCTAATAGGCAGTGCAATCTGCTCTACACACGTTATTAACAATGTACAAAACAGACCAAAAATTAGACAGTTTTAAATTGGTGGCCGCATAGGTCAGTTGGTAAGAGCATAGCCCGGTAAGCTAAGGTCCCGGGTTCAAACCCCGGTGTAGTCACTTTTTTAATTTCTGTCTAAAGTACTAACATAACAGCGTCATAGTCGCCTACTATAAAGCCAAGTTTAAACATCATATTTCCCAACTCTAGGGTTACAGAGATGGTTTGTATTTCTCCAAATTAATTTCATGTGTAGTCTAATAGGCAGTGCAATCTGCTCTACACACGTTATTAACAATGTACAAAACAGACCAAAAATTAGACAGTTTTAAATTGGTGGCCGCATAGCTCAGTTGGTAAGAGCATAGCCCGGTAAGCTAAGGTCCCGGGTTCAAACCCCGGTGTAGTCACTTTTTTATTTCTGTCTAAAGTACTAACATAACAGCGCATAGTCGCCAACTATAAAGCCAAGTTTAAAACATCATATTTCCCAACTCTGGGGTTACAGAGATGGTTTGTATTTCTCCAAATTAATTTCATGTGTAGTCTAATAGGCAGTGCAATCTGCTCTACACACGTTATTAACAATGTACAAAACAGACCAAAAATTAGACAGTTTTAAATTGGTGGCCGCATAGCTCAGTTGGTAAGAGCATAGCCCGGTAAGCTAAGGTCCCGGGTTCAAACCCCGGTGTAGTCACTTTTTAATTTCTGTCTAAAGTACTAACATAACAGCGTCATAGTCGCCTACTATAAAGCCAAGTTTAAACATATATATGTGTGTGTGTATATGTTCAACCTAATTAATTAAAAAATTGACAATCTATAAACAGACCAAGAATTAGACAGAATTAAATTGGTGGCTGCATAGCTCAGTTGGTAAGAGCATGGCCCGGAAAGCCAAAGTCCCGGGTTCGATCACCGGTGTAGTCACTTTTTAATTTCTGTCTAAAGTATAAATATATATATATATATATATATATATCACACAAAGGCGACATTTCTTTTACCGCGCATTCATACTTCCCCCACCACTACAAAGCATCTGCATTCTTTCGTTGGAGCTAGACTAAATAGCAAATACTGTTGCTATTTAGAGCATCGCTGTTAAATACGATTCATTCAAATAAATGATGAGAGAAAACAAATTAAGACGAAGAGTACGATGTAGTTCGATCCCGACTCACCGCCGCGCCACTAATAACACCGTCCTGTTAATCACAAGGAAGTTCTCGGATTAACTTCTTTATCTGCCTTGGTTCAAGAACCAGCTCTTCCCGTTAGGATTCTTGTTCCACCCGTCGCATGTGTTAAATTCGGCCTGTTACAGTTACAGTATTTGATAATGTTACTCTTATAGAATAGTTAGTGGAAGAATTTTCAGCCAACTCTTCTTGGACCTTTATTCACACAAAAAAATTCCAAGTATGTATAAACCAATAAAGAAGTTTACTAAGACTTACTTTTTTTTCGGTTGATCTATAAACCCACTATTATTATTTTTATGAACAATTTTGGGGCAACCAAAAACATTATTTTTCCATTTGTATTTGTTACTTTTACGTTTGTGCTTGTTAGTGGTGAAACGTTCATTGCTAGTGCTGATTGCTTTCTCAACCTAGGGACTTTTTAAACTTAATGCTTAATAGTAACTTAAGAGGAGTCGCTGAGGCTGGCGTGGAGACGAGTTTAGGCGCTAATTTTTTTATCTCCGGGTAAACGGTTTATAACACCGTTATCAAACTTACGTTAATAAAGAATAAATCTATGCTATCCAGTACGCGTATTGCTTAATTAATTAATTGATTTTGAATTCAAAATTAGTGAAATCACCGAAGTTTACTCCATTTTTGGGAGTGTACAGATTTTTTAACTCAAATTTGCATACTGGATATTAACGTTTAAATCAATGTGAACGCGTAGTTTAATTTGGTGTTTTCGTAAGATAAACGGTTTGGTGGGAATTTCGCATTTTTTCACGTTTTGGACTTATGTCTCGCAATGGATCTTTAAGACTTAATTTTTGTAACCAATTGCGGATATCAATTTAAAAGTACTTTATTAACATCCATGCAACATTTGCTTATAAAACTTCCAACCGTTCAGCTGAAATAATCAACACCTGAGTGCGCGCATTTGAGTTGGGCACAGATCAGCGTCCCCTTTCAAAGCTACCCGTTAATAATTATTCAATTTTTATTGGATTTCTTTTGTTTTCGTTAGTTATCTATTTTATTATTTTATTTATAAATATTTACTAGTGTCGACGCCTTTTCTTGTTGTTAAAAGATGTAATAACAACAAGGATAAACAAATAAAATTATCCGTAAGTAGGTTCATCGCCAAAGTTGGTTGATCCAAGACCTACGAATTATCTAATGCCACTGGTCAGTGGCGTATCCAAGGGGGGGGGGGGAGACAAACCTCCCCCCTTTTTGCAGAAAAAAAGTTTGAAAGTGCACTTTAACGATTCAATGAAGAATATAGAATAATTGTTTGATCGCAATACTAAAGGCAAATCACCATCTGACCAAAAGATAAATTTAGTAGACACAAAGTTGGTTATTGTGATGCTCTAAAATGCACAGATTTTCAGCAAAATGATCTTAACAAAAATTAGATTTAAAAAAGGATTTTAGTAGATGAAAAGTTGGTGCTGATTTAAAACGCACAGGCTTTCACCAAAATGACATTGAAAGAGAAACATTTTCATGGGGGAAAGCCCCCCGGACGCTCCACTTAACTTTCGGCACATCTATATATTAAAGGATTCCCCCCCCCTTTATAAATTACTGGATAGCATAGCCACTGTCACTGGTAGTAATAGGGGTTGGCCCAAGCGGTGCATCATAAATAACTCTTCCTCTTAGTTATTTAGATCTAAATGCTTTTGTGTCTTCTACAGGAAACGCCATCCACCGTGTTGAGAAACCCAATGAAGATGTAGAAACGACGAATTCGTTCATCTATAAACGGCGCGGCATTGAAAGTTCGAAAGAAGAACAAAACAATGAAATATCCGGAGTTGGTCCCAAGAATGACATTGTAAGTTTGAAAGAAGAACAAAACAATGAAATATCCGGAGTTGGTCCAAATTATGGCATTGAAAGTTCCGAGGAAGAACTAAACAATGAAATATCCAGGATTGGTCCAAAGTACGGCATTGAAAGTTCAAGGAAGATCTAAACAATGAAATATCCAGGATTGGTCCAAAGTACGGCATTGAAAGTTCAGAAGATTTTGATGATGACACCGAATCCAGTGGCGATCACAGTGGGGGCCGGGACTTTGATGATGACACCGAATCCAGTGGCGAGCCCAGTGGGGGACGGGGATTTGATGATGACACTGAATCCAGTGGCGATCACAGTGGTGGACGGGGATTTGATGATGACACCGAATCCAGTGGCGAGCCCAGTAATGAATGGGCCTTTGATAACACCGAAGGTCCAGGAGTAGACGAAGACAGGAACGAGTTATCCGTGCCTTTTACCGAATCCCCAAACCACGTGACAACCAATAATTATCACTGGGGCCATGGTGGCTACAATTACTACACAACCGGGCATGAGCACGGCAGAACAGTGTCACCACCATTCCGAAAGACAAATTCCGCCGAGGATGATAAGGTTTCCGTCAATCATGCGACGGTGAACGTCTTGAAAGCAACCAACGATGAAGATGACCTTGCATTTGATGACGATGAAGTTGACCCCAACGATGTCGCCTTTATCAGCTCGCCCCAGTGGAGAGCGCTGATGGTCTTGACGGCGACCAACGCAGAGATGAATGACCCGGCCTTCCTAGCTAAGTGGGTGGACAAGAGGTATCCACAGACTTGACGAACTACCGATGCCGCCTCCGGAGCATCAAGCCACCACAGAAGTTAATTAATTAAGGGTCACTTTTTAATTCCGTAAGTCGGGATATGTGTGATTTTTGTCATTAAAACAAATTGTGAATTATTTGACTTAAATCGGATTATTTGGTTTAAATAAACATTTAGATTAATATATATATATATATATATCTTTTTTTAAATTTCAATCATATTTTTATTGATTTCAATCATCAATTCTAGTTTTTCATCAAGTGTGTGAGCAGATCAAATACTTTTACAAGCGTTTCGGAAAATCTCTGTAATTTTTTTTTAAAAGGAAAACTTTGCTTAATGTCAGTTAAAAACTTTTATGTTTGTAGCTCCAAGTGAAGAAAAGTGTACTTACTCTATTTCTATTTTTATTAATACAATCAATTTATTTAAACTGATTAAAAAAATCACAACCTGCCTTCTACAATATTAAAACCACGCGAAATATCTGTTTCTCATCGTCATATTATAAATATTTTTTTTTCAAGGGAAACCTGTTAACAGGGTACAATGAATGCCCTTCTTCAGGTGAACCAGGTATTTTGGACTTTGGACAATTGTGAAGGGATGCCCGATGGCGGTTTAAGAGGACCCAATCGCTTGCATTCGCACAACTGAGGAAAATCAAGAAAAAACTTCAGTCAGGAATGCCGGTTACGACGGGATTCGATCCGGGACCTCCCGAATCAGAGTCGCGCGCTTAACGCTCGAGCCAACACTGAAGGTTTTGTATTATAAGAAAACTAACTGACATTGAAAAAGTGATACACCAGTTAAATGTTTTTACGTTTAGAGCTTAAACTTTTAGGAAATAAAGTTTATAAAAGACACAGGAATTAATGGTTTTAATTAGTAAATTATTTGTTTATTTTGTAACATTTGGAATTATAATGCATTTATAAAATAAAATCTAATTTGGACAAACCGGCATTATGCCTACTGTTATTTAACTTCGGTTTGTACTGTATACCGTTCTTCCATATAATGTTCTAAACACGGTATTCGCATTGATTATATATTATCTGGAGTTGTTCCAATTCCCGCACAAAATGGATGTGATCTATGCTCTTTTTAATTGAGAGCTATTCCACATTCTCCTTACTTTTATTATCAATTCATAAAACATTAACCACTGGTGATATTTCCTTGTAAACATCCCAACATTTTATCAATAGCGTCACGGTTTTAAGGCTATTCGACCGCGTTTTTCTATTTTCCAAAATATGCTACCAAGTCAAAATATAGTGAATAGCTTTGAAACCTGGCTCTATTAGAAAATTAAAACTATTTATATATATATATATATATTTCTGATCGGGTACACGGCTAATATCGCCTCTTTTAGATAATTTCAAATTTCAATTCGCCCAAGTACACCATTCAACGTAGGTAGTTGAATCCCGGTTGGGGCGGACTTTTTTAATTTCTGAATTGTAGTTAATAATAATGAATAGGTAGTTGTGTTTTTGTGACATTCATTTTGAACTGGTTTTTTAGAGGCTGACTAAGAGAAAAAAGGTTTTTTTCAGTTGTCTTTCCTGTGAATTTTTTCGGTTTGGCGGTACAAATCGGTACAAAATACCTCCAAACAAAAAAAGAAATAAGCAAGAAAGACAATTGTAAAAATAAATATTTTTTCTCAAGGTTAGCCGCTAGAAAACCATCAGAAGATTATGTGACAAAAACACAACTGCCTACGTTGAAGGGTGTACTTGTGCGAATTGAAGTTTGAAATTATTTTTAAGAGGCGATATCTTCCGTGTTCCCGATCAGAAAAAAAACAGTTTTCACTTGCGAAAAGAGCCAGATTTAAAAGCTATTTACTATATTTTGACTTGGTAGCATATTTTGGAAAATAGAAAAACGCGGTCGAATAGCATTAACAAAAAAAATATATTCTACAGAAGTTGCACTTGTACCTTTTTATTTTATTATTGTGGAAGGGAGAAGGGTCTTTTTTTGGGGGGATAATAATAAAAATAATTATTGATTCACAGCAGTTGTCGTACTATGTCCTTAAAGCGGGCTTATGCTTAAAAACCTTATATTATTATTAATAATAATAATAATAATAATAATAATAATAATAATAATAATAATAATAATAATAATAATAATAATAATAATAATTTAATAATTTTTGTGGGAATCCTGCATGCCCAGGGTGCAAGTATGTTGCGGATAGGACAATTTTGAACCTAAGGCTTAGGCTTAGGTTGTTGGGCTGTTTAAGAGGACTCTATCCCTTGCATTCGCATTAACGACTGAGGAAAACCTCGGGATAAACCTTCAGTCAGGATTGCCGGTCTCGCCGGGATTTGAATCCGGGACCTCCCGAATCAGAGTCGCGCGCTTAGCGCTCGAGCCAACACTTTCGTTTTTGTGTGGTAATAACCAACGTTTCTTTAATCAACCGGAAATTCCATTGATTACATTAAGTAGGGTATACAAGTGTTGCTAATCACAATCTAACTATTGGTCAGCCTACGCACATTAAGAGAGATTAACAAACGGTTTCGCACATGATTGTGTATACAATTTTATCAACTTCTTTTGAAACTATACTCTGGATTATTTTTGATTGTGTTAATGAGGAATTATTTTTGATTTTGCATGTAGTAGGTTCGGTATTATGTATTAATACATTATTATGAAAGTTTTGATAATATAATGTGTAACTGAACGGTCTTATTTATTCGTAACTCCAAAGCCTTCTGAAATCTTTGTGAACCATGAGAATCTGTGTCGTCATCATCGTCGTGGCAGTATATTGGCTCGTTTCTGCTCAAGGTAAGTGGTTTTAACTGCTATTCTTAACACGCTTCAAGCCTTCCTAATTTAAGGTTGATCTATCGGCTTAAGAGGATGGATGGGATAGTCGCGAAATTACAGTTTTTTCGTGATATCTCGAGATCGATGCAAAATATCTAAAAACTGACTCTAGACATATGTGGTTTTGTAAGAACTTATAGCCTGTACGAAAAAATATTGTAATGTGATGGCAATTAAGTTATTATTAGAATTTTAATAAATTAAATGCATATCTTAAATAAAAACAACACTGTTTATTATATTTGAATATTTTGTCTTGCATTATATTGTTCTGACAAAACCACATAGCGGTCTAGAATCAGGTCTAAGATATTTTGCACCATTCTTGAGATATCACGAAAAAACTGTAATTTCGCATGGTTTTTATTTCGCGACATTCATCATCCTCTTAATTTATATTTTTAAAGTTAGTTGAAGAAAACAATAGACATAGATCATACTTCATACAACAATATTATACCTCTTGACAATTTTTGATCAGGGTCAAAATTGAGCAGTTATTCTCCAACCTTCAATTTCTTGACATAATTTTATGATCATCTGACATTGCCAAAAGTATTTTTTATTTATTTTCGGGTTGAGCGGTACGCCTTATATAGTCGATTATAGCGACCGCCAAATGAAAAAAAAATCGCAGGAAAGACAACTGTTAAAAAAAAATCTCTCAATCAACCTTTAGAAAACCAGTTGAAAATTAATTTCACAAAAACACAACATTGTAGTGCCCGTAATATTTATCAATCAATAATCAATCTGTTAATTGGTTGCTGATCAATAACTATTGGTACACTTTCAGACTACTTAACATGACGGATAAGTGATTTGGGAGAGTATAGGTGTTCTTACCATAAAATCATGAAACTGTGTAAATAAGATTACATTTAATAAAACAAGACTTTTATCACTTACACAAAATTATGGTTTTTGTAATAAAATGCATTTCCTATCCTGGATTCTGGAATCACTTCCTACTTCAAAGATGGTTGAGATAAGAGAGAGAGAGAGAGAGAGAGAGAGAGTCCACCTGGTCACTTCATGTAATGACTGGTAGTACTTCCCTTGATTGTATCTACTTGGACCTGTGGCTAAAGGCCATTGGCTAATTTAAATAGGGTTGCATTCACATGGCCCTATGAGAGCGTCAGCTGATTCCAGATCTATGCCGAACGTAAGTTAGAGATTGCTGCATGCCTGGTGAGAATGCCATGGACATCAAAGTGTGTTATAACTTATAACATTGTGACGTAGGTCCAGATAACAGCAGTGAGTTGGACTTGGACTTTCTACTTTAGCTCTAATAATAATTGGCACTGTTAACATTACCATCTACATTACAGAACTAATATCTATCTATTGAATTGATTGATATATTAATGACTATGTGATTTCCAATCATTGTACACTAATTGATGATTAGTTTGCTAACATTATATTACTAATGTTGAATGATTACTAAATATTCCCAGTTTTGATGGAATCTATACCCAATCAATAACAGTGAAGATGAATTCCTGTTTTCACTACAACATCCTACGTTGAATGGTGTGCCTTGGCGAATTGAAGTTTGAAATTATTTTGAGGTGGCGATATTGGCCGTGTATCTGATCAGAAAAATTTGAGAAAAAAAAATAGTTTTGATTTTCTAAAAGAGCAAGTTTCAAAGCCATTTACTATATTTTGACTTAGTAGCATATTTTGGAAAATGGAAAAACGCGGTCGAATAGCCTTAAGACATTCTTTTTTATTTTTTATTGAAAGGGAGTATTGAATGGTGGAATTATTGTTAGTTGTGTCAAGTGTTGCCTATAGACTCTGAAAGTTTGTGCTGTACAGAAAATAAGATAATTGACCAAGTTTGTGAAGCTCATACTTCTTTTCTTAAACTTAGTTATTTTAGAAGATGCTCCTATATTGTTGCGATAAGAAACAGCACGAAAAAGTCTATACTGAATGGTATTAGTAAGAAAAGTGTAAGACTCATTCAGATGATCTGCTGCCTAATAAAGTTACTTAGTAATAGCATACAAATAATTTATTTTCTTATGGGTAAACGCTAATGCTACTCTCGATATAATAAAGACAACCGTATTGTTATATTCCCTCGTGTGTTGCAAACAAAAAATAACAATATCCAGAATTTCAACTCACTTTTATTTATTTATTTATTGGTTCACTCAAATACAGCATTGCTGCCATTTTACATTTAGGTATAGACTAAAATAAATTTAAAAGCATATAAAAACATAAAACTCAAATCTAAGGATATAAATTCAAAATATCAAAATTGAGCGCCAAGGTCCCCCCGCCCACTCCCACACACTAATGCCATTTAAATCCTTGTAGTTTCTTCCATCAGTAGTTTCTAATAGCTCTCCTCTTGATACTTCATTTATGTCCTTTCTTTCGTATCGTTCTTTGACGTCAATCACCTGTTTAATATATTAATTCTCTTGCAAGTCGTGTTGCCCCTTATGGTTTCTTTTGTTTCACGATGATCGTTAATGAAAATATTTAAAGTCAAAACAGAGAATTTAGAAAATCACAATAAAAGTGGAATAGATGAACTAGGAGCAAAGTGGCCAGCTTTGAGGCTGATCTAGTAAGTACTTCAACAATGCTGCATGTATATATAACCCTCTTTTGACAAGGAATTGATTATTATATATTATTATTATGAAAAGATTAAAATTACCTTGTTATAATGCAATGGCATATACACTAGGAAAACGCTTAAGTCCCGCCGCGTTGTTGGATGAGCGTAATTAGTGCATTGAGCTGCCATGTGTTACGCGGATTTTCTGTTGTTCTGTGAAAAAATCATTGCTTAGTCGAAGGTTTTATTTAATTAAATTAAATTAAATAAAAGTTAACTAATTTTTTTTAATTAATTGTAATTTTTAAAAAAGAAAAAAATTGAAAATTGCGATTTTCATAAGAAATAATTATTCGATTGCGCTCAAATTTCACAAGAGTATATCCATTTATAAAATTTGGGTTCTGTGAAAAAATCATGACAATAGGATAAAGCATGTAGGTGTTATAAGTCAAAGAATTGTTTTGAACAAGAAAAAACACGTAAAATTTCGATTTTTATGAGAAAAAGTTTTCTGATTACGCTCAAATTTCACACCAATATCTTAATTCATAAAATTAAGGTTCATGTGAAAAAATCATTACAATCAGATAAAGCATGTAGGTGTTATAAGTCGAAGAAATTTTGTTAAAATCGAACAAATTCGTAAAATTACGTTTTTTATGCGAAAAAAATTCCCGATTGCGCTCAAAAACGTGGCAGTTCTAAGTTCATAGATTTTGAAGGCCTCCATAAAATTTCATCGCAATTGGAGTATCGGTTTAGCCGGAATCGTGCGGACAAACACACAAAAATACAAAAAAAAAAATCCGGATTTTTTTCTCCAGTGTAGTGAAATGGAATCTTCGCTTCGCTCGCTTCGCTCGCTACGCTCATCCAATTATACATGATTGAATTTAGTACCTTTTCTCCAGCTGTTGTGAATGAAATAAATTAGTCTGAGTGGCTGACAGCAGTAAACCAAGATTTTATTGAAACTTCGTCAACCTTTCAGCGATGAATGGCAACATTAGGGGTCTCTGAAACCAACCGAAAACGACCATTGTCAAGATGGCCATAGGTTCCGGTGCTGAATTGTCGGCGTAACGGCTCTCTACATTAGTTCAAAAACCCGAAAAAAGAGAAGAAAAATAAGGAAGTAGGTTAAGGCAACCTGGTCATGAAGGATTTTGTTTTTGGTCAACATTCTTTTATTTAATTTAATTTTTCATTGTTGCTTTGTGATTGTTTTGAGGTTATCATGTTGTAGGTTGAGGCTCTTATAAAAATTTAAAATAAATAATAATGTTCCGAGCAACAGTCTACTTTCTATAGTGGACACACACAGTAGTTGTTATCCCCTTAATTTTAAAATAAACATTTAAAATAATAAAATAAAGTAAAATAAATTATTTATATAGGTGTATAAAAAAAGGTTAATATTACAGTTATGGAGCAGGAATGCATTGAAAATGATAGGCAAGGCAATATAGGCCTATGTATGTTACTTCAACTTTAAAGTTGATTTCCGGGGAATGGTAATTTTAATTGGCTAGGAACACACAACTTTTAAACTATGAGAGCTTTTACCTTGAAATTTTCTGACCGCTGTGATATTAGTATACTCCACGTAACATGCCTCAGAGAACATTGAGCAATGGAAAACTGTCCGTTTGGATTTTGTCTTCAGTAAAAATGTAGCAAAATAAACAAAATTCAAATAATTCCCCCAAAAAAATTAATGGAATTAATAAATTTATATTAACTTATTAAAAATTATAAAAATTAAGAAAATTTCAAATTGCGTTTAGGCATACGATATCAATAAGACTACAGAGTTTTACTATAAGATGTGAACGTTTTAGACTAATCGAACAAGTAGTTTCCGAGATAAATGTTCCTAAATTCATCAAATTAACATGTAAAATCCTTCATGACCAGGTTATCTTAACTTAACCCATAGAGGCATAAGGCTAGCCGGCCGCTATTGTGCCTTGACATCTCAGAGCATGATTTAATGACGTGAACCCAATGCATGGGGCTGTGGTGCATCCTCAGCAGTTGCTTAGGCTAGCAAACAATGAATACACAACGGATTTCGCTGTTTCTTTCAGACCGTAAACAGTTAATTCAAGAATGTCGTAAAAAGTATATTTTCCTTCTTTAGATCTAACTGCTATTGTATATTTTACAGGAAACGCCATACACCCAGTTGAGAAACGCAATAAAGATTTAGAAATAGCGAATTCGTTCATCTATAAACGGCGCGGCATTGAAAGTTCCAAAGAAGAACAAAACGATGAAATATCCAGGGTTGGTCCCAAGTATGGCCTTGAAAGTTTGGAGAATGAAGAAAACACTGAAATATCCAGGATTGGTCCAAAGTACGGCATTGAAAGTTCGGAAGAAGAAAGCAAAGTCGAACCTTTTGTTGGTCCTAGAGTCGGCATTGAGAGTTCAGAAGAATTGATATGGATGACAACCTGAAGTCGAGTGGGCATCAAACCCGTGGTCGAAAGACGGCATGTTGAGAATGAAGCAACGAACCGAGGCGATCGCAGTGGAGTCCAGAGAATTTGATGATGACACCGAATCCAGTGGCGACAACAGTGGAGGCCGGGACTTCGATGATGACACCGAATCCAGTGGAGACAACAGTGACGACCAGGACGACGATGATGACACAGAATCCAGTGACGACCACAGTGACGACCACAGTGACGACCACAGTGACGACCGGGACTACGACGACGACACCGATGGTTCACGTGAAGACGATGTCCGGAAACATCAGTTAGTGCCGTTATTAAGTGGAGCAGCATCAACCTACGTTCCTCATTTTAACTTTGCATTTTTCTGGTACCATTTAGCTGGACAGTTTGTAACTTGGAGATTAAAAGTTTGGTTATTTGAGTAGCTTAAGAAGATAAAGGACATGCGTCTTAAGGTGGATCCACACACAAATATAGCACGTATGGTTTTAAGTTTTCACGCGTAATGTGTAAGCGCGCCGGTACAAATTGAAACGTCAGCAAAAAGAATTTAGGCCAATATAATTATGTCTGTGTCATCTAAGTTCTTTGCAGAGTGAACCAAGAGAACTTTGATTAAAGAAGGATTCAAAGGTTATTACTAGGAAAACGCCAAAGTTGTTGTTAATCGAGTGAGTGAACCATGTGTTGAGTACCCGGTAACATTCCTTTTCTTCCCCCTACCTAAGGCCTCCCTAGCCTATCATAGGGTACAGTGGAGCATTATGGCTTTACAGTTGACGCGCCCTTATACTAACTAAACTTAAAAACCCTATTATTTATACCAATATAATTACCAATTTTAAATGCAAATGTGCCCGGGTACTCAACACATGACTCGCTCACGCGTCCAACAACCGATTTGGCGTTTTCCTAGTCTAGTTGGCTAAGGCGCCCTTATACCCGAAATGTGGGAGACCTGGGTTCAATCCTCTAGTCGAGAAAAATTTTGTAATTTCAAGATTGTATTTTAAAATTTATTGAACTTGTTTTGAAATGCATATAGCACAGTGTAGTCTATCATCTGTATCAATACAATGGAAAACATAGCCAGTACGAAATACGTGTAAATATCACAAGGATAACTCATTCTCCGAGAGGAATTTGGGGGTAACCTTGAGCGTGCAAGATTCGATTAACCTTGGGCACGGCATTTCACAGCCAGGCAAATAACATACAAAAAATACTTTTTTAAGTCAAAATCATTGTCGTTAAAATAATTCCTACACATTAGCAGCCTATTTTTTAATTTATTATTTCTTGTAGGTTTAAATCGCTATGGATCTAGCTGATTTTGCTAGCAGTTCTCAGCAAACTCGTACCGGATGTCTGCTTTAAATTTCAGCGCAATCTGTTCAGCGATTCGGCTGATTTTCGATGTACACACACACACACACAGACCCACAGACTCACGGAAGCGCCGTTTGAGTTGAATGGAGACACTCAGTCGCTTCGCTCTCTCGTTTAAAAAGATAATTATTAATAATATGTTTTTTTAATCGATGTTGATAATTATGCAAACAATGCTCTAAGTCCTGCCAACTTTACATTACAGAAGCGAAGTTGGCTCTAGTAGTCAAGCCTTTTGAAGTAGATGTTAGTTTGACTAAATTTTTTCGTACGTAAGCATTCGGTTTTGTCATAAAGTTGAAAATTTTTTTTTCTTAAGGGGAATCCCTAGACCCAAATATGATTTCTTAAGAATGCAGTAAAGACGTCTGAAAAGTAAGTAGAATGTAAGAGGGGCTTAATAAAAGAGCGGATTATTTTTTTGAAATTTTTTTGATGGGACATAACCTCAGAATCAACAATTATATTCAAATTACTGGAATCAGTTGTTCAAGTTCAAAATTGAATTTTTAGCAGCGTTGTTTGTATATTGTTTCTTCACTCCTTTATCTACAACCTAAATATAAGGATTATTGGTTTTATATGGTTTCAGGCGTTGCACGATTTTTTCCGTTAAACGGTACAAAATTTGAAATTGTACCGGCAGGCGAAAAAAGTTGTGCAACGCAACAAATCATATAAAACCAAAAATCCTTTTATTCGGGTTGTAGACAAAGGAGTGTAGAAATAATATACAAAAAACCGCTGCTCAAAATTCAATTTTGAACTTGGGCAACTGATTCCAGTAATTTGAATATAATTGTTGATTCTGAGGTTATGTCCCGTCAAAAAAATTTCAAAAAAATAATCCGCTCTTTTATTATGCCCCTCTTACATTCTACTTACTTTTCAGACGTCTTTACTGCATTCTTTAGAAATCATATTTGGGTCTAGGGATTCCCCTTAAGTTATAACTATGTCTTGAAAGTAGCGTATTTAAGTGAACGCCAGTACGTGTTTCCTATGTTCACACATTAACTACGCGTTAAAACCTATGCTTACGTCTTACGTTTTAATTTGGATCCACCTTTAAAGCAAATTCCTGTTTTCTCGGCCGAATAACACCATAGTGTTGATCACAATTTTGGATAGTTGTCAAGGAAGCGGAAACATTGGGCTCTACAGTAACACTTTTCAAGAAATATTTTACATTTATTTTCAGGTCTTTGGATTTTCTTGAAAATTCTAAAATTGACAACATGAACGGATTGATTTTGAATTATTAACATAAAATATTGACTGTAGGGCTGTTCGTGTATGCTTTCTTGACAACATGGTAAAGTAACATATAGGTCGGCTTTATCGTGGCCGATTGAATAGGTATATGCCAACTACCAAATGTGTCCTATTCCCTCTCTGTCAAAAAAAAAAAAACTGTATATGGTATTTCAAAATAAATATATAAACTTTACAAAATATATAAATAATGTTATATATTTTGTCACCTAAGTTGACAATTTTTTTACGTTAGCATGTGTTATATTTTGATGTTAAATATTTGAAACAAGTTTCGAGCACACCACTATTTGTCGTAAATATCTCAATGAAGAAGTCCTCAAAATTTCAAAGCTCTAGCTTCAAAACTGCAAAAGTTGTGTGTTCCTAAGTTTAAGAAAAGTAGGCTTATTAACTTAGAGATTAGCTTATTTAATTTTTTATTGAACAGATTGAAGTTTGGCCAAATAATGTTATAATTCGCAAAAAAGAATACCGATGTTTTAACACATATGCCTATATTTATTGGTCATCAACGCATCATTGAAAATTAATTCAATAGAAAAATAGGGTATTACATTTACTAAAATAAATTTTGATCAATAGTTTAATATTCAATCTAAAAAAATAATTTTGACAATAATTGGAATTCCTGTTCCGCATAATCAAATCCCCAAACCAACGTAACAACTAATAACTACCATCACTGGGTCCATGGTGCCTACAATTACCACACAACCGAGTATGCACACGACATAGCAACAACAGTGTCACCACCATTCAAACGAAGGGCTCTGCTCAAATAGGTAACTAGCCTTCAAATGTGATAAAAATAACAACTAAAATATAATATAAATATTTAGTTTTTATGATCAATATTCAACAAAGATAACATGAACCTGGCTTCCCGCCGAAAAGACAAAACGAAAAGTATTGTGACGACACCAACGTCTACGCAGTTGGGCGCAGACTCAAAGGAAGCTAGCAGACCGCTCCCTGTGCTCCTGTCAGTTGTGTTATCGTTTAGATTTCTAGATTAAAAGAAATACCGCGTTATTTAGTGTATAATTACTATATAAATATATTAAATAAAATCGATTTTAAACATTAATTGCATGATTGCTGTTGCATGCTATTGCAATCATGCAATTTATGTTTAAAATCGATTTTTGATCAATGCCACGAGATATGTACAGGCCTTAACTGACATAGCAGTATAATGTCGCGTAATAGTAGACTATATCAATAAAATGCTGAATTATTTACAATAGTGAAGGATTGGTTTCCAGGCAATATATCCAATGAGTTCCTATTACAATCTCATAAAATATTTGTATTATGCGGCATTGTTGACCTTTGGTCTGCGCCGAATATATAGCATGGACACATGCAACTAGGGCAGGGCCGTAGCAGTGTTATGTGGTATACGGGGCAATAAGCCAGGCGCTGGTGGTTAAGGGCCTACTGTTAACAACTTATTGGCAGGGACTACTGGACCAACCTTTACTGGCAGGGATTACTGGAAACAACTGATGGATTTGACTCGGCGATTACACCATGGAGCTGGATGAGAAGGAGGTCTAGCTCAAAAAATGGAACAGTACGTCCACGATCGTGTTCTTTCGGTTTGTGCCTTTTCGGCCATTTTGATTGTTATGAACAAGCTAGGCCACTACCATCAGTTTAATCTTTGCTAGCATGAACTCTGGTAGGCCCTAGGTTACCTTGGCTACCATGCGTCAATTGAAAGTAAACAATCAAATATCTGCCGATTTAAAGTGCTTACTTGTACACCGCTGACCACCGAGCTACTCACCCAGTACCAACGGTACTATAGCTCCATGGTTTTGGGAAGGAGGTCTAGCTCAAATAGAACAGCACGTCCACGATCGTGTACTTCCGGTTTGAGCCTATGCGGCCATTTTGGTTTTTATGAACAAGGCCTAGCCCAATACCATATGAACTATGATTACCTAGGTTACCACCGCATTCATGCGCAAGTTGTAAGGAAACAATCAAAATGGCTGCCGATTTGAAGTGCTAACTTGTACACCGGCGACCACAGCGCTAGTCCTCCAGATGTTGCACGTTGTTAATATACCTGCCACAGACTACCGTGAATGTAAGGGCTTTAAGGCACATTCTGCAAATGAGTTCATTTATCAGTACTAGTACTTGGGCACACTGCCAGAAAGAAACAGGGACATTCGGTACATTGCAGACTACCCACCAAACCACCATATGTATGAATGAATGGATACACCACGGTATGAATGCATTGTTCGCACATTTTTCTTAACTGTTCTTCTGTTCTGGCATGGCATTATTAAAGATATGTAATTGTGTGTAGTTAGTTATCCTACCCAGTTAGTACATTTCAAAGGCATTATAAAATGGACTAGGAATCATCGACAATGCAGACGATACGTGACATCAACAGCCGTTACTGGCAGAAACATACCGGGTTCTTCATTCTCCTACTACTGTACACTGGAGTCTGGCCTCGTCAAAAGAATGAACAGAGTTGGTATCTGAAGCTGATAAAGACTGGACCGTTTCTGGTGATAATCGGAGCTTCATTTGCTCTGATAATTGCGATCTATGATATGACATTCAAGTTCCATGACTATTTGTTATTGGCGGAGGTGATCTCATATATCATTACCTTATCGAAAACAATTGTGGTAACGTCAATAGCAATAATTAAAGTCAACGATATTGTCTCATTAATACAATCAGCAGAACATTGTGGAAGGTATTTCGATGATGCGATGACTGAAGTGATATTAGAGAAAGGTAAACGTAAAGCCAAGTGGTTTACAATAATTTTTATTGTCCTTGGTGTATTGTTTTCATTTGGCTTTGCCATCCAGCCTATTTTTGAATCTGAGAGGCGCTATCCAATACATTTGAATCTACCGCTTGAATCACCGTTTTATGAAGTGTGGTACTTTGGCACCATTCTATCAGCGTTCTCATCATCCCTTGCGGTGACAACAGCTGATTCTATCATCGTGTTTGCCCTGATATTTTTAACTTGCTGTATGGAGGTGCTGCAGAACAAAGTAGAGAACTCAAAACAGATAACATTTAATAAGCTCACTACCAAGAAAGGTGACATGCGTACATTGAATGTTCTGTGTGTAACTAATAGTGGTAAACGTGGAAGAATTGTCAAGAATGTTGACTCTAAAGATAAAATAATTAAAAACCTTAAGGGGGAAGAAACACATTTGGCATCTTCAACTAGAAATGCGCTTTCACCAAAGGATATTGAGACTCGAGAAACTCAGCTGGGATGGTTAGAAGATGGTGATGTTTCTAGTACTGGGACGAATCTTTCAGGGTGTATTCCAGAAATTCGTGATATCGACATTGTGTCATCAAATCGGAAAGGAAGTGGGGGAAATGTCGTTGGAGAAACACCGATTGCTTTCTTCGGAAGGGTTGATACAATTTCGATGCGAAAAGCACGGCACATTAAACTGAACATAGATATCGAGGAGGGGACTGAGAGGAGAGCAACTGAATCAAGTACTGCGGATCCAAATATCGACGAGCTGAACGCTGAGATGGAGATGCATCTTTCTGAGTGTGTCAAGTTCCATGGGGATCTTCTAGGGTGAGATAAGTAGTCTTGTATATTATTTTTATATTCATTTAGGTCTGGGCTCTCAGCCTCGCGCGGTTTTAATTCTCTGTAGTTTTTAATTTTAAACTCATATTTCTCATATTTCACTTGGGCATTGATAAAGAAACAAAGGCCTTTAACAAGTAAAAATTTCAGTTGACGACCGTTTGATATTTGCAACGCCAATATGGTCAATATCAACGCGGGCAGTCAATTGGTTGCCAACTGGTTATCAATTGGCAACCAATTGACGTCAACTAGCACAATAGGCAGTACCATTTGATTCGGTTCCAAATATCGAACGGTCATCAACTTTATTTAGACATTTTATAAACCAATACATCAATATTGTGAGAAATCATTTCTAAAACGCCACAAGTAGGTGACAGTAGAGGTGTGAGAGTCAGCTTAACCTGCTTGAAACTTTTTTGGGAACCCTTTCCTGCTTCCAGTTTGTCATCCGATCGACACGCAATTTTTCGTAATCATCAAGCAAGGATATGGCCACTCTTTTCAAGTCAAAGATGACTAAATATTGTTGCGCATTACGAACAAATAAATTCTGAAATTTTACCAATTCTAATAATTTTACAAAAATCCAAAATCATAAAAAAACATTCAATTTATTTACATATTTTTGCGATGGTTTTAAATAAAATGTGCTTCTATAGAAGACTGTATATACATGATCATAACATATGTGCAAAAGCTGGTAACAATCTGATAAAAACTTGATTCAGAAAAAGTTCCAGAAAAAATCACTGGTATATTGCAGACTAGCATCGTACGTTTTTTATAATATAATTCTGCTTTGTTCAGGGTCATACTGGGTGCAAACCAGAAGATGAACGCAATTTTATTTATCCACCTGGTGTCTGGAGGAATCGCTACTTGCCTCACCATGTTCCTCACACTGACAGTAAGTAAAGAAATACTCGGCGTTAAAATGATTATTTTTAAAGTTCTCGTGCAACACCTGTCCAGGGTGCAATACATGCTCCTTTTCAGGTGTCTAATTGTAATTGGAGTTAGGACAATTTTGTAAACGACCGAGGAAAACCTCGGCAAAAACCTTCAGTCAGGTTTGTCTGTCTCGACGGAATTCCAAAATCGGGACGTCCCCAGAGTCGCGAGCTCGTTGGTTTTGTAGTTAGCGTCTCTGCTTCCAATGCAGAAGGTCCAGGGTTCGATTCCCAGCCAAGACAGAAGATTTTTAAATTTCTGATTTGGACTCAAGTCCATCAGTTTTTGGCTTGGGAGTTTGTAAACGGTGACTTTGGAGCCGTCCGATAGCAACGAGGAACATGATAAATTCTAAGGTTGTTTCAAATCAACCTTGTTGCTTCTGGTGCTGTCCGCGGTTGGAATCGTGACCAGCTTGATTGATCGGTGTTTCCAACTTAATTATGTGAGAGCCTTAGGGTTGTCGTCGACTTTAAATTTAACGTCCATATCTGAAAGTCAGTTCTATGACTGAGTGGGTAAACTCTAAATAACAGTTTATTTGTTTTATTTATAACAATGACGGTTCAGTCAAAATGTAAAGTTACAACCAATGCGTCGCATTGACATTCATGAGTATCCGTGCAAAAGCATACTGCAATCCCATATTCCTAAAATATTATTCAAAATATATCAGCGTTAAATTTATCTTTAAGTAGTTACGTTTTATTTCAGCACCATTTTTATTTCAATCAGGCGTTTGGCTTCTACATCCATCTTTTTTTTTATTTTTTATATATATTTGTATTTTAAATTTGAAGGTATAATGAATGATCTTGCAATGCGTGATGCACTGAAGTGTTGAAATACAGCTCGATTGCAGTAGATTTCAATATTGAAATGAATCATGAATAAAATGAATTAAAAATTATTATATCCATAAATAGAATAGAATTGTAACCAGCTTCTGTCTGCGAATAAGTGGTCCCAAAGAAAGAATGCAGACAGCTCGAAATTGTTTACCCAACATAACAACTTTGTCAACACTTTTCCCGCCAGCTCAGCGTGGATCTAGCACACGGAGACTCTCTGTGATTACAATGTTTACTTATCGGTAAAAGATATTTCTCTTTACATTCCTTTTACCGCGCATTTATTCTACTCCCTCCACTACAAAGCATCTGCATTCTTTTGTTGGAGATTATCACGACACTTTTTCCAACATAATTTAGTTGGGTAAAGGGGTGTTTCAACCAATTGATCTTGGGCATCACCGAATAGCTCGGCACCTTATCTTTTTTTTTTTTATAAAGTATTAAAATAATAATATTGTACAGTTTACATGTAAAATACTTGATGACCTTGATATGAAATAAAACTTATATTATATTATGAACTAGAAACTATACTTATGAACAAGAATGTATTGAAAGCACATAAAATAATAATAGACAATCAAATACATGAAAAGTATCGTAATCAAATATTAATGACAAACTTAAGCTAAAAATGTTTATTTACCAAATGATTGAACAATTTTGTAAAATAGCAAAAATATAAGAGTTTTTGGAATATTCTGGGTCAAAATATGCAAGGCACTTAAAATAGGATTTAATGTTTAAAGAAAGCTAAAAATTACTAAACTCATTTTCATGTTTGAAATTTGTGAAAAATAAATTAAATTAAAATGGTTGATACCGTTGAATGCAATAACGAATAATGTCGTCAGTAATCAATATCGTGATTTCAGTTAGGGATCAGTGCAAAGTGCATATATTCAGCAACTACAGCATTAGTATTGTTAGCCTCTTCAAATATGTATGATTGAACATTATTGTGACATACAATTTAGCAGTTTGACTACTTTACGACATGCAAGCACGCACATGCTCACAAATTCATTTTACAACGAACTTCGTCTTGCAATCAAGGGCACAGCAATAAAATTGTATCTGTCCCAAATAAAGTTTAGCTAGACTCGTTCTCAGTTTAGAATGCCACAGGAAGCGGAAATACAATTGCATTCATGCCAACGTTGAAAAGTAACACGAACTCCAAAATAACTAATTTGACTACCGAATTATGATATTTCATAATCAAAAACTATTGTTCTATGGAATGTAAATATTTTTTTTACCATCAGGGAGTAAAAATAAATAAAAATAAATGGCTAATAAACAGTTTGAAAAATAGATTTTTGTTCTATTTTTGGTATTGATAATTTAAATTTTAACGCACAATTGCTGCCAACGTCGACGCTAGTGTTTGGTGATCATATATTTCCGTAATGTGTCACATCACGACTGTTTTAATCTTCCAGTGCATCGAAGTATTTACTTAAAACTAGGAAAACGCTTAAGTCCCGCCGCGTTGTTGGATGAGCGTAATTGGTGCATTGAGCTGCCATGTGTTACGCGGATTTTCTGTTGTTCTGTGCAAAAATCATTACTTAGTCGAAGATTTTTTTTTAAATTAAATAAAATTAAATAAAAATTAATTTAATTTTTTTAATTCATCGTAATTTTAAAAAAATAAAAAAATCGTAAAATTGCAATTTTCATAAGAAATAATTATTCGATTGCGCTCAAATTTAACACGAGTACATTACTTCATGAAATTAAGGTTCTATGAAAAAATCATTACAATAGGATAAAGCATGTAGGTGTTATAAGTCAAAGAATTGTTTTAAAAAAGAAAAAACCCGTAAAATTTCGATTTTCATGAGAATAAATTTTTCGATTACGCTCAAATTTCACACGAATATCTTAATTCATAAAATTAAGGTTCTGTGAAAAAATCATTACAATCGGATAAAGCATGTCGGTGTTACAGGTCGAAGAAATTTGTTAAAAATCGAAAAAAATCGTAAAATTGCGTTTTTTATAAGAAAAAAATTCCCGATTGCGCTCAAAAACGTGGCAGTTCTAAGTTCAGAGATTTCGAAGACCTCTATAAAATTTCATCGCAATCGGAGTATCGGTTTAGCCGGAATCGTGTTAACAGACACACAAAAATACAAAAAGAAAGAAAGAAAAAAAAAAAAACATTCCGGATTTTTTTCTCCAGTGTAGTGAAATGGAATCTTCACTTCGCTCGCTACGCTCGCTACGCTCATCCAATAAGTGCACGGTTTGCATTATCGGAAGCAGCTCGAAATGATGAATATCGATTGTTTTAGAAAGCAGTCATGTGATGTTATTTTCTAAACAGTAGCCATGCACGTAGCAGGCAAGGTCCTCTAGATCTCCGCCACCTGGCGGAGGCTCGTCTAACTCGCTCGTGTGGCCACGGACCTAGAGAGTTAGACGATCCTCCGCTAGGCGGAGATCCAGCAGACCTTGGTAGCAGGAAGACGACAGCGCTGCGATCCTTCTGTGGTGGCATTCTTAACTAAAACCAACTATATGAAAATGATTTCTGGCAACCGGGAAAGTTGCGCCGAACAAAGGAAGCATCTTCCAAACGTTTGACCACTACAATAATGTTCCTTACACGAATAAAAAGACGGAAAAGTTTCTTGGTTTTCTAGGTTTTCTAGGTAATTCTAATCGTTTATCTTTCAGGTTCCTCGTGGTTCTGTGCAAATGTTCGTCTGGTCAATCTACCTGCTCTTTATCCTAGAAGAGCTTCACGCTATTTGCTGGGCCTCCAGTGAGCTCAACCATGAGGTGAATATGATCTGCGTCTAATGATGATGTGTGGCTCGTTGGTCTTGTGGTTAGCGTCTCTCTCTCTACTTTTAATCCAGAACGTCCATGGTTCGATTCCCAAACGGTTACTTTGGAGCCGTCCTAGCAACGAGGCACATAATAAATTCAGAGTTGTTCTAAATCGACCTTGTTGATTCTGGCGTTACTCCGCGGGTGTTCGCACTGTCCATACCACTGATTTCTATCATCGATCTTTGGTTGGTTATCGCTTACTCGTCAATTGAGTTGGGGTCTACAGGGTTGGCTTTGTCGCTTTGGTTTCATGTCCCCCACTGAAAATCAGTTATATGACTGAGTAGGTAGACTTTAAATACGAATGTATTTATTTTTATTTATCTTTCCTCTGTGGGAATAAAATCATCATAATATTTAAATAAGTTTTCATCCCAAAACTATATTAATTTTATAGAAATCGGTCCAAAAATTAAAAAAATCCATCTCAGTGGGGTATCGAACCCGGTCTCCCGATTGCCGGTCGAGTGATACCCCTAAGATACCGAGACGGTTCACTTCATAAGATCTGGATTGTTGGTGCATTGTAGATCTGAATAGATTGAATAGATTTTGTGTACTGTTTTATAGGATCATGTGGGATCATCATCACTGTAACAATAATATATATTTTAATTAAATTGTATTCTGTTTAGTTATCAAAACTCATTTACGAAGGAAGACGACAAATAAAACTATGTTCATTAATGCAGACAAAGTTATAAACTGTAGTTTGGCAAATTTTAAAATATATTAAATCGTTGGAAATATCCATAACACGAAAACTGTATTGATGTTGAGGACCTGAGAATAGTATCTCTCTCTCTCAACCTCCTCCATGTTACAGAGTGTGAAAGTGAGCGACGCAGTGTACTTCAGCGACTGGACAAAAGCCTCCCCCTCCTACAAGCGATCTATGATGATTATGATGAATCGAGCAGTAAGACCAATTCAGATAACTGCTTCGTCTTTTCTGCCCTTCAATATGGAGGTTTTTGCCAATGTAAGTAAAATAAAACTCAAGGTTATCAGATATTTAATTTTTTTCATACGTAAGATTCGATTCGATTTCTTTTTCTTCTTATCTTTTGAATAAAAAAATATTTACTTTAATATATTTTATTATATTTGATCATTTTTGACATTAAAATATTTCTCTTTCAACGCAAATTCACTGAAATACGTAAAGAAAATCGTATTGTGTTTTACACAGTTTGTCAGTAAATAAATACTTTATTTAAGGAAAATATTACCAAGATCCACCATTTTAAGATTATTAAAAATTGTTTACTTATAAATTTATATGACAGTTTAGAGAGAGCAAGACTCGTTGGAACTTTTTTTCTTCTTATTGTATGTATTAATATGTATTAATTTGTATTCATTTCATTTGTAAAAAAACGATCAATTTATATCAAGCTTTATTTCTGTTTTCTGCTCTTACAAGTTAATAAACAAAAGATTATAACATTGTAAACATAAAATATGTAAACAATATTATTCTTTTGAAGCCATCGGTTTATCCGAGGTCGTTTAGCCGGTTCCCACTCGGACACCGAAATTAAGCAACCTCGGGCGTGGTCAGGGGTATAGTGGGTGAACGCTCTACCCTGAAACTCACTATACCGCTAGTTAGAACAGATGGAGGGTTCGAGAGCTAGTGTAACGGCTTCGTTCTCCTCGACGTCTGCTCGGCAGTCCGGGTTAGTGGAGGAACCTATATGACTGTAAAGGTTACTTCCTTTCGGATGGGACGTTAAGCCGTTGGTTGTTTCCTAAAACTTTTCGAAAGGAGTTTGGCTACGTGCCGGTACCGGGTTTCCCCTCCTCCCTTCTATCCATCCTTCATCCTCATCAATCACCCCCATCGTCTCGAATAGCCTTAGTGCATTAATATGAGACGTTAAGCAATATGAAATTAAATCAAATTGAAGCTAGAATATGACTCAACATACATTACAAACACTGGTGTTATGTGCTGATAATTTTGTTGATTCCCGTGAGCACAACAACTGTTGCATTTGATACGGATGACTGGCGACCAAGCATGCAGGCCTCTCACTAACACAAACATCCTCTGATGACAGATATTTGATTTCAGGTAGTCCACTCCGGATATTCCTACTTCAATATCATGAGTCAACTAAATCAGAAGAAGTGAAAAGGATATAACCATAATACATTTCATCCAAGTTGATTAAAAGATCCATTAGCGATAATCTTATTGGGTTGACATTTTCCCAACGGGAACACATATTCGAGCCTACGTTGTGTTGACTCGGACTGTTTGGTTGGGCTAACGCATGTATTCGACGACGAGCCTACGTTGTTATGTCTGTCGGGCCAGATAAGTAGTTTTCCACGTAGTAATCCGACGGTCGATCTCCAACTAAAATTCAACCTTGTTTTTTAGTCGGTTGTAAACGATCTCCTGAAAACCAACTGTGATCCGACGTCGGAGAATAACTAAAAACAAACCAATCATAATCTGGCTGTACACACATTATTACCAACGTTTTACCGACGTCAGCACACGTCATAGAACAAATTCAGTCGTTATTAGCCGTAAATAAACTTCAAAACCAACGATAATCCTACATAGAAAAATGTCTATGATTTCGATTAGTCAAGCCAAAACCCAACTTCTGGCCAACGTTTTAATTGAGTTAAAAACCATATGACCAATGTCCGACCCTGCCGACCATCCTACGTATATGATAGACCATTGTGTTCCCGTGGAGTTATGATACCCAAAAACGAAGTATTTAAAACATGAGAATCTTCGATTTTCTTTAGAAGAAGCTTGGCCCAACTCAAATGCGCGCTCAAAGGTGTTAATGATTTCTGATGAACGGTTGGTAATATTATTACCAAAATTCGCATGGATGTTAGAAAAGTACTTTTATTTGTATTAATATCCGCATTTGGTTGCTAAAATTAAGCCTTAAAGATCCATTGCAAAACATAAGTCCAAAACGTGAAAAAATGGGAAATCCAAAACATGGATTACAAATCTGGAAATTCCCAACAAACCGTTTATCTTACGATAAAAATAAATTAACCTACGCGTTCACACTTCACATTGATTTAAAAGTTGATATCAATTATGCAAATTTACTTTATAAAAATCTGTACACTTGGAATAAATTCCCGTTTTTGACCAAAATGAAGTAAATTTCGAAGATTCCACTTGATGATTCAAAATCAATGATTTAATAAAGGAATCCGCGTACTGGATAGAATAGATTTCTTCTTTATTAACGTTAGTGTGAAATTTGAAAACGGTGTTATGAACCGTTTACCCGAAAAAAAAAAACACTAGAAAGCTGAGCGCCTGAACTCGTCTCCTCGCCAGCCTCAGCGATCTATGTCTCATCGAATTCAGTGTAAATTGTTTATGCTTCATAGAATTCTCTTCGTCTGTGCGTATCACGTCTCGCGATAATAATGATCTCTAATCGACTAGCGGTTTTTGTTGGGATTGCCATTCAACATGGTACACATAATTTTATTGGTGATCCAGAGCATAAGCGCGATGGGACTATTCCCATCGAATAGACTTCCTGGAGACCCGGCAACTCCACCAAATTCTTTAAAATGCGTAGAGTATTACACTGCACTCCTTTTTTGCTCACTACACCTAGGCCTAGTTGGAAACATTACATTTCAAGACAATAGTAGTGTTATTATTGCATTTTTGGCCAACTATCAATGCCAACTATTTCATGACAATTGTATTTAGAGTCTACCCACTCAGTTATATATAACTATTTCATGATAATTTCATCAACATAAATCTGTATTGTGTTTTATATTTGTCTTAATGTCTTTAAGTAAGTATTAGTCTAGTGTCTGTGTGTATCATACAATACAACAAAAACGTCGACGAACGTACATAAGTTAGATAAATCAATATAATACTATCAATAAAATAAAACATTGTAATTTGAAAATGTTGTGATTTGTTTCTTTATGACATAAATAATTGTTTTTATGAATAGTTATTTCATAGAAATGGTTAAATACTTTGTATGTTTTGAAATCAAACTAGAAAAATAGGATAAAAACAGGGATTTACCCGTAAATATAAAGAATGCGACGTCACAGTAAAATAAATGTTTCTCGATTTCATTGATCGGGAAACATTCCCGTAGGTGTAATTGATTTTATGAAAATCAATCCAGAAATTAAAAAATCCATCCCAGCAGGGTATCGAACCCTGGTCTCCCGATTGCCGGTCGAGTGCTATCGGGACGGTTAACTTGATCGTCTGGATTGTTGGTGCATTCTAGATCTGAATAGATTGGAACAGTACTGCAACGATTCTGCTGCCTTTGAACTGACCATCTAAACACGATTTAGAATGTCATTATACCTAACGCAGGTATAGGTAGGTATAAGCGAGGGTTTATTTCCCAATTTCATTAGTCTGGAACCACTTCTCTATGTGTGATATTGATTGAATGAAAATCGATCAACAAAAAATCCTACATCTTTGTATCGAACCCCGGTCTCCCGATTGCCGGTTGAGTGCTTTAACCATAAGCTACCGAGACGGTTAACTTCATAATATCTGGACTGTTGGTGCTTCCAATCTGTTCAGATCTACAATGCACCAACAATCCATATGATATGCAGTTAAACCGTTGGTCTCGGTAGCTTAGGGGTTAAGCACTCGACTGGCAATTGGGAGACCGCGGTGCGATACCCCGCTGAGATAGATTTTCTAATTTCTGGATTGATTTACATAAAATAAATGTTTTTATATGGTTATATATATTTTTTTTTTCCAATAATTAGTGTATTGTCTACACAAAAATTCTAGTAACACGAGCTTTTTGAAAAAAATTGAATTGCTATGGTATAATGGACTTCTAAAATAATAACAACAGTAGTTTGGGAGTAATAACATCCTAAAAAGTCTTTTGAGAAGACCGAAACAATTTTAATTTTTTTGGTCCTTGCATTCTTTCAAAATTGCGAGTCTTTTAATGATTTTTTTGTTGATTATTTTATCAAGACGTATACGAGCTGGATGGCCGATATTTTTACAATAGTAGATTTACCCGTGACTAGGACATTTGATATTTTGAAAGGTGTATCTCTAATAATATTTTCTACATTTATTTTTTTAGTTTTTCGGTAAGCTGAGGGTATTTATACGGGAAAATACAAAAATTTACAATGATTTTAAAGAAAAATCATTTCAAAATATCACACGTCCTTGCCACGGGTAAGTGTAAACTATTATGGTAAAAATATCAGCCATCCAATACGTATACTCATTGATAAAAGAAATGGTATACTTTTTTTAAAGAAAATAACCCACTTAAATGCTTTTTAAAAACCCACAATGTTGGGAGTATGTATGGACGAAAAAAATGTTCAAAAATAGCTTTGGTCATCTCAAAATACTATGTATGATGTTCTTACTCCAAAACTACTTTTGTAGTTATTTCGGATTACTTATTTTCGTATTAGAGGAGTATATTGGATTATCCAGAAAGTCGTTTTGAGCGTGTTTTATCCAATCTCTTCACCTATAACAAAAATAAATTCAACTTAAAATTCTCGTGGAACACCCATACAATTGGTACCATGGGTGCATTGTAATGCTTACCTTTCTTCAGGTGTCCCTAGGTGTATTGGAGTTAGGACAATTGTGAAGGGATGTCCGAGGGCTGTTCAAGAGGACTCAACCCTTGTATTCACATAATCGACTGAGGAAAACCTCAGAAAAAACTTCCGTCAGGATTGCCGGTCCCTACGGGATTCCATCCAGGGAATTCCCGAATCGGAATCTCGCGCTTAGCGTTCGAGCCAACACTGTCGGTCCAGAACAAGAGATGCTTGTATCCTAACTAAAATTGTCGAGTGTTGTCAGAGATGTAAAGTTTTCCAAATTTCCAAATTTAAGTTCCAAAAATGCTGGGTGGCATCATGAAAACACCCCAACTCTGATGCTAGATATAAGGTGTCTGAGAGTGCAAGAGCACCGCGGCTTGGCTGCGGCGTCCTAGCGGGCACCTAAAAAACTGTTAACCACTATTTCTTCAATATTTCTCACGTGACGGTTCTGAATTCAACAGATTTTTTTAAACGAATTCCTTAAGAGGATGGGATAGTCGCGAACTTACAGTTTTTTCGTGATATCTCGGGAACGATGCAAAATATCTAAAAACTGATCTATACCAAATTGTGGTTTTGTTAGAACAATATAATGCAAGAAAAAATATTGTAATGAGATGGTAATTGAGTTTTTTTAAATTTAAATTAATTAAATTCATATCTTAATACAAACCGCCCAAATTATTATATTTGAATATTTTATCTTGCATTACATTGTTCTAACAAAACCACAATTCGGTCTAGAAACAGTTTTTAGATATTTTCACATCGTTCTTGAGATATCACGAAAAAACTGTAATTTCGCGTGGTTTTAATTTCGCGACTATCCAATCCTCTTAAAGTGAACATACTTTGTCAAGTTCCCCTAAAAAAAGAACATTACAAAGTAAAGTTATTTCTGCTTAAAAAGGAACGAAGACGTACCTCAAAAGGATCTTAGTATCATTTCACGTTCCTTTAAAAAAATGATTCTAATAATAATAAATGTGATATGAGTTAATTTATCATTTTTTTCATTTAGTAATGTAATAAACTAAAAATACATTTTCCCAAGGAACACAAGATACAACACGTACACACGGAAGTCCCAGGATGTTTTAGATTAACACTGTTGTTTACGATATCGGTTACTGGAATTTGACGGGATTACGACGACAAAAGTAACTTATAAAGAAACCATTTATTCGTTCCACGTTCCCACGAAATAGTAGCTTTTCACGTTACAAGTTACAAGAAGAAAGGCGAAAAGAAACGCGTTCGGGCGCTGATGTTGGGCGCGCACTGTGTTGATGATTTCTGCTGAAGGGTTAAAAATATAAAAACCAAATTGTGTGAATTAATGTTAATAAAGTACTTTTTATTGATATCCGCAATTGGTTGTCCAAATAAGCCTTAAAGATACATTGCGAGACATAAGTCCAAAACATGAAAAAAGGGTAATCCATAATGGAAATTCCCTACAAACCGTTTATCTTACGATAAAACCAAATTAACCTGCGCGTTCAAAACGATTTAAACGTTGATATCAAGTATGCAAAATTGAGTTAAAAAAATCTGTAGGCCTACACTTGGAATAAATTCTTGAATTTGACCAAAATGGAGTAAATTTCGTTGATTTCACTAATTTTTGTATTCAAAATCAATTAAGTAATTTAGGAATACGCGTAATGGATATCATAGATTTATTCTTTATCAACGTTAGTGTGAAAGTTGATAAAGGAGTTATAAACCGTTTACCCAAAGAAAAAAAAAGAAAAAGCTGAGCGCCTACACTCGTCTCCTCGCCAGCCTCAGCGACCCCTCTTAAAGTTCCTGGAGAAGGAACGCGTTCCTTCCCAAGCCTGTAAGTGTGCAGTATAGTTCTCAGGAAAGTGAACGGCAGCATCAGCTTCAGCATCAACAGGTGCTTGCTCGCTGCATCTTACGAGTTCTCAGAATCAAAACACGCCTCTGAACCGAATGATAAGAAGATCGTCTGCATCAGTGATGTGTGCACTTTGGCTTATTGGCTGTGATTTACAACGAGTGAGCAAATTATTCATTTATCAATAGGTAAATAACTTAATATTCTTAATGTAAGGGCGTATGTTTACAACTTACTCCTTCGGTTTATTATGATTTTTATCTAACAAAAATTTAAATTTAAATTTTGTGTAGACGCCAAAGCGAGAATGTTTACGAGCGATCTAGAGTTCTAGTTGAGAAAGTTCTAGAACATGTAGAGGAGATGCGAACACAAGCAGGCGAGGGGATACGGCAGTGAGCGAGTAGAACGCACTAAATGCTAGAACATACTAAAACTTGCTTGAGAGTATTGTTAAAATAATATAAGTAAAACACACGTGAGTTTGCCCAGAGAGAGACGAGAATTGAAAGAGTGCACACGCACGTACGTGACGCGTAGAAGGTTATTGTACTTAGACGGTCTCGAGGCGGGCGAGCTGACCTCCGTAGCAAGTCTCAGAGCCGGCGGAAAAGTCTCAGTCAGCACTTTGTGAATAATAGATGCGTACGCCACCTTTTGAAGGATAGGTGAATTATGAAAGGAGGAGAGGGATATTTGAATTGGTGTAAACCTTCTGAAAATAAGTAAACTAAACAATGGAGACTACATACATAATGTTGTGAACATTGGAAACATTACTAAAGTACAATGAAACGTGGAACCACTAACCAAGTTTCGAAAGGAAACATGCCAACCATAATGTTATTATTTAGATCAGCACAGTATTCTTCTGAGCCACTGCATTGTAAAACAATTTAGAAACCTTGGTACAAATTTGAAAGACTAATAATAATAATTGAAAAAAAAACGAATTGATATCAACAACAATTAATTGAATAACAATTGAAATTTCATATGATAACAGTTGATCTAGAAATGTCATCAATTGGAATCACTTCACATCAAATGAAAGTGGTAAATAGATAATTTAACCATGGATTTATGGATATGCATCTCATGGTTAATAAGCAGTGTATACTGCGAAACTAGCCACGAAAAACGAAATCTCGTCAAAAATTGTCGCCATTTTCACCTTTTTACACAAATGTAACTGTAAACAATTTTGATGAGTTAAAATTGTCACCAATGTTATTTGTGCTAAAAGTTAAGGCCTAAACCTGGAACGAGAATCGCAGACGCACCGCCCCATAATGTTGCAGGTAGGAGGCCAAGTCTTGAAACCACTCGTTTCGAGTCGTGAAGTGGTGAGTCAAGCCACCTCGTCGAATTTGCGAGCGACTTGGCAATATCGAATAGGCTAGTCTTGAAACCCACCATGCGTTTGGAAACAACAAGCGAGTTGGAAATATTCCGAGTCGACTGGCTTTTCGCGACTTGTAGCTCCGCCCCCACAGCTCATAGAACGACCAATCACAAACAGTGTTACATAAAACATTCGATTTAAATAATCGATGTTGTGAATTATATCGATGCTATAATCGATTGTGACGAACTATCGATGCTATTATCGATTCTCACTTTTAATCAACTATCAAAACACATAAGCGTACTGTAGTAGGCTAGGCCTACATATTTATTTCCCTTAGTTTATTGTTATTATCAAATAGCCTAAAGGCAGTCGTACTCGCTATTTAATCATATTTTTATTTTGTTTGTTTTGTTATATTTGCGCAAGTTTTCTAGGGCTAGGCCTAGTTTACCTAAAATGCCAAAACAAATTGCAAAAAAGGTGTAACTAAAAAGTAATTCGCACTGAAAAGTTATAACAATTATTTCTGTCACAAATATTTAAGTGAAACAGTTTTCCTGGACGGGATTCGAACCGGCGACCCCTCGCGTGCAAACCAAGCGCTCTAACCATTCGGCCGCGGCAACCACGGTGAATGGGCGGTCTAGAGCACGCTAACTTGCGATGAGCGATAAACATTTGTCATGAAAATTAGGACACTTTAAATACTTTTAAAGCCTTCTGCCAATATATTTTTCTAGAGTGTAATTTACGTCTCTATACATAAGATGTACCTTATAACTATTTATTTCGTCATTAAAAACTTTCGATGTGGCAGTCAAGTCGCTTGAAATCATCCAACTCGCGAACAAAATACCTAATGGTTTGAAACGTGAAAAAATATTCGTTCCAAGTCACTGTGCGACTCGTGGTCTTGTCCACAAGTCTACCTATCTGGCGATTTTGATCGACTTGGAACGAAAACGCGACTCGGAACAAAAGCGAGTGGTTTCAAGACTTGGCCTCCAGTATCGCCAGTTACTATTCTAAGTCCATGATTTAACCAAATAATTCAACAAATTCATAACAGTTGACATCAACCCATCTCAATTAGTAAAATTTCCTGATCAAGTGAAAGATGTCAATTGTTAATTAATTGATTATTTCCAATATTTGGAATTGTTATCATTTGGTTATTTATTGCTATTCAATTACATTTTTTACTATAGCGAAGCATATTTTATTCTGATGTATAGTAATTTAATTCACAAATTTGTTTTTTTTCAGTCAAAGGTGGACAAGTTCACTATACGTATGCAAGAGTAAATTAATAACAAATTGTTAAAAAAAAAAATAGATGTGCCATTTAAACAAAATTGTTTTGTCTGTATTGTTTTCAACACAAACTTTTACTTAACAGCAAAAACCCTAACACGTAATTTTTTGGTAAAAAAAATACACTTCAATCAATGAAGCATTGAAATGACAAACAACGAGGACATAACTGATTTTTTAATCGTCCTGGAGAATTTGACGATGTCATCACAACTAATATAGTAAACCAGCATTACAATATACCATCTAGGCTGGAGACAATGGTTGGCATTACTCACTACGTTTCCATTCCGAATTCGTTCACCTATTGATGTGTTACCTACGTAGTCTGTTTACTTTGTTTGTAAGGTGAACTTTAGTCATAGGTATTCAGCAATAGTACTTTCCAAACCATCATAAAACCCAAGTTCTTAAACTAATACTTTGTAATATTTGACGCTAAATTTACGAAATTGACCATTTTTATTACATAACTTCTCGTGGGTAACCAGCCCATCTTACAATGTCCGAGAACTGTTTGTAAGGATCGATGAAAACCTCGGAACAAAACTATCAGTAAGGATTGCCGGTAAAACGAATACGTAAACTCCCGAAATAGCGTCTCGTGCTTTACGCTTGAGCCTCTACAGTCGGTGTACAATTTGCGAAATTGCGTTTTGCCCGCCTATTTCAATATCTGCTCATTATAATCTTTGTACGTAAAATTGTCGTTCATGCTTTTTGGTTAAGGTCCCCCCCCCCCCTCGATCATCAACTCACCCAACCCCGGGCCAACGGTACAACTATATCCCTCGGTGTACGGTTAAGTCACTGTGCCATGGGTTTAACATCCTCTATATTTATAAAATAAACTTTATCATCACATTTTCTCAGGTTCAAGTAACCACTTTATGATGCACAATGTTTCTTCCAGTGACAAGTGTCTCACATACCTCCATCATGAATCATGATGCTTTGTATTTGTGCAGTGAAGCGTAATGGCATTATCAACAACGGAAACAAGCAAGTGCCGAGGAATTTCGTGGCAGTTCGACCTAATCGCGATGAGACTCAATACTGACGTTATGGAAAGTTCCTCTCGGTCTTAGCTCCGCCCACAACGACAAAGTAACGCCTCTTTGATCACGTCACTACCTACCTGGACCGTATGCTATAAATACGAGTGCGCCGTGTCCGGCTCTTCAGTAGTCCACTACTCTCCAACCTGTACAGAAGCAGTTTGTCTGCAGAAGCAACCAGCAGAAGCAGCTGTCAAGAATGACTGCGGAAAGTAATCTTGAAGTTAGTCAGAGGCAAACGGAGGAAGAGCCGGGAAATATCATCCGTGAAGATAATTCGACCGTGCGCATTCAGGATCTCCATGTGCCGGAAGTCTTTGAGATGGAAGACGCTCAATACCAGGGAAAGCGCTTGAAGCGGAGGCGTGTATACGAAAACTACCCACGCTACTGCCTCGGGTACACCAGCTCAAGATGGATCCCCTACCTAGTGGTGAGTAGAATGGAAAATGTGAAATGTTAATAGGTCCTTCCCTTAATTTAATAAAAGGCTTTTTGAAATTCAAAGTGAAATGTTCGTTTGGTACAAAAATGTTGTAAACTTGAAGACAGATATAGAGTCCCACAACTTTCATACAAAGACGCATTATTGTACAAAAGAAGCAACCCTTGTAGTCAATTTAACGCCTATTAACTCAGGAAATGAATGCTTCTAAACTATTTTACGATGTTGCCAAATCGCCAAACTGCTTTCGGACAGTTACTTACAATAGCTTAAAACAGGTATATTGGCAACTTTGTAAGAGGCGGTGGATGGAGTAGGACCCCTGCTGTTTGACATCAACCCTTTTTCCGCTTGGCTGATTTGGAGAAATGGGACTCTATATCTGTCTTCAACTCTACAAATCTATGTCAGGAAAGTGCGTACTCATATCTCGGTTTGTGTTTCGATTATTGTATTTTGTGTTTGTAGTTTGTGAAATATTTTATTCTATCACAGTGTTGGCCCGAGCATTAAGCGCGCGACTCTGATTCGGGAAGTCCCGTGTTCAAATCCCGTCGAGACCTGTGAAATGTAAATCCCGTAATCTTGACTGAGTTTATTTCCCCCGAGATTATCCACAGTCGTTAATGCGAATGCCTTTTGAACAGCCCTCGGACGTCCCATGGAAGGTTTTACAGGGGAAATGATTTTTAATGTTTACTCCACGGTGGTCATACAGTTCAAGCACAGGGTCGAAGCGTATGGTCATGTGTTCGAATTCCGCATAAGTCACGTTTACTGTTCAGCGGTAGACAACGCGGTAGGCGCGGTTAGCCGGTAGTCACTCGAACACCGAAGTTAAGCAGCTTCGGGCGTGGTCAGAGGTAGAGTGGGTGACCGCTCAGCGTTGAAACTCACGTATGCCACTGGTTAGAGCAGATGGAGGGTTCGAGAGCTAGTGTAACGGCTTCGTTCTTCTTGACTTCTGCTCGGCAGTCCGGGTTAGTGGAGGAACTTATATGAATGTCAAGGTTACATCGGCCCTCGGATGGGACGTAAAGCCGTTGGTCCCCTTGATACTTTTCGAAAGTAGTAGGCTATGTGTCGGTACCGGGTTTCTCCTCCTCTCTTCTCTGGATTACATTATCCGTTGCAATAGAGATTTAAGTATAAAAGTAATAATAATAATAATAAAAATAGAAATAATAATAAAAAAAAATAATAATAATAATAATAATAATAATAATAATAATAATAATAATAATAATAATAATAAAAATAAATAAATGCGACAAGTTCTACATCCATCATCATATTATTGTATCGTGTCGCAAAACGATTTAAAAAACAATTTTGCTTAAAAAACGCATCTTAGTTTCCGTTTTGTCCACTGAGAACTCTCTTCCAGACGTGCGTTAACTGTTCGGTGTTTCACGCGACGCGGTAGGCGTGTTTAAACTTTGACGTGTCAAATGGTTCAGCGTCCGACGCGTCGCCGTCGGTAACGTGATATTGAAGTTAAATTAGCAAGGGGCACACAGAGGGTTCAATTCACGCATTAGGCGTGGATTTTTCGCAATCATCCTTCATCCCCATCCATTACCATTCATTGTCTCCAATATAGAAGTCTTAGTGCATTAATTAAAGACTACTATAATATCAATTAATATTTAAACGCTAAGTTTATAATAATTCATACCATTATTTATTTAATTATATTCAATATTAAGATAATTTTTTATTTTTACGTGCGAGATGCAGTTTTAGTTGATTTTTTATTGTTTGGTGGATTATGTAATTTGTTTGCTCATGTAAAATAACTGATTATTCTATAATAATACGTTTTTAAATAGGTTTTTATTTAATTTTGTATAAACTACCTTTTATGATTATGTTTTTATGGAATAAATAAATGAAAACAATTAAAAAAGACAGTTATCATTAAAAACCATCATCATTAAATTTGACATGGTGCAAGACGCCGAAACATCTTTGGAATAGGCAGTCTAGACCGTTGTTGATACTCTTGTCTGGTGTTTTCAGTACTACCTGCTATACAGTGTAATAGTTGTGCTGTTTGTCGGCTGCTTGGTGACCTGCATATTATTCTTCTGGACACAGAAACCCTCACCGACTCCAGACCACGATGACAAGTAAGATCACAATTGTTAAATACTCTCATATAAGACTGCTGGATGAGACCAGATTAGAAAAATGATGTTTAAAGTCGAGTGAGCGTAATTGCACATTCATGTGATTTTCTTCAAATTTCAGATGTAGCAAGATGAAATTGCGCTTGTTAATTTAAAAAAAAAATTATGGACCTAACCGCACTACTTTTTAATTTATCACGTGTTGAAATACGCTGGATAATGCTATCTAAAGCATTGTAACTAAGCAAAAACCTACACTTTCAATCGGATAACACTGTTTAACTACTAAGAAAAACCATAGGATATTAACAAATTTAGTACCAAAATGTAGGTAACTTCACGACTTACAATATTGCGCTTGAAAAATCTTGTTTTACCGTGTTCATTTCCGAGATAATTGCGTTTGAATTTTGATGTAACGCATTTAGTTCCGTGTTTACGCGAGATGTATGGCAACAGTGCGTGACGTCACAACATCGTTCGTCCGTCACGTCTCTCGGAGGCGTGCCCTTGTCGTTGGCAGTAGGCCTGGGGCTACCACGGTACTACACTTCTCTTTGGTGGTTTAGAATGCCTACAAAAAGCCTACACTGCTGCTTTTCGGCAACAGGCCTAGTGAAGTCCAAGTTCCAACAATAAAAATGTTTAATTCTTAGTGCCCGTGGTACGCCACAAACCTAACTACTCCTAAGCCTACAGTATTTAGCGTAGTGCTAGGCCTAGCCAGCAATCAGCTTTGGCCACTGTGGTTCTATAATCAAAGCCAAACCTATGCCTACAGTATTTACTATGGTCATAAGGCCTAGGCCTACCTCTAAGAGTTTAATGTTCTACATCTCGTAGGACCTAGATAATATTTGTAGGCCTATGTCTCACTGATCAATCATAAGCTAGGCGTAAATTTCATATTAAAAAAATAGGTACCTAAGTATTGGGTGCAGTGCCAGTCTGAAGCCGGTAAAAGCACTACACTATAAACCCAAAGCTTATATCCTAGCCCTAGCCAAACATTGAGGGAAGAATGTCTTCGTGTTCGAGTAATTTCCAATGAAAAGTGATAAAAATTATACCCGTCATAGATAAGAAGTAAACAATAATGATGGGATGAGTAAAAAAAAGTAAAAAAAAATTCCCCGTCGGGACTCGAACCGGCGACCTCTCGCTTTCTAGGCGAGCACTCTAACCATTGGGCCAGTACCGACTACAGTAAGCAGCTGGTCCAGACCGATACTTTCGCAGCCCAGAAGACATGCGCGCTGACTCAAAACGAGCATAAAAGTTTTGTGATAGCAATTAGAACACTTTTAATACTTTTAAAGCCTACTGCCAATATTTCTTGAACGTAATTGACGTCTGTACATAGCATGTGTACGCAATTACTGTTTACTTTGGTATGAAACACTTTCGAGGCGGTAGTTCTTTTGACGCATCCACACTCGATCAGAATGAGAAGGCTGCCGGCTGCCCGTGCCATGTTGCCAAGCCAAATACCAGGTTGGCCAAACTCTCAAGAAGAAGTTTCCAACTATTACCTATCGTATATTTATTGTTTATAATTACATGAAAGCCAATCATATTGAATGTTTAATGTTTAACGAACATAGAATTATTTTGTCCGTAGGCCCATTAGCATAATTTAGTGATTAACGTGTAATTTTGATGGGACGTTTCGATTTCCGAGGTTGGCAAATACTTAACTAGTCAGTTAGCAACTGTACCAATAAGAGATGCAAATAATTATGTTTTCCTAAAATGTAACAATTAAAAATAAATGAATACTTACAGTAGTAAAATAAAATACAGTAGTAAGATTATCTGACATAAAAAATATTAAGTTGGCCCCATTTTATAAGTTGTTACTGAATAATAATATTATACTCTTGAGTCCGCTGGTACACTCGCTCGAGTCACTTTAAGGGCACACAGCACTAAGATTGTAAGCGCCCTATGTTTGTTTTTTGATTGCTTGGGAGAAAACGCATTAATAATATTAATACTTAAAAATTATTAAATACGTTAAAAAATCGATGTTATTATAGCTTAATTTATCGACATGAAATATATAAAAAAAAGTCAAGATTTTTTTCTATGATCTTTTATGCAGTGATTCATATGAATCTGAATCAGGAATTCGTTTATGAAGTCTGCTATAGAATTTAATCACTTTAAAAATGGTTATGACATAGCATGCATAAAAAACTGAAAACATATTTAATTTTATAAATTTGTCTTAAGTTAGATGGAGTAAATTATCATGATTTTCGGATCAATTAACAATAATTGTTGTCAATTTACGAGAAAAGGTAATCGTTGTAAGTGTGTTTTGTGTTTAATTATACGATTGTGTCAATTTCTGACTGTGTAACTAAAGAAATCCTTACACACTCAAAAGAAATGAGATCTAAAAAACGGGCCAGGCTCATCTACCCTTCCACATTTGCGCATTCTTAATTCATAAACGTACAGTGTCCCGTAACAACATCCTTGAAAAGCTTGGCAAAATAGAATTTGCATGACCATTACGTTAAAATTAATTAGAAAAAAGAATTTTGATGAACTATTACGTTTAAATTAATAGTTGCAAATTCTATTTTGCCAAGCTTTTCAAGGATGCTGTTATGGGACACTGTACGTTTATGAATTAAGAATGCGCAAATGTGGAAGGGTAGATAAGCTTGGCCCTTTTTTTAGATCTCATTCCTTTTGAGTGTGTAAGGTTTGGCTGAATTTTTAATAGTTTTTGTTATGTGTGGGATGTTAATATAGGACTGTGTGACTTCATGACCTTGTTACTATAAAGGACTGTGTGACTTCATGACTGTGTTACTAGGAAGTTTCGTAAACGCTTTTTTTAGTCGCGTTGATGGATGAGATTTTTTTAGTTTTTTTGGTATGGGATATCTTTACTTTTGCAAGTGCTTTGTTTTGCCGCATTTTAGGTGATTGTTGTCAAGTTTCTATTGTTTCTTGTTGTTATTATTTACCGTAAAAAACTTATATTAAAAGCTTTATTTCTATGGATTCTGGCTATATTCTTCAACTTTTTCTTTCAAAATGTATACATCCCCACCCGTTTGGTCAGAATTGACACAAATGGCACGAAAATATCGCACAAAAAATCAAAAAACTTTTTTTAAAAGCTTCATTTCTATGGATTCTGGCTAACTTTTTCAACTTTTACTTTCAAAAGGTACTACATCACCAAGACCTAAATGTCCATGTATAATATGAACGTTGTTGCTCCACCCGTTTGGTCAGAATTGACCCAAATGGCACGAAAATATCGCACAAAAAATCAAAAAAACTTATATTAAAAGCTTTATTTCTATGGGTTCTGGCTAAATTTTTCAACTTTTTTCTTTCAAAAAGTACTACATTACCATAACATTAATGTCCATGTATAATATGAACGTTGTGGCCCCACCCGTTTGGTCAGAATCGGCCCAAATGTCACGAAAATATCGCACTATAAATCGAAAAAATCGTAAAAGTACGATATTCATGAGAAATATTTCTTTGATTGTACCCAAAAACAAAACACCTCTAAGATTAGAGATTTTTAAGGTCCCCTCCAATTTTCATCAAGATCGGATATGCCGTTCGCCTGGTAGAGAGTTAACAAATAGACAGAAAAATAAACAAAAAAAAAACACCCGAGCTAAATTTTTTGGGGGTCAGTGAAATTGAAGTCTTCGCTTCGCTCATCCAATTATAGGACTGTGTGACTTTATGACTTTATAAATATAGGACTCTGTGACTTCATGACGGTGATACTATAGGACTGTGTGACTTCATCACTGTGTATCTTTAGGACTACTTACTAACCTCATGGTCTGGTGCAAAAATATTTTTTTTCAGCAACTTCTCTGTCGGCAACAAAATTCAGAATGAAATTCAGGATAACTTTATGACGGCAAAATTCGATGAAACCCACTTGTTCCCAGTAAAAGTTAATGATTCCGATTATCAAAACATCACCACTAAGAAAACACTTTCGAGGGATATTGGTTCAATTCAAGAGCAAAACGCGTCCTATCGTGTTCTAACTGAAGACAACGTCACAAAATTGCACAACTCTGAAATTATGAGACCGAAACGCGACCTCAACCAGTTTTGGCAGGGGTTTAAGGAAAAGGTAGCTTCAAATACAAAGGTGCTGGAGAAAAAGACGAAAGAGCAATTTGAGGAGATGATGGAAACATTGAGTAAAAGTACACGTTCAAAGAGGGACTATATGATGTGACCAGGCAGGAGCGAGGAACAGAACAGGAGAAACAGACGGATGTGACCAGGCAGGCAACCTGACGACCAGTACGACCCAGTTCTTGATTGAAGATCATGGTGAGGATGATAAGTTGAATGATTCTTCTAATTCCACATTGTTTTTGGATAGCGAGACTGACGAAGGCCAGAAATCGTCAATTTCTTCGGAGATCACACTTCCCAAATCTAATGACGGTCAAGGTGAAGAAAACTCGTCAGCTGAAGAACTTGCATCGGAAGAAGAATCCAACGCTCTCAAAGATACCGAAATTCCTGGCAACGGTACCTGGGAACAGGAGACGAATTAATCACTAGGGTAAGCATTTTACGACATTCTCAATCTAACTTTTTTTATTTTAATTCTTGTTCCGCAGACATACATTAAATTAATGTGTCTAGATATGGCAGAAACACTGATTCGCAAAGATGCAAAGTAGTAATTTTTGCCAAGACAAAAATTCCACTGTTTATATGTAAAGCGCAATCAGGTCATTAGCCCTTTCAGTACCGAATTAAATTGGTCAAAATTAAGTTAATTTAAGCAATAATTTAAAATTACAAATTTTTTCTAAAGTTGTTAGTGTTTTTTATACATACTTTCTTTGTATAGTGTTTTTTAAGGAATTTTGGGCAATTTTGGATTTTGAATTCAAGCTTCAATATAGGTACAGATGTAAAATTGATGTGCATTCCTAGAACTAGATTTGTTAAAGATTTTTTTTTTTTTTTTTTTTACATTTTTTGTACTCAAATATGTTGCTTTACTAGAAATAAATTACTTTTCAGGGACAAACCTCGTTTTTCCCATTTTTAGCCTTTTTGCAGATGTTTATTTTCAATCTTTTCTAAAACGGCTTTCATCCAATTTGGAAAATGTTTATATTTTTAATGCACGATGAAAAAAATTGGTGTCTAATTATTGAAAAAAACCTACCTTTTACCCGGATATAAAATTAGAAAGTTAATGTCCGACATCGTGAAAGGGTTTACTTAGTTTTTTTTTTCTCCGTAAATCAATAGATCCCTTTTCTCAATCACAATGAGAGACATATATTCCGATCTCTTTATAGTGTACGTGTTATATCGTACATAATAAATGGGATCTTAAAACGTCAATGCTAAAATATGGATTATTTGTTTAGATATCTAGATATAACAAATAATTAAGAACCTTAAAATGGTCAAGAGGTTGATAATTTAAGAAGGCATTTTCAGGCAAAATAAAATACGTAATTTCGGTTTCAGTCACACTTGGAAACATACACTTAGGCTTGCATTTACAAACTGGACAAGGGAGATGACAAGATCGTCCGAACCCCAGTGATTATATCAGTTTACTAACATGTGTGTACCCTGTTGCAGATGAGTACGAGACGACCCCTACTGAAATGAAGCTCCGATCAGCAACGACCTTCAGACTATGACGACGGCAGCAAAGTCCCGGACTTCTTCTGGTAAAACTCGACTCTCGGGACTCACTGCTCCTCTTCTTTCCACGACTAAGAACTGAAGAAACAAGCATTCAACCATTTCTGTCCATGATTCGGTAATAAAATTTCGATAAACATTAGGCGAACGAAATTGTTATTTATGGAAAAGTATAAAATAGTAAAAAATAATATTTTTGAAAATTTGTAGATTCTATTAAAAAAAATATTTTTATTGATTCTCAACGATTTTGGAATTTCAATATCTTAGCATAGTGTGAGAGTTTTCTAGACACAAAATTACGATTTCCGAATGTTTATAACAGTTATTGCAGATAAAAACAGTTTTCTAAAAAAAAATCGTACGTTTGTTATCAAACTCCAATTTTTGGCTTCATTTATAAAACATTCTAGGCTTCATCAACCATTATCATGTTTCATCAAATTAATATCACTTTCGCAAAATTATAAATTTAGCCTTAATTATTTCTTAAATTTCATTCCACCTTTGACTATACAGTGTTCAATTTTTTTTTTAATTTTTTAGAAAAGGGAATCTTATTTAAAATTTTGTATTTGATTATTTTTTGGCGGTACAAATCTTATCTCCATACCTACCTGCAAACAAGAAAATAATGGCACATTATTCATATTGCATAATTATTTTGACATGTTCTTTGCTTTAAGAATAACATAACGCTTTGTGCAATCTGCAATTGCTTTGAACGCACAATTTCGATTAAATTATCAGGAGGGAAATATCATCCATGTTTTATTCATTTATATTTAAAAACTGCACAATTTAAAAGTTTTATCAAATTTGAAATTAAATACTTTGCAAAACCCAAATTATAACAAAATATTCATAGGAATTTCAGTAAGTATTATTTGTGGAACTAGTTAACAGAATTATGTATATTTATCTTATTTGGAAATATTTAACGGATAACAATAATTAATGGAATATTTTAGTTAGACGGTAGATCATTATTGTTTTCTCAGTGTCATTCACCATCAATAGTGGAGAGGAACTTGACAGTGGTTCTCAGATGAGAATCAAAATGTATGTTTGAGTATGCGCATACACATTATTTATTGAATGTAATGTTCTTAATGAACAAATAAAAAATGTTATTTCATGAAAAATCAAATATTGTTTTTATTTTATTGCTGTGTGGGTGATTTATCTATTTTTAAGAACAAATTATTGGATGAGCGTAGCGAGCGAAGCGAAGATTCCATTCTACTACACTGGAGAAAAAATTCCGGAATGTTTTTTTTTCTTTTTTTCTTTTTTTTTTTTCTTTTTTTTTTGTATTTTTGTCTGTTTGTCCACACGATTCCGGCTAAACCGATACTCCGATTGCAATGAAATTTTATGGAGGCCTTCGAAATCTCTAAACTTAGAACTGCCACGTTTTTGAGCGCAATCAAAAAATTATTTCTCATGAAAATCGCAATTTTACGATTTTTTTTCGATTTTTTAAAAATTTCTTCGACTTATAACACCTACATGCTTTATCCGATTGTAATGATTTTTTCACAGAACCTTAATTTTATGAATTAATATATTCGTGTGAAATTTGAGTACAATTGAAATATTATTTCTTATGAAAATCGAAATTTTACGATGTTTTTCTTTTTTAAAATTACGATAAATTAAAAAAATTTAAAATTAAAATTTATTTTTAATTTAATTTAAATGAATTTAAAAAAAATCTTCTTCTTTTATGATTTTTTCCAGGACAACAGAAAATCCGCATAACACTTGGCTACTCAATGCACCAATAATTACGCTCATCCAACAACGCGGCGGGACTTAAGCGTTTTCCTAGTTTCTTAAAATGCACACAACATAAAATTTTCATTCATTTTCTGAACAGAAGACAAAAAAAAAGTTTGACATCTGTTACAAAATGGAAATAAGAGACAAAAAACCATTTTGTATTTAATCGGTCAAGAGATCGTTTAATTGAATAAGCCTTTTATTAAATGTTTCAATTTTTTTGCATGGCAATTGATACAATAATGGGCAATAATAGGTCTTTAATATTGATTCATTTTGTTCTCGCTGAAGGGCCAGAAAACGAGGAACATAAAAATTAAAATGTGGAAATCGTTTCAGTTTGAGGATTAACATTTTAAAACTGCCAACGTTTGCTTCTGAATGCTTTGTGTACAGCACATATCTGTGATTGAAAGGTTGACGTATGATTTAGAAGCATTTTAATCACTAATCGTCCCATCATTAGTAAAGTCTGGTTAAAAGTAAATTTTAGTAATACGTCTACTACTGCTTAGATCAAAGCATCCTCATCAATAAAAAATTGTGATTTTTCTCAATCTGTCCTTTAAATATCGTATTTATTTATGTGTTTATTTATTCATAAATTTAAAATTTAAATTTAAATTTTTGTTTTATTTATTTATTTATTTATTTATTTATTTATTTATTTATTTATTTATTTATTTATTTATTTATTTATTCAAATTTCAAATTAATTAATCAATATATATTGTTTATTTTCTATTGGCACCGTTTTTTAGAGTCTATTCATTCAGTTATATAAAACTAATTTACAAAATGTCAATACTATTATGTTTTTTTTTATTTTATCCTATTCAGTTAAAAAACTGATTTACAAAGGAGGACAACTAAATAAATCTAATTGCATAGATGCAGACACATCAATGAACTACAGTTAAGTCAACATTTGAAATACTAAAATTACAAAAACAATGTATTAAAACACAATAATTTTGGGAAACAAATTCAAAAAGGATTATTTATGCAATTAATTAATGAATTAAAAATAAAGAAGGAGGGAAAATGAAAATATATGTCAGGTTCCTCGATTTGTTTAGTCGGGAGATCCGTGGTTCGATTCCCGGTTGGGGCGGACTTTTTTCATTTCTGAATTGTAGTAAATAATATATGTCAGGTTGTTTTAAAATTATTATGATGTAACTAAGGACAATATGTTTACAAACACAAGATCTATTTGTCCAAGTGCAATATTCGTTACCTACGGTGATCTCATGCCCAACATTTTGGACCCTGATTCGGAAATTCCGGCTTCGAATTCTGCCACCGGTAATCCCGTCTGAAAGATATCTTCACTCTTCACTGCAGAGCCCTACAGATGTTTGGTATGTATTTGATACATTTTTTGCAGATAAACGAATACTACGCAACATAGAAAAGTTGACCCACCTGCGCCATGTTAATAACAAACCCGAATCTCTCTGCATTTTCTCTGTGGTTCGTTGGTCTCTGCTTTCAATGCAGACGGTCCAGGGTTCGATTCCCGTTACAGGTAGAAGTTTTTTAACTTCTGATTTTCTGATTTTTTATTTAGGACTTGAGTCCCATCAGTTCTTGGCTTAGGAGTTTGTAAACGGTGACTTTGGAGCCGTCTTAGCAATGAGACACACAGTCAATTCTAAGGATGTTCTGAGGTCGGGTGGTGGGGGGAGGATCCGTTGTCAGTGCTGGAGGTCTATTTACTAATTGACAGCGACAGCGACAGCGACAGCGACAGCGACAGCGACAGCGACAGCGACAGCGACAGCGACAGCGACAGCGACAGCGACAGCGACAGCGACAGCGACAGCGACAGCGACAGTGTAAGTGAGAAGCTACACAAGTTTATAAGCTGTATTGACAACAATTTCACATGTAACATTTATAATTCCGTCTGCCAATGTTTCCTTAAGGCTATTGTACCACCTCTGGCCGATAATTTGAAAGTCGAAGAAACATGTCTGAAAAGTTTGCTGAATGAAAGAAGGCCTTTAAATAACAGAAAAAAAATTGTGATTTTTTTTGGGCGGGACATAACCTCACTTTTGGAAATTATATTTAGATTTTTGGACAAAAGTGTAATATACAAGACTAGTTCAAAATTAAATTTTGAGAATCGGTTTTCTGGACATAGTTTCTCAACACCTTTAGCTATAACTTGACTATAGCTAAAAAGTTTTCTGAAAATAACAGTTGGTGTACGAATTTAAACAAACAAATACGAGTTTTGTACCGTTTGACAAAAAATTCCGTACACCAACTGTAATTTTCAGAAAACTATTTTAGCTATAGTCAAGTTATAGCTAAAGGTGTTAGAAACTATGTCCAGAAAACCGATTCTCAAAATTTAATTTTGAACTAGTCTTGTATATTACACTTTTGTCCAAAAATCTAAATATAATTTCCAAAAGTGAGGTTATGTCCCGCCCAAAAAAATTCACAATTTGTTTTCTGTTATTTTAAAGGCCTTCTTTCATTCAGCAAACTTTTCAGACATGTTTCTTTGACTTTCAAATTATCGGCCAGAGGTGGTAATATACAAATTCGAGGTGGCAGTTCTCACTTGCTCTTCTCACGAAAGTTGTCGTTTAGGTCGACTATCGTCGCTTGTCGCCGTCGTTGTCACTGTCAATTTTAGTTTAAATCAGTTTAAGCTTTGTTTCGTTAATAATTTATAAAATTGTCACCATTGTCATAGTTATTATTTACTACAATTCAGAAATTAAAAAAGTCCGCCCCAACCGGGAATCGAATCGAATTTCCCGACTAAACAAATCGAGAAATTGTCAGTTACTTATATTGTAAGTTTACACATTCTTGCCCCCCTCGGCCCCTCTTCCTCCGCGACCCCCTCGAGTTGTTACACCACTGACAATACACTGGTTGCGTGTCACGCTTTCGTGTTGCGACGAAGAGTTTAAGAATTCAGAACTGACGAGAATACTTGATAACTATGTGAAAGAACACTTGCCGAGGTTTCAACTCGCGGTTCGATCGATTCAAACCAAACGTAAGAATCGAACAAATTGTTTCTCGCCAGTAGGGTTTGAAGAACACTCAAGTTAGGTGCACGTGCACCTAGCTGAGAACCAAGGGACAGTCCTGAACACAAGGGAATAGCTTTCAGAATCTATTTCAGGCACTGTTAAAAATGTTTTAGGTTTAAAATTTATAAACTATTTAGTCACGATAAAAACATTAGGTGTTACGGTGACGTTTGTAAATGGCCGGGTGTAAAGTTAAGAAGTTTAAATTTAAAATTTAATACCTAATAGACCAGATCAAATGTCAACGCGAGTGAAATCTATTAATTTTGAGTTTATTGTTTTCTGAATATTGAAATTTTAAAACGTTTACATCTGGTTTGAATTGATGTGTTACAAACTTTATAACTAATGTAATAAATCTCGGGTTGAAATGTTGATATTTAAGAGCGAAATTGAATTGTATTTATTTAGTGCCGATTAAGGTTAAAAGGTTTGAAATTTGATGTGACATAAGACTGGTCATGTCTAACGTCCGACCGTCGAGTGGTTTTAAGGCGATGGGTGGCTCAGTAAAACTAATGTTCATACAAGGTAAGTACTCTTAATTGGATGAGAGTCGCGAAGACTTCAATTTCACTGACCCCCCAAAAAATTAGCACGGTGTTTTTTTGTCTGTTTGTTCGCTCTCTACCGGGAAAACGGCATAATATGCGATCTTGATGAAAATTGGAGGGGACCTTCGAAATTTCTGACCTTAGACCTGCCACGTTTTTTTGGTACAATCGAAGAAATTTTGCTCATGCATATAGTACTTTTGCGATTTTTTCGTTTTTAGTGCGATATTTTCTTGACATTTGGGCCGATTCTGACCAAACGGGTGGGGCTACAACGTTCATACTTTGCATGGACATTAAGGTTATGGTGTTGTTGTATCTTTTGAAAGAAAAAATTGAAAAAGTTTGCCATAATCCATAGAAATAAAGGTTTAAATATAAGTTTTTAAGGTATATAATAACAATTAACAACAAAAAATAGAAACTTGACAACAATCACCTACAATGCGTTCAAAAAGCACTTGCAAAACTAAAGAGATCCCATGCATTTTCAACGTCCATCCACTCAAAATAACTTAGCTCCAGGGGGTGAGTGTGAAGCATAGTCGGGGGTAAAACATTTGACGACCTGCTAGTTAATAAAACTTATATTATCTAGGCTAGTCTACTCAAATAAAATTCAGATTTATAACAAGAAATAGTATCAATCTAATGTTTGTCATGAGATATTAAAATTTTATATCTGGCCAAGGCGCGTGCCACAGGGAATAGCTAGGTGTGCCACTACGTGGCACTCATGCCATAGGTTGCCGACCCCTGGTCTACCTGCTTGGCATCCAGCTTCCCAGTTAAACTTGTATAAACTTGAGGTTTTACAAAACCGTGCAACAAAATATATATTTTTTAAATGTGTTATATTCTGAAAGTGCCTCCGAAAAGTTAAACAAATGAGTTCTGCCATCAATACAAATTTGTTTGTAAGCAAACGGATGTTAGATTTTAAAGAAACAATTAATTACCGGTGTCACAGACCTTGATCCGTTTAAAAGAATATCAATTTAGCACAGACAATTTAACCGTAATAATTCTGGCCTAATTTGGAACCCTCCCCGTGCTAGAACATCTATCTATCACGAAAAAATTATTACTTAGTCGAAGAATTTTTTTTAATTAAATTAAATTAAATAAAAAATTAAGTTTATTTTTTTATTTTTTTTATTAATCGTAATTTAAAAAAAATAGAATAATTGCGATTTTCATAAGAAATGATTATTCGATTGCTCTAAAATTAAACACGAATATATTAATTCGTAAAATTAAGGTTCTGTGAAAAAATCATTACAATAAGATATAGCATGAAGGTGTTATAGGCCCTAAGTCAAAGAATTGTTTAAAAAAAGAAAAAACCTGAAAAATTTCGATTTTCATGAGAAATAAGTTTTCGATTACGCTCAAATTTCACACGAATATATTAATTCATAAAATTAAGGTTCTGTGAAAAAATCATTAGAATCAAATTAAGTATGTAGGTGTAAAAGGTCAAAGAAATGTTTTAAAAATCGAAAAAAATCGTAAAAATTGCGATTTTAATGGAAAATAATTTTTTGATTGCGCTCAAAAACGTGGCAGTTCTAAGTTCAGCGATTTTGAAGGTCTCCATAAAATTTCATCGCAAATGGAGTATCGGTTTAGCCGCAATCGTGTTAACGAACACTCAAAAATAAGAAAAAAGAAAAAAAATCACGAAATTGCGATTTTAATGAGAAATAATCTTTCGATTGCGCTCAAAAACGAGGCAGTTTTTAGTTCAGAGATTTCAAAGGCCTCCAGAAAATTCATCGCAATTGGAGTATCGGTTTAGCCGGAATCGTGTTAACAAACACACAAAAATACAAAAATAAAAAAAACAAGAAAATCGAAAAAATCGTAAAATTGCTATTTTCATGAGAAATAATTTTTCGATTGATTTTTCGAATCGTGCAGTTCTAAGTTCAGAGATTTCAAAGGTCTCCAGAAAATTTCATTGCAATTTGAGTATCGGTTTAGCCGGAATCGTGTTAACGAACACTCAAAAATACAAAAAATAAACATTCAAATTTTTTTCTCCAGTGTATTGAAATGGAATCATCGCTTCGCTCGGTACGCTCGCTACGCTCATCCAAAATCATTTTTTATAAGAGTGCCGTTTATTTATGAAATACTATTCCTCTAGGAATCAAAGATGCTACAAATATCAAGAATAGACATTTGCTACCATAATTTTGATAATACTAGGAAAACGCTTAAGTCCCGCCGCGTTGTTGGATGAGCGTATATGGTGCATTGAGATGCCATGTGTTACGCGGATTTTCTGTTGTTCTGTGAAAAAATCATTACTAAGTTGAAGATTTTTTTAATTAAATTAAATTTTTAATAATCGTAATTTTTTAAAAAGAAAAAAATCGTAAAATTGCAATTTGCATAAGAAATAATTATTCGATTGCGCTCAAATTTAACACGAATATATTAATTCATGAAATTAAGGTTCTGTAAAAAAATCATTACAATAGGATAAAGCATGTAGGTGTTATAAGTCGAAGAAATTTTTTAAAAATAAAAAAAAATCGTAAAATTGCGTTTTTTATGTGAAAAAATTTCCCGATTGCGCTCAAAAACGTGGCAGTTCTAAGTTCAGAGATTTCAAAGGTCTCCATAAAATTTCATTGCAATCGGAGTATCGGTTTAGCCGGAATCGTGTTAACAAACACACAAAAATACAGAAAGAAAGAAAGAAAGAAAGAAAGAAAAAAAAAAAAAACATTCCGGATTTTTTTCTCCAGTGTAGTGAAATGGAATCTTCGCTTCGCTCGCTACGCTCGCTACGCTCATCCAATAATGGCCTAAAAATTGTTTTGTATTGTCCCGAAAACATATTTTTTCTTTTTTATTTAAGTTCCTTTTTCATTTAATCAACTTATTTTCTTTTCAAAATATCGCGAGTTTAAGCGCTCAGCTTTAATTTAATTTTTGTAAACGGCTAATAGCATCGGTACCATATTACTCACGATCGTTAATAAAGAATCAATCAATGAGATGCTTTACGCGTAAATTCTCAATTAATAAATCAGTTTCGATTAAACAAATCGTGAAATCTACGTAATTTACTCAATTCTGGTGAAATTCGTGAATTTTTTCAAAGTGAATGCCTAAACATTTTTCCAACAAAAACTTTCATACAAGATATCAACGTTTTAATCAATGTAAACGCACAGGTAAATTGAGTTTTATCGTTAGAAAGACAGTTTTAATGGGAATTCCTGAATTAAAATCCGTGTTTTCAATTTTCCATTTTTTCACGTTTTGGACTTACCTCTCACATTGATTTATCAGGACTAATTATTAACTCACCTTTAGTGGATATCAGTATAAAGGACCTCGATTGACATTCATTCAAAATTTGGTAATGATATTTCCAACCGTTCAGTTGCAATCGTTAACACTTGAGCGCGTGCTTTTGAGTTGGGGAAAGCTCAGCGCCCCCTCTTAATTATGCATACCTTGCACCTAGGTCTACTTGATCTCCGCTCTAGTAGTAGACATTGACATTGCACCCTTGACAGGTTTTGCATCAGAAATGTAATAATTTCTTCTTGCAGGTATGTGGTACGAAGACCCGGATCCAAATGTAGACTTCTATCTAGAACATTTCGGTCGTGCGACAACTCTGCTCCTTTCTACTAACCCCCGCTACAACATCGCTTTCAGGACATTCAGAACCTGCTACGTCTGGACTCTCATCATCTACCTTAGTCTACACGTCTTTCTCTTTTGCCCTGCCGGAATCTACAACAACTTTAACAAGACGCGTACCATAATGAGTACTCACACTTACATGCTCTTCGCCTATACATTTATCCTGGCGTGTGTGGTGACGTGCTTTCTCAACAAGAAGAGGTTTAAAGTCCTGGATGACATGCTAAACGACATCTGTAGGTCGGAGACCTTGATCGACGATCATCACAGGGAACAAGTCCGCAGGATGCAGTGGGCTTGTGACACATTCGCTCACCACACTCTGAATACGTTTTTACCTTTCACCATCTGCGCCACCGGCTTGTACAGCCTGAAGGTCCTGCTGCCCAGTAGACAGCAGTACTTCAGGTGGGTGTGGGTGTACTGTAACTGTCGTCCCGTCCCGTCGAAGTTTGTCTAAAGTAATCTTCATAAATTGATTAATTTCATGATGATGGTGTTTGTTACTTTTTGTTCCTATAATAAAAATTTTAATTGACATGTCTGTTGACAATCGCCAAATGATAATATCAACTAATATTTTGAACATTCAATTGAATTTAAATATAATCAATTTATTGCATCATTTCAAAACAATTGACAGTTTTCCAATAGATCATTTAACCAAATTTACCATATTGATATCACTTGACATCAACTAATCCCAATGGGTATCATTTCCAGATCCAGTGATGTCAATTGATTTAATTTATGAATCCAAATATTATATTCAGTGAGTTTTCAATTTGAAGGTCAATTCAAATTTTTGCTATTGTCTACTTGTCAAAAAGAATTATAGTTATACATCGAGCTTACTTTTAAGATTTTGCCCGAAAAATATCAATTTTGAAAAACTCCATAGACTTGGACAAATTCACGAGTGGTACAATAAAACCATACCAATACGTAGCATATGTTTAAACAAACAAAGATGCACGAAAACAACGATATGCCTTGTGTAACGAACGGCGCGCGCGCGCTCCATGCAAAACGATATGCCTTGTGTAACGAACGGCGCGCGCGCGCTACATGCAAAGGATTATGGGGAATAGGAACAGCAATCGGGAGAGCACCATCTTTTGTAATTATTTGATTTGATTTATGTGTTTTGTTTTTTCGTTTTTACCGAAGGCACAGACAAAGATACTAACCCTCTGCAACATGGTCCGATTTAAATATGCAGCAGTGATTCGTCGAACGGGAACATATATATTTGTACGTCCCGTGGGAACGTAATTATGGGTCACACCGAGGGATAGTGGTTCAAGTCAAAGAATGAAGTTCCCAACATAACTGTTACAGCTATGTTCACGATAGCTCAGCGTTGATCTAGCACCGATATTTCTTGCAAGTGTTTGTACACATATTTCTCTTTTATACACAAAGGCGACATTCCTTTGCCGAGCATCACCATTCATACCACCCAACCACTACCACTTGTGGCAAGATTATCTGCTGCGGTCTCTTTTGCTGGAACAAATTTGTCTCTGGCTATCCCTGATAAAGTTCAGAAAATGACCGTTTGAAATTTGAAAACAAATCCACCTATCTGAATGATATCCGTTGATGACTTTCACTTTGAACCAAAACTTATTGGTCCTGCCAGTTTATGTCAATTGGCAGAGCCATGTTGGCGAGTGCACCAACAGGCTCACAACTGATATCCCCACGGAAACACAACAGTCGATCCTACGTAGGATATTGGCAGGTAGGGTCGGACATTGGTCATACGTTATTCAACTCATTCCAACGTTGGAAAAATGTTGGATTAAGGGCTGATCTCATCGAAATCATATTGGTTGGTTTTAAGACATTTTTCTACGTAGGATTATCTTTGGTTTAAGGTTTATGTACGGACAATTACGACTGGTTGGTTTATGACGGATGCGGACGTCGGTACAAGGTTGGTATTTATGTGTGTGCCAAAAGATTGTGATCAGTTTTTAAGTCATTTTCCGACGTTGCATCATAGTATCATAGTTGGTTTTCAAATGACCCGTTTTCCACCGACTAAAAAACAAGGTTGTATTTTGATTTGAGACCAACCGCCGGATTACTACGTAGAAAACTTATCTTGCCCGACGGAAATAACTACGTAGAAAACATCATAACAAAAACTTGTAATAATACAGCCAAACCTTACACACTCAAAAGAAATGAAATCTAAAAAAAGGGCCAAACTAATCTACCCATCCACATTTGCGCATTCTTAATTCATAAACGTACAGTTTCCCGTAACAAAATCCTTGAAAAGCTTGGCAAAATAGAATTTGCAACTATTAATTTAAACGTAATAGTTCATCCAAATTCTTTTTTTCTGATTAATTTAAAATGTAATGGTCATACAAATTCTATTTTGCCAAGCTTTTCAAGGATGTTGTTACGGGACACTGTACGTTTATGAATTAAGAATGCGCAAGTGTGGAAGGGTAGATGAGACTGACCCTTTTTATAAATCTTATTTCTTTTGAGTGTGTAAGGTTTGGGTGTATTTTTACAAGTTTTTGTTACGCGTGGGATCTCATTACTTTTTCAAGTTCCATTATAATAACCCTAGTAAAAATATTTGGTTGCCAAATGGTTGCCAAGTGGTCACTAACAGGTCACCAACTAGTTCACCAACTGATGCCAAGTGATCGCCAAGTGATCACCAACAGCAGCCAAATGGTCGCCAACAGGTCGTTTTTGTCTCAAAATACTGCATTGCAGAGTTGGTGACCCTTGCTGCTTTTGGTGACGTTTGGCTGTCATATATTTCTTTTGAAATTTGGTGGCGACCCTTGGTAATCACTTGGTAAACTGTTGGCGATCAAAAATAAGCCTTGGTGATCTGTTGGTGACCGCTTGGCGACCGTTTGGCATACAAATATTTCTACCAGGGAACATACAAAATTTTATCAAAATCGATTAATTTTTATGGTATTACCAATTAACAATAGAATGTAAAATATCAAGTGGTCCAAAGACTTGCTTGTTGTAAACAATGTAGGCGATCATTGTCAAGTAACTATAGTTACTTCTTGATTGTATGCCCGTATGTGGCTTATATTGAAACCTTTATTTGGAAGCCTTCCAACAAACTTTTTCAACTTTTTCTTTCAAAAGGCACTATATTACTATAACCCCTTAATGTTTCGCCGACTTTTCAGTCATCCACGGGATTTATTGACATGTTACTTAACAACTGTACAAGAAATAGAAACAAAGTAAATACTGTCATCTCAATAAGACCAAACAGTTAATAAAAAATGCATATTATTTTACAAAAAAAAAATAGAGTTGTAGCCAATTAACAAAAATAAAACAACAATTTAACAGTGGCGTAACTAGATGATGAAGGGCCCGGTGCAAATACAAAAATGGGCCCCCCCCCATCAGATTTTTTTTTTTTTTTTTTTTTTTTTTTTAATTTATGACATTCACTGCGGTGACCTACCTCGTTGAACCGGTACTAAAATACGTGTAAATATTCAAACCTGAGAAAAATTGAAAGTACTGACTTACCAATGGAATCAGGAACAGCGTTACTTCAGATTTTTTCGTCTCGCCTTTTGCTCTGCAAAAATATCGATGTTTTGCTGAAATCTATTTTCCGAGCTCTCTCTTGTTCAATAGATAAGATTGATAATCCGGTTAGTCTTTCTGACCCATAGTGCTTCGAAGGTACGACTTGATCAGTTTTAGTTTAGAAAAAGACCTCTCAGCACTTGCCGCCGTCACTGGCAACGTAAGAAACATAATCATCGACTGTCACATTAATGTTTACTGTATCGCAAACCGTTATACTTTGTGAATCGTTTTCGGAGGTAATTACATTTGTTGAGCTATCACTCGTAGTAGCATCTGCATAATACTTGGAAACAAAAAAAGAATTAATTTTAGTAAGCTTAGACACTTTCATGTCTTCTTCCCGTTTTACTTTACGTTTTTGAGCGCCACTTGGTCGTTTTAGTTTATTAGACATTGTCACACGCTAAACGGCACCTAACAAACACTATTTGTTCTACACGTTCGCGCACAAGCACTGAAAATCTCGGCGTTTGTTTCGTTACCAACTGAGGTAAAATTTAAAACGCACAGGGAGTCAGTGTTGCAGAAAATGTAGACTTAGGCCTACTCACTACTCGCTTCGATATCTTATTGGCTGAAACAAGATGTCTCCAAGTTTTAGCCAATCAGATTTTAGCAATAAATTGACAAAAATATTCTTACTTGGAAGGGGTTCGAAGCCATAATGTATTCCTATTTCCCAGAAAAGGGTTATTTCTGCACGCTCACAATAGTAAGGGCACACCTAAACACTTCCCTTGAAATTATTTCGATAATGGGACATGTTTTCAGCATTCACGTTTGAACGGCTTTCTTGGGATTGAAGTAAAGGCAAGAAGTGAATAATACAAGGTAGAATTTGTAATTTGTATACACCGGCTACTGGCGCCGAGCTGCATCCTGTGTGGGCCCCCCAGGCCGTGGGCCCCGGTGCAACTGCACCACTTGCACCACCTATATTTACGCCACTGAATTTAACCTTTTTTATGCATATCTAGATAGGAATAAACACTTTCCATATGGCAGGAAAATCGATACTGGGAGTACTATTATTGTAAAATATTGTCTTAACCCTTGTTATTTTTTGTATTTGTTTATTTATTTATTTGTTTATTTGTTTATTTATTTATTTATTTATTTATTTATTTATTTATTTATTTATTTATTTATTTATTTATTCTTTATTTTATTTATTTATTTTTTATTTATTTATTTAAGTGCAGTGTATAGTCAATTAAAATAATAACAATCTCCCTTGTTTGTTTCAGCGTGTGGTACCCCTTCGACCAGACCGCCTCTCCCTACTATGAGCTGGTCCTGGTCATCTCCTCTGTGGTCCTTGTGATGCTGGCTCTCACACTGGTCACTCTCTCCTCCTTCGTCATGTTCGTCTCTCTCTTCCTCTCTGTACACTTCAGGGCTCTCACAAACTCTTACAAGAACTTACGAAGCAACTGCATCCAGACGATACGAGCTCGTCGGGCGCGTGCGCGACAGGAACTGAACCGATGATGATGGCAATTAGGTTCGGTAAGGTTCGGTTGTCCATAGGGAACGTAAGTTTTAAAGGAGGGAAGGCAATTGGTTCTCTCTGGTCTCAGCGCCCATAAGAGTTAGCATGGTAATAAAATGTAACTCGCCGTATCTTTTGACTCAGGCAAAAGAAATCTAAACCAATAACATCACAAAATGCACAATTAAGTGTAGAAGATTATGGCATCCATCTATGCTCGACAACCTTACTAAATTCAAACTATTATGAGTTAAATAGACCCATGTTTGCGCGCTGTCGCAAAATGTACCCCGACTGTGATGCAACCTAAGCGAGACACAGCCACGTTGTGTGCAGCTGTGGCATTCTCGTATTCCACGCGCCTGTCCATTGTTGCTACATTTATTTTGCATTCAAGATTTTGTTGGCACATGTAGGATATTTTACAAGTAATGTATAATCTAATACAACCCAGTGAGCTCACAGTTCCCTTAAAGCAAGTCGAATACCAAATTTTGTGCTGATGACACGGTCAAAATTTGTTTACGTGCTTTTTTATTAGTAGTTTGAAAGATTTGGCAACAGTTAAACGAGTTCACTTCAACTCAGAACAAATGTAACTAATATTTGCGATAGAGCAGAGGTCTGTTTATCCACGAAAAGAGGAAAGATTAAAGTTTCTTACAGTATGAATATAATTCCGGTCCGTGGTCGGGTTCACGCGCTATCGCTTACGAAACATTTAGCACGGGTAAATCGCCTATTCAACGCTGAGGGGAGAGAATCGGACAACGCCCACTTAGGTTCCCTATACACAACTAATTCGTGTCATAGTGCAGGGAGTTAATGATTGGATGAGCTTTGCGAAAACTTCAATTTGACTACCGTGATAAAAATAGTTTGGATGTTTTTTTTTCTTCTTTTGTCTGTTTGTTTGCTCTCTACCGGGCAAAAGACATGTGCGATTTTGATGAAAATTGGAGGGACCTGAAATCTCTGAACGAAGATGTATCAAGTTTTTGGATAAAATTGAATACATATTTCTCATGAATATCGTACTTTAACGTTTTTACTTTTTTTTCATGCGATATTTTCGTGATATTTGGCCCGCGACTGTTCAAACGGCTACTCCGATCTTGATTAAACTTTTGTGTGACAATCGAAAATATATTTCTCATAAAAATCGTATTTTTTGGGCATCGATTGGTCAATATGACCTCACTGCCCCGCACCTTTACGCAGCTGGCACAGCGAGGCACTTTCGGTTGTCTGTCTCTCTCGGACTCGCAGGATCACAGTCGGTCGCCTCGCATTGTTTAACTCTTGCTCCTGCCTTTATAATCAACGATTGGTCAATATGACCTCGCTGCCCCGCACCTTTACGCAGCTGGCACAGCGAGGCGCTGTCGGTTCTCTGTCTCTCTCGGACTCGTAGACTCGTTGACTCGTAGACTCGTTGACTCGTAGACTCGTTGACCAAACATTTTTGTCCAAAACTAAAAATATTTATTTAGAGCCAACTATACGCAAATGGTCTAGTTTTTCTTCATAATTTCATTTCAATTAAATATTTCGAATTTAAGAAATTAACTTTAGGGAGATATCATTACTATATCCGGAGATAGCACCCTATGCTGTTTTGGACAACATGAAAATTTTCGTTCCTTTATGGGCATGTGACTATTCAAATGAAAGGTCATGATGAGTAGATTAAAAATATGTAATTTTATGCATATGTTAATAATGCATTTTGGGTCAAATTTGTCAAAAAAACACTCGAAAAACCTCGCTGTGGGAAGCCGCATGCCGTAATCTGAAATTATGGTCACACCGTTTGATGTTTTGTTTATATTTAGTTTGAATAAATATAATTAGCATAGTTTTTATGTATTTCGATCAAAAACTATGTATTTGTTTAATTTAAATTGTTTAAAAGTTCCGAAAATTTTGTATTATTTATGCAACTACAGAATAAATTGCATGTATACGACTTTTTTTCATTGAAATATTCTATATTAGTGTTCTGTATAATAGGATAAATTATAATTAATTAACTGAATCATTTAGTCTTAAAGAGGCAATCGGTATTGAAGCAAAGATAAACATATTAAGCTGGCTACCATGCAATATAGGTACAATTTGCCTGTACAAATCCGTGCAATACAAATTATAATTTACAAAAATCTACACAAGTTAATAGTTTCTATTACTTTTGAATATGTTATAAGTGAGATGCATATTTTTTATCATCAATAAATTTCAATTAATTGATGTATATAATAATACATATAACTCAAAGGACCAGTATATTATATACTACTTGGCATTATTTTGTTGTGTAATTCGTAGCAACATTATAAAATGCTCATAAGCAGGTTATTATATACAAAATCTTTTACTGACAACATTTTAGTAACCGCGCTGTCCAAATAAATGATGTTATTTTATTATTATTTACCATATTTTCTTGCTTTGTGTTAATTGGCCATAAAAACATTAGTAGTCCGTTGTATTGAATTATCATTTAACTCGGGTACTAGATTAACGCCCACTGCGACCCTGCATCAGAACTGATAAAAATCACTTCAAAAAAGGAATAACATGTGGGTTCTATTTATTTATTTAACGTCTCATATTCAGTTAAAAACTGATTTACAATAATATTGTGCGTGTGTGCTTACGCACATTATGTAGATATCTAAGGAGAAATAGTTAGGCGAGCGACAGTAGACACAGATTGCTTCTATTGATAGTTAGCTTCGTTCATCATTCAAATTATCAAATAGTGCACATTTATATAATTTATCTATATATTTTTTTATAACATGTTTTTTATTTCGTTAAATATATTTTCCCGCTTTGGCTTCTATTATGGACACATAGTAGGGTTTCTCAACAAAACCCATTTAGGGTTATTCGGTTACAAGTTGACATCACAGAATACCATGCAATACGCCATTATGCATGAACCATTACATTGTTATTAAAAGTGTGGCATTAATGCTACCTACCACTGGTATTTAGCATTACAAGACTTGTAAACGACAAGTTTAATAAAGATAGGGTTGCATCTTAGTTGATCACCTAGTATAATTTAAACTTTATACAATATTTTAATGTCTAGTAACATGATTTACATAATTTCTCATGTTCTTTAATCTATACTCAATGCTAATATGCAGCATTTTAAACTATTTTAAAAATAAAAATAAATTCCATGTTTTAATTCAAATACAATCAACTTGAAATCCCATCGTGGGTGTACCCACCAACATATTGAAAGTAAACAAGCCACATCTAAAGCATAGCAGCTATAGTGATTATTATTATACATTTGTTCTTGTTACACCAACCAAAGTGGATCAATTCGGTCATAAATGGCATTCAATTTAATGCTGCTAGATTTAAAATAAAGATTTGTTTGTCATCGTTTGTTCAACCCTACAAAGTAAAATAATTAATTTAATTAGACCACAAGTCGATAGGGTACAACGCAAAATGTCAATGTTTGGTTCATTTACAAGCAAAATTAGTAATTTATTATTGTTTACGGCTTACGCGGTGAAATTAATTTACTTCTGGTGGGTATACCCACCAAAGTTAAGGCAGCTTACAAGCTTAAATATAAACTCAATGTATAAAAGTATCTAAAATTACCTTTAGACCTTCCGCCCTGCGTACGGGAAGTTTTACGAAGACCGCTTACGATCGAAATTTAATATTTTTCACTTTTACAGTGGGTACTTTGGTCGCCCCTGGTAGTTACACCCACTAAAACCATGACGGATAACAAGTGGAAATCAAAAGTCAATACATCAAAGTACCTAAAACCACCCTCAGACCTTTGGTCCAGTTGTAGGGAAGGTTTAGGAAATTTTATTTATGATATAAATCGACAGATATGTATTTTTACTATGGGTACTTCAGTCATCCCTGGTGGGTACACCCATCTAAACCATTTTATCTTACAAGCATAAACTTACACTAATATATTAAAGTACCTAAAACCACCCTCATACCTTCCGCCCTGCGTATGGGCAGGGGAAAGACCCCTTTGCAACCAAAATGATTATTTTTCATTTTTAAAGTAAGTATTCTGGTCACCCCTGGTGGGTACACCCACCAAAACCGTGACGAATAATAAGCAGAAATCAAAATTCGATAATATATAGAAGTACCTTAAACCACCCTTAGACCTTCGGCCTAGGTGTGTGGCAGGTTTAGGAAAGTCCATTTACGATAGAAATTGAAAATTCTTTATTTTTTCGGTAGGTACTTTGGTCATCCTTAGTAGGAACACCCACCCAAACCATGATATCTTGCAAACTAAACTCAAATTAAATATATTTAAGGGCGTCAAACCACCCTTAGACCTTCCGCTCTGCGTAGGGGGGAGGATTGTGTAGGCCTCATTACCACCGAAAAATTTTATTTTTTAATTTTACAGTGGGTACTTTGGTCACCCCTGGTGGGTACACCCACCAAAACCGTGATGGCTAACAAGCGGAAATCGAAAGTCAATATATAAAAGTACCTAAAACCCCCCTTAGACCTTCCGCCCTGCGTAGGGGGTGGTTTGTGAAGGCCCCATTACCACCGAAAATAATTATTTTTTAATTTTTACAGTGGGTACTTTGGTCACCCCTGGTGGGTACACCCACCAAAACCGTGATGGCTAACAAGCGGAAATCGAAAGTCAATATATAAAAGTACCTTAAACCACCCTCAGACCTTCCGCCCCGGGGGGGGGGGAGGTATACCTACAGTTGGCTCAAAGTCTACCACGCATTGTTTTACTCTTGCTCCTGCCTTTATAATCAACGATTGGTCAATATGACATCGCTGCCCCACATCTTTCGCCGCTGGCACAAAGGCGCGTGTCGGTTCTCTGTCTCTCAAGGACTCTCAGGATCACATTCACAGTCGGTCGCCTCGCATTGTTTTACTCTTGCTCCTGCCTTTATAATACATAACCTGTAGGCCTAGCATCTGTAATGACGACACAAAGCAGTAATCATTGGTGATCAATAGTTAACCAAAAAGCGTTCAGCTAATTAATTAACGCGACTATAAAAAGCGTTCGCGAAGCGGCCTATTTTAGCAACATGTTATTGTTGATCTTCACTACTGCATGTCCTCATTAAATTTATCACATGTTAACAGAAATAGCATAATAATCTTAACAGAAGTGTATGTGATATATTATTACTGGTGGTGTTTTTATTAATAAGGATACCAGTGAATTAAAGCTATGCATTCTTCAGCGTTGTTAAATTATATTACTTTCATGACCAAATATCAAATTAAAGAGCCTAGAATCCACTCTGGTTTCTATTCTAATCTAGTCGTAGTTGAACATGTCCCGTCTGTTCCAGAACTAGGAGACAGATTGAAGACTCACCACTTAATGTTTCTTTCAGATGATATGAGATATAGGGAAAGGTGAGTGTACGACCCCCCACCCCCCTCCTAAACGCGATCGCCGTCGTCGCTGTTTTCACTGCCTGTCCCTTCTCAAACTAATCTTATCTTGTGTTGACAAAGTTTACAATGTGATGGTATTGTTTAAGGTGTTCTTCGATATATTTGAGGACTCTTAGAAAATGATTTTTCCCTTTTTTGGCTTAGTCCAAATCACTTGAAGGGGATTTTACCACAACAAATTTTTTTACCACATAATCGAAGCACAAAACCACACTAAAATGATCCTTTAAAATTGATATCATGTTCCTGTTATTTTTCACGAAATGTTGAATCTTTTTGATCCTGAAATTTGTGAAAACGTGAATTTTGGTGAACTAAGATGACTTAAACTTGGATAGATACTATAGCATCGTACAAATCTAAAATGAAAATTTAGAAAGTTGTGACTTGAAACTGTTCACAAATATACTTTTATACAAATATGCGTTCCGAGATTACACCCCTTCTTGGTATTGACATATTTTGACCGTACTACTTGCCCAAATACAGAAACAAAACAGAAGATTTACAGAACAGGTAGAGTACGTCAATGATGGCCAATATTTTTTGGACAAAAATCCTCTTAGGTCATGGGGTATAAAGATCCTCCCAATGTAATTTCTTTGGTAGATTTTCGCGGATGGGACCTAGTTCGAAATTAACAAAGTTTGTCATTTTTTCGGGTAAAGGTGGACCCAATACTTTGTAAATTCGTAAATATTTTGCTCAAATGAAGTATTATTTCTTGAGTTTTACTTGTGAATATTCCTTTGAATATCCCGGTGTCGTAAACTATACTTCTAGTTCTTCTTTTGTGTGCAGGATTGGTGCATGTATGTGTTGTTTCTTAATTTTGTCAAAATCGGTCCAAGGGTTTGGGCAGCAAGGCATCCGCAATTCCTCCCCCCCCCCCCCCCGTGGGGAGCAATGCCCAGGGTGCATTGCATGACCCTCTTCAGGTTCAGGTGTCTAACTAGGTGATTTCCGAGGGCTGGTGAAGAGTACTCAACCTCTGGTATTCGCATTAACGACTATAAGGAAAACCTAAAAAAAAAAAAAAAAAACGGGATTGCTGGTTCCGACGGAATTTGAAACCGGGCCACCCGAATCAGAGTTTGAGCCCAGGCGCGTAGGAACGTTTTGTAATGTAGGTTAAGGGCAAACTTATTAGCAGAATATGTGGGCGGAAGCTATGGTCTGGGGAGAAGCTCCAGCCGCCGGAGGCCCTTGCGCTTAAGGCGAAAAAATTCAGATAATACAGTTATTTCGTCATGTTTTAACTGCACTCGATCTCTGTAAACGATGTTTGACAGCAACAATCTGCGATCTAAAACCTAAAAAATAGCCGTGAAGTGGTCCATTTTAGTAAATTTCAGCTTATAATTTTTTATGAAATGACGAAGCATACAGCAAACATATTCGTTTTTCCAAGGTGACTGTTGTTATCAAATTTGTTGAATATTTAATGCATTGTTGTAATATTACTATTTCAAATATTTACTTAAATGTAGTTCATTGTTGTGTCTGCATCTATGTAATTAGATTTATTTAGTTGTCCTCCTTTGTAAATCAGTTTTTATAACTGAATAGGATAGACGTTAAATAAATAAATAAATAAATAAATAAATAAAATAAATAAATAGTATAAGTGTATGTGCATATTTACTACGGAAATTCTGGGATTAATATTTAGCTCGCGTTTGTTTTTCTCCCCCTTGCCTCCACCCCCCCTGGGCCAGACTTGGGGGGGGCATGCCCCCCCGGTTTCTACGCCACTGCTCGAGACAACACTGTCGGTTCCACAAACATTTGTTGTGTACAAACCAAGAAGGAGAATAAGAAAACATAAAAACAAAGACGTAATCAAACCTCATTCTCATGGATATAGCAAATTTTTACATTGATGTTCTTGTATTTTAACTAGGCCGCTTCGCGAACGTTTTTTCCAGTCGCGTTGATGGATGAGCTTTTTTTGGAAAATGTATGTTCAATAATTACGTTTTTAAGTGGAATCTCATTACTTTTTCTATAGTTACTTGATATTATTTGTTAATTATACACCTGTAAAAGGCTTATATTAAAACCATTATTTCTATGAATTTTGACCGACATTTTCAAATTTTTCTTTCAAGAGACTCTACATCACCATAATATTTATGTCAATGTAAAATATGAACGTTGTAGCCCCACCCGTTTGGTCAGAATCGGCCCAAATACCACGAAAATATCGTATTAAAAACCGGGGGGAAAACGTAGAAGTACGATGTCTATAAGAATATTTATTCAAGTGTAATCATAAAATATATAATTTCAGTGATTTTAAACGTTCCCATAAAATTTCATCAATATCGGAGTAGCCGTTTGCCAAATATCACGAAAATATCTCAATAAAAAATGAAAAAAATCGTAAAAGTACGATAATCATAAGAAATATTTGATCGATTAAACCCAAAAACGTGGCAAGTCCAAGTTCAGAGATTTCGAAGGTCCCCTCCAATTTTCTTCAAGATCGCATATGCCGTTTTCCCGGTAGAGAGCGAACAAACAGACAAAAAACTAACAAAAACAAAACACCCGAGCTATTTTTCTTGGGGTAACGTAAGTGAAAAAAAAACACAAAGTGAAATTGAAGTCTTCGCTTCGCTCATCCAATGAATTCGCTTTTCGGTTCACTATTTGAATCCATCCGAATGTTTTTTGTGTTAAAGGAGTAATTGGCAATTCAAAATATTTAACAATAGAATTCAATATATTTCATCGTCTTTTAATTTTGGGAACTAGAGAACTTGGAGCTGGACAACATAACAAGAGTAGATACAATAGTGATATAATATTAATCTCATAAGTAATAAGTATAAACAAACTTTATTTCACTAAAATCGATTGTACATAATTCTGAGCAATATATTAAATTAAATTAAACTGATGCGTTGACATACTATTGTTCAGATTATCAGCTTTTATGCAACTTGTTAACAATCGAATTTATTTCAATGTGATGTTAAAATGTTACAACTCAATTAAATGCTGTAGTCACCAGTTTTAACTTAATAATTCTTATATGTTATAGTTAAAATACATTAATTTATAATAAATTGAATGTTTTCCGTAGTGGATGTCGTCTTAAGGTTTTGAGTGAGTTCTTGAGGGTAACATGATAATATATTAAAAGCTTTTAAGTGGATAAAAGCACTTTAATATATTAATACAAACAACGGTAACAGCGGTTGTTCATACTTTGTGTTCTGTTTAACATGTGGTCAATATTTCAGCAGGAATCACTGACGTTTGAAGAAGTTTTCTTGGTTGAATTTTTCGGCAAAGCTTTCAACATTTCAGTGTTTGTTGTGTGAGTTTAGCGAGTTTTACACTGGTTAGTTAAAAAAGTTAATTAGAAAAAGTGAAGAGAGTAAGTAACTGTTTGAAGCCTTTACACTGGAAACTCTTTTGAGCAAAGACAAAAGCGTTGTCTTCAATGGCCACAGAGAGACCAAACGCGATCAACTCTTCAAGGTCCCTTTTTCATCACTTCTCTCTTGTCGAGCAGTGTCCAACATTGGAAGACTTTGTACGTTTTATTCTTCAACTTCTTGGGAATGTGTAGGCATCTTGAAAAGTTCCATAACGACACCCTTTGTAAAACCTCGAATCTGTATTTGCTGTAGAATTGCTATGAAACACTTCAAAGCAAGTTAAAATTGCTCTAATTATCGAAAAGAGCAGATTCGAGGTTTTTATATTCAGGTTTAATGTCTCAAATTGTTGCAACACCTCGAATCTGCTCTTTTCGATAATACGAGCCATTTTAACAAGCTTTGAAATGTTGCAAAGCAATTCTTCAGCAAAAAAGATACAAGATTTTGCAATAGGGTATCAAATCAATAAACTACATGCCTACTCTACTTCCAAAAAATTACTTTCTCTTCCGGTTTGTCTCCTCTAACTTTCCAACTTCCCAGTCCAAGATCCGTCTCCAATCGTTCAGCTCTGTCTGCAGCCACCCAACGAGGTTGGTGCAGGTCATCGGGTGTGATACACTTTCCGTCTTGAAATATGTCCGTGGCGTTGGAACATTTTATCAACCATTGCTGTAGAACGCCACCAACGCTCACGCATACATAGTAGATGTTGGGGTTCTCTACCAAAGCACCAGACTGCAGTTGTGTTTGGCACTTGGGTACCGGACCTTCTTTGCATACTCGGTGATTGGAATTGAAGCGACAAGTACCAGATAGTGCATCATACGCTGTCGTGCCGGTGCAATTACGTTTTTCACCAGCAACAGCTCGAAGATCTTCTGATAAAAAAGGTTTTTTGGTGGTGGTTGAAGAGGTAGTGGTAGTGGAAATGGGTGGATCTGGACAAAAGAAATACGAATGGCAGTCGTTGGGGTTGGGGAAATTACCCAAAACGGTACCGTGACATGTGAATTTATCTGGGTCCACTCGATTGCAGGTTGTCACTCCAGCAACGCAAGAGTTGTTTCTAGCGTCGCAACTTGAGCCATTTGCACAGATCTCAACATCATCATAGACACCACCTCCCAGACAAATCTGCACTCCCGTACAATTTTCCTTGCACGACAAGGTGCCGAACTGGCAGGTTTCATAGGGATCAATCATGTCCTTGATGAAGGACAGATTTTCTGGGACCTCATCTGCTTCAGATCGTCCAGCCTGGAAGACAGAGACTTACATTACTTCATGATCTCATTTACACCATTAGGTCTGAAACACATTTCAGCATGCAATGGTTTAAATCAAAGAGGGGCTTTTACCTCAAATATGTATTATAATAGAAAAACGCCAAAGTTGCTATAAACGAGTTAGTGAGCCATATGTATGAGTAACCCGTAAAATTCCCTTTCATCCGCCTACCTTAGGCTGGATCCAGCATGGGTCTTTTCTCCCTACCATAGACTGGAGTGGCGCATTATGACCTTACATGTTGACATGCCCTTATACCAACTGAACTCAAAACCCTAACATTTGAATTTCTATTTAAACCTTATCATTTATATATCAATCAACTTAAATGCAAATGTTCCCGGTTACTCAACAAATGACCGGCTCACTCGTCTTACGACGTCTTTGGCGTTTTCCTTGTCTAGTTGGCTAAGGCGCCCTGATACCCGCAATGTGTAAGACATGGGTTCAAACCCCTTTTAGGGAAAGATTTTTTAATTCCTGGATTGTATTTTAAAATGTTAAAACATGTTTTGAAATGCATACAATATGGGAAACATAGCCGGAACAAAATACGTGTGAAGATTGCAAGGCTTACTCAATCTCCATGGGGAATTTCTGGGAACCTTGAGCGTGCAAGATTCGATACACCTTGGATCACTGCATGCATTCACAGCCTGACAAAAAAAGATTTCTCCAAGAACAAAATCAATGTCGTTAAATTTAATTTTTCCAATTTTCAGCCTCTTTTTCAATTAATTATTGCTTGTAACCTAAATCGCTACGGATTTTTCTGATTTTGGTAGAGCAATAGATTCAGTGATTCGGCTGATTATTATGAAATATATTGTATTCCATACAATTTATCCATAATATCCATAAATTAATTAATAACAGTTTTTTAACACAGGCCTACATTAATTCATGCATACGCCAATTCAATAATATTTTTGCAGCGTAGCTAATTGATCCATTTGAGTAACAATGAAGAAGTAAGACAAATAGATGATTTAACAATTGCGCAAATATTAAAGACATATTGATTCATAGCAATTGTCGTAAAAGTTTGCCCCGACCCTGGGGCGAACCCCAGTGGGGGCCTGTCCTTAAGGCTATTCGACCGCGTTTTTCTATTCTACAAAATATGCTACAAAGTAAAAATATTGTGAATGTCTTTGAAACCTGGCTATTTTAGAAAATCAAAACTATTTTTTTCAATTTTTTCTGATCCGGTACACAGCCAATATCGCCACCTCAAAATAATTTCAAATTTCAATTCGCCAGGGCACACCATTCAACGTAGGGTGTTGTGCTTTTGTGACAATAATTTTCAACTGGTTTTCTATAGGATGACTGAGAGATTTTTTTTAACAATTGTCTTCCCAGTGAATTTTTTCGTTTGGCGATATTTTGTACCGATTTGTACCGCCAAACGAAAAAATTCGCAGGAACGACAATTGTTTTAAAAAATCTTTTTTCTCTCAGTCAGCATATAGAAATCCAGTTGAAAATGAATGTCACAAAAGCACAACACCCTACTTTGAATGGTGTGCCCTGGCGAATTGAAGTTTGAAATTATTTTGAGGTGGCGATATTGGCCGTGTACCTGATCAGAAAAATTTGAAAAAAAATAGTTTTGATTTTCTTAAATAGCCAGGTTTCAAAGACATTCACTTTATCTTGACTTGGTAGCATATTTTGGAAAATAGAAAAACGCGGTCGAATAGCCTCAAAGCGGGTTTATGCTTAAACACCTTATGTTCATTTTAAGACTTGTTCGGGTATAGTCTGTCTTTCATCCAGACCTACAGAAGTTTGCGTCCTAAAATGCCAAGGAACTCTATGTGTCACTCTAAACCCATTGTTATAATACACTCTAATTTAGTTATTATTACCAATACAGAAATGATATTCATTCACATTAATTAAGTGAAAATGCATTGGTCATCATTGTATACACTAACGGCCAATGGTAACCTTTAATGACCATGAGCTTTATTTAAATAACGAACCATCAAGTTGTACATACAAAGGATGGTTATAAATTTAAATACATGCTTGCAACAAACCTGTTATAGATACAAATTCAAAAATCGCTTTAAAAATTTTTTAAGCAGGCGTTAAAAATAGCATTGTACTCCCCTGCACAAACAACAGCTATCAATGAAAACCACTGTAAATATTTAAATATCTAGCCACAAAGTAACACGATCAAAAAACATCGAACAAGAATTACAGCAGAGTACGAAAATCATAATCGATTAAACGCCAATATTGGGATGAAACTCTTTAGAGTATGTGATGGATATTTGTAATATTAATGTTTTGGACTGTTCATTGAACCATAATAAAAAAAGACCGAGATAAACAATATTTCGATGACATCCGTCGCCAAATTTAGTGTACAACCCAAATTCTGTGACCATTTTAATTGTTAATCATGTTACTTGAAGGAGCTATTACCCCCAAAAATTATGTTTACCACATAACCTATTGCATAATACAGCATTAAAATGACCGTTTAAAAATTATATCTTGTAACCGTAACTTTATACGAATTTTTCGACATTTTGATCCAGAAAATTGAGAAAATTGACGTTTTGAGAAATTTCTTAAATCGGCTTAAACCTGCTTCTTTTTTGTTCTACAAAGATACTAGAGCACCGTTCCAATCTAAAATGTCCCTTTACAACATCGTGTCTTGTGTCAACTGTGCACAAATATGCACTCAAATACGCAAAATTAAGCATTCCAAAATCACAGCCCATCTTGGTGATCAGCATATTTTGATCGAACCACTTGCCCAAATTACAAAACAAAATAAAGAGGATTTAGAAAAGCATGTCCAATACGTGAATAATGTTTAATATTTGTTTGGATCAAAAGCCTCCAAGGTCACGTGGCATAAAGATCGTCTCAATGTTATTTCTTACGGGAGATTTTTACCGATGGGACCTAGATCGAAAAAAATAATACCAAGCTATATTTTTTGGAGGGGTCATTGTGGACCCAATACTGTTGATGTTAATTTTTTAATTCATAACAAGTTATCCTGAATGAAATAAATATATTGAGTTTAGCGGGTGACGAATACCCCTTTAATATAATTAAATTAAATAATAGCAAACAATGCTTCTTACCAGAGTGAGAAGCACCGACACAGCAACAAGTCGCCACAACATGTTAGCTTGCTGATACTTTAACACTTTCAAACAAGCAATGATAAACTCAAGTGCAGGTGTCTTCTTATTTATACCATCTGGATTACGCTGACAACAAATTATGAAAAACCAAGCGGTAATATGACATTGGAACGTTATCAGGTCCGTAATGTGACATTGTTCTTGAAACTTTTGCAAGCCACTTGTCTCGCTGATATTGGGACATAATAATTATGACGTAATCAACGTTATTTATCAAAATGAGTGGGTGATGAATGATAAATGGCCAAGGATAACTTTCCGGCGAATTATTGCAAATACAAGGTGGACGAGATTATTATTCGGATGTTAGGGATTATCTTTCTAGGTCTAAGTGATTAATTACATTTCACGTCATTTTTATCCAAACAGTCTTTTTTTTAAGAATGCTAATTGAAAGGTAAAATCCAGGGTTGCACGATAAAATCAACTTCTAGATATTCAGATGGTGATGTTTATTACTGTAAGCGACCTCGCTAAAGAATTTTCAAGGTAGTTCTGAGTTTTAAACGAAACTTAGAATAAAATACTAGAGAATTGATGGTTCCAAATATTCCCAAACTACTCGAATATGTTGAAAAATAAAATTGTACACCATTCACAGTGAAGAGTATACAAAAGGCTATATACAGCATACAGCAAACGCGATACAGCACACACCACAATCAATAAACCCATACACCATTTTACGCACAAATACAGCGAAAACAGTACACCATACGGGATACGAAGTACACATATACATATACATTTAAAAAAATATATTTGGTTGGTTATCGCTCACTTGTCGATTGCATCGGGGCCTACAGGGTTGGCTTGGTCGCTTTGATTTACTGTCCCCCACTGAAAATCGTTTATAAGACTGAGTGGGTAGACACTAAATACGAATTTAATTATTTATTTATTTTTATTAGAAGTATTTATAACTTTTGATAAGAGTTAAGTCCATATTATCTTGGCTAAGGATTGAGTAAAGGTAAAGCGGTGACTTTGGAGCCGTCCTAACAACGGGGCACAATACATTAAGGTTGATTTAAATTTATTTTCTTAGAATCTTCAACTGGGGTGTACACTGTACAGTGAAGTTATGTAAAGTATGAAATCTTGAGGACATATTTTGGCTCCAATATGCAATTACAAAAGGGAAAACAATACGGAAAAGGGTAATGAGGACTAGAAGTGTAATGGTGTTCCCGACTCTTCCTGTTGACAAACAAACAGGAAGAGTCAGTAGATTTCAATTTTCCCCCAGATTATTTGGTAATGAGATAAATCGTAAATCCCAAGTTTCAATCATGTGATTATTACGAAAGATAACAGGATATCACAGCACAATGGCACGATAAGGAGTGTGAAAGAATGGGAAACTACGTCTTAAAATAATGTTGATTTAATATGTTTTGACGGTTATCAAACCAATTATCTTACGAATTCAAATTAATTACAAACTTATGTAATTGATTTCATTTGAAGCGATACAAGACATAGTTTAGTTTTCTGTTCTTATTGTTAAACACGTTGATGCTGACGTTTGGTATTACCTTGTGCTGGGTATATATATATAACAGTGTATTATTGATTGATTATTGATTGATTATTGCTTAACGTCTCATATTTATGCACTTTGGCTAATCGAGACGATGAGTGGTGATAGATGAGGATGAAGTATGGACAAGGGAGGAGGGGAAACCCGGTACCGGCAAGTAGCCTACTCCTTTCGAAAAGTACCACCGACAGGACGGTGTAACTTTGACAGTCATATAGGTTCCTCCACTAACCCGGACTGCCGAGCAGACGTCAAGGAGAACGAAGCCGTTACACTAGCTTTCGAACCCTCCATCTGCTCTAACCAGCGGTATACGTGAGTTTCAGGGCATAGCGGTCACCCACTCCACCCTTGACCACGTCCGATTCTGCTTAACTTCGGTGTTCGAGAGGGAACCGGTTAAACGAGCTCGGCTAAACCACTGGCTGGTGTATTATATACTAGGAAAACGCTTAAGTCCCGCCGCGTTGTTGGATGAGCGTAATTAGAGGACCTGGATCTTATTAATTACAGAAGATAAAGCGGCGTTAAGCGTAATTGGTGCATTGAGTTGCCAAGATTTATGCGGATTTTCTGTTGTTCTGTGAAAAAATCATTACTTAATTGAAGATTTTTTTAAAAATTAATTTAAATTAAATAAAAAATAAACTCTTATTTCTAATTTTTTTAATTAATCGTCGTTTAAAAAAGAAAAAAATCGTAAAATTTTGATTTTCATAAGAAATAATTATTCGATGGTGCTCAAATTTCATACGAATATATTAATTCATAAAATTAAGATTCTGTGAAAAGATCATACAATTGGATAAAGCATGTAGATGTTATAAGTCAAAGAATTGTTTAAACAAAGAAAAAACCCTTAAACTTTCGATTTTCTTGAGAAATTATTTTTAGATCGCGCTCAAATTTCACATGAGTATCTAAATTATCATAAAATTAAGGTTCTGTCAAAAAAGCATTAAAATCGGACAAAGCATGTAGGTGTTATAAGTCGAAGAAATTTTCAAAAAATCGAAAAAAAATCGTAAAACTGCGGTTTTCATGAGAAATAATTTTTCGATTGCGCTCAAAATGTGGCAGTTCTTCGTTCAGAGATTTCTAAGGTCTCCATAAAATGTCATTGCAATCGGATTATCGGTTTAGCCGGAATCGTGCTAACAGACAGACAAAAATACAAAAAGAAAGAGAGAAAAAAAAAACATTCCGGATTTTTTTCTCCAGTGTAGCGAAATGGAATCTTCGCTTCGCTCGCAACGCTCGCTACGCTCATCCAATAACTTCATTACCTCAGGTAATAGTTTTATAAACAATTTTTTTAAAGTAAGTGGAGAATTTGTAGTACGTGGGGAGTATAGTAGCATGCGATCGAAGGATTCAACCAGAGATGGGAAGAAGGACGCAGCAAGCAGTTGGGTTATTCCAATCTATCCAAGACCTCATATGGAACAGAAGTAGGTACCGAAGAAGTGCAAGGTTACCATCTACCAGACCTACTTTGTTCCAATACAGACATATGCAGCAGAGATTTGGAATATACTAATTCAGTAAATGAGATGAGAGCCTTGTGCAGGCTGTAGACATGAAGGTTTTGAGCAGCATTGAAGGTAACACTAAATGGGACCGAATACGGAATGAGGATGTCCGAAATCAAGTAGGCGTGAGAAATTTAATGGGGCGAATTGGAAAAGAAGATTAAAGTGGTTCGGACATGTCAAAAGGATGGACAGGGATCCATTACCGAGAAGATTGATGGAATTGGATATTCCTGGTAGGAGACGACCCAACGCAGAGTTGGACGTGCAACAGATAAAAAAATGATGATGACTTATTTATTTAATATGAATTGATTTGATATTTGTAATACCGGTCCTCCACTCCAATTTGTGCTTCCATCATATCGATAAAAAAAAGTGTGACGGATCCATCGGTTTAAAGAAAACCATTTTTTAAAATTCCTTCTAGTGACCCAATGTCAAATGATCATTGGAAGATAAAATGTTCACACCATTTGATTTAAGTAATATGGAATAAAAAAATAAGTGATTTTTTAAAATCACAACTTTAACATAATCAAGATTTTACTACTACCCTTTCATTGTACTGTAAACACATCCAGTAGCCCTATGGTTGAAAGAAAATACAACATAAAGCCACCAATCAATATGGCAAAAATGTTTTTAAAGGGATACAAAATTTACAATGCAATGTCGTCATCAGAGGAAAATTGATAATAATTATTAACTTTAATAAAGTAATAATAAATTGTATTTAGAGTCTACCTACTCAGTTATATAGCTGATTTTCAGTGAGGGACAGAATCAAGATTTAGTTTATAATATACCGGTACTTATGTTTGACACAACAATATCAATGATTGAGTATTGCAAAATACAACCTTGGTTATAAGGAAGCAATCAGAGAAGACATAGTACTCGTAATCGACAAGGCAATGTTCCAAAGCATATTTTGCAACAACACCAATGAAGCTAAGAAACCTTGATGGTATTGCACGATTAGGAATGACACAATTATATTTTTAGAGCTTCTTGAAGTTTGTTGAAGTGTTTATGAAAAATATTTATCTATGAGAATATTACCATAGACTTTTCCTTAGGGTAGAGCGGAATTCACACAATTTTGAATGACCTTTTGACACTTCTCGGCGGCCATTTCGCATGTGGACCACACACAAAAATTCGATGGCTTAATTGAAAGCCTTCTTCGTATCTAATACGATTTATACTGATTCATAATAAAATCCAAGTCAAAAATTAATATTTTAAAAGTTATTTAATTAGGCTATACACATTCATTTGAATTACAAGAAATAATTAAAAACATTTGTAACATCAACATTATTGATTTAACAGTATGGCAATATTATTAAAATATAAAGGAATAATTAGAGTTCGCTTCGATACCATTCTTGCAAAAAAAAAAAATACACAGACTGACTACAAAAAGTTTGTCATTCAGCTGTCACTGATAGGCCTAGGCTTAAGAGTTCCTGCTTCAGGTAAGCCCTTCATCCTAAAAATCTTTTCAACTTCTCTTTCGACATAACTTCATCCTTAGGCAGTTGTTAAGATGTAGGCATCTACTGGAAATGAAACTCGCGCAGAAGTCCTACATACTAAGTAGACGTGCCCATCTTAGACCGCTGCACGACGATGCTCTACCACCAACTATAAATGAATCTCATCCAGTTCTCCAGGGTGTGCGTGTAACGAGAAGGGGACAAATTGTTGCAAACTGATGCTCCACCACCAACTGATAATGAAACTCGTCCATTAGACCAACTCCGGGAAGGTCCCGTGACAAGAAGTAGGAAACTGTTAACCGCTGATATGGAGGCTCTCTCTCAACTTTATTTAATATTCAGTAATCACTGTCACCTGGATCTGTTCACCCAGATGGCTGTGTTTTAATTGTCATCTTGTCCTTTGTTATTCCATTTTGTTTTTGTTTTAAATCTTGACAAAGCTAGGTGAAACGCATTCAATTAGAAGTGAAACAACCACTTCTGTCAGTAAGACAAGGTGAAACCCCAGAGAAACGTCGAAAACAAAATATTATTTTATTACTAGGAAAACGCTTAAGTCCCGCCGCGTTGTTGGATGAGCGTAATTGGTGCATTGAGCTGCCATGTGTTATGCGGATTTTCTGTTGTTCTGTGAAAAAATTATTACTTAGTTGAAGATTTCTTAAAATTAAATTAAATTATATAATAAATAAACTTATTTTTTATTTTTTTTTTACTTAATCGTACTAATTAAAAAAAAGAAAAAATCGAAAAGTTGCGATTTTTATAAGAAATAATTATTCGATTACGTTCAAATTTCACACAAATATATAAATTCATAAAATTAAGGGTCTGTGAAAAAATTATTACAATAGAATAAAGCATGTAGGTCTTATAAGTAAAAAAATGTATTAAAAACGAAAAAACCAACAAAATTTATATTTTCATGAAAAATAATTTTTCGATTGCCCTCTAATTTCACAAGGATATCTTAATTCATAAAATTAAGGTTCTGTGAAAAAAATCATTAAAATCCGATTAAGCATGTAGGTGTTATAAGTAAAATAAATTTTCAAAAAATCGAAAAAATCTTAAAATTGCGATTTTCATGAGAAATAATATTTTGATTGCGCTCAAAAACGTGGCAGCTCTAAGTTCAGAGATTTCGAAGGCCTCCATAAAATTTCATCGCAAACGGAGTATCGGTTTAGCCGGAATCGTGCGGACAAACACACAAAAATACAGAAAAAAAAGAGACGAAGGAAAGAAAAAAAAACATTCCGGATTTTTTTCTCCAGTGAAGTGAAATGGAATCTTCGCTTCGCTCGCTACGCTCATCCAATAAAATCCCACGCAGTTTTACCTAAAAAATAATGAAATATAAAAAAATGAAATATTAGATTTTCTTAAACATTTCTACGAACGACCAGAATGTTGAAAACCCAAGCTAAGTAAGAAGGACAACGCGCAATTTCCGCTATTGCGCATACAAACATAATCGTCTGTCCCAAGGGCAATGATTCAACTGATAAAATCCATTATGGAGTCAATTAATAGACTAGCGAATAACAAGACTTATAAAAAATAATCTTATTATGTTGAATATGATATGGGGGCCCTTGTCAATTATTCTTACCAAGGTATATTATCAAAGCGAACTATCAAGAAAATTTTCCCCAATCACGACCACCAGTACCGCTTAGCGCCCAGAAAATACCCAGTTTACTAACTAGTGAGTTATTGTTGTTGGTGAAGGATTGGTTTTGTCGGACATGTCAATAACACGAACAAAATATGTCCACACTACATTATTAATTGGATGAGCGAAGCGAAGACTTCAATTTCACTGACCCCCCAAAAAATTTAGCTCGGGTGTTTTTTTTTTTGTTTGTTTGTTTGTTTGTTTGTTTGTTTGTTTGTTTTTTTTTTTTTTTTTTCCGTCTGTTTGTTCGCTCTCTACCGGGCAAACGGCATATGCGATCTTGATGAAAATTTGACACGACCTTCGTTTTCTCTGAACTTAGACTTGCTACATTTTTGGGTACAATCGAAGAAATATTTCTCATGAATATCGTACTTTTACGATTTTTTTCGATTTTTAGTGCGATATTTTCGTGACATTTGGGCCGATTTTGACCAAACGGGTGGGGCTACAACGTTCATATTTCACATGGACATTAAGGTAATGGTGATGTATTGCTTTCTGAAAGAAAAAGTTGAAAAATTTTGCCAGAATCTATAGAAATAAAGCTTTTAATATAAGTTTTTTTATTTTTTGTGCGATATTTTCGTGCCATTTGGACCAATTCTGACCAAACGGGTGGGGCTACAACGTTCATATTATACATGGACATTAAGGTTATGGTGATGTAGTACCTTTTGAAAGAAAAAGTTGAAAAAGTTAGCCAGAATCCATAGAAATAAAGCTTTTAATAAAAGTTTTTTACGGTAAATAATACCAATTGACAAGAAACAAAAGAAAATTGACAACATTCACCGCGTAGGCAGCAAAACAAAGCACTTGCAAAAGTAAAGATATTCCACGCAAACTAAAAACTTTAAAAAGCTCATCCATCAACGCGGCGGGACTTTAGCGTTTTCCTAGTTTATTATAATTGGATGAGCGAAGCGAAGACTTCAATTTCACTGACCCCCCAAAAAATTTAGCTCGGGTGTTTTTTTTTTTTTTTGTTTGTTTGTTTGTTTGTTTTTGTTTTTTTTTGTTTTTCCGTCTGTTTGTTCGCTCTCTACCGGGCAAACGGCATATGCGATCTTGATGAAAATTTGACACGACCTTCGTTTTCTCTGAACTTAGACTTGCTACATTTTTGGGTACAATCGAAGAAATATTTCTCATGAATATCGTACTTTTACGATTTTTTTTCGATTTTTAGTGCGATATTTTCGTGACATTTGGGCCGATTTTGACCAAACGGGTGGGGCTACAACGTTCATATTTCACATGGACATTAAGGTAATGGTGATGTATTGCTTTCTGAAAGAAAAAGTTGAAAAATTTTGCCAGAATCTATAGAAATAAAGCTTTTAATATAAGTTTTTTTATTTTTTGTGCGATATTTTCGTGCCATTTGGACCAATTCTGACCAAACGGGTGGGGCTACAACGTTCATATTATACATGGACATTAAGGTTATGGTGATGTAGTACCTTTTGAAAGAAAAAGTTGAAAAAGTTAGCCAAAATCCATAGAAATAAAGCTTTTAATAAAAGTTTTTTACGGTAAATAATACCAATTGACAAGAAACAAAAGAAAATTGACAACATTCACCGCGTAGGCAGCAAAACAAAGCACTTGCAAAAGTAAAGATATTCCACGCAAACTAAAAACTTTAAAAAGCTCATCCATCAACGCGGCGGGACTTTAGCGTTTTCCTAGTTTATTATAACATTGTTATCAAGAAATGACATAACTCGACGAAAAGGGGAAACAATAAGAATTTCAAAAATTGTGATAATTTATAATTATAAATACTGTTTTATCTGTAAATATTTTATTTTTGGATGAGCGTAGCAAGCGTAGCGAGCGAAGCGAAGATTCCATTCTACTACACTAGAGAAAAAAATCCGGAGTTTTATTTATTTATTTATTTATTATTTTTTTTGTATTTTTGTCTGTTTGTCCGCACGATTCCGGCTAAACCGATACTTCGATTGAGATGAATTTTTATGAAGACCTTTGAAATCTCTGAACTTGGAACTGCCACGTTTTTGAGCGCAATCGGAAAATTATTTCTCATGAAAATCGCAATTTTACGATTTTTTTCGATTTTTTAAAAATTTCTTCGACTTATAACACCTACATGCTTTATCCGATTTTAATGATTTTTGCACAGAACCTTTATTTTATGAATTAAAGTATTCTTGTGAAATTTGAGCGCAATTGAAAAAATATTTATCATAAAAATCGAAATTTTACGGGTTTTTTCTTTTTTTAAACAATTCTTTGACTTATAACACCTACATGCTTTATCCGATTGCAATGATTTTTTCGCAGAACCTTAATTTTATGAATTTATATATTAGTGTCAAATTTGAGCGCAATCGAGAAATTATTTCTTATAAAAATCGCAATTTTACGATTTTTTTTAACAATTGCGATTAATAAATTTAAAAATTAAAGTTAATTTTTTATTTTATTTTATTTTATTTAATTTAAAAAAAAATTCAACTAAGTAATGATTTTTCCACAGAACAACAGAAAATTTGCATAACACATGGCAGCTCAATGCACCAATTACGCTCATCCAACAACGCGGCGGGACTTAAGAGGGTATGCTGAGGTTAGAACGGAGGCGAGTTTAAGCGCTCAGCTTTCTGGATTTTTTCGGGTAAACGGTTTATAACACCATAATCAAATTTCACACTAACATTTATAAAGAATAAATCTATCTAATCCATTACGCGTATTCCTAAAGTAATTAATTGATTTTGAATTAAAAGTTAGTGAAATCACCAAAATTTACTCAATTTTGGTCAACTTCGGGAATTTATTCCAAGTGTACAGATTTTTTTAACTCAAATTTGCATAATGGATAACAACGTATAAATCCATGTGAACGCGCAGGTCAATTTGGTTTTATCGTAAGATAAATGGTTTGGTGGGAATTTCCAGAATTGTAATCCATGTTTTGGATTTCCCATTTTTTCCACGTTTTGGATTTATGTCTCGCAATGGATCTTTAAGGCTTATTTTGTGCAACCAATTACGGATATCAATATAAAAGTACTTTATTAACACCATCCATTCAAAATTTGGTAATGATATTACCAACCGTTCAGCAGAAATCATCAACACCTGTTTGCGCGCATTTGAGTTGGGCCAAGCTCAGCGTACCCTCTTAAGCGTTTTCCTAGTTTTAAACAATCAAACACCGTCAAGTTACCCTATAGCAGACGTTACATTGGGAAGTGAAAAGAAAAAGTGAAGAGAAAAAGTAACTTTTTAGAAGTAAAGTTAGCATGTAGCTTACGGGACTTTTCCCTTTGCTGTCACACTGGGAAGTCGAAAAGTAAAAAGTAAAAACTTTTCCGAACTAGTCGGCCTTGGTTCGACGAGTGAAAAGTCCCGCAAGCTACATGCTAACTATACATCTAAAAAGTTACTTTTTCTCTTTACTTTTTCTTTTCACTTCTCAGTTTATCGTCTGCTTATCAAAGAACACTTCGTTTCTTGTCATTAGAGGCTTCATGTTCTTCCATAAGAGATTTTAAGATAATGGCCACGATGTTATTTCATGTGATTGTACGCATCTCTCAATAACACACCATTCGTTATCAAGGTATTGACTTCTACATTACTCTGACCTTAATGGCGCAACCTTCATGTTTTGCTCATTGTTTCAAGAGCAGACCACTTAAGGATTTCGTTATTCCAAAATACTTGAAAGATTACGAAACAGCGCAAAGTAAGATAGTAGGTAATATTTGTGCATATCACGCGAGTATAAAGCAAGTTATCTTTACATTAGTGTTTTATTGTTTGTTTGTTTGTTTGCGAAGAAGTTGGAAGGAAATCATGATGGGGACTCGGTTTGTGACAGCGATGCTGCTAGTGACACTGGTAAGAACAGAATTGAACTTTATTAATAAGACATCTTGGTAATTGTGGCTGTTACGCTGCTAAAGTCACTAATAAGTACGGAATTGAACTTACATTCGACCCGACATGGGCATAGCTAAAGTGTTTACGTAAAATTCCGCTATCCTGTTTGAAAGCTCTTTCTATGGTTTTCCTTGGTCAATAACGGTCAATAAACAAATGCTGAGTTCGTTCTTTACTGGCCCCAACGAAAGAATGCAGATGCTTTCGCCACAAGTAGTAGTGGTGAGGGTAGTATGAATGTGCGGTGAAAGCTTTAGGTTTATAGTCCACTATAAACCCAAAGGTAAAAGGATTGTGGCCTTTGAGAATGAAAAATAAATATGTAGCCAACAGAAGCAAGAATCTGTGCTAGGCCAACGTTGAGTTAGCGTGAATAAATTGGACAACTGTTATGTAGCGAAAAAATTCTAAGCTTTCTGCATTCTTTCGCTGCAACCACTATAAACTATTAGGCTATCTGAAGAGAAGCGCGTGTGTTCTCCTTAGGATTTTCTTTTATATTTTTATTGAGAACATATAAAAGAAAACGGTATGCTAAATCCGCCATCGCCGAAACTATTTGCATTTTACCCCATAATTTTGTTATTTCGCGAACGCTTTTTTTAGTCGCGTTGATGGATGAGCTTTTTTAAAGTTTTTAGTATGCGTGAGATAATTTTTATAAAGTGGTACTAATTGCTATGGTAACAACAATTAATAGAATGTAAAATATCTGGAGGCCCAAAAGATTTGTTTTTGTACCGGACGTATTGTAGGTGATTGTTGACAAGTTTCTATAGTTACCTTGTTAATTATTATGCACATAAAAAAATTCATATTTAAACCTTTGTTTCTATGGATTGTGGCTTACTTTTTCAGTTTTTACTACATCACCATTACCTTCATGTACATGTGAAATATGAACATTGTAGCCCCACCCGTTTGGTCAGAATCGGCACGAATGTCACGAAAATATCACATTAAAAATAAATAAAAAATCGTAAAAGTACGATATTCATGAGAAATATTTCTTCGATTGCACCCAAAAAACGTGGCAGGTCTATGTTCAGAGATTTCGAAAGTCCCCTCCAACTTTTATCAAGATCGCATATGCCGTTTGCCCGGTAGAGAGCGAATAAACAGACAAAAAAAAAGCACCAGAGCTAATTTTTTTGGGGGGAGGGGTCAGTGAAGTTGAAGTTTTCGCTTCGCTCATCCAATTATATGACTGTTTTCGGGAAATTGTACACACGTTCCTGTGTTATTGCACATTTGATGTGAAATATGCTTTGCTACGCTGGGTGTTATGTAAAACATGTCAATTATTATTATTGAAATGGGATGAATGCAATGGAGTCATATTGTGCATCTACATGTTTGTATACCTGCACCCATGAACAACAGAACTGTATTTAAATATGTTAATATTGTAATATTTAATACATAATTCAGAAATTTTAAAAATTCTTCGCGAACGGGGTTCGAACCCGGGTCTCCCACATTCCAGGTAAGCGCCTGAGAAAGAGGAAACAATGTTTTAAATGTTTCTTTATCCTGCCCAGGTTCAAAAATATTTGTATACCATTCTTCAGGTGTCTACTAGATATTTTGAAGTAAGGTTAGTTGTCAAGGGATTGTCCACGGGCTATTTAAGACGACTCAATCACTTGCATTATCAAAATAGTAAGGTATCAATAAGTTCAGTAATTTCGAACGTTTCCTTAAAGTTTTTTTCAGAGCGGAGTTGCCGTTTGACGGGTGGAGAGCATAAAATCATGGTTATATCGTACTCAGATTTTTTTAAAGGGTAAAAGTACGATATTCCCAAATAATATTTCTTAGATTGTACCCATCAAAAACGTGACTATCAAAATATCATCAAGATCGGATCAGCCGTTTACCCGGCAGACAGCAAACAAACTTAAAAATACTACAACCCCCAAACCCATTAAAAAAATCCAAGCTATTTTTTATCAGGGTATAGTGAAATTGAAGTCTTCGCTACCTTCGTTCAAATGCTGTCGTTGTATTCTATGTAAGACCCCCTGTGTTCTAGGTTGGAGGATCTCGAGTGGATAGACTCCCAGGTGATCTGTCCTTCATCGAGTCCATGATTGAACCCTATGAAGACTGCAAGTTCGGGAGCTTGTCGTGCTCGGTAGATTGTTCGACAGTACAGATTTGTCTGGGAGGTGGTCAATATGAGGTTGTTGAGGATTGTGCAGCTGGCTCAAAGTGCGACGCTAGAAACAACACGTGCGTTGCTGGACTGACAACCTGCAATGCGGTGGACGAAGATAAATTCACATGTCACGGTCCCGTTGGGGGTAATTTCCCCAACCCTGGTGACTGTCATTCGTATTTCGAATGTCCAATTCCATCCACTACCCCTCCAACCACCATCAAAAAACTTACTTTATCAGTAGATCTTCGAGCTGATCCAATCGATAAAACAATGTGCAAGCCCAATACGACAGCGTATGATGCACTATCTGGTACCTGTCGCTTCAATTCCAATCACCGAGTATGCAAAGAAGGTCCGGTACCCGAGTGTACAGAGGAGATGAAGGCGGAAGCTTTGATAGAGAACCCAAACATCTTCTATGTCTGCGTGAAAGTTAGTGGCGTTCTACAGACTTGGCTTTATAAGTGTCCATTGGCAACAGATGTATTTGTCGACACATAGCATGTGTCGACTCAGATTCTACGTCAACCTCTGCCTCAGGACCAACCACCACGGCGGCAACGGACCCAACATCATCAGTAACCACCCCAACATCATCAGTAACGACCCCAACATCATCAGAAACGACCCCAACATCACCAACGACCGCAACATCATCAGAAACGACTCCAACTTCACCAACGACCGCAACATCATCAGAAACGACCCCAACATCACCAACGACCGCAACATCATCAGAAACGACCACTAGGAATTATTGCACCAATCCCGGTACCACAATACCAGACCCAACAAACTGCCATGGATATTTTCTTTGCACAATGAATCTGGAGCAAATTCCTTTCGTGTGCCAACAAGGTTATCACTACGATAAAGTACTTCATAGATGTGTCAAGGGTTCTTGTTAAAGACAAACATGAAATATAACTGATTAAATTAAGACATTATATTTTAAAATCAGTTTTATTGTCTTAAATTATACTTTGTACCATATTTCTCTCCCTTATTAAATTACAAAATAAGAATCGTTCTTGGCCATAGACATGGATATCATTTATATGGAACTAAAGACATTAGACGGTAATTGTTGCAAGAAAACTGTTAGAATACCAACTTTAATCAATTTCACTAACACATATCGTATAAACCATTAAATATGTTTACAACTTATTGTGTGGGATTTTAAAACGAGTATATTTTTCACCTATTTAATAAAATTGTGAATTGCTGTAAGTACACCGAATAATAAAAACAAATACATAGTAACCTTATAGTAACCATGTTTTAAATCTACATTTTTTAAACTGTACAGATGGGGTACAGTGAAAGCGATGTCACAATATGACTGCATGGATAGACAGACAGACAGACAGACAGACAGACAGACAGACAGACAGACAGACAGACAGACAGACAGACAGACAGACAGACAGACAGACAGACAGACAGACAGACAGACAGACAGACAGACAGACAGACAGACAGACAGACAGACAGACAGACAGACAGACAACTAATACGAAAATAATAGAGGGGTAAGTAAGTATCTTAGTTTTGTTGCAAAAATGTGAAAACAAAAAAAAAGATTGTGAGGTTCAAACTTTTATGATTGTTCTTCCGCGTAACCAGCAAATCAATCAAATCTTTACAAGATTATTATAGAAAATATTACGACAGTGTTGGCTCGAGCGTTAAGCGCGCGACTCTTATTCGTGAGGTCACGGGTTCAAATCCCGTCCAGACCGGCAATCCTGACTGAAGGTTCTTTCCGAGGTTTTCCTATGCAAGAAATTGACCCCTGCAGTCCTCGGATATCCCTTCACAATAGTCCTAACTCCAATATACCTTGTTTTACACCTAAAGAGGGGCATGCATTGCATCATCGGCAGGTTTCCCCACGAAAATGTCTTCAAATATATGATTTATTATATACATTTATTATTAATAATGAAGTTTTAAAAAAAAGTGTTATAAGAAGGTAAGAGAGGGGTCTAGGTAGTGAAGCTGGTAACAGCTAGTATGCGAGAGAGATGAAGGCCGAGTACATAGAAATGAAAAAAAACAAATACAAAATAATTGGAGCGAACATGATTATCGTGTCCATTTTCTTAGAAATTATTTGATTCCTAGATCGGAAAATAGTCATCCCATGTAAATTTCAAATCTTCACACAGATAATTATTTAAATGGTTGAGAAATATTTCTACGAAACTCAATATGGTCATTGCTATTGGAATTTCTATCACGATCGAGAATAATTTAATAAATCACTTTTTAATAAAACAAAACACAGTAAAAGATAATCTTTAATATTTTATTGTAGGTTGACTCTGCTCTTAGGTGGAAATGATCTTTAATGTAGCAATATATCGACTGCCACCACTGCTAAGTTGTCAGCCAGTCGAAGGAACGTGAAACGTTAGGAGGAAGCATAAGTGATTCTATGTTACATCTGAATACAACTTGGCCTATTTGATAATGAAGGATATTCTCTCTTATCATATCAGATTTTCAATGTTTATCATAGATCAGTCAAAAAATGCGTATGAACTTTTTTCCGTTTTGACGAATTCCATTTTTTAATTTTTTTATTATTATTAATTTTCTGTAATCAAATAATGAAAAAGTACTATGCATTCACTATTCAATTTTACACAATTATGTAAAAGTGCAGTAGGTGCCATACTAGCATTGGCTGAGAAGATTGAATGCGCGTAAAATAAGCATGCCTGCCTCCTCTTAAAAGATCATATCCTACCTAATAGCAGGGTCAAAGTTTAATAAACTGTGATATATTATTTACCTGTTCTATTAAAGTTTATAATTGATTGCTGTGAAAGATGAACAATACAAACGTAATAGGGCGGTCGGGAGAGTACACTAGCGCTATAGAGCGCTCTAGTGGACGATTATGGCGACTGACAGGACAACAATTTACACTGCACATGCGCTTGGACAGGTGTGTATGAAGATGAAGCGAGCTGAAATATCTATGAATCTGACGTAAAAGCGCATAGAAGCGTAAAAAAAGCGTAAAGAATGGTACACTGGTAGTGGCGTATCAAATGGTGGATGAGGGGGGGGGGGGGGTGAATGTGTACTTTAACGGTACAATGGAGAATAATATAGAATAACTGTTTTATCGCAACAGTAAAGGGAAATTACCATCAGATACGATTTTTGGATGAGCGTAGCGAGCGTAGATTCCATTTCACTACACTGGAGAAAAAAATCCGGAATGTTTTTTTTTTTTTTTTTTCTTTCTGTATTTTTGGCTGTTTGTTAACACGATTCCGGCTAAACCAATACTCCAATTGCGATGAAATTTTATGGGGGCCTTCGAAATCTCTGAACTTAGAACTGCCACGTTTTTGAGCGCAATCGAAAAATTATTTCTAATGAAAATCGCAAATTTACGATTTTTTTCGATTTTTAAAATATTTCTTCGACTTATAACATCTACATGCTTAATCCGATTTTAATGATTTTTTTACAGAACCTTAATTTTATGAATAAAGATATTCGTGTGAAATTTGAGAACAATCGAAAAATTATTTCTCATGAAAATCGAAATTTTACGGGTTTTTTCTTTTTTTTAACAATTCTTTCACTTATAACACCTACATGCTTTATCCTATTGTAATGATTTTTTTACAGAACCTTAATTTTATGAATTTTTATATTCGTGTAAAATTTGAGCGCAATCGAATAATTATTTGTTATGAAAATAGCAATTTTACGATTTTTTTCTTTTTTTAAAATTACGATTAAGAAAAATTAAAAGAATAAAGTTAATTTTTTATTTAATTTAATTTAATTTAAAAAATCGACTTAGTAATAATTTTTTCACAAAACAACAGAAAATCTGCATAACACATGGCAGGTCAATGCACCAATTACGCTCATCCAACAACGCGGAGTAGATACAAAGTTGGTTATTGTGATGCTTTAAAACTCACACATTTTCACCAAAATGACCTTGAAAGAGAAAACTTTTGTTTTTTATTTATTTATATAAGTGTCTATACAGCACAAGCACAATTTTACATTGACAATCCTAATATATTATACAAATAAAGTTAAAAATAAAATTACATTAATATACACAAAAATTAACATATAAATTAATAAATTATTTATTTATTCATTTATTTTATTACAAATAATTATATGGTGATGAACAATTAACAAATATATCAAAATTATAAGTGCAACAAAACATAACAGTAAATAATGTTTTAAAATAAAAGTATTGTTTTTGGATGAGCGTAGCGAGCGTAGCGAGCGAAGCGAAGATTCCATTTCACTACACTGGAGAAAAAAATCCGCGATGTTTTTTTTTTTTTTTTTTTTTTTTTTTTTTTTTCTGTTTGTATTATTGTGTGTTTGTTAACACGATTCCGGCTAAACCGATACTCCAATTGCGATAAAATTTTATGGAGACCTTCGAAATCTCTGAACTTAGAACTGCCACGTTTTTGAGCGCAATCGGAAAATTATTTCTCATGAAAATCGCCATTTTACGATTTTTTTTCGATTTTTAAAAATAGTTCTTCGACTTATAACACCTACATGCTTAATTCGATCGTAATGGTTTTTTCACAGAACCTTAATTTTATGAATTAAGATATTCGTGTGAAATTTGAGCGCAATCGAAAAATTATTTCTCATGAAAATCGAAATTTTACAGGTTTTTTCTTTTTTTAAACAAGTCTTTGACTTATAACACCTACATGCTTTATCCTATTGTAATGAATTTTTCACAGAACCTTAATTTTATGAATTAATATATTTTTGTAAAATTTGAGCGCAATCGAATAATTATTTCTTATGAAAATCGCAATTTTACGATTTTTTTCTTTTTTAAAAATTAAAAAAATTAAAAAATAATGTTAATTTTGTATTTTTTTAATTAATTTAAAAAAATTATTCGACTTTGTAATAATTTTGTCACATAACAACAGAAAATCCTCATAACACAATCATGGCAGCTCAATGCACCAATTACGCTCATCCAACAACGCGGCGGGACTTAAGCGTTTTCCTAGTGATTAGAAACAGGATTTTAGTAGATCAAATGTTGGTGATGCTTTAAAACGCACAGAGTTTTACCAAAATGACCTTGAAGGAGAATTTTTTCTTGTGCCGGACCTCCCACTAAACCTTTGGTACATCTATGAATTAATTGGTTACCACCCCCCTTTCCTATATGAATTCCTGGATACGCCACTGTACACTAGTACCATATACTGCCCACTGGCGTTCGCCTAGGGCGCCAAAGCAAGGATCATTGAGGTAGCCTCTAGCTTGAACAACCTAGTTAGACGAGGGAGCACAGCGACTGTCTTACAACTTTTTGGATGAGCGTAGCGAGCGAAGCGAAGATTCCATTTTACTACACTGGAGAAAAAAATCCGGAATGTTTTTTTTTTCTTTTTTTTTGGATTTTTGTCTGTTTGTCCACACGATTCCGGCTAAACCGATACTCCGATTGCAATGAAATTTTATGGAGACCTTCGAAATCTCTAAACTTAGAACTGCCACGTTTTTTAGCGCAATCGGAAATTTTTTTCTCATGAAAATTGCAATTTTACGTTTTTTTTCAATTTTTTAAAAAATTCTTCGACATATAACACCTACATGCTTTATCCGATTTTAATGATTTTTGCACAGAACCTTTATTTTATGAATTTAGATATTCTTGTGAAATTTGAGCGCAATTGAAAAAATATTCGTCATAAAAATCGATATTTTACGTTTTTTTTTTTAAACAATTCTTTGACTTAAAACACCTACATGCTTTATCCGATTGTAATGATTTTTTCGCAGAACCTTAATTTTATGAATTAATATATTCCTGTTAAATTTGAGCGCAATCTAGAAATTATTTCTTATAAAAATCGCAATGTTACGATTTTTTTAACAATTACGATTAATTAAAAACAAATTTATAAAAATGGAGTTAATTTTTTATTTAATTTAATTTAATTTTAAAAAATTTCAACTTTTAATGATTTTTCCACAGAACAACAGAAAATTCGCATAACACATGGCAGCTCAATGCACCAATTACGCTCATCCAACAACGCGGCGGGACTTAAGCGTTTTCCTAGTAACACAAACAGGACCATTTCTGTTTTTGCGTCGGTGTGTTTGTGGGGGGGGGGGGGAGACTATGTAGGTGCTGTTTACATTTTCAGCAAAATCGATTACGATCTAAACCCATAAGAAATAATGGATTTTAAAATGGACGAAAATTAAATAAATCGTTTCTAACGAAATGCATTGTTTTCAATGCATGGCAGTGGCCAAGGTGTACCGAATCTCGACGCTCAAATTTCCCTAAAATTCTTCTGAGATATTGAGTAGGACTTCCAATCTTACCTCGTACTTTGTACCATTGTTCTCCATGCATTTCAAATATGTTCTTTAATGGAGTTTCATGAATGAAGTATAAGACCATGTTTTATTGATAGTTGTGAAATTCCCTATCGTTTAAACTTGTAACAACAATCAAGCTAAAAGCAGCATGAAACATTGCTCTGTATCTCGCGTCAAGCATCGACTAGTGTTTTCCTTGTGGTATGATTGTTTTCTGCGAATCATTATATTATGCTAGAATAGATAAATGAACCATTACCAGTCTACCATTCTGCTTTATCACCCAAGAAAAATACGTATGATGTTAATTGTTTAACATAATAAAGTTAAATAATTAAAAGTGGTACGTACGTAATATATAATCTGTTAATATTGACATCTCCCCCCGAGGATTTACGTTGATACATTATGTTAAGGGTAGTCACCCGCCATACCCGCCATAATTTTATGACAATTGCTATAATTATTCAGTGGAAGTGATCGGATTTTCCATGCGTTCTTTCAGTAATGACAGCTACACTGCAGTCTTCTGTTTGATTCATATCATGGATGTCAAAAGTCACAACAAATAGCAGTTTAATGAAAGAGTGTCTTTGAATCGGTATAGCTCAATTGGTAGAGCTATGGCACGTAAAGTCAGAGGTTCTAGGTTCGATCCCCAGTCGGGGCATACTTATATTACAATAGCTATAATTCACTAATAATGTCCTCAAAGCGGGCTTATGCTGAAAAACCTTATATTAATAATAATGATATTAATAAAAAAAAGTAGTCTACATTTTAATACCTCAAGTCTAATAACACAACTTAGTGAATACAAAAATAATATTATCACAACCTGTCTTTCTGTGTTAACTGTTCAAATATAAAAATTTAAACTAGTGAATAAGATCAACAGTGAAATATATTATAGACTCGCAAATAAAAGGTAAGTTCTTCTGTTAACAGAATTTAGCAAGTGTACTACACAAAGAAGGGAACCACGAAACAACCGGCAGAGGGAGGAATTCAAAAAACTTAAAGGTAGTTTTTTTTAAATATATTAAACTAATAAGGAAACAAGAGCAAAGTATCGCGCAAGTCGGAAGTGTCGTTAATTAATAGTTTTCTGAAGGACAATATTACAATAGTGTGTCCTTGATTAGTGTTTAGATCTAGAATTGGGTTATCTTAAAAGTGATGAAATGAATGTCTAACCGAAAATTCAAAGGTTACTTTATCAGAAAACACAAATTAAGAAATAAATATTATTACAACTGTATAAATAAATAATTCAATAAAATAATAAATCTTGTTATTCTTTCATATTTTTCTTATCAAAAATAAAAAAGTTTAATGTTTGCACATGAAGGAAATGATGCTCACATAGGGCCAAATTCCCTTGCGTAGGCTGCTTTAAGAAAAAAAGGAAATGTATATGTAAAGAAAAGAAGCAAAATGCCAAGAGTTCGCTATATAGAACAAGTGAATACGCACTACAAAAGTAGTGTGTGGCTCGTTGGTCTTGTGGGTAGCGTATCTGCTTCCAATGCAGAAGGTCCAGGGTTCGATTCCCTCTCAAGTCAGAAGTTTTTTAACTTCTGATTTGGACTTAAGTCCATCAGTTCTTGTCTAAGGAGTTTGTAAACGGAGACTTTGGAGCCGTCCTAGCAACAAAGCACATAATAAATTCAGAGTTGTTCTGAATCGGCCTTGTTGATTATGGCGTTGATTCGCGGGTGTTCGCACTGTGCATACCACTGATTGCTATATTTTCCGTTAAAAATATCGATCTTTTGGTTGGTTCGCTCACTCGTCGATTGCGTCGGGCCTACAGGGTTGGCTTGGTCGCTTTAATTTACTGTCCCCCACTAAAAATCAGTTATATGACTGAGTGGATAGACTCTAAATAAAATTTATTTATTTATTTATTATATATTAATGGGTTAAAGGTCAATAATTAACATTATATATTTTTTGTCATGGAAAACCAGCGCAGAGAGTGAGCTCCATGTGTCTAACTAGATATTGGAGATAAGGGCAACTGTGGAGGGATGTCCGAAGGACTGTTTAAGAGGAATCAATCCCTTGCATTCGCATTAACGACCGAGGAATACCTCGGAGAAAACTTCAGTCAGGATTGCCGGTCTCGAACTCGACGGGATTTGAACTCGGGACCTCCCGAATCAGAGTCGCGCTTAGCACTCGAGCCAACTCTGCCGGTAAATTATAAGTTATTGTACAAGGTACATACAGAAAACCAATTAGAGGAATATGTGAACTCTGTTTCGAACAGTTTACAGTACTTCATTTGTGGTTTCAAAATGACACGATTATCTTTAAATAAATAAATAAATTGCCCCATGCACTCAGTGACAGAACTGATTTTCAGTGGTGGTCATTAAATTTAAAGCAGACCAAGCCACCATGTAGGCGCCGACATTATCGACGGGGAAACAATGACCAACTAGAGACCGGCATGTAGGAAACACCGACCAATCAAGCTGGACACGATTCCTCCCGCGGACAGTACCAGAACAACAAGGTTGATTCGGAACAACCTTACAGAATTTTATAATGTGCCTCGTTGCTAGGACGGCTTAAAAGTCAACGTTTACAGATTACCAAGCCAAGCCCTGATGGACTTAAGTCCAAATCAGAAGTTAAAAAACTTCTACGTTTAGCGGGAATCGAACCATGGACCTTCTGCATTGAAAGCAGAGACGCTAACATTAAGACCACGAACCTCAAAAGATGAGTTTAGTTTGCATTCTAATTTACATATTATAACAAATCTCTTGATAAACTTGCACTGCATTATATTAGCAAGGTTTGATTTTGATTTTGTTTCAAATTACATCAATTCAATTCAATTCAAATTAATTAAGACACATATTGGTACATTTTTTCAAGAATATGTTTAGGTATGGTAAGTAGGGCAACCACATTCAAGACTTGTTCCATTTAACTCAAATCATCAAATGCATCATGATGTCACAACAGGCAAGATACTCAAGAGACAAATATAGAACGGCAGTGGAACTTTAAGACGAGTGCCCTATAGGGACCCTCGTTCTAGGGAGCCCCCAAAATAGTTATCAATTACACATAAGACTGTCAAGGTTACACCATCCTTTAGGATGGGATGGAAAGCCGTTGGTCCTCTTGGTACTTTTCGAAAAGAGTAGACTACGTGCCGGTAGCGTGTTTCTCCTACTCCATTCTCTATTAAATTTGCAATAGTAGATTACATTATCCGTTGCAAGAGACTTAAAAACGAGCTGTCATGTGTATGATGTAATAGGTAGGACCTAATGTAACTTTGACAAACTAATTGACAGTTTTGCCAACGCAAATTGTAGAAGAAAAAAAATACGTTAAAATAAATAAAAACATAAATTGTATTTAGAGTCTACCAACTCAGTTATATAACTGATTTTCAGTGGGGGACAGTACATCAAAGCGACCAAGCCAACTCTGTGGCCCCGACGCAATCGACGAGTGAGCGATAACCAACCAAAGTTAGACATTTTTAGTAGGAAATTTAGCAATCAGTGGTATGGACAGTGCGAACACCCGCGGATCAACGCCAGAATCAACAAGGCCGATTAAGAACAACTCGGAATTAATTATGTGCTTCGTTGCTAGGACGGCTCCAAAGTCACCGTTTACAAACTCCTAAGACAAGAACTGATGGACTGAAGTCCAAATCAGAAGTTAAAAACTTCTTACTTTGACGGGAATCGAACCCTGGACCTTCTGCATTGTAAGCAGATACGCTAACAAGACCAACGAGCCACACTAGTTACATAGTTGTTCCACATTTGAATATGAATTGTTTTACGAACTGAGGGAATTAGGATTGTTTTGCATCTGCACAACTAGCCGCAAGTCAGCACCAGTATGTATACTGACTGATACTAGTTTTTCAGTTATATCCGTGGTAATGAAAGACGAACTGGATGTGTAACATTCTGAATTGTGGGGAAGGGGGTCGCCGGAAAAAAGTGGTGGTGGTGGGGGGTTTCACAGAAAAAAGTGGGAGTTCCCTTTCCGAAATTTATCCGTGCCTAGAGCCCCAGATAACGTCAGCTAGCCACTGACTGGGTGGGTTGATTCGAGTTACATCAGAGTGGGGTTAACCTTGGTGAAAACGTTCTCCTCTTACACTAATCTGTGTATAGACACAAAAGTATGACGTCATTCCACCATGGCCGCCCATGGCAACGCACAGCAACGGCCAGTTTTGATTCCAAACACAGTTTCGTTCCCATTAGAAACCAACGGGTATTATTTTCGACGAAGTCTCTCAAAGGTATCTTGAAACTTTTCGACTTCCAATATTTGGAACATCAGAAAGGTCTACACAACATTTTTATATAAAGGCTTATCATGTTTGTGCTATTATGTTCAAACTATTTGGTTACTGCAGGCGTCAAAGTTTGCAGTTTGGAGACGATTTTCTTCGTTGCTAAGGGCAGCCAGTCGCGTGACGTCACCACTAACAGTCTATATTGTCATAGACTTAAAATAGATTACTTTCCTTGAATTTTGATAAATAAGTTTACATATCTTTTCTTAGATTACGTTGGAATAGAATAATTGTTTAAGTTATGACTGACTTTGCTGATTAACTGAATTGTCATTTTTCGAGTGGTAATAACACTTGTGAAATTAGACACAAATAGATTTCGCAACTATAATAATTAAGTCCCTAGACTTTGATTTGGCCTCGGGTTCAGGTTTAACCTTCTTATCGTTGTCTAAATTGAACAATGATCAAGGTCGAGTGTGGTTTTCTAATAGTTAACGCAAGCGTCTTTGCAAATTATTACATTCATCATACAACACACAACCAGTGGCGAATCCAGGAATTCATAAAGGGGGTGTTAATCAATTATTCATAGATGCACCGAGGGCTAAGTGGATTGCACCGGGGGGATTGCCCACCCGAAAAAAAATTCACCTTCAAGGTCATTTTGGTGAAAATCTGCGCGTTTTAAAACATCACAATGACCAACTTTCTATCTACTAAAATCCTGTTTATAATCTTATATTTTTTCTTTCTCCCTAAGGTCATTTTGGTGAAAATGACATCGAAAGAAAAATAATTGGATTTTTTTATTAATTTACTAAAATCCTGGTTTAAATCATTTTTTTTTCTTTCAAGGTAATTTTGGTGAAAATCTGAGCGTTTTAAAACACACAGATTTTCACCAAAATGACGACCTAAGAGAGAAAGAGAACAATATAAGTTTGCAAACAGGATTTCAGTAGATAAAAAGTTGGTGATGCTTTAAAACGCTTAGATTTTCACCAAAATGACCTTGAAAGAGAAAACTTTTGGAGCAGATTGGCCTCTTTTGGTCAGATGGTAATTTGCCATTAGTATTGCGATAAAACAGTGATTCTATATTCAGCATGGATCTAGAACGCGGAGTACCTCTGTGTTCTGTATGTTTATTTTTATTTATTTAGAATTTAAATGCAAAATAAATTTAATCAATTCATATTTAGTTTAGAGTCTACCCACTCAGTCACATAACTGGTTTTCAGAGAGAAACGTTAAATTATGAGCCCTTCAACTTATCAAGCCAATTCCCTGTATGCGCCGACACCATCGACGAGCGAACAATGACTAAGTAGAGACCGGCGTCTTTAAGTAGGAAACACCGATCAATCAAGCTGGACACGATTCCACCCGCGGACAGAGCCAGAATCAACGAGGCTTATTCGGAACAACTTTAATTTATTATGTGCCTCGTTGCTAGGACGGCTCCAAAGTCACCGTTTACAAATTCCTAAGCCAAGAACTGATGGACTCAAGTCCAAATCAGAAGTTCAAAAAAGGAATTTGATCCGCAATACATTCAATAATTAATTGGATGAGCGAAGCGAAGACTTCAATTTCACTGACCCCAAAAATTAGATCGGGTGTTTTTTGTTTGTTTGTTTGTTTTTGCCTGATTGTTCGCGCTCGACCGGGCAAACGGCTACTTCGATCTTGATGAAACTTTATGGGAACGTTTGAAATCATTAAAATTTGATATATTATATTAATCTTACCGACAATTTGAAGAAATATTTATTTTAATTGAGATATTTTTTCGATTTTTTTATACGATATAGTTGTGATGTTCTGTTCGATTCTGACCAAACGAATGGGGCTGCAAAGCTCATATTTTGCATGGACATTAAGATTATGGTGCTGTAGTGCCTTTAAAAAAAATGGAAAAAATTGGCTACAATTCATAGAAAAAAAAGGATTAATATAAGCCTTTTACAAGTGTATAATTAACAAGTTATATCAAATAACTATAGAAACTTGACAAAAATCACCTACAATGCTTAGAAGAAGCAAGTCTTTTGGTTTGGTTTTGGTTTATTTGGATAAAGGACGCGTCAACCGTTAGGTCATAATGCACCACTCTAGCCTAAGGGGGGTGGGGAAGAGGGGCCCATGCTGGTCAGAACCAGCCACGGGTAAAAGGGGAGGAAGGGGAGTTTCTCACGTCGCGGTCGTCATCGTCTTTGTCATCGTCCGTTGTGTCTTTGTCATCGTCGCCGGGGGGTCGTCATGGGAAGGGGACAAGGTCCCCGACGACGATTGCCAGAGCTCGCCTCTAGTTTCGGGGAGTAAGATACTCCGCTCTTTCTAGCTGATGTTTGCGAGGTGGACTTTTTCTCTTGAATCGCCTTTTACGATTAGCAGAGCCATGCTCTGGGCCAATTCTACCCCGGGCCCAGACGGGTGTGCCCAGACGGACTTTGAGATATTTTACATTCTATTGTTAATTGGTATTACTATAACAATTAATTAATACTAAATACCTAATACAAATTATCCAAATTTAATAAAAATGATTTTGCAATGGGACTAGAAAAAATAAAGAGATCCTACGTTTACTAAAAACTTACAATAAAGCTCATCCATCAAAGCGACTAGAAAAAGCATTCGCGAAGCGGCCTATTTAATTAATTAATTAAATATGTCACGAGGATGTCAGAAAAGAGCAAAGCTCCAAACACACTTGGAGACTGTCATGCATTATGTATAACAATGAATATGTATAGTAAAACAGATAACGATAACAAATATCAACAACATTATAACAATCATTAGTAAAACTATCAAACTTGTAAATTAAAGTTAAGAAGTGTATAAACCCGAGTGAATTATTATATACATTTATCAGTCTTAAGTTAAAATAAGATTAAAATATTTTGGCCATTGTTTTGTTTGTCTGTTGATGAGATTATGTTATAAAAATTTCTTTGCAGTATATTTCGATGTTTAATCTAAAGATTACATTTTTGTTTTCGTTCATTGTCTTTCAATTAACGTGTAAATTTAGTGTGAACGACCGCTGAACTGTCAATCATGAGTGTACATCTGCTCGATGGTAGGGAATGTCATTGGCAGACTAAGAACGAGCAACCACCTATCTCATCGAAAAGAGCAATTTGTCCAGCTAATTACTGTATTTGTTGACTATACTCAAACCGTGGCTTACTTGGCCCAGTACCTGAGCGAGACCCTTCTTTTAGTTACATCCGCTCCGGCTGGCGGTCAATGGATAATCCCTAGGAAATACTGGTAATTCAAATAATGAAGTAGTCAATAAAATCACACTTTTTATAAACTATATTTTTATAAAAAAAAAACATACTTGAAATTGTGTTTAGCTAACAGATAATACATATACAAATATACCACTTTTTTTCTTGTGGCTCAATTTTAAGAAATTTCTCTTTGCAGCGTGGATTGAATAAAAGTTGCTAAAAATTGAGCTTTAAGAAAAATAAAAAAGTAGTAGATTCGTCAATGTACTATCTGTCAGCTAAACACAATTTCAAGTAAGAAATTTATAAAAAAATATAGTATATAAAAAGTGTCATTTTATTGACTTCTTCACTATTTGAATTACCAGTATTTCCTAGGGATTATCCATTGACCGCAAGCCGGAGCGAAAGTAATTAAAAGAAGGGTCTCGCTCAGGTACTGAGACAAGTAAGCCACGGTTTGAGTATGTTTCTCTTTCTTACACAAAGGCGAGATTACTTTTGCCGAGCATTCATACTATCCCACCTCTACGACTTGTGACGAGAGCATAATATGCGCTCTTTCGTTGGAACCCCTTAAATTATGAATATAACTTATGATGGTTATTACTACAGCACAGAAGTTTAAAATCCAACCCGACTGGAATATGAACCCAGGTCTCCCACAGTCAATATCTTGTATCGTTAGTATTTTTACATCTCCGGTACAAAGAAAGTATTAATTATACTGTCGGTATAGAAATAAGAACGGTTCAAGATATTTACTAGAACAGTATTTTTTTGTGTGTGTTTAAGTTTGTAGACAGAACCATACTCAAACCGTGGCTTACTTGTCCCAGTACCTGAGCGATACCCTTCTTTTAGTTACATCCGCTCGCGCGGCTGGCGGTCAATGAATAGGCCTAATCCCTAGGAAATTCTGGTTATTCAAATAATGAAGAAGTCAATAAAATCACACTTTTTATAAACTATATTTTTGTAAAAAAAATACTTGAAATTGTGTTTAGCTGACAGATAATACATTATACAATTAATATACCCCTTTTTTTCTTGTAGCTCAATAATAAGCCATTTAATTATTTTTGCAGCGTGGTTTGAATAAAAGTTGCTAAAAAATGAGCTATAAGAAAAAAAAGGAGTATAATCGTCAATGTACTATCTGTCAGCTAAACTGTTAAACACAATTTCAATTGGGAAATTTATAAAAATATAGTTTATAAAAAGTGTGATTTTATTGACTACTTCACTATTTGAATTACCAGTATTTCCTAGGGATTATTCATTGACCGCCAGCCGGAGCGGATGTAATTAAAAGAAGGGTCTCGCTCAGGTACTGGGACAAGTAAGCCACGGTTTGAGTATACGTAAGTTTTGGCATTTTCAGATGATCATATTATAATAATTGATATTAAACTATGTCCGTTACTTTATTAAACTAATATATCTATTTTTTTAATACGCCTACTGACTCACTTTAATACCTCGAATATTGAGCAAGATTCAAGGTTGCACTTACTGATTTCGTAAACCTATGAAAACACTTTGCAGATTAGGACACAAACAAAGAAAATAAAGATTGCAGATTAGCAATATGACTCTCTACATAGTACGATGACAGTATAAAAGAAGGCAGCTTTACATTTAAGTAAATCAATTACTCTTTTCATTGGAACAAGTTACACCACAATCAACATGATTACACAAATTGTGTCAGCTTTGTTGCTTGTGGCATTGGTAAGTTACATTGTTCAATTAATCTTTGCTAAATTGAAATGATAAAATACTGCTTTGTTATTTCTATTAATTTGTGTTATAATGTTTTTTTACATAACAATATATTGTTGTAAATATGTTCATGTTAGAACTCCGAATACATGCATTCATGTTTATATGTTATAACTTATTTATATTTTAATCGATACAAGTGGGAAATAGTTAGCCTTGGTTGAGGTCAGTGAAACTTTATAACTTGCTGAAACAAGCCTCACACTTAGGTAAACATAAGCTTTCAAAGTAAGCAAACACAGGTTAAAGGATAATGACAAAAGATCTGTTATTCGATGTAGGTTTTAAATTAATTTTGAAACTGTCGCTAACAAGGTATACACCACTGTTAGCCATGTGAAAGGCTAAACCCTGCACTGGCCAACATGTCCCGTAATGGGACAAGAAAATACAATTAAACTTACTAAACTCGGATGGGTTTGTCAGTTTGTGATGATGTAGCACTACAAGCAGTGACTTCCCGTATGTTTAGTCTGACATCGAAGCCTTCCACCCTTTTGATTTGTTTTCCAGGTGAAAACAATTTTTTTTACTTTGAGATTTAAAATAATTGGATGAGCAAAGTGAAGCCAATCCATTCAATTCAAAATTCCATGTGCTCGTATTGATGTTTTTAAATTTTCCCCCATTAACCCTTTATAGGTTAGTGGTACACATAGTTACCACTTTCTTTCAAAATCTACACAATTAAATCTGTAAGTTTTTCATATTTTACACCCGGTCAAAAAGCTGCTTTGTTTTGTTCTGAATTGGTAGCATTTTTCCTTACTAAATTCTAATGATTAGAACGATTTTTATAGTTGATCAAAAATCGAATTGTGTATAAAAACACAAAAATACACAAATTTCCGGGATGTCCCGGATATTTTGTTTGCCTGTAGTAGATTCAATTTGAACATGCAAAAAAAATGAAAAAAAATTCTAAAATTCATTAAAAAAATCAAAAATTTCAAATTGTTAAGGTAAAAAGAAAAATAATGGATAAAAAGTTTTGCCCTATAAAGGGTTAACCGAATACAAGACACCTACAACAAATTATTAGCAATTAATCCAGAAATTGACATCAACCACATGAAACTTCAATTATTTAAAGCAGCTGTTTATTTGTAGTTTACCAACAATACTCATCACTCTTGTCACCTAATCAACTTTTCACCAGTTTTGTATTTTATAACCTCATTTTTCCCCCCTTCATTCATCTTTGGCTTTAAGCCGTTTTTTTTATATATTCTTTTGTTTTTCAATTTTTTCTTGTTTGTATTTGTTGTAACATTTTAATTTAATTTTATCGTACTTGTTCATATAGGTATTTAATCATTTGTATGTGTAACGTATTTTGTATTGTTTGAATTGTATATTTTTGAATTGTTTAGTTTTAGTTATACCTAACACTTGTGGGTATTGATACCTGTTGTTAGAGATAAATAAATAAGACTTCAATTTCACTGACCCCTCAAAAAATTTAGCTCCAATGTTTTTTTTTTCTTCTATCTGTTTGTTTGTTCGCACTCTACAGTGCAAACGGCATATGCGATCTTGATAAAAATTGGAGGGGACCTTCGAAATCTCTGAACTTAGACCTGCCACGTTTTTGGGTACAATCGAAGAAATGTTTGTCATGAATATCGTACTTTTGCGATTTTTTTCGATTTTAAGTGCGATATTTTCGTGACATTTAGGCCGATTCTGACCAAACGGGTGGGGCTACAACATTCATATTTTACATGGACATTAAAGTAACGGCGATGTATTGCTTTTTGAAAGAAAAAGTTGAAAAAGTTTGCCAGAATTCATAGAATAAAGGTTTTCAAATGAGTTTTCTGAGGTTTATAATAACAATTAACAAGTAACAATAGAAACTTGACAACAATCACCTACAATGCATTCAAAAAGAACTTGCAAAGGTAAAGTGTCCCACGCTAAAAACCTACTAAAAACTGACAAAAAGCTCATACATTCGCGAAGCGGCCTAACAATTTTTAATCAACATTCAACAAGATGAGTAATTATTGTTTTATATACTGTATTGCCTTTTGTGAGGGGTGGAATCTTATGTTTGGATTGTTACTACTGAAATTAACCAAGGAACAACAGCATTTTTTAAAATTTCATTTTGATTTGATTTGATGTATTATTTGTTCCGCAACATATTTATTGATGACATGTGTCAAGGGGATGGTAGAAAAGAGCAGAGCTCCTTACAAACTATGGTGACTGCCAACTTTACATTAAGAGGGAATAGGACACATTTGGTACTTAGCAAATAAATACTCGCTCGGCCCAGAAGCATCCGAAGTATAATATAAAACTTTGAAAAGTTGTCAGCCCTTTTGTCAACGATTTTCAAAATATTGTCTCAATCAGCCACAAAAACTCATGAATATGGAAAATTTGGTAATTAAAAAAAATCAAAAATCATAAAAATCATTTTTTTAAATTGTTTAAATCCAATTATAGAAAAGTGTTACTGTAGAGCCCGAAATTCTACTTTCGTTACAACTGTTCAAATTTTCGAACATCTATGGTGTCAGGCAGCCGAGCGTTCAGGAATGTGGATAACACGCATGCCCTGTATCCTCTTGAAACGATAACTACAAGAAATATCAACAACATTATAACAATCATAAGCATTATTAAATGAACAGTGAATTGTGCTTTTTTAAATAACATTTTTGGGACTAAAATATATATCCAATAAACTAACTTTAAAGCTGGGGCTAGGATAACAAGTTCGAGTCTTAATGTTCTGCTTGTGATTTGTAATTGTTTCAACTACAGACTATGAAACCAATTTAGTTTTACCATACATTAAATGATACTGTTCTTAAACAATATATAATATATCCCACTTTTCTACCAATAACGAACCCATGTAACCAGCTTTAACTGTAGTAAGGTAACAAACTGTATTTGAATATTGTTTTTTGCAACTGTACTATCTGTGGAGTACTTGTAAGGTTATCTTCAGATACGAAACCTACAGACTTTTCATCTGCCAAGAAGCAGACTAGACATTTTTAGAAATTCGCCAATTCCGGATCGAACATCGATCTTCTGTATAACCAACTAGTTGTCATCCATCCAGATCCTGACATATCACACCTAAATTTTCAATGTTTTATGAAGTTTTTTCTTCAAATGTTCTTGACGTTATATAAAATTGTAATCGTCTTAGTTTCCTATTTGCATTTCGTTTAGTATAATGTTCTTTGTGTACCTGAGTGGTCTATTTAGTTGTTGTTTGATTTTTTTATATTCTTATTTTTTTTCAACCTCCACTTGTGGAGGTTACTCTGTTGTTGGTGGCAAAAAAAAAACAAGTGTTGGAAATTTTATTTTGGTCATCGGACTAATTTGCATAATGTATTATGGGGAACTTCTCCCCCATAAAACAAGTCTTGAAATTTTACTATTCTTTCACAGCACGAAGTATTATGCGACGTCTGAACATAAAATGTGAAAAGAGCATTTTATTGTTTACGTGTCATTTCGCTGTGTTTCATTATCTCCAACTCGTTGCGTTTCAATACGATGATTACTGAAGTCCTCGAATTAAGATTGTTGTTGTTGATTTGTTTGCGTCTTATCGGTCATCCATTGTCATTGTACAAAGAAGAGACTGATTGATTCCCCTTCTGTTCCTTGCATGAGTTTGATTTATGCAAGACTTTGGTACTTCAATCTTTGGTGAGTACGAGATAATCTCTATACTGGAATGGCGGAAAATGTACAACACGATTTAAACTTCCCTTGTTCAATTCAAGAAATGTAATGATGACTTGACAATTCAAAAAGGTCCATAAAGAATAATAATGCAAGCATTCCTGACGGCAACAAATTCTTTTATTTGATTGACGCAATTGCGGAGAATCCTAACTAAGGTTTGACAGCTTTTTACCAACAACTTTAGAAAACTATATCAAACAGCTGTAGACGGAGTGTCACGATTTTAGCGTAACGATGTAATTATTAAGAATTATGTTTGGGAATTAATTAATTTATAACTAAAAGAGAAGTTGCCAAAAATATTTGACCAATTTGTACGATCAATGAGTCTTATCAAAGAGCCGATCAATCCGTAAAGGTAACGTGAGACACACAAGTATGCCGCTAAGTTCTATCCGTCGGAAAAGTCTTGTCTATCAGAAGATATTCTCGAGCAACCAACGGTGTCTGATTCGGGAGGTACGGTTTCAAATCCCTTCGAAACCGGCAATCCTGACTGAAGGTTTTTCCCGAGGTTTTCCTCAGTAGTTAAAGCGAATGCACGGATTGAGTCCTCTTAAAAAGCACTTGTTCATCCCTTCACAAATTGTCCTGTTCTCAACATACCAATGTAAGACATTTCGAGAGGGTCATGAATTGGCAAGGTTCCCTACGAAAAACTACTAATGTATGTACTCTGAGCATAGGTTAGTAGTGAAGCTATGTCAACTTCAGGCCAGTGGAGAATCCAAGCCATGAAGATAAGCAGAAAAAGTTAATACAGTTCCTCGTGCAGTCGTGTTGATTTTTTTTAATAAACCTTGGATGTTGCATGAACATGCGTTTTGCAAGGAATTCCGACATTCTATGGGTTGCGAAGAATTGTAAATAAACTGATTGATTGTTCTTTGACTGTATGTTAGATTTATCGGCTGTTATTTATTAATATTCTAATTGTTTTTACAATTTGTTTTCTCCGTATTTACAGGTTGGAGGAAGTCAAGCAAAATATGCAGCTTCACAGGAAATTTCCGAAGACGTGTCCTTCATAGATGCCATGTTTGAGCCGTATGCAACCTGCGATTTTGGTGTAGTGTCGTGCTCGGCTGATTGTACTAACGTAGAGATCTGTCTGGGAGGCGAAGAACTTGACATCGTGGAGGTGTGTGCGCAGGTAGCATGTGCGACGCTTCAACCCTGACGTGCAGTACTACTCTGGCAAAATGCAACGTGATAGATACGACAAAATTGACTTGTCATGGTACTGTAGGGGGCAGATTCCCTAACCCGTTCGACTGCCAATCGTACTTTGAGTGTCCGGAACCAGAAGCTTCGGCCCCCCCAGCTGTCGTTGACCAAATACCTTGCAGGTCAAACACAACAGCTTATGATCCACTTTCGGGTACCTGTCGATGGCCCATAACTCACAGAGTGTGCCGAGAAAAACCAGTTCCCAAGTGCTTGGCATTGTTGCAGTCTGGTGGTTTGATAGAGAACCCCAACATATTCTATGTATGCGTGAGCATCGAAGGAGTTCTGCAACCAATACTCTCGAAATGTCCAGATGAAACAGAGATTTTTGAGGAAGGGAAATGTAAGCCTCTCGAAAAAGTCCGAAAAAACAATTAAATTCGAGGATTGACAACCACTAAGTTCCAATGCACTACTTCAGGAACTACTTTTGCCGATCAAGAATTGTGTTGCGGATATTATCTCCGGAGAATGAATATTAATTCAAGTAAAGTTAAACAACAAAAATGACCAGGGTCACAAACACACTAAAAAAATGCGATTCTTCAAGACACTTCCTAGCTCTTACTCGTCAGAGGTCTCTTCTTGAGTGAGCGCCATAGCCTTTATTGCATTTACAACTCATTTCTTGGTATGTTGGTCAGATTACAACTTGTATTATACGTGACTGTATTAAGGGTTAGAAATATGAACATGAACAAAATGTTATCACAAAATAAAATAATGTTATACATGGTTATGAAAAAATGCATGTTCTCTATTAGTTATACATCATGTTTGTTAACACGCCGAATAAACTGTGATAAGTGCACCTTTTATCAAAAATCTATGCATGTCTGTAAGTTTATTGTACCGTTTGTGTAAGAAATGCCCACTGTCAAACCCAAGCTAGGATGAACAATACCTACTCGAATCCCTTAAATCCCTTTCATTATTTCTACAATGTGTGATTTTAGACACTGTGTTTAGAATAATATAGATTCGGGTCCAGTCTAGTGCGGACAACATCTTGGGTTTCACTTTAGTGTCTTATCGTTTGAGTGACAGGTCATCACTAGAAACTCGTCAGTGATTTCTGATGGCCATCCGGAAACTTGTCATTTGGTGGCTGAAGATGAGAATTTCCTCTGAAAAAAAGTTAGAACAATTACGAAACTGGGGAATATAAATAGTTTAGTTAATATGGTATTGAACACCACAAATATTAAATATAAAATGTATTTAATATGAAGATGATTAGGTCATAACTTTAAGTATATAAAATCAAATTTCTTCATTTTAGAAAATAATTATTAAGCACAGCCAAGAAGTCAGAGAGTTACTTTTATTTGAAGAATATAAGACAAGGTTTTAAGTGAGAAATGTAATTTATTGAGTATAGAAATAACCAAATAAAGCAATGATATTTATTGTTGAAATATGGAAATATTGAGTCTTGACTCATTGCATTGACCGCTTAAATACAGATTTGAAATATAAGTAGAACTATAATGTGCATTTTATGTGTAAAAATAATAATAAAATTATTATATATTTTGTTTACAAGGAAAAAAAATATTTTTCCATCATATATAGTATCTCGTGTTGCCTTTCTGTTTAGTTTTACATGCTTACCTATAAACAATTACTTAAAATTATATAAAAATATAAATTTAAACCAATAAAACTAAACTTGAAAACGTTCAGTATCACTAGAAATAAAAGCTCAATCTTTTTCCACTTCAATTTTTTCAGGCTTTACATCATAATAATTTTGTATCAGTTTGTAGATGCATATAAATTTGAAACGCTAAATGTATAACTCACAGGTCATAAGCTGTTACAACAAAATACTATAGCCACTCAGACAAGAACTTTTTTATTGCAATATTATTGCTGAACGTGTCACATTGTATCAATCAATTTTATATTTATATTATTTTCAGAAGATAAAGAAGATATCACACTAAATGTTATATAAACCTTTTGGCGTTGTGGTCAGAAATGTACAATAGAGAAGAATTCCAATAACTAACTTTGTGTTTCTTAAAATTCAAGTGCTAGCCACATGTTGATTATACTTATTAAAACTGTAAAATTACTTGAGATATTATGAAACAAACAAGGCTAATCAAGATTGCAAGATTCCACTTATACGACTCTCAATAGTTTACACATTGAAGAAGTCTCACAAAGTCAAGATGGGGATTCGTTCTGTGGCTATTTTGTTTATTGTTTTACTGGTAAGGAACATAACATATTTTAAACTTTTCTATTAATCGTAGGTCCTTTATTGTATTCTGGTATTTATGGATAGTTTGTCGTAAACCTTTCTTAAAACCAAATTTACCTAAGTCAAACACTTATAGATTTGCATTCGTTCAAAACAATACCTGCATGATTGTACTGAAGTCGACCGCAATTTACCTTGACGCCATAAGTTATTTTTATTTACGTAACTTTTGCGGGAAACATTGATTTTCATACAGTATTTTTCTAGTTTATTATTGTGTTTTTCTTTCTTTCAGATAAGTTTGTTTATTGTTTGTCCGTACATTGTTCTTTGCTTCATTCTCCCATTCAGTAATTCAGTTCCCATTACATCCAATTTACATGTGCATTATAAATATAAATCATTGGACTTTTTCACTGTTAGTTAACAAAATATTTATTTTAATGTGATATTTCGATTTCTTTACAGAAATCTTTATCAAACAAAATTAACAATTATATACATAAAATAAATATTTTGTTAACTAACAGTGAAAAAGTCCAATGATTTATATTTATAACGTTACTACCTGTTACATAGTTTCATTTTTTATAATTTACATGTGCATAACCCATCATGACAATCACATTGTCATTAATAATTATTAAATTAGCCTGTTTTATTGGATGAGCGAAGCGAAGATTCCATTTTACTACACTGGAGAAAAAAATCCAGAATGTTTTTTTTTTTTTTTGTATTTTTGTCTGTTTGTCCACACGATTCCGGCTAAACCAATACTCCGATTGCGATGAAATTTTATGGAGACCTTCGAAATCTTTGAACTTAGAACTGCCACGTTTTTGAGCGCAATCGGAAAATTTTTTCTCATGAAAATCGCAATTTTACGATTTTTTTCAAGTTTTAAAAAAATTCTTCGACTTATAACACCTACATGCTTTATCCGATTTTAATGATTTTTGCACAGCAAAGATAGCAAAGATATTCTTGTGAAATTTGAGCGCAATTGAAAAAATATTTATTAAAAAAATCGATATTTTACGTTTTTTTTTTCTTTTTTTAAACAATTCTTTGACTTGTAACACCTACATGCTTTATCCGATTGTAATGATTTATTCGCAGAACCTTAATTTTATGAATAAATATATTCGTGTTAAATTTGAGCGCAATCGAGAAATTATTTCTTATAAAAATCGCAATTTTACGATTTTTTTTTAACAATTACGATTAATTAAAATACATTTTTAAAAAGTGAAGTTAATTTTTTTTTTAATTTTATTTAATTTTAAATTTTATTAAACTTAATAATGATTTTTTCACAGAACAACAGAAAATTCGCATAACACATGGCAGCTCAATGCACCAATTACGCTCATCCAACAACGCGGCGGGACTTAAGCGTTTTCCTAGTTTATTTAACGTCTATCCTATTCAGTTATAAAAACTGATATACAAAGGAGGACAACTAAATAAATCTACTTACATAGATGCAGACACAAGAATAGAATGAACTACTTTAAGTAAATATTTGAAATAGTAATATTACAACAACAATGCTATAAAACACAACAATTTTTTAATCTAAAATATTATTATTGGACGAGCGAGCGAAGCGAACGGAGTCCTCTATGGCAAGTTTTCGGCACTTCGTTGTGTTTATGTCTGTCTGTCTGTCTGTCTGTCTGTCTGTCTATCTGTGTTCGATGCGTAGGGGCCAAACTACTCGTCGATTTTGACGAAATTTCACACCAACGTCAAGGACCAATAGGGAACCTAAGTGGGCGTTGTCCGGTTCTCTCCGGTCAGCGTGGTTTAGGCGATTAACCCATGCTAAATATTTCTTAAGCGATAGCGCGAGCACCCGACCACGGACCGGAATTATATTCATACTGTAAGAAAATATAATCTTTCCAATTTGCGTGGATATACATATCTCTGCTCTTTCCCAAAAATATATTAATGACATTATGTTTTGAGTTGAAGTGAACTCTACATTTACACTGTTGCCAAACCTTCCAAACTGCTCATGAAAAAGCACGTAAAAACATTTTGTCCCTGGCATCAGCATAACATTTGGTATCCGACTTGCTTTGTGGCTACTGTGAGGTCACTGGGTTGTACTAGATTATACATTACTAATAAAATTTCCTTTAATGTGCCAACAAAATCTTGAATGCGAAGTACATTTAGCAACCATGAACAGGCGCGTGGTATGCGAGGATGCCACAGCTGCACACAACGTGGCTGCATCTCGCTTAGGTTGCCGCTCAGTCAGAGTATATTTGCGACAGCGCGGAAACATGGGTCCATTTAACTCATAATAGTTTGAATTTAGGAAGCGTCATCGAGCAAAGTAGAATGCCATCATCTTCTTTACAAAATTATGCACTTGTGATGTTATTGGTTTAGATGTCTTTTGCGCGAGGCAAAAGAGACGGCGAGTAACATTTTCGTACCATGCTAATTCTTATGGGCGCTGAGACCAGAGAGAACCAATTTCCTTCCCGCCTTCAAAACTTAGGTTCCCTATTCGAGAAAACAAGGAACACTAGCGCAGCCAAGTGGTCGAACCGCGAACTATTATTTCGGGGGTACTGATCGCGGAACATCATGCAAGAGGTAGGGGTTTCTCACATATATCCCGACCTAACGCAAAGAAATAATGTTCGGTGCCACAGTGCTCATCAAAGAAAACAGATAATATATACTTTCATTTATTTCCGAATGATACAAAATGAGGAATGAGTGGAAAAGGGTGCTGTTAATTGCGAAACCAATCACTAAACACATGTGTGTCTGCAGTCTGTACTTTCGCGGTCTCGAACAACATTGTTCTGCTGAGTAATATGCTTATACTACCGGCGAGTTATTTTTCTGGCAATTTTATATTATGCACAAAACGTTTAAAGGTGTTGTGGTAAAATAAACTTTTTGGTAGACTTACTTGGTGTGTCTAGCCGGTGTCCTGAGTCCTGAGTCCTGACACTCTCAAACTAAGAATATCCTACATGAATTCAAATACGCCAATATATAATCATTATGACAGTTCTAAATATTTAGCCCAATAGTCCTACTCGGTACCTACATTCATAATTTAGGCCTACACTTGTCATAATAATTGTCCTGGGACAGACACGTACTTTAATGGGCCTACACGGCTACAAGTGTTGGTATTTAAATGTGAATTTAAATGGCTTTGCGCGGAGCTTTTACTGGCTGTGATTTTTTTAATACGGATTCTAAAATCAATCGTAAGGTCAGCCTAACAAATAATTATGCACTGTTCGTCGTACGTTCATCGACGATACCACCTAACATAGGCTAATAACTTTCAAGATCACTGTGCATTGTGGCAAAGTGGTAGCGCGTTTGAGTTCTATTCGGAAGGTCGGCAGTTCAAATCTACGTTCGGTCGTTTTTTTTTTACCGTTCTATTTAGACATATGTTTTTCTGCAATTAATGATTTCATTACATTTTTATTGTATTTTCGCATTTCTCGCATTGCAATACAGTGATATAATCAATCGTATTACCTAAAATAAAATCCATAGTAAATTGTAAATTTCAAAAAAAGGCACCCCAGTTTTTATCTTGCATAAACCACCTAGTGATTGCTCCTGCAGAAGGTAAAAAGTGGAATCACAATACTAGCACTATTTAATCAGATTTTTTTAAAATATATATATTGCAAGTATTGTTTTCATTTTAGCTTGTTTTTATAGGCAAGTTTGTAGTGAAATGTGACTTAAGAAGTAAGAATAGAATAAACTGTGTTATTTTTAAAGCAAATAGCAGAATGTGGTTTTATTTAACCATTTGGCCGTGCTATTTTGATTTTATTAAATAAAACCCAAAACACACACCTCTCCGCAATCATACAACTGACCATGCAGTCACATCACTGTAGGCCACACATTCATAGTTTTGCCATCATTGCCTGTGCAGCCCCACAAAGATGATTTGGTTCGCATTAAAAACTACTTCTCCCTCAATAAATATCCGCGACCCTTCTCCAATCCATAATGGCTCGAATACTAACTTAGTGTATTTACTACCATTTTAAAGCGTAAAACCGCTTTTAATATGCGTTCAAACACAATGTTTCCAACGTTATTACATGTATTGCGCCTATGCCGTCAGCTAGACTACCCCCGAACGAGCGGCCATATTGACGAACGCGCGCGCTATCTAGATTCTCTTGTTTCCTCGAATAGATAGAGTGCTGTTAACATGGACAGCAAAATTCGTATGAATCCAACCTACAAGAAATTAAAATTAAGCAAATCACTACTTTATTTTTTTAAACTTAAAGTTCGCTTTTGAAAAAGAATACCCTTTCTTTTCAATGTTACCACAATGAATGTTAACAACTGTGAAAATTTTCAGAATTATATCGTGCCCTGCCAACTTACAAAAAATTAATTACTTTAAAAAATCATGTTTTGCAGGGCTTTACTAAATTGGATTTGATTTGAGGAGCATAAAAGATGGATGCAGAACATCTGGAGCCGAAATGGAGTGCATGAATTGACCTTTCTAAAACATATTTTGGAATCTTGCTAGCTTTAAATCTTTAGCGTTAGCGATGTGATATGTTTTGGTGTCGCCCGCGTCCGCTTGCATAGCGATTCGCCTTTAAAAAGAAACGACACGCGCCAAGCGGAGAAACGGCGAAACGCTCAGATGAGGTCGCTCCGGAGGTGGGCGTGGCGCTTGCGTTTAAAACTACACGGCGCGGCGAAGTTTTCGTCAAAGATAATGTCGAATAGTGAACGATATTGTTGTGTTCTGAGTTGCTTATAAGGTAAAGCCACTAAGCCAACCATTATAGACGGTACAATTATACCAAAGAAGATGACATATCAATAAATAAAGTAAGATCTAGGTTCTCAAAGTTTTGTGAGAGTACAGGCCTGATTCTAAGTAAATTCCGAAGATGGGCATTTACTTTATATTATTTTGAGCTGACGGTGTAATAATAGTGGTTTAGGCCTCAAGGTTTATAACCAAACAGTAAGTATTTAGATTTTAGAACACGAAACAATAATATTGTAGGTATATGGATTGTAATCAGAATAACAATAATAATTGTACTTTTTCAGTATAGAGTAACTTATATAGCTAGTCTGCTTTATTCCACGGATGATAAAACTATAAAAACTCAGTAACTCGCTGAAAGATGTATTCAATTATTTATTAAAGTGTTCAGTAATTTGCAATATTGATAGTGGTAGTTCAAACATCCTATTGCCGTTCACGTGAGACACATATTTGAAAGGTCGTCGAGTTGATTCCCACCATCAGAAATCTTCACTGAACGTTTTACCTAAGCCATCTCTTGACAATTTTAAAGGCGTATATAGCTAACGCATCAGATGGCAGACAAATGTCGACTTGGTGACTCACACTGCTGCAGTCGTCATGGTTCGCAAATTATGTACCTGGCTATTAGCTCACTCGTCCAACAACGACTTTGTGGCGTTTTCCTAGTATATAAGTGATGTTATAGATTTGAATTAACACCTGATGATTTAGGCCCGGTATTGCAATATCCAGTTAAAGTCGCAAGAAAATGTAGCTGCCATTTTTCTCGTTATCACTACGGCAACCACCAATCAGAAGCTTTCGAATTATTTTATTAGGAAGGTTAACGGACAGATACATTCAAATAGACATTAAAATAATTTACTTTAATTTTAGTGTGAAGCCAGACCAGGGTGCAATTCATGCCTCTCTTCAGGTGTCTGACTATAGGTATGTGGCGGATAGGACAATAATTGTGAAGGGATGTCCGAGGGCTGTTTGAGAGCTAACGACTGAGGTAAACCTAGGAAAAAACCTTTAATCAGGGTTGCCGGTCTTGACGGGATTTGAACCAGGGACCTCCCGAATCAGAGTCGCGCGCTTAGCGCTCGAGCCTAACAACACTGTAGGTTAAATAGATATTGATATAACGGACCTAAACATAAATAATATGATTAGAAGGTGTTTAAGCCTAAGTCCACTTTTAGATTTGTTCTGTAGTCCCGGTAGCTTTGGTATAATATACGTACAATATTTGTGCATTATTGATTAATACTAATTGACATAAAAGTTTGCCCTGCCTGGCAGTCGAACCCAGAACACCCGGCTTAACGTGCCAAATCACTAACAATTGATATTCAGCAACATGGCAGTCTTGTCTTCTGTTTTATTCACATTAGAGTCAAAATCAACAATGTTGAGCCCATGGAAAGAAACAATAAAAATAAACAGCATTAAATTTAAAATATAATAGTAAGAAAAGATGTTCCCGCATGAAAATATTATATTGTGGGTGTTTCTAATGTAGCCTATTTTGATATATTCTTTATTCAGTTGAAAAAATAAATTTTAAAAAGTACACTAATAAATCATTTTACTTTAACGAAACCTTTCGAAATCTCCTAGTTATTATTTACCCGACTAAAACAATTATTTTCCTTAATAAATGTTCAATATGTCCCTATGTTGATGGATAATATGATAAATTATCTGTTTCAAAATTAATTATGTTTACCATGAATCTAGTAGTACATAATAAGTACATATATTAATAAAATAAGTTTACAATGACAATAAACATTGATAGTGTGTGAATTTACCTGGTGATAACACAATATTGAACTTTAAATTTTACCTAAGCTACGCCAGGTTGGCACCATTGCACAGTGAGTAGTTTGATCTAGGTAAGGATTGAATCATTAGACTAATATTCAAACATAAATTTCTGAAGAAGCTTTTCTATGCAATCATTTCAATTTAACATTAATTCATTTCAGTATTAGTTTACACATTTAAGCTAAGCATACAACAGGAATATACACAATAAAGATGAAGACAAATCAAATTGTTTGTGTAAAAAATATAAATACTCCTTGTGTTTGCAGGTTCTCAAAAATAATAAACATAATTCCTGTAACGGAAATGGAAACTCATTTATCTAACAATAAGTATAATACAATATTATTTGTACACATAATTAATATGACATTTGTGTTGAATTTAAACACGAATAACACTAATTATACCACCACTTCCATTGGCTTAACTCATTTATCAATGTATTAATTAATAAATAAATAAATAAATAAATAAATAAATAAATAAAAATAAATAAAAAAAAATAATTAAAAAAAAAATAATAATAATAATAATGAATGAATGAATGAATGAATGAATGAATGAATTAATAAGAAAGTGCGTATATTTAGAGTCTATACCCTCTCAGTCACAGAACGGATTTTCAGTGAGGGACATTAAATTATTAGCAGACCAAGCCAACCCTGTATGCCCCGAACCTACGACAAGCGGACTACTAGAAACCGGCATGTTAAAGTATGAAACACCGATCAATCAAGGTGGACACGATTCCACCCGCGGACAGCGCACGAATCAATAAGGTCAATTTGGAACATTATAATTTTTATGAGCGTCGTTGCTAGGACGGCTCCAAAGGCACCGTTTACACATTCCTAGTCCAAGAACTGATGGGATAAGTCCACATCAGAAGTTTAAAAAACTTCTGCCTAGAGCGGGAATCGAACCATGGACCTTCTGCATTGGAAGCAGACATTAACCACAAGACTAACCGAACCGCAAAATAATGTTCTGCGATTCTCGATCACTCACACAATCATTTGAATTAAAAGAGCATCATAATCATAGCATTTTCTAATAGCCGAGGGCAAATGATTAAAAAATTTGGGCCATGATGTAATCTACAAGTATTTGGCCGATAACTTTATGTTTTAGGGACAAACATTTAAGTACACAGGTTAGCCAAAATGATTTAAAACAGCTTATCCATCAAAGCGACTTAAAATATATTCGCTTTTAAGCCAACATCATATCTTATTTAAATCTATATGATTAAATAACAATAGATTGATACAGTTTGTCTGAAGCGGACATGTATCATAGTTTAGTAGTTGAAATATTTGTTAATAACAAACAATATTCTACGAGACGAAGATGTCACAAAAGAACAAGTCAAGAGCGTCAAGAATATTCACGTATTATTATAGACACTAGGAAGCCTCGCAAACGCTTTTTCAGGTGCGTTGTTGGATGAGCATAATTTTTTTTTAAACGAAAAAAGCGTAAAATTGCGATTTTCATGAGAAATTATTTTTAGATTTCGCTCAAATTTCACACGAATATATTAATTCATAAAATTTAGGTTATGTGAAAAATTCATCACAATCGGACAAAGCATGAAGGTGTTATAAGTCAAAAAATGTTTTTAAAAATAAAAAAAATCGTAAAATTGCGATTTTCATGAGGAATAATTTTTCGATTGCGCTAAAAAAAAGTGTCAGTTCTAAGTTCAGAGATTTCGAAGGCCTCCAAAAAATTTCATCTTAATTGGAGTATCGGTTTAGTCGAAATCGTGTTAACAAACAGCCAAAAATACAACAACAAAAAATACAAAAACCAAAAAAACATTCCGGATTTTTTTCTCCAGTGTAGTGAAACGGAATCTTCGCTTTACTCGCTACGCTCATCCAATTAACAAATAGGCTACAAATTGAATTTAGTATAAATGCACACATTACTAATCATCTGAAGTTAAACAAATTTAAAAAAATATATATTAAAACGTCAATGTATAATTGGACAACAACTACAACAACAACTAATAATAATAATAATATAATACAAATTGTGAAATGATCTTAATTTAAATGAATTTAATAGAAATTATGAAAAGTAAAAAGTAAAAAGGGAGATAATATAATAATAAAGAAAATAAAGAAAGAAAGTCATGTACCGATGAATATAAATAAAGCGGAAAGTTAAGACTCTATTAATCAGTTTCAAATTTCAAAGTAGCAAACTGGTGAGGATTGCGTTCAGATCACATTTGTTCCCGAAATAATAAATGTTGCCATTTATTTGGCTGAGAAAAGTCTTTTATCAGTGATGTTCTATATTCTAGTATGTTCTTCAATATTTTTTATTATTGTAATATGTTCTGTTCTACATGAAAAAAAAATACTTGACTTACATTTAAACAATTATTGAATACCGTTATTGAATATAATTATGATTATGATTTTAAATGAATTAAAAAAAGTGTAATAATATATTAATATTCAAAAGAACAGGGTAGATTGTAACGAAAATTGACCATCATAATAATATGTAAATCCGTATGCTTTGTATGTATTCGTGCGTGCGTGCGTGCGTGCGTGCGTGCGTGCGTGCGTGAGTAATGAGTATCTGAGAATGTTCAATCTCCATGGCCTGATTTCGTGTTCGACCTAATTAATAATATCTCCAAATGATGACAAAACTCTAAATTGAAGGCCAGTCCCCGTAATCAAGATTTGTTGTTGAAGATTGAATTGCCAATGCCAATCTTATATCTTTGTTCCGAATCTTAGAAAATAAGATAAAGTATGCCAATAATAAAAATCACTTACGTTTTGAGGAAAGTAAGGTTATTTCATCAAATTGGATTTTTCATTGAATATACTTATAAATAAAAATCATTTTTAAAACCCTTATTTGTATACAAGACAAGACACAAGACGAGTGTTTTCTAACAATAGGCCCCACGCAAAGTTCATTTTTTAAAAGACTTTTGAAATAATTATTTCTGTAGCAAATTATCTGAAAGACATAAAAAGTAAATATTGATAGGGACGGTTCACTTAAATTGATATTGAAGAATGTTGATTTTGTGGTTTATATTAATGTAAACTTATCACATTTAGCAGCCTATAGTCTAGTTGGTCGAATCTAGTCTAGTCTTGTAATGCCTACAACAGGTAAGTCGAGTTTTCAAATCTGTTACATTAGTCCATTTAACTACCATGTTTTAGTTTTATATTTAACTCCATAATGATAGACTAAATTCAACTTTACTCGTCAGGACTGGATGAAACTAAATGAATCTGTGTGCAAGATAGCGCACCGGGCTATGCTCATCGATCTCGTACTACGCTTCGCGTGGATAGCGGATGTAATCTAGTAACCTTGGGTTTCTAGTTCTAGACCCAAAGGTCTAGTTACCTTGAAGCCGACTAGGCCTAAAGCTATGGACGGAATAATAGGCCCTCATGGGCGTACCTATTGTTATCTCATATGAGGCAGCCATGTTGGAGATGCTTACATCGGCCATGTTGGAGGTGCTAACTTACATTTACTGCAAACATGCCTATGTGCGTTGCGTTAAAGTGCACAAAACGACTTCTCAATGCGCAAAATCTTTCTACAAATTAGTAATCGTGTTGTTTATGTAGTTAAACAGTAACAAAACCTTCTAAATTAGTTCGACCTGGTCTTCATGGTCCATTCCTGTATAAACCGCATTCAAAACCTGATCAACACAATCAGTAAAGATACACATATTGACATTTAAAACACCCCCATCCACAACTTCAAAACAATGATAAACCTTGCACTATCCAAAACATCTAAGTAATCACCTAAGTTAACACAGATACATCAACTCACACATACACATTCACACACACACTCTCCGAGCCCAAACGACATATATATCAGACCTATATCAGCAATCAGAACACCTCTCACCATACCACCTCGTCATCTCAACCGAAAGCGGCCCCCGATGTTCCAAGGAGGTCTTCCACCGCCCGCCAAGAAGAGACGGGAATAACAAAACCGTTCCTACTGTAAACTTATTTTTGCCCCCACCCACATCATACTGTACAATAATTATCTGGCGGATGATCCGCTATTCCCCAAATTAACCCCCCCCCCCCTTCCCAATCATACAGTCTGGAAAAATCCACGACTCCGCGTTCTCATCATCAGGCACCCCCATCAAACCGTAATTTATGGCCACCAGAGGCCGGTGTAGCAGGGACCAGATACCCCCGGGATGGGATACCCCCCGGTATACCAGCTCTAGGGATGGGATACCCCCCCGGTATCCTAGCCCTAGGGCTGGAGTACCCTAAGCAGGGCTAGGATACCCCCCACGATATAACGTGTTATTAGATGAAAGGGGGTACTTGGTCCCTAGGGCTAGGATACCCCCACGATATAACGTATATAAAGACCAAAGGGGGTACTTGGTCCCTAGGGATGGGATACCCCCCACGATATAACGTGTATTAAGACAAAAGGGGGTACTTGATCCCTAGGACTAAAATACCCCCCACGATATAACGTGTATTAAGACAAAAGGGGGTACTTGGTCCCTAGGGCAGCAAAGCAAAAGCAGTTTATCACCATAACCTCAATGTCCATGTGAAATATGAACGTTGTAGCTCCAGCCGTTTCGTCAGAATCGGCTTAAATGTCACGAAAATATCGCACTAAAAATCGAAAGAAATTGTTAAAGTACGATATTTATGAGAAATATTTCATCGATTGTACCCAAAAACGTAGGAAGTCTAAGTTCTATGATTTCAAAGGTCCCCTCCAATTTTCATCAAGATCGGATATTCCGTTTGCCCGGTAGAGAGAGAACAAACAGACAGAAAACCAAACAAAAAAACACCCGAGCTAAATTTTTGGGGGGTCGGTGAAATTGAGTCTTCCCTTCGCTCATTCTACAATTAAAAAAAAACAACAATGACATTTCAGTAAAAAAAAAAAATCACTTAATTAGACGAGGACGAAACATAAAATAATAACAAAATGATACTAATGTCATTTGGATAGAATTTTTGTGCTAGGGGATACAAGTACATTAAATACCTGTAAAAGATATATATTAAAGCCTTTATTTCTATGCCTTTCAACCCTAGGGCCCACGTAAACCATTTCGTCGTTTAACACGTTATATCGTGTGGGGTATTCCATCCCTAGGGACCAAGTACCCCCTTTTGTCTTTATACACGTTATATCGTGGGGGGTATCCTAGCCCTAGGGACCAAGTACCCCCTTTTGTCTTAATACACGTTATGTCGTGGGGGGTATCCTAGCCCTAGGGACCAAGTACCCCCTTTTGTCTTAATACACGTTATGTGGTGGGGGGTATCCTAGCCCTAGGGACCAAGTACCCCCTTTTGTCTTAATACACGTTATATCGTGGGGGGTATCCTAGCCCTAGGGACCAAGTACCCCCTTTTGTCTTAATACACGTTATATCGTGGGGGGTATCCTAGCCCTAGGGACCAAGTACCCCCTTTTTTCTTAATACACGTTATATCGTGGGGGGTATTCCATCCCTGCGTAGGGTACTCTAGCCCTAGGGCTAGGATACCGGGGGGGTATCCCATCCCTAGAGTTGGTATACCGGGGGTATTCCATCCCTAGAGCTGGGATACCGGGGGGTATCCCATCCCGGGGGTATCTGGTCCCTGCTACACCGGCATTTACATTGCCACTCACGGACAAAGCGTTCCGATGAGAAGAAGATAGATACACACTCACATATGATACGCGAGGCCTGGTACAAGTCTAGTTTTAGTCTAGTTTAAGTTTTATTTTTGTTGTATTACTTTATATATTATATTGCACTTGTGGGACCTGAGTCCCGTTGTCAATAAATACTAAATTCAAATTCAATTAAACATCACCACGCGAAGCGTTGGGAAGCGTTGGGGCCTACAGAGTTGGCTTGGTCGCTTTGATTTAAAGTCCTCCACTGAAAATCAGTTATATAACTGAGTGGATAGACTCTAAATACAATTTATTTATGTATTTATTTATTTAAGCTACGCGGGCACAGGTATGTTCGTTTTACCACAGTTAAAATTGCTCAGACAATCTGTGTCGCAAATGTAAAACACGAAAGAAGAAGACATAATTATTTCTTAGCACTTTTCCATAAATTGACTATAGATTTTTTCGGGAGGGATTCAGATTCTTCAAAATTGTCAAAACACATAGATAAGGCGACATTTTTGTTAACTGTTTCATGGTCGTGGTAAATATCGCAAATCTGATATGATAGGGCAGTACACGTCTCTTATAAGAAAATTACACTAAATTTTATTCATATAAAAATGTGTTTGGCTAAAACGCGCCAAGCATCTTATCCGTCTTACTCCACCTTAATGAATTAAAACATAAAATAAATTGACAAATTTAAATTATTTCATTGAAATAACGGCCGTAAAGTAACTCATTCAGATCATGAAGATAATTTTTATATTGTCAAATTGGAGTCCAAAAGATCTTTACAAATAATAAAACTTGATACGGGATAAAAGCCCCTTGGAATTGAAAGTTTGAACTAATTATCTAAATCAATCAAAGCGAATTTTATTTACCTCCGTAACAATAAGTTGCTAAATAAAATACTTAAACCTTTATTTGCACAATATTTCTGGAGCAAGCCAGTAGCTGATAAGGTAACATTGCCGAAATCCTTGAAAGATTAGGAAGCAAAGATAGCTGAGGTAATGTCAAATTAGATGTTTTTAAAATCTTAATAAGCCAATATAAAAGAGTCCGGCTTTAGTTAATCGTAGCTTGCTGGAGGTGAAGAACTTACGTTGTGGTCGACATGGTAACTCGCTTTGTGTCTGCTTTGTTGCTAGTGGCTGTGGTAAGGAACATTTTTCATTTTTGATATTGAATAAGTTTTATCTTTATTCATTTCAAATTCAATGCGGTATATTTTTATAATGGTTGTTGATGTGTTTCGATGTGAGTAATGTAAAAATTAAAATATTTGTTAGCACATATGTTTAATTTAAACCTACTTAAATTGATATTTAAATTATTTTTTGGTGATATCTTACTCAATGCTGTGTTAAAGAGGAAGCCGTAATTTGATGTTCGGTGCGTTCCTTGCCCTGCAACCATAAATCAAAACATCTGAATACAACTTGGCATACTTGATAATACTGTATTCTCCTATCATATTTTCAATATTTATCATAGATCAGTTAGAAAACGCGTAGTTATTAAGGTCTTTTTGACCATTTTGACAGATTCTTAAGTCTAAAAAATTGAATTGAATTTATATATTAAATTGATATAATGAATGATAGATGACTTCATACTTACATTTCAAAGTTATATAAAATCACAAAAAGATGCGACAAAAATTGTCTGAGAAATTTAAAAGCGCGCCTCCCCTTAGGGGCTAATCTCGTTGTGATATTCCTTGTGATTATTGTGTATGAATATTCATTGAATATTGATAAATAAATGAATACAATCATACTTCATTAAGAGGATACTTCTCGATGCACTTTCGACTTAGCCAGGCCATATTATTTACTTACAAAAAAATTAAAATTATCTGACTGACAAGCGATTTACGATATTTCACTATTCTTTACAAGAGGCTCGAATTAACCTCAGATAATTTATGCAACCATTTAATTATAGGTAAATTTATGCACAATTTTATGTACTAAAATATGTTCCAAAGGGAAGTATAATGTATTTAAATATCTTATTGTAAAAATCTACATTATATTGAATTCAAAGGTACTGAAAATTGAACATTATAGGAGCATTAAACTAGCTTCCCTTGAACATTATAGGAGCATCCGAGTTAACTTGAGGCTTCTAGCTCTGTATTCGTTTGGTACTTAGACCTTTTTGTGACCGGTAATTTGTGCTCAATTCTGTCCTGAAAATGTTTTTTAGACCAGAACCTAAAGTCGTTTACAAATAAAAGTAAAGGACAACTCAAAGTAAGGGAAAACGATTTTCCGAAATAACGTTTCAGTATTTTTTTTGTACGTTACAAAACTCGTATTAATTTAGTACCGTCTGACAGTAAAATCGTGCAATAAAGTTATTTTAGAAAATCGTTTTACCTTGTAAGAAGGTGTAAGGCTTGATGGGTAAAAGCATGAAAAACATCTTATCTAGAAATTAAGTTTACCATCTAGCTCACTGTTTTTGCTATTATTAAGAACCTCATTTCAATCATCTTAATTTTACTTGAAAAATATCGGTTAGAGGGCGATAGCGGAGGGACCGAACAGAAATTATTAAAGTTTTTAGTTTTGAATGATACTCTATTATCTGAATTTTTGATATGTAATAATCTATAACCATAACAACATATAACAAAAGAAAAATCTTAATTTTATTTATTGTTTAACTGTTGTGACTGTTTCATTGTTGTGTAACAATACATTAGGCGGGACTACGCTGCTCACCTATTAGACATCCGATTTCATTTTTTTTTTCAAATAAAGAAGAAATGTTAATGTAGGTCTCATGGTTTGATTAATTTTATATCACTCACTATCTTGCAAAAACAATTTTTTTCAATAGATAAATATATAATTTAAAAACAATTATATTAAAGTTTGTGATTTTTTTGGTTAATTTCTATCAAAGATAAATGAGTTGTAAAAAAAAATCACTCTAACCCTTTTTACATAAACTTAAGTGTTCTTTAATCTTCATTTATACATCAATGAAACAATCACAACAATTAAACGAAAAATAAAAAAATAGTTTTTCTTTTGTTATAGTATGTTGTTATGGTTATAGATTACCACATACCGAAAATGCATACCATTTCATTAAAAACTAAAACGTTGATAATTTTAGTTTAGTCCCTCCTTAATTAAGGTACCTGCTTGGTGGGTCAGATGACAGTGGGAGATCCGGGCTCAAATAACGATCGGGTAGACTTTTAGTTTATGTATTGCATTAATTATTTTATTACATGGAATTAGTTTTAAAAAAACTTACAAAATTTAGATCTTACCATGTTTCTATTTTTTTTGTAAGGCGAAATACGTTGTCGGATAATATTGAGTTATTTTCGGACTTAAGATAAATAAAATATTATTTAAGATTACTAATATCATCAAAGTTGTAGTGAATGATTAACGGCATCTCGTTAAAAATTAAACTTACTTACAATAAAGAACTTATGGAACAAATTATTTTTACATAAACTACTTTTAAATATATTTTATTTTATTTGTAGTTAGGTACTAATAATATTCGACTTAGTGACTAATTGTTATATTAATGATAATAATAAATGTTTTCGATAATTACTGCATGGCGTATATAAAGTTATATAAAAAATGGAAAATTTTAAAACAAGACCTACAGAGATTTCTCAATTAGATACGGTTTAACATGCTCTCTTATGCAAATGCAACATTGTGACTAATGCCATTTTGGCTACTATATAGGAGAAAGCACGCGACTGTACTTTTTGGGAACTATCTGTACATATAAGGATAATGAATAGGCTATTTTCAAAGTGCAAAACATCAACTTTCTTAGGCAATTTTTATACATGTCAAAACCAAACATTCCCAGGATAAAAATGATTCTCCACAAAAAATTGTTTATCCCGTTTGTTATTCAAGTGGGTCTTGTCCTTTTGTTCGTGTTTTACTGTGTTTAACTGTATTTTACTGTGTTTTACTTTGTTTTTCTGTATTTTCCTATGTTTTATTGTGTTTTACTGTATTTTACCGTGTTTTACTGTGTTTTACTGTGTTTTGTCTGTTTTTCTGTATTTTTATTACTGTAATTTACTGTATTTTGCTGTATTTTGCTGTAAAATAATACTCACCTTTCTCCCAGGCTGGAGGATCTCAAGCAGATGGTGTCCCGGAGGATCTGTCCTTCATCCAGGCCTTGATTGAGCCCTATGCAACATGCGTGGTTGGTGAACTCTCGTGCTCTTCAGATTGTGAGAGAGTTCAGGTGTGTCTGGGAAATGGAATTCATGTCGATGTAGAGGAGTGTCCTCCAAGTACTCTATGCGACCGTAGTAATATGACATGCAACGCAAATATTATAGAATGCAATCCATTCTCGTGTGCGGTAAGTGGCGGTCGGTTCCCTAATCCGTTTGACTGTCACTCGTATTTTGAGTGCGCAGATCCAATAATCCCAGAAACGCCAGGTGAAAAATTTGATTGCAATCCCATTTACAATGGGTTCGACCCATTGTCGGGTCTGTGTCTCTTCCCGTTGAATCACAGGGTGTGCGAAGAGGGTCCAGTCCCCAAATGTACAACATCAGGGCAGTATGGTGCTCTTATTGAGAACCCCAACATGTACTATGTTTGTGTGACTGTTAACGGAGCTATGCAGACGTTTGTGGCGAGATGCGACGGTCAAGACCAGGTCTTCGTGAATGGACAATGTGTCGAGGGGACTAACGTATCGACCACAACTTCCGGTTCAGTTACAAGTACAACAACTTTCGAAACTACCACCAATGGCAGATGCGATTACCCAGGAGAAACACGTCCAGACCCCGACGACTTATGTCGCGGGTATTACCTGTGCACCCCGGACGGGGTTCTAGTTCACTTCCGGTGTCGGGAAGGTTACCATTACGATAAAGAAAGGAAGACGTGTGTCATTGGTGGGTGCAAAGATAATAATTATTAATTTGCCAGGATTTAAATTCTGAGCCTTTATTTATACTAATATTTATTATACACCATGAGGGTGTAATTTTGCATTTTTCTGAAATCGATGACATTTAGTTTGAATTTACATATTATATTGAATTGAAGATTTCCCTCAAAAGGGTGAAAATTCTATTGTTAAAGCCAGTTACTATATTCTAAATCGTTCAAACTCTCAAGTTTATGTAATTAATTTTACTTTACAATATAAACATTAAAATGATTGGTTTTAACTTTCAAGGTCGTTTTTTATGCGATTCGAATTATTGATAGAAACTTCTATAATGTAATAATTAAATAGTATAGCAATGCAGATAAGTGTATTCTAACATTAATAAAATCGTGAAAACGAATATAAAATTTTCTTTTGTATGTTCAATATGTAAGTAAAATAAAATGCATGGTACTAAATGATGATGTAATGTCTGCTTATGTGTTGTTTAAATAACTCCTGCATAGTAGTATTTAACTTAATTTAATAAATTATAGTGTTGAGTTTAAATTTAGCTAGTAAATACGTCCGATAAAATATGTAAGTATTTATTATAACCAACTGCTAACTAATTGAGTCGTCAGAACTGCTAGTGTTACAGCTTACTAATGAACGCCTCAGTCATGATTGCTAAAATCCAGTTGTAATAAGAGTCTCTCCGGGAAAACAAGATAAATTATTCATATTAAATTTAAAAAAAATCTAGGGTAGAAAAATGTTCTGATGTTGCATTGATCTATTTATGATTAATGAATAAGACCTATTAATGGCAATAATTGATTGCCAAACTTTTTACTAGTTAGTGTACATTGAGTACAAATTGAAAAGCCGTAGCTTGGCCATTTTGAAGATACAGTTTAAAATTTGTTAACTTAATTCTGTAAACTCTAAAATCTGTGAGCTAGGATATGTTTTGTATTTTAAAAAAAAATGCATTCAGTATGAGTAATCCTCCAAACTATATAATAAATTTCATATATTTGTTTATCAGCATACAGGGCAAATCCCCACAAGTGCTATATAATAAAAATATAATAGAATCGCACACATATAAAAGATAACATATAATACATAAAGTGACAAATGCATAAGAAAAACATAGACACTAAAAAAGTGTTAGTCGCACCGCAAGTAACAAATAAGACGTAACAAGATTATAAAAAGTGATCAATGAACAAGAAACTGGATCGCATGATGGTACTTCATGTACATGAAACCAGTTTTGTATTCTATTAAAACAAGAAATCTTGTACATATTATTTATCTGACACTTGGGCACACATTCCCTTCAAATGTACTTAGTGTTCTCCTTCAAGCACTTGGGTGTGTCTGGTTCTAACCCATGAACTCTTGATTTGTGTCTATAGTCTGGCTTTGGCCTAGCATTGAAGGTTTCCATAGAAACGATAAGAAAACAAACAACCCACGGAAAGTAACAGTTATCCTAGAACAATAAACAAACAGATTCTGAAAGATAAAAGTTTCTTGGTATTAAAACAAAACACGAGGAATACATCTACAATTTCCCTCCATATCCTTTATTTATTAATAAAATGTTTCAATATACACTGCTTGTTGAGTATATCAACAGTATTACCCATCACTTATGACTGCACTATATCTTGACGATGAGTGTTACTTAAATTATCTAAGTGTATAACAAACTATGAAAATAAAGTTATATGAAATACGATGTCGTAATTAATGCATGCTGCACCTTAGAAAGAATCATTGTAGCTACTGTTTGTGTTGGATCTTTATCTCACTGATTTGAATTCAGTTTATGTAATTTAAGCACATAACCTTTTCCTTTATTTTGCAAGACATAAGTCTATGTATACCAAACATCATAATAGGGTAAGTTATATTTAAAAATTATAATGATTCGACATCAGTTCGCAAACCGTATTCTGGGAAGGGATGTGCAACTATATGCAGCCATTTGAGAAATGACATGGCGAATAACTAGATTAATCATTATTTCTTATACTTACAAAAGACGACTTTGTATGTCATTATTTACTACAATTCAGAAATTTAAAAAATAATGTTTGAAAGAAGTAAGTAAGTGTTTGCAGAAATATTATTGTTTTAATCCCGGGTGTCTATTAACTAGCATGTGTGACAATAGGCGATACAACAACACACATCAAATGTAAATTATTACTATTTTATTTGGTATGATGAAAAATCGAAGTAGCAGTTCGTACTTGCTATTTTCATTTAAGTTGTCATTTCGGTCAACTATTATAGCTGTCAAAGTCGCTGTCACTTTTAGAAATTAACCACCAGGAACACTTTTGGATAACAAGGGTAGTCAGCCATGCTAATGATCAGGGTCCAAATTATATTGATGATGCAATGAAGAATGTTTGTTCATTATATTACTACTTGAGCTGGAAATTCTTGTTTGGGATCTAAAATTAATTGATTCACACTGTTTGGAAATCTCGTTGTAAACCCCTCCTCTCGGGCAAAGATGCAGAACGGGGAACAACCTGTGTTCCTCCCTATGACAGATGTACCAGATACTGGGGTTCTCCAAGATGGCGCCGTTCTGTCCGAGGGACGCACAAGATGGCACCGGCCCCTCCAGACAAGGTCGTGACGTCAGGGGGAGGCTACAAACTTGTCTGCCGGCGTCATAAGCCACGCCCTCCTCACAAGACTCGTGGTAGGCGAGAAATCCGTCAGTCATCCTCTTCATCCAGAAGAATGTAGGCCTACTAGTACTCGGTATAGGTAGTGACGGTTGCTCGTCCGATTCCACGCAGATGTTGAAACGGGGGGGAGGGGGGTAGTTGTAAGGGTCTGGGAAGATGCCGACGCTGTTACATTGGAAGCTGACGCAGGGTCTGTATTTGTATGAAGTTGGACACATTTTGCAAAGATAGAACATGTTGTTTTGTGCATTGGAAAAGATTATCTATCAACACAAAGATATAAATTTTCTTTACTACAGGCTGTGTACAAGTCTAGAAACAATACTGTGAGACGTCAGGGACTCAAAATATAAATTAATCTAGAAATTGCAAGGTTATATATTAATTTTTGGATTATTCCTGGAATTTCCTTATTATTCCGACAAAATGTCTAAAATTCACCAAATGAATTCTGAGGGATAAAAACAATATTAAGGGCGCTGGTCCCCGGAATCGAATTGTAATGGCACGCACTTGGTTGTATACCCGATACAAATGATATTTCGCTGCTGACTTGAGTAGGGGGAAGCAGTTCACGGTTACGTGCGAGAATTTGGCTAGTCCGGTTTGGTTAAATCTGTGGTATTTAAATTAAGTTTATTGTGTTATTTATACTTAAGTCCACTAGGATGAACTAAATTAAACTCGGCTAGACAAGACTGGATGAAACTAAACGAATCTAGGTGCAAGATATCGTACTCCAGTACGCAACTACTACCTCACGCACCAAGGAGGAAGGAATAATGTAAGGAGGCAGCATGGCGTCATCAAAACCGTACCCATTTAGAACGACAATGGTGGTCGGCGAGAGCCTCGAACCCAAAGCAAGCTCATCGGTATTATTATAGCTCATTGTCAAAGCAATGAACATTCCAAAACAAACAAAAACGTAGCACATGAACAAAAATTACATTTCAACTCTTTATTATTCATTCTCATATTAATACAAGAGTTATTATCAATGTATTAAGTATAATACCAGCTGTTTCAGTGCCGCCATTTTAACATGGCGGCCGTCGATGGTGGTCGCCATATTGGTCAGCACCAACGAGAAGCAGTAAATACTGCGATCAGAATGGATCGGACGTTCAAAACGGCCACGTGTATTTGTACAGCCACAGATAGCGCATGCTGTCTCCTTACATTATTCATACCTTCTTGATAGGCACTTAGCCAATGATATTTAACATCTATAGAAGGCAAGATTCCTAGTCTCCAATTCTCCAATTCGTCCGCACAAGCTCGAGCGTAACAAATTGAAGCGCCAATCTGACGTTTTCAAGATGGCGATTTGACGTTTCAATTTATGCTTTACAACATGTTTTAGATGCGATTAGGTATTTTTCTGGATTGTTTTGATATGGTTTTATCTTGTGCAGCACGGGAATGCACAAATATAAACACTAAGAAGTTATTGCATAAGGGAATTTAGTAATCATTTGGTGTTAACAGCTAATATGCTCATCTGTCAACTGACAGCCATCTTGAAAAACATTTGGGCTACAAATCGCTCCCATCTACTTTAACATGCCTTCTATGGATGTTAAATATCATTGCACTAAACACGATGTTGCCGATGCAAAAACAGTCGAGCCCAGACATAAAACTCTTAACCCGTTTAGTACATTATACCGAACAGATGATGCGACAAGAAGTTATGAAATAAGTCAAGATCGTTCAAAATACTTTCTTCCTAAACTAGATGGGTGGATGGTAGCTAATTCTGTGCTGGTATGTGGGATCCAAATGAACAAACGTGAGAAACCAAATTTTGCACCAATGTCAGCCAACTCGGAAGTCATTCGCTTTCCAAATTACAATTTAATTGGGCTTTGATCGCAAAGCTTTTCGCAGGTCGCGACACCGTAGTAGGTCCTTACTTTATGAATCATCAACAAAGTAGGCCGTGACCGAATGACCAACTCCACGTATATCATTTGGCACGGCAGTGTTGATCATCTAGACTGGGCATATTCTACGATGGTGCACGAGTGTGAGAAAGAGACAGTGCAAAGCCCAATTGGTTGAATGGAAGTTGAAAAAATGGGAACATACCAATTTCCCTTATTCGTGTTTTGAGAAAAGACGGGTTGACATAGAGATGCCTAATTTGGCAGGAATGATGATGTTTGTAATTGCAATAAGTTCAAAGGGACCAAATGTGAAATTTTCATTGCGAAGAAAGTGAAGGGGACAGTTTTTCTGATCTTCTGGAATCCTGAAATGTAGATTTAATCACTATAGGTGCTTTAATTTCATTACATTTGTTATGTATTACCAGGGCTCGACTTTAACGCTCGCCCGGTCGCCCGAGGCGAGAGTATTGATGCGCGGGCGAGTAACTTTTGGAAATCACTCGCCCGGCGGGAGAATGATTTTTTTGGTGAGCCGTAACATAAATTGCGTACATTACGTTTCTAAGGCAACCTAACACCTGTCTTTGCGTCAGCAATATTTATGTTGGTAAATTTTAAATTGAAATTACGTATTTAAGTTATAGTAGTACTAGTTGTGGTTTGGAGTAGGAATACGGACTATAGTGCTTTTAATTTCGGACTAGTACATTTACAAGAGCACTCGCCCGGTGCTGAATATTTTACAATTCGAGCCCTGTGTATTACTCTGGGGCTCTGTAAAAGTGCGTACCATGTGGAGAGCAACATTAAAAAAAAAATTATAATGAAAGATAGGTAGTATGTTATGATTGAGTGAAGTTTTAGTTTTCATCGAAACAAAGTAAAATTGATTATTTTTAAAAAATGTCATGAGGTGAAACATTTAATTAATGAAGTCATTGAAGTTATGGCCGCAAAGTAACTGTTAATAGCATCATTTTTCTATTTAAGTCTTAAGGGTCCAAAAAAATAATAAAAGTCTATAGAGGATAAGAGCTTCATGGTATTGCAAGTTCAAACAAATTAACTGGATCAACATTACGTTGCGAATTTCATTTAGCTAAGTCACATTTATTTCATAAACAAAAGCTGATTAGGAAAAGCTACCAAAATACTTCAAAGATTAGGTAGCAAAGATAGCTGAGATAATGTCAAATTAAAATGTTTTTAAAATCATAATTAGACAGAATAAAAAGAGTGCAGCTTTAGTTTATCGTAGCTTGCTGGAGGTGAAGAACTTACAACGTGGTCGATATGGTTACTCGCTTTGTGTGTGCTTTGTTGCTAGTGGCTGTGGTAAGCAACATTTTCATTGTCTTGATATAAGATAAGTTATATTTTTATTCTTTTCAAATTTCAAATGATGAGTATTTTTATAATAATTGTTAATTTTAGCGAGTCTGCTTCTAATGCAGAAGTTCCAGGGTTCGATTCCCGCTATAGGCAGAAGTTTTAAAACATCTAATTTGGACTAAAGTCCATCAGTTCTTGGGTTAGGAATTTGTAAACGGTGACTTTGGTGCCGTCCTAGCAACGAGGCACATAATGAATTTCAAGATTGTCTGAATCGGCTTTGTTGATTCTGGCGTTGATCCATGGGTGATCGCACTGTCCATACCACTGATTGCTTAATTTCCTATTAAAAATATCGATCTTTGGTTGGTTATCGCTCACTCGTCGATTGCGTCGGGGCCTACAAGGTTGGCTTGGTCGCTTTGATTTACTGTCCCCCACTGAAATGACTGAGTGGGTAGACTCTAAATACGAATTAATTAATTTATTCTAAATGGGCGTAAAAAATATTTGAATAATCATGGTTTTTTAATATCTACATTAGGTTGGATTCAAAGGAACTGAAAATTGAACATTATGGGAGCATTAAACTAGCTGTCCTTAACAATTCCGAGTTAACTTGAGGCTTTTAGCTCTGTATTCGTTTGGTACTAAGACCTTTTTGTGACCGGTATTTTGTGCTCAATTCTGTCCTGAAATCGTTTCTTAAGACCAGAACCTAAAGAGGGTTATACATAAAATTATAAACTTTCAACTCCCTGTAAGGGAAAACGCTTATCCGAAAAATGTTCTAGAATTTATCGACTTAGGGTACAAAATTCTTATTAATTCTGTACCGTCTGAAAATAAATCGTACGTCAAAAGTTATTTTAGAAAATCGTTAGCAAGGTGGAAGGAAATGATAATAATTATTACGCGGTGTTAATTTCAAAACCTTAAAAAAATCTAGGCCTACCCATGTTTCGATTTATTGTAAGGCAAAATACGTTATCGGATTATATTAAGTTATTTTAATATTTTTAAATGATTTATTATTATTTAGATCATTTTAGTTTAGTGAATAATTGACGACATTTCTTTAAAAAATAAAACTCGCTTTAAATAAAGCTGTATGATGGAACAAATTTTTAGTTTATAGATTTAATTATAATATTATGTAGCTGCGCACTAATAATTCTTCTTGAAAACTTCTTAGTGACTAATAATAATATAGATGTGGTTTTGGATATTTAGTGCATGGCGTTTATAATGTTAGGATAATTTTTAAACAAGAACCACAGACATATCTTTATAAGATAAGGATTTACCTGTGTATTATGCAACAGTGTGACTAATGCCATTTTGGCACTATATAGAATGAAGGACGCGACTGAACTTTTGGGAACTAAATAAATAATTTAAAAAATCAATAAATTCGTATTTAGAGCTACCCACTCAGTAACACTGCTTTACAGTGAGGAACAGTAAACCAAAGTGACCAAACCAACCCTGTAGGTCCCGACGCAATCGACGAGTGAGCGATAACCAACCAAAGATCGATATTTTTTAATTGAAAATATAGCAATAAGTGGTATGGATATTGCGAACATCCGCGGATCAACGCCAGAATCAAGAAGGCCGATTCAGAACAACTTTAATTTTTTTATTATGTGCCTCGTTGCTAGGACGGCTCCAAAGTCACTATTTACAAATTGCTAAGACAAGAACTGATGGCCTTAAGTCCAAAACTTCTGAATTTAGCGGGAATTGAACCCAGGAACTTTTGCATTGGAAACAGGTAGGCTAACCACAAGACCAATATATGTACATAATAAGAATTATGAATCAAATCACAACTTTAGGCTATTTTGATTGATGTCATAAACCCAGCATTTCAAGAATGAAAACGATTCTCTACAAAAATGTGTTCATCTGGATTTTTAGTCAAGTGGGTTTGGCTTTGTGATAGAGTAATGAAATGGCGTTTAAAAATAATACTCCCCTGTCTTCCAGGCTGGAGGTTCTCAAGCAGATGGGGTGTCCCGAAGGATCTGTCCTTCATCCAGGCCTTGATTGAGCCCTATGCAACCTGCAATGTTGGTGATTTTAAATGTTCTTCAGACTGTAAGATAGTTCAGATGTGCCTGGGAAATGGGTATTACGATGTAGAGAAGTGTGCTCCAAATACTCTATGCGACCCTAGAGATGGGACATGCAACCCAAATATTAAAGAATGCAATCCATTTACTTGTGTCGGTAATGTCGGCGGGTGGTTTCCCTAATCCGTTTGACTGTCACTCGTATTTTGAGTGCCCGGATCCAATACCACCTCGCCCAGTCATAACCCCAGGAGTCCCAGTGAAATGCGATCCCATTAACAACAATGCGTTCGACCCATTGTCGGGTTTGTGTCTCTTCCCGTTGAATCACAGAGTGTGCGAAGAGGGTCCAATCTTCGAATGTACAACATCAGGGCAGTCTGGTGCTCTTATTGAGAACCCAAACATCTACTATGTCTGTTTGAGTATTGACGGAAGACTGCAGCCGTTTTTGGCCAGATGCGACGGTCAAGCCCAAGTTTTTGTGAATGGACATTGTATCGAGGTGCCTACTATATCGACCACAACTTCCGGATAAGTTACAACCACTTCCGGTACCGGTACGTAAACAACAACTTCCGTTACGTGAAACAACAACTTCCGGTACAGAAACAACAACTTCCAGATAAAAATTGACCACTGTTGTAACGACCAGCGATGCCAGATGTGATTATCCAGAAGACCCATTTCCAGACAGAGACGACTGTCGCGGGTATTAACTCCGTCAGGTGTCAAGAAGGTTACCAATACATCTAAGTTAAGAACACGTGTGGCATTGATTGGTGCAATAAATAAATAAATAAATAAATACATTGTATTTATAGTCTACCCACTCAGTTACACAACTATATATATATAATATTGATTAATTTCCCTAAATAAAAATTGGAGCACATATTTATATTTCTTTTTTAAACACAGTGAGGGTTTTTCTAAACAATCGTGCCTTACATCTAATGAATTGAAGATTTTCCTCGAAAGGGTAAACCTTTATTTGTTAAAGCCAGTTACTATGTTCTAAGTCGTGTCCCACCCTAAATTATTTCTCAGCTCCCCATAGTTTTATAATTAGTATTTTGTTTGTAACTAGGAAAACGCTTAAGTCCCGCCGCGTTGTTGGATGAGCGTAATTGGTGCATTGAGCTGCCATGTGTTATGTGAATTTTCTGTTGTTCTGTGGAAAAATCATTACTAAGTTGAATTTTTTTTAAATTTGATTAAATTAAATTAAATTGAATTAAAAAATTAACTTAAATTTTTTTAATTATTAATCTTAATTGTTAAAAAAAAATCGTAAATTGCGATTTTTATAAGAAATAATTTCTCGATTGCGCTCAAATTTAACACTAATTTATAAATTCATAAAATTAAGGTTCTTCCAAAAATCATTACAATCGCATAAAGCATGTAGGTGTTATAAGTCAAAGGGAATTGTTTAAAAAAAGAAAAAACCCGTAAAATTTCGATTGTTATGAGAAATATTTTTTCAATTGCGCGCAAATGTCACACGAATATCTATATTCATAAAATAAAGGTTCTGTGCAAAAATCATTAAAATCGGATAAAGCATGTAGGTGTTATAAGTCAAAGAAATTTTTAAAAAATCGAAAAAAATCGTAAAATTGCGATTTTCATGAGAAATAATTTTCCGATTGCGCTCAAAAACGTGGCAGTTCTAAGTTCAGAGATTTCGAAGGCCTCCATAAAATTTCATCTCAATCGGAGTTTCGGTTTAGCCGGAATCGTGCGGACAAACAGACAAAAATACAAAAAGAAAAAAAAAAAAGAAAAAAAAAAAACATTCCGGATTTTTTTCTCCAGTGTAGTAGAATGGAATCTTCGCTTCGCTCGCTACGCTCGCTACGCTCATCCAATTAATTTGTTGTATTTATTTGCAACAGTACTACCCTAGTAGCACACGGAAGTTTATTTTTATCCATGGCCCATGACCGTCGCGCCATGCCATGGCAAAATTGCAAGGGCCATACAAGAACCATGCACGATCATGACTAGTTGGGCATGGTTATTGCTAGGCCCATTGACGAGTTGCCACGGAATGGATTTAGGTAAAAGGTTGACACATGGCCCATGCATGATGCACCACACGGCAGGGACAGTGGCCATGGCAACCACCTGGCACATAAACGAAGCGCCACAGCCCGGCTAGTAGATCATGGAAATCACATGGCACATACACGACGCGCCACAGCCCGGCTAGTAGAGCAAGGCAATCACATGGCACATACACGACGCGCCACAGCCCGGCTAGTAGAGCATGGCAATCACATGGCACATACACGACGCGCCACAGCCCGGCTAGTAGAGCATGGCAATCGGATGGCACTACACGACGCGCCTCAGTCTGGTTAGTGGTGCATGGCAACCATCTGGCGCATAGACGATGTGCCACAGCCTGGCTAGTAATGCATGGCAATCACATGGCACAAAGATAATGTGCCACAGCTTGGCTAGTAATGCATAGTTATCTCATGGCACATATACGACGCGCCACAGCGTGGCCAGTAGTGCATGGCAATCGCAAGGCACATACACAATGTGCCACAGCTTGGCTTATAGAGCATGGCAATCACGTGGCCACATACACGACGTGCCACAGCTTATCGATCGATAGTGGCGCTATCTCTATTGCATTAGAGAAAATATTCACTAAATAATTACAATAATGTATTTGTTGCCTCCATTAATTATTATTGTTAGCTAAGCTTGTATACACACGGTGCGTAATTTTCGGGTTAATATTTTTCTGTTACAATATAAAGCATAGAATTCATACTGCAATCTCTGTAAGTTTGAAACCAAGTTAGCACGTACGTGCACCTGCTACACTTGATTTTGTTGGTCTTGATACTTAGAAAAATTTTCAGTACTCTGGTCTCTCTTCTCTGAGGAGAATCAATAAGAGTCTTTTTTACCTCAGTACATTTGCTCCATACATGACAAGGGTGTCAGGGGTATTATCGTACATTTGCGCCACGCATGGCAAGCTCCATGGGCAGTACCACGCTAACCATGCAAGTGCCATGTTTAAAAGTCATCCAAGAAAATTGATTGTACTCGCGGCCAAAACGTTGCATGGCCCATCGACGAATGTCGGGCATGGCCCATGCGCGATCAACGTGCATGGCCCGTGCGCGATTAACACGCGTTTTGATGAAAAGTAGGCATGGGTATTTTACGCTTACCATGCATGTGCCATGTTTAAAAGTCGTCCATGGGTTTTGGTTGTACTCGCGGCCAAAACGTTGCATGGCCCATGAACGAGAGTAGGACATGGCCCATGCGCGATCAACGTGCATGGGCCTTGCGCGCTAAACGTGGATGGGCGTTGCGCGATTAGCACGCATGGTGCAGAAAAGTAGGCATGGGTAATTTAAGCTAACCATGCATGTGCCATGTTTAAAAATCGTCCATGGGTTTTGGTTGTACTCGCGGCCAAAACGTTGCATGGCCCATGGACGAGAGTAGGACATGGCCCATGCGCGACTTTCACGCATGGTACTGACAAGTACGAGTACCTTGTGTCCTGCATGGCTAATTGGCGCTAGCCATGCAAGTGCCATGTTTAAAAACCATCGATGGGTTTTGGTTGGACTCGCGGCCAAAACGTTGCATGGCCCATCTACGAGTGTTGGGCATGGCCCATGCGCGGACGTTAAGATAATCGTCCATGGTCCATGCATGGCATTTGACGGTGTGCTACTAGGGTACGTACCAATGTAATCCATATAAGTAATATACTTTTATAAAACAATACACAAAAATTGCTTTAAAAAAGCCACAATTTTGGGAATTCACACAGTGTAATCCATATAAGTAATATACTTTTTTTTATTTAACAATACACAAATATTGCTAAAAAAAACTTACAATATTGGGAGTTCACATGGACGATAAAAATGTTCAAATCAAGTTTTGGTCTTCTAAAAAGACTATTTAAGATGTTCTTACGCCAATTTTATTAATTAATTTATTTATTTATTTAACGTCTATCCTATTCAGTTATAAAATGATTTACAAAGGAGGACAATTAAATAATCTAATAACATAGATGCAGAAACAACAATAAACTACATTTTCGTAAATATTTGAATGGGTAGCATTACAAAAACAATGCATTTAAACACATTAATTTTTGTCTAAAAAAAAAAAAAAAAAAACTACTGTGTTAAAGTAATTTGGAAAAATATATTTTCTCACAGCCTTAAGTCACTCGAAAAACTTCGTGGCATTTTATGCAAAACTTGTGTGTTATAGGATTAAGTATTTTGCCGTTTACTTCAAATGTGATATGTATTTGTGTTTTGTGTGCAAATAGCAAATATTGAATTTATAAAGATGAAAGTAGTATTGCGGTTTGTTTTGCCTAACCTAATCAATAGCTACAAATACTAGGTTAGCTGCAGCTAGAGAGCGTAGATAAGCTAGAGCACCAGAGAGTGGCCATACAGTACTTCCGACCGCCATGTTTTTGCCAAACAATTTTTTAGTTTCGTCAGCTGTCGTAAAGTAAACGAATTTTGGTTTGAAATAGACTTGAAATTTAAATGTGGTCGACAACAGACCTACTTTTTTACGTCTGTTTCAAGACAAATTTGTAAACTGTTACGGCAGTTGACGAAACTAAAAAAATATTTGGCAAAAACATGGCTTTCTGGTGAAAGCTTATCTAGCTAGGCTCTCTAGCTGCAGGCAAGTTGGAGTTGCGTATAGTGTTAAAATCTTGATGGTATCATTTTTTATAACGGTGTCTTGTGGTCTTAAGGCAACAAAAGCTTACTTCAATGAGTTAAATACTATGGCGTGTAGCATGTGGCCATGTTTAAGGCTGTTCTGTGGGAAAATGCGAGCAAATACTTCAAAGTCTGCTGTTTATGGCGTTCACAAAATCACCAAGTCCTTTGTAATTTTAGCGAATACGCGATGAATGTGCGAAGAAACCGTTTCAACTATGTCTCTCAAATTCTGTCCGATGTGCACCATCGGCCATAAGAAAATCAAGGAGTCTATGTTGAATATACTAGGCCGTTTCGCGACTATTTTTCTAGTCGCGTTGATGCATGAGCTTTTTTGGAATATTTATGTCCAATGATTACGTTTGTAAGTGGAATCTCTTTACTTTTTCAATAGTATCTTGATATTACTTGTTATTATACACCTGTAAAAAGCTTATATTTAAACCTCTATTTCTATGAATTTTGACCAACTTTTTCTTTTTATAGGCTGTACATCACCATAATCTTTATGTCAATGTAAAATATGAACGTTGTTGCCCCACTCATTTGATCAGAATCGGCCCAAATGTTACGACAATATTGTATTAAAAACCGGAGAAAAAATCGTATATGTACGATTTCTACAAGAAATATTTTTTCAAATGTCTCTTAAATGATAACATATAATACAAATTCAGTGATTTTAAACATTCCCATAAAGTTTCATTATATCGGAGTAGCCGTTTGCAAATATCACGAAAATCTCATTAAAAATGAAAAAATCGTAAAAGTACGATAATCATAAGAAATATTTGATCGATTATACCAAAAACGTGGCAGGTCTAAGTTCAGAGATTTCGAAGGTCCCCTCCAATTTTCATTAAAATCGCATATGCCGTTTGCCCGGTAGAGAGCGAACAAACAGACAAAAAAATTAACAAAAACAAAATACCCGTGCTATTTTTCTTGGGGTAACGTAAGTGAAAAAAAACGTAAGTGAAATTGAAGTCTTCGCTTCGCTCATCCAACTATACCTAGCCCTTGATTTACTTCATGTCGAGGGTGTGCATATACAATTAGGTGTAATTGGCTAATGTTTTATAGTAGACACGATATAAGCATTATCCTTAGAATGTCCATTGAACTGTGACTCTGAAAAAAGTTTCTCAATTTCATTAATCGGGAAACACTCACGTAGGTGTAATTAATTTTATCTAAATCAATCCAGAAATTACAAAATCCATCTCAGCGGGGTATCGAGCTCCGGTCTCCCGATTGCCGGTCGAGTGCTTACCCCTCAGCCACCGAGAAAGTTAACTTCATAACATCTGGATTGTTGGTGCATTGTTGATCTGAATAGAAATTGGAACAGCACTGCAACAAAGTTGTTTTCCAGTAAAACCGAAAGGCAAATTGCACAATTATTGAATATATCTCCTGCAATAAAATAGCATTATATGTTATTAAATGTGCAACAAATAATAAATTTTTATATAAAACCAAATATTGACATCAAACTCAATAAACCACAATACCATGAATAGGTCCTTCTTTGTAATATATTTGATCAATGCGGTATGTTTTAATTTTATGGTTAATTGCTGACAACTCTTAATACAACTGATAAACATTTTTCAGCATATCAAGCGAAACGCAAGCTTTTTTCATTCCAATGATGATGGGTAAAATTATTGAAATGTTCGTGACAACAGTGCTTTGTTTACTTTTAGTATCCATTGTAAGTAAACAGTATTTTTAAACATATTTAACCAAAATATGTTAAATTTCATTTGACAGTTTTTAGATTTTTTATGTTCTTATTTGTAAAAAAACGATGTTAGAAAACACGCATGCAAACAAGTCATCTAACTGATTTGCCTAATTTAACCCCTAACAAAAGATGGCAATAGCATGATAAAAACTAGACTAGCTATAAGACTAGTCTTATAGCATCTGAGACCGCAAAAATAATTTATTATCGTTCATACGAGGCACAAAATATGCAATAACATTAGCATAGCAGTCCGAGTAAACTTTGAAAGATTTTCATTTGCAATAATTAGATAATTTTTTCACTACCAAAAATATCGTGTTCATCTCTAGTCTAGTTGTGTTGTGAAAGACTTAATATAAATAAATACAAAGCTACTGTATTTTATTTTCAGTTAGGTATATTATTTACATTTTTTGATTCATAATAATTTTATGTTTTTTTTTTCATCAGATTGTATTCTAAATTTTAAAAGAACGAAGAGCGATCCCAACTATTACATTCATTCCTAAATTCACAATGCTGCAACATAAGTGACATTTTTTAATAAGCGTTCATTTATTTATTAATTATTATTTTCCAATAATAGTGTAAGGGCAGTATGCCCCAAGCACAAGGTGTCTGCATAACAAATTGTGAGAATAAACCAGCACTCGTAAAACATAGAACATAAAAATACAAACATAGAAGAGATAAATTAACAAAAAACATTATTAATTCATAATATCAAAATCAGATTAAATGAATTTAAAGCAATAATAATGTAAAAGATGTTTATTTATTTATTTATTTATTTATTTATTTAACGTCTATCCTATTCAGTTATAAAAACTGATTTACAAAGGAGGACAACTAAATAAATCTAATACATAGATGCAGAAACAACAATAAATTACATTTTCGTAAATATTTGAAATAGTAGCAATACAACAACAATGCATTTAACACAAGAATTTTGGTAACAAATTGAATGATATTATATGCATTTAATGAATGAATCAAATATAAAAAAGGGTGGAGAATGAAAAGAAAAGAAAAGAAAAGAAAAGAAAAGAAAAAAAAGAAAAAAAAAACATCAAAAAAGAAAAACGAAAAGAAAAAAACTGATTTATTAGACGATCCCACTAAAACAAATATGAGGTTTGCCAAAAATCAGGAACAGCAAATCAGGGAGTATAATCAAACTTTCGCGGAAGAAAACCACCGAACGCGAAATCTTTATTCTTGGGTTCAATCTTCTTTTTTGTGTTCAAATCTTGACTCATATATATAATTATATCAGATATATAATTATTCAAAAAAGAGCATGTCAAACGGATCACAGCAATGATACAGGACACCTAAATCAAGTTGCAAGCTCCATCAGTGGGCGGCAACCAGACAATCTAGGCAGAAAAATATAGTTGAAAATACATTGTTTAATGTTTATATCATAATCCTAGCAATAATGAACAAACAAAGAGTAAAGCAAAATCAATTATAAGAACTTATGAAGGTAAATTAACATTACACAAACACACAGACAATAACCTACAAATAAATAGTAAAAATCAATTCTTTGCTCTTTGATTCATTATCATTGCTTCAATTTTACTTTTAAATTGTACAATTCCTAGATCAGTAAACTGACTTCTAATATCATAAGAAATTGAATTCCAAAAGGATACGCCTCTGTACATAAATGACTTTCTAAATGCTTCAGAATTTAATCTAGGAACTTCCAATGAGTTTATTAAAGTAGAATTTCTATCACGATCAACAATTTTAAAAATATTGGGTAGAATACCTAAAAACATATCTTTCAATACTTTGTATGTATTTACCAGCACGCTATACTTCATCCTGTCCTCAATCGTGAAAGAATCAGACTGCAAATCTTGGCTTAAGGGAAATGAATCAAACAGATGGTCAATTCTCTTCTGGAGTACAACATACTCAGTAGAAGGTCTTACTGCCCAAACCACTAAGCAATAATCAATAACAGAGTGAATATAAGAATCTACAAGTAACCTCAACATTCTCTCGGTTACAAACCTCTTCATTCTACTTATAATTCCAATTGCTGATGATACTTTATTACACACATATTCATAATGTTTCTTAAAATTTAAATTACAATCTAACAAAACTCCAAGATATTTAAATTCATACACTCTAGAAATTAACTTACCATTACAATTCAACGTCAAATGAAAATCATTCATGCTTCTATCATTAGACATATGAAAAATCATAAAATTTGTTTTCGCTATAATTAATATCAAGTTCTGAGTTTTAAACCAATCATCCATCCTCTTTAGAACTTCTTTAAGACGTCTTACGATCTTTTCGACATCCAACACCTTCTAAATAAAAGACCAAGTCATCAGCATATAAGATATAATTGATGCTCCCATTATAGTAGATATATCATCTATATAAAGAAATAACAGGGACAGGGGTCCTAATATTGATCCTTGGGGTACTCCACAAAATATATTGAATACTTTTGAACTATATTTTGCAAGATTTATAAACATTTTTCTATTTAAAAATAATCCGCCAAAATTGATAACAAATAAGGACTTACGTTACACCTGGTTTTAATTTTATTAAAAGAGGTAAAAAGGTACTGAATCAAATGCTTTCCTAAGATCAACAAAACAGCTCCAACCTTACCATTACGTTTATCAATCCCATTATAGATAAAATCTGTAAATGCTAGAAGGGCACTTTGCGTTGACCTACCTTTCCTGAAACCATGCTGGTTTGAACTTAAACCTTTAGATGCATCCACTTCATGTAATAACCTCTTGTGTAAAACATTTTCATTAATTTTCCCTACAATTGGAAGAGTTGATATAGGTCGATAAGAATTCCTATCACTCTTTTTACCTTTACCCTTATAAATAGGCGTTACCCTTGCCAATTTCAGCTGTGTTGGGAAATCACCTACAAGAAAGAAATGGGAAATTAGATACGCTAATAATCCGACTATTGATGCGCATTTCTTAAATACTATGCATGGAATCTCTTTAATTGTTGCGGAGCTTCTAATTTAAGGCGTTTAATTGCTGAAATGACTTCTTCATTAGTTACTTTTGTATGCGGGAGATTCTCTGCTTCTCTTCTATTTAAATCTTTAAACTTACCAATTTCACTTGAAAAATCTACATCGTTCACAACAAAACTTTTTTGTAACAAACAGCACATATCTGGATTAGACGTGTAGGATACCCCATTCTCTGTCAATGAGGCTATGCTACACTCTTTTTCTCTTTGTCACCTGTCAACTTATTATAAACTGACCATAAAGATTTGAAGAAATATCATTATCAAAAGAAGACTTAAAATGCTCACGCTTAGAAAAACGAATCTGATTATTTACCTTATTTCTAACTTTCTTGTATTCCTCCCACGTTGACTGCCTTCTAAAAATTCTAAATTCTTTGCGCAAGTGGTCTCTCCTATGCATGGATTTCCTAATCTCTGCTGTTAACCATGGGCTGGCTTACCTTTAATTCTTAATTTCAAGGGGTGTGCATGCTCATTTAGAGGTTCTACGACTACTTTACCAAACATTTCTAATTTATCATCTGTACTTACCGCCACACCAATTTGGTCAATGGGACCACTTAAGATATCTTCATCTACTTGCTTCCAATCAACCAGTCTTATAATTTCTAGTATTTACAAATTTAGGAAGAAATTTTTGCTTATTAATCTTACGAACACAATAAATTAATTCATGATCACTTAAAGAAGCTGACCTATTATTAACCCTAGTAACAGACTTTATCAATTGTACCAATCCATGTGATCTAGTAAGAATTTTGAAATTATTTACTGGTAATGTCTTCTTACTCAAATCAATGTTGAAATCACCTAGAAAAAACAATTCATTAGCTTCCGATTTTAAATTATTTACTAAACTATCAAAACAATCTGAAAATTCTTCTAACTTTACGTGTGGAGCTTTATAAAGAGCTGTAAATATCATTGGCTTTACATTCTGAAGCCAGAATTTAACTGACTGCAACTCAACATCTATCGTAATATAATAATATATATATAATATATATATAATGTAATATCTCTCTTGAAAGCAGACATTGCAAAACCTCATATTTCATCGGATAGAAAATCACATAATTATGCAGGCACTGGTTCAGCAATGGTGGCGTGATGGACTGGGCCTGGTGTCGTCTTGCATACTTTTTTTTCAGGAGCAGCAGTGGGGTGTAAAGAACTTATACGCATCGAGTGTCATGGTGTTCTCTGTCACTCTCCAGTTATTTCTGGTTTGCTGGTTTTGTGAACAGAAATCGTTAGAGGTAACACTTTGAACTACAGTCTACGTCATCCATAGAAAATCAAATTGTGTATTATACAACCAAGTACACCAAAGCACCCACAAAATAACATCATCGAATACTCATTCAGATATAATCCCATACACACATTCTTTATTTGTGGAATGTCTTCATTGTGATAATTGACCATTTCAAGGGACCACGAGATTATATCGAGGAGTGGATGATGCCTCGCCAGGCCCACTCATACAGTACACTTACATTTTCTAAAGACCACTGGCCAAACCTATAAAATATGTTCGTATTCCTTGAATTAGAAACGGTGTTGATTTCGTCAGAAAATCGATCGGGCGTTTGTTTAAATAGGTGTGCATGTCTTTCAAAATCTAATATTCCAACTCTTCTACCAAAAACATGGCTGACTTCAAGGAAATCATTTCTGATGAAAAAATGTACCTACATATTCTCATACTGTAAATATATACTTATAACATATATATGAACGAAACGAGTAGCACAATCTGTTTTGCATTATTAATATCGAATTGGTGGATGGATACAAACAACGACAATGTACCTTTGTAGGCCCCACACGCGCCGGAACGCAACAGCAGATATACACAATACACATGTAGCCGAGTAGCGGTCAACTTGGCTAGGGTAATAACAAATTATGGACAATACAGGAGGTTACAGTTACAGGAACACATTTTACTGAATACTAAAAAAGGGTATTCATTCTATTTTACAGAATCGATTCAAATGAATTTTGAAGAATAAATTGCTGATATGGTTTTCCTGTACAAAATTGTAAATAGCTGTATTGACTCCCCACTAATCGAGAAACTCAATTTCCATGTTCCTCCTCGATCTACAAGACACTAGCAACCTTTTTATGCATTGAAAAGCAGAATAGACCTGTGTAAACACTCATGTATAAACAGAATTCAAATCACTTTTAATGACATGGCAGCTCTAAACAAAGATCTTGACTTAAACTATAATACTCTTACCACGTACAAATCCCTTCTTAATAGCACAGTAGACACGTATAATATTTAAACAAACAAACACAACACAAACACACACACACTGTAGATCTATCTGTATTTGTAACTGTTACTATATGTATGTTTTATTAAATTTGTACTTGTGTATTATCTGTTGCAAATAAAGGCTCAATAAATAAATAAATAAGAAATAAATAAACAGTAAATATAGATTCTTATAGTCTCTATATCAACGATATAGCAGGTTTGCTTTGCATTATTGATATCACTCTGTTAAACAATCGTATAATATGTACCAATAAGTATAATAAGTAAGGCGCATTTCCATCCAATCGTAAGAAATTGTTTTGGTTATAAAAATCCGATATCCTGATTGGTTAGTAATGTTTTATTAGCCTGTCATAGGAAGTTTCTCCTTTTAATTGGTCGTCGTAAGAATTTCGTTGATGTTATAAGCTCTTATAACGATTTCTTATGACTAAAACAAAAACTATTTGACACGAGAGTACCATTCCCTTATAATAATAACAATTAGTGGGAGCTGGGCCTAGCACGCCGCCAGGTAGTCGACTTGTATAGGACAGAACATAATTAGAAACACAGAAATCAGTGGAGTAGCAACAAACAATAAAAGACAACACACATAATTGCTAAAAAAATAACCAAACAATATGGTAGGAGAAAACAAAACGCTTTTTTAATATCTACAGTAAGCCCTTATTTAAATAGACCAAACATTAAAGGGGTATTTAACCGCTAGACTCAAAAAATATATTTCATTCAGACTAATAAGTTATGAATTTAGCAATTAACAGAAAAAATATTGGGGCCACCATGACCTCCCAAAAAATTGTCAAACATGATATTTTTAGGGCTAGGTCCCATCGGCAAGAATCTCCCATAAGAAATAACATAGGGACGATCTTTATGCCCCGTGACCTTGGAGGATTTTGATCGAAAAAATATTGGCCATTATTGACGTACTCTCAGCCTTTTCTGTAAATTCTCTATATTTTGTTTTGTAATTTGGGAAAGTAGTTCGGTCAAAATATGCTGATTACCAAGATGGGGTGTGATTTTGGAATGCATATTTTTGCGTGTTTGAGGGTATATTTGGGCACAGTTTCAAGACACGATGTTACAAAGGGGCATTTTAGATTGGTACTATGCTCTAGTATCTATGTGGACCAAAAAAGAAGCAGGTTAAAGCCGATTTAAGAAATTTCCCAAAACACCATTTTTCGCAAATTTCTGGATAAAAAAATTCAAAAATTCGTGTTAAATCACAGTTACAAGATATGATTTTTTAAACGGTCATTTAAGTGTAGTATTGTGCTATAGATCACGCGGTAAAAAATAATTTTTGGGGTTTTTAGCCCCTTTAAGTTGGCGATTGGGTTACAAAATCGTGATTATAAGACATGACATTATCAATGATTTTATTTTGTAAATTTTCAATAACATGCGAATTACAAATGCAGATTTTGGCCGGCCAAATTTAAAAGTCAATCTTCAGTCTTCATCTTCAAGTCTAATTTCACGATTTTTTTATCATCCCGAAAATCCCCTTATTTTGTATGGGGCTGTCGGTAGATTAAAAAGATCCTTGGATTTCTCTGGAGAGAGAGAGAGAGAGAGAGAGAGAGAGAGATTTGTGCATAGTGCATTTACAGTAGTTTGTTCACTTACATATTAAAGTATGGGACATATTTTAGTTCTGTTATATTAATTTTCTGTTCGTAAATGATACATTATGAGTTATTAACAAAAAAATCAAACTATCAGTAAATTGTGAAAGTCCATTTTGACCCCTCCGAAAATGTAATTTTTATCAAATGTTAAGAGGGCTCAGAGTCTGTAAAAACGCCACGTGGTAAAACAAAGACGTTCCTTGATTGACGCAATATTCCCTGTTCCATTTAACGGCAACGACCCTGACTAGGGTAATGACTTGTATGTTACCCATGGTCAAAAAAACTCCTTACAAAAAATATGTTATTTCCATATTGTTTTTTTAAAATGGCGGTGTGTTCCCATTAAGTACTTTATCATTAATAATTTCCGGTACTTGAATATTGTTAATAAGCTTCATCCTAACATATTTCAATATTTTTTTACACTTTACTCGTGGGATGACATCGCTAAATGCGCAAAAACCCCTATACATGTATTAATGCTTCCTGTCTGAATGTTATAACTAGATTGAAAGAAGATAATAATACGTCATTCGATGCTTACTCCCTTTACGTTATTTTATTGTAACTATTAATCCTTGACAAAATGTTATTTTTCTACTAATGACATCCACATAATTTTGAAACGGAAGCCTAGAATAATTTATACGGTTGATGTGTTAGTTTAAATTTGATTGGGATTGAGCATTATTTGCTATTTTGTTATATTAATATTGACTTATTTTGTGTTTTAATCAATTTTTGTGATTTTAATTTTATTACAAGATGCACTCAGAGATACATTATTATTCAACTCATTTAAAAGTTAAATTTGTATTTACATGTGGGATATAAAACATAATAAGAATATTAGTACATATTTTATATATTATCAAAACAAATCCAAACAAAACAAAAAAATACAGCAGCTTTTATCACACTACGTCTTCTGCTCTTAGACTTAAAATTTAAAAACGATCTTGAATTGACAATTAATATAATATTTACAAAATTTGGTTCTTTCAATTCCATAAGTTCCAAAATCTTGTAAATATTACAACCCAAATTTATTGAAATAAAACTTTTTCCAAATTGTTGTTTAGTTAGACGTTTGTTCGAGCTCGGGTCAACTTTTTTTAACAAAGTTAAATGTTTATTTAAAAATTCGCTTCATCGGAAAATCGAGCTTATTTTACATTTTCTGTATTACTTTTCGACATCAATTTTCATACTGGAATTTAAATTTTTGAGATGATTATAAAGAATGCGCGAAAGTCGCTTCAGTGCACATTTCAAGATTTTAAATAACTATCGCCTACACAATCTAGGAAAATCACGGCAAATTAACCATTTGGTGACATGTTTACTGTCCGTTACTGAAAATCTTAAGCTCTAGTTGTAAAATGCTCTGATTGCGACAATCACACATTCTTACTTGACATTTTGGTGCAAACCACAATTTGACAGGACAAGCGATAGAGCCTCCAGTCCAGACCGTAGCCTACCTCTGCTTTCTGCGTCGAAACCTGGTTCGATTAACTCATAGATTTTCCCTCTTCGGGTGACTAAATAGGTATTACGGTGTAAGGGTAATTTTCCTTCTTTGGGTGACTAACTACTAACTAAATAATAGGGTGTAATGGAAATTTCCCTCTTTGGGTGACTAACTATGAACAAGGTATAAGGGTGTAAGGGTGACTAACTACTAACTAGGTATTAGGGTGTAAGGGTAATTGTCCCTCTTTGGGTGACTAACTACTAACTAGGTAATAGGGTGTAATGGAAATTGTGAAGAGAACGTTCAAGGAATATTTAAGGTTATCCCAGCATTTCTTATTAAAGACTGAGGAAAACCTCGGGGAAAACTTGCAGTCAAGTCTGCAGGGGGCGGAATTCGATCTCGTGACCTCCCGAATAAGAGTGACACGCGTTGCGCACGAGTGACCTCTGTAGAGAACGAACAAACAGAAAAATCTAACTATTTTTCTCGGGGTAAGTGAAATTGAAGTCTTCGCTTCGCTCACCCAATAAATTTATAACGATATATTAATTTTTCAAGTTCGCATGACAAAGCCTTCGTCAACCGGTTTAGGTCATAGTGCACCACATAGCCTATGCGGGGAGGACAGACCAGTGCTGTATCCAGTCACTTATTTGTGTTCTTCGTCGTCGTCGTCGAAGGAAGGTGGTGGAGTACCTGACGACTACCAGAGCTTGCTTCTAGTTTGCGGAGAAAAATACTCCCTTCTTACTACCTGATGTTTTAAAGATGGTTCAAAACGTTTAAAACGAACGTCTAAAATTGTTCGCTGTGGTTCAGAAGTGCGCAGCCCCCCCCCCCCAAACAAAAAAAAAACAACACCAAAAAATATCTACACAATTTTTGTCTTTAGTGTTTTTAAAAGTCAGTAAAAGAAACTGACTTCAAAAACACTAAAGACAAAAAAAAATTGTTGGCAGATAGAAGGTATTATTTATTTATTTAAATGATATTTTCTCGCCGCTAGGCGAGAAGGCCATTGTAGGGCACAATTCCCTCTTTAGCCTGTCACAATGGTACAACAAACAACACACATAAGTTGCAAGAAAACAAATACATAATAAAGAAAACAAGTTGTCATTCAGACATAACGGAGAACATAATTTGTAAAGCTAACATAATAAGTAAAAACAAACAAAAACAGTATGGTCATTTTGACAAGGTGTACAAAAGTGATACATTTATAAAGGAAGTTAGGGGAGAAAGGGGAATAGGTGACATACTAGATTAAGGCTGAGAGATAATTAAGGGGAGAGAAGGATGGGAAGGGTGTATTTGAATTTCGGTTTCCTTGGTGGAGCTCTAGGAATGGAAAGGAAATTGATTAGTTCCACTCGGTTATTGTGGAGCAGTCGTGAACAATAGTTTGCACATAGTCTTTCCAATCGATTGCTCAGCTTTTCCATACCGGTAGCACAGTAAACTAGGTCATTTTCTGTCCAAGGGTGTAACCCTGAGATTCGTCTTAAGATTCTGCGTTCAAGCGACATATAGCCGCAGGAAGCGGCCCCAAGGACCGGGTAGAGAGCTGGCGCTGCATACTCAAAAAGCGGTCTGATGAAGGCGGCGTAAGTAAAACGGAGTGTTTGGAAGTCACACCCCTTAAGGCGACCTCGAAGTCTGATCAGCAGGTTCATCCGGATGCGGGCACGGCAGATGACATCGCGACTATGGGCTCGCCAGTGCAGTGTGTCAGAGAACGTAATACCGAGGTATTTTGCTGTGCGGGTGGTGAAAACGGATTTATTCCATAGGGTGATGCTGAGCCTATGAGAGTCTTGAGAAGTTTTTTGTGTTTTATTACGGTGTCGGAACAGTATTAGTTGGGTCTTCAGGGCGTTTGGTAGAATGCGCCATCTGCGCATCCAATTTTCAAGAGCTTTGATTTGGCGTTGTAGCCTTCGGAATACTTCTCTGGCGGTCCGACCGACGCACCAATAAGCTGTGTCGTCAGCAAATAGAGCCAAAAATAGTTTTTTATCAAGAGGGTTTGGGATATCGTGACAGTAAAGCAAATATAGCAGGGGTGATAGGCAGGATCCTTGGGGAACACCTGCAGCGGGGTTATAGGTCGAGATAGATGGTCTTGAATTTTAACTCGCGCACTACGGTCGGATAGAAAAGCCTTGATAAATCGGACCATCGTGAGAGGGATTTGCATTTTAAGTAATTTAAAACAGAGGCCACTATGCCACACTCGGTCAAATGCACGGGAAATGTCTAGGAAAGCAGCGAGGACGCATTTCCCTTCGTTGAGCGCCGATGATACTTCAGTAATCAGGGATTGGTTCTTCACCATCGATATAATAGTTAAGACCCCTAGGTAAAACATAATATTATTATATAGGAAACCTTGGTAAAGTATAATAATAAAATAAAATCACTTCGATTTTTTTTTAGTTCGCCCTGAATGATAAAAACTAACACTTTGTGTGTTGAAACTGCACCTGTATAGTTCATTAACCATATTATTCATGTTATCGGTGCATATCAGTAAACATGAATGCGTCAGCTGCATGGGAATGTACGTCGTTTGATGCAGCAATCAGCGTCGATCAGTTAGAATATTGCTCTATAATTAAGTCGCCCATTGAAAGTATTTAATTTTATGTGGATACATCCGTTCTGAGGTATTGTTTCGTGATAATATTAAATCCAGCAATAATCTGCTATGTTCTATTTCACATCCACCACACCTATTGTAGCAAAAAACTCAGGCGGCTTTACATCCATCCTGCCTACGCGTGGACTACGTGGCGTTCCCAAGGAGAAATATTCTGGTCACGTGGTGCAATCTGAGGGGTATATATACCCCGTGTCTAGAGGTTGATGGTACATTCAATCTTAATGAATAATATGAACATTGCATTATTGGCGGTAGTCTGCTTGGCCGTGGTAAGTTGAGAAGGGTTTTCTATTTTGAATCGAAAATTTATTACTTTACCTAAATTTATTTAAGCTTGTTAATTTTTAACGGTAACCATGTAGATTTTAGCTACAAACAACTTTGATTACGAATTGTGTATTCTTATTTTTCCTTGGTGGCAAAAAAAAATATATATATATATATAATCGTTTTACATTTTACTGGATCACAATCCATGTTTCTAACTTTATGGAAAGAATATTAATATAATAAGTAGTTGACTAAGTTAACGTTTAATTTGATCTATTTATTTATTTTATTTTATTTCTTTGTTTATTTATTTGTTTGTATCTGTTAGTGACCCTCTACAATAATCAATCATAAAATGTTTGTCACAGCAAAATGCAAACGGAAATTCGATTCTAAACTGGACTAACAACCAGCAATTATTTAAAACAGGGGATCGAACCGAAATAATTTTTATTTCGGTTCGGTTTTCGGTACAACGTTATTTTTTCGGTTTGGTTTTCGGTTCGGTTCTACCTTTCTAAAATTAACGGTTCTGTTCTAACCAGTTTATTTTATTTTGCATTTTATAAGGCAAAATATCAATAAAAGTATCATTTTTTTAAAAGTTGAAAACGTTTGTAGGGATTTTTAACAACATTAATTACCGATACATGCCGTCATCTATTAATTCCCAACATATATAATATGCCCAAAGCCCAAAAACTGACTCAAAGTCCACATATTCCACAATGTTCCTCAGTCCTCACTCCTCAGTCCAAATCAGATCTGTGTCTGTAGAGGCCGATATGAGAGACTGGGATAATGAACGTTACGGGACTAAGGCAATCAATGGGTGCGGTGACGGGGAGTGTCGTCTATTTACATTTAGCCTTACTACACTAAATTAAAGTGACCTTAATTTGATTTCCACGGTTAACAACAACATTCTGAAGTCGGCGTTTATGAAAGGTGTGGTAGGCAGGTGTCTTTGGACTTATGAAAAGAAGGTATGAGCCGGACTTGTGAAAGGGAAAATCAAAAAAAAATTTTTGCTTTTCCCAATTTTCGCGATTTGGCGATTTTTAGGCTTTGTGACCGAAACTGCCCCCTGAACCGAAATTAACCGAAAAACCCCGAAATAAACCGAAATAAGAAATTCGGTTACGGTTCGGTTTTCGGTTCAGGCACTTTCTTATAACGGTTTTCGGTTCGGTTTTCGGTTCAGGAAAAATATCGTTTTTTTCGGTTTTCGGTTCGTACCGGTTCGATGCCCTGATTTTTAAAACAATAATATTTTTGTATTTATTTAATTTTTGAGAGAATGATGTATATCTCTTTATGTTTATATTAATAAACGTTGTATTTTTAAATTGAGAGCTTGTATGTATGTGTATGTGCAAGCGTCGAACAAATCACATTTCGAATACAATGTTTTGTTTAATTATGCACATGTGACAATTTACCCCACTCGTGGTGAATATAACGAGATATTAAGAAAGCTAAGATGGAATGTCTAAAAATAAATTCGTGGTTCTAAATTCAAGACTCTTATTTGTTTTTTGATGAAGAAAAATTTGACAAAAACTACATACAAGTTTGTCTGTTAAGTTGTCTTAAGTAGAATCCGATGCATCTGTCTGTTTCAGTAACTTATAGATACTTTGATAAAACATTGTTATTTTTAAACGATTCAATGTGAATGCAATTTTATATAATAATTTGATGTATTTCACCTGCCCATAGGGCAGGAATGCTAATGCAGGGCACGTGTGGCCCTCTGTAGCCTAGTACAGGGTCACAGAGTAAACAAATTCAGTTACATATCAAAATTCACATCGTAAACATAATAAACACACCAAGAGAACATATAATTTTTAAGTTAGTTGACCGGAAGGGCAAAAGGGGGTAAGGGTACTTGAAAATGGCGCGTGGGCGTAAAAGGAGGTCGTGAAGCTCGTCTCGTCCTCCTGCGTGAAGACGTTGCACGTAATCCCCTTCGAGGGTGTCGAGTCGAGAGCTGATACCACCTACGCCGGTTTGGGTATGAACGTCTTCATTCCGCGTCATCAGAGAAGTCGCGCGATGCGGCGAAGGATCCTTCGCTCTAAGGAGAATAACTGCTGGAGACATCCTCCAACGACGGGTGCCAGCGCCGGGGCCGCGTATTCAAAGATGGTCTAATGAAAGTTTTATATGTGTGACGTAGAGTATGGAAGCTGCATCAAGAAAGTCGCCCACGAAGCATCACGAGTAAGTTTAGACAACACGCGCATGATTGATGACACCGCAATAAGCACCCCCAGTTGGCAATGCCTGTAAAGATTGATTGATTGGATATTGCTTAACGTCTCATATTTATGCACTTTGGCTAATCGAGACGATGAGTGGTGATAGATTAGGATGAAGCATGAAAAGAAGGGTGGAGGGGAAACCCGGTACCGGCACGTAGCCTACTCCTTTCGAAAAGTACTAAGGGGACAAACGGCATAACGTCCCATCCGATAGGACGGTGTATCTTTAACAGTCGTGTAGGTTCCTCCACTAACCCGGACTGCCGAGCAGACGTCAAAAAGAACAAAGCCGTTACACTAGCTTTCGAACCCTCCATCTGCTCTAACCAGCGGTATACGTGAGTTTCAGGGTAAAGCGGTCACCCACTCTACCCATTACCACGCCCGATTCTGCTTAACTTCGGTGTTCGAGTGGGAACCGGTTAAACAATGCCTGTAAAGGTTACTCGTACACGCCACCGACGCGTCCAAGCTTCGAGAGCGTGTATTTTCCGCTGTCTGTAGACGGCGGAAGACTTCCCGCGCTGTGTGACCTACGCACCTGTAGGCCGTGTCGGTTCTTGTAGGACAAGGGCAAGGTGTCGAGACAAGGGAGAAGGAATATCGTGGCAGTAGAACCGGTAGAGAAGGGGTGAGAGGCAGGAACCTTGAGGCACACCAGCAAGAGGGGTAAACGAGCGGGATTCGTGTCTTGAACACGCACACGGATAATATGCTTCTCTTATGCTCAAATTCGAATATAAAATCGTATGTTAAAAAGTCGACATATATTATACGTGTCTTCTGGTCACGACACTTGGTGTTGGTATGTTGTAACTATTCGGTATGATTTCAGCTGGCCTCAGCAGCAGGAGGCAGGAACGGAGGCGGTGGAGGAAATGGTGGAGGTGGAGGTGGAGATGATGAAAAGGGACACAAACCAGAAGGTCACGTGAGTATAAAATACATTTTTTTCTTCGTCAGATTTTATATTTTACATAATATTTTATTAATTATTCAACTTCTTATACGACACACATGTTTAGTGACAAGTTAATCAAAGACAAGACAAGACAAGACAAGACAAGACAAGACAAGACAAGACAAAATTAACAATGTTGAAATAAATACACTAATATGTTACAACTATGAAATAGTTACCAGGTACACTGTAAACGTGTACACTGGCGAGGTGCGAGGGGAGTGCGTATAACATTCACGCGTTCTCTACGAGTGGGAGACTTGAGAGCTTCTGTCCGACAGAGCGGCTGAGAGGGCACTGAGTAGCGAGTTGCCAGCATAATGCTGACGGACACTCGTTGCGGGCAATGACACAGAATCCATCTCAGCCGGCGGTAAAGGATGGAAAATGAGAGGAAGGCCGAAATCAGAATAGTGGCGTAAACTAATGTTTAACATCATATATCCCAACTCTAGATTTCTCCAGTTCATTTCGTATGAAGTCTACTACGCTGTGCAATCTGCTCTACACACGTTATTAACAATGTATCAACAGACCAAGAATAAGACAGAAATAAATTAAATGTATAATATATCAATTAATTTGAGAACAATGATACATTCTTTTCTTATGTCAACACTTGCATTGTTTAGGTTGTCAGTTGTGCCAATCTACTGGGTTAAAAGCAATTTGCCTACGTTGTGCGTTAGTCAAGAATTTTGTTTATATTTGTCCTCTTGTTTGTGAGTAGATGGCCAAGCTGAAGGAATGCTGCCCTACAGTTTGTCCTCTTGTTTGTGAGTAGATGGCCAAGCTGAAGGAATGCTGCCCTACTCTGCCAAAGTTGCTCAAACCAGGGTCCTTCAAAGCTTGTGTGCAGGCCTGGCCCGAGGTTGAGGGCGGTGCTGGAGGAGAGGGAGGTCGTGGTGAGGGTCGTGGAGGCAAGAATCGCAGCGTAAGTTAAACACGACGTATAAACGACGCACCTGCTCAACTCAATTCGATCATTAGACTCGGCTATTGATTGTGGGTAAAACCAATGATATTTAACAAAGGCTAGATCCCCAGTCTCAAAGTCCAACTCGCTACCTTCCCGTGTTTTGGCCTGTGAGTAGGGGAGTAGTGTATTTCCCAAAACTAAGGGCGAGCTCTGTCCGGTTGGGGTGCGTGTTGCAGAGAGAGCTCTCGCGCAACTTTTTATTACACCTTTCTTCATTCACACAGCCTTACTCATATTTATTTTCTTCTTTCACTTTTTTCGTCTCCATACTTGCCGGCCCTCTCTGCAACGAGCACTCCTCCGTTCCCACCCAGTTTAACCCATCCTATCCAACATCATTACTCCTTCCCATCAACCCCCTTCGTCTTCCCTTACTTTCCTCCCATTGGAAAGAAGAAAACATGGTGGTAATCCACAATTATGGAAAAAGAAAATTTGGAAGATTCCAATACAATTGACATGGGCACTGATAACTCTACTGTTGAGTGCCCTAAAACAACATTAACTAACTAACTAGCTCAAATACGTCCGCACAGGCGCGAGCATACCCAATTGAAGCGTCAATCTGACCTATTCAAGATGGCGATTTGACGTTTCAATTAATTATGCTTGACATTATGTTTTAAATAGGATTAAGTATTTTTCTGGATTGTTTGATATGGTTTTAGCTTGTGCAGCATGGGAATGCACAAACAGAAACAATAAGAAGTTATTGCGTAAGGGAATTTAGTAATCATTTGGTGTTAGTTTCTAATATGCTCACCTGCCAACCTGACAGCCATCTTGAAAAATATTTGGGCCACAAATCACTCCAACCTATACTTTAACATAGAAACTGACCTTTTCAAGATGGCTTCTAATTGTCACCCCCAATGACTGGGGATCTAGCCTACTATAGATGTTAAATATCATTGGGTAAAACCATTTCAAATGATTCATCACGGTTTCTTTATTAAATATCACTAGGGCTAGGATATTCCTGACATCTCCTATTTTCTATTCGTAAATACATGCCTCAAAAATAGTTATAAGTACGTTGTAAGTCTTACTGATGTCAAAAATACATATTTTATTTTGCCTGAAAATGCCTATTTATATACTTTTTATCAATTAGGCCTTTTCTGGCCTTTATTACTTACTTTTTTACTATTTTGATATATTCTGGTACAAATGATACAGATCGCTCGAGTTTGAGCGCAATGTCGAACAGTGCCAACTGCAAAATATAAGGAATAAATGAAATTGATACAATATCGAGCTGAGCATATTTTGCAAATATTTTTTGCCAGTCTTACTTTCTCCCCCTTACTCAACCTCTGGTGTAGTTCTCAAATACTGCGACCGGGAATTCCCCCAAAAAACATAATCCTTTATTAAATGTTATAGGAAAAACAATTTTGATAGGTACTCTTTTACGATTTTTACGTCCCCTTTTGTGTTTTAAGGTACTATTTGACTGCCTTTTTTCACTTTCAAAGGTCCTAAACAACCTAGCCCTAAATATCACCATGATCTACAACGTAAGCAATGAGCATATTTGCAAAAACTATTTACTTATTTTTAATATTATGAAAATCGATGTTTACAAAAGCTTTATTCAGTTTTTTAATTTTTAATTTAATTAGTGGATAGGAGGGTTATTTTCTTGATGCCTATCTATCCATTGGTTTGATGTTAAAATCGACATTATGTTGAAAATAGTAACAGCAAAATAAGAACGAAAGGCCATTTTGGCATTTTGCATTTCTCGTTGTCAGTAGGTCGACTATTTACTTCTATTCAAAATATTCAAAACAAATTTACATTTTCCTTACATAAATATTTTATTTCTCATAATCTCCCCCAGTTTCTGATTATGTTCATATGTTTTGTTCTAGTGCGCGATGGAGTGCGCATTCACCGCCAGTGGTTTCACAAACACGGTAAGGATTAAATAATTTTAAATACACGTTAAAGAAATAATGTCTTAAGATAGATAAATTTTAAATGTAATAATGGATGCGTGAGTGTTATTATTGTGGAATATGTATATAGAAATGTGGTACTTCATTGCGTATTTTAATTGTTTATGTACCTAAACCAAATAAATAAACATATAAACTTATTTCAATAATGCTTTATTATTAAACTTAAGAAAAAGTTGCTTAAAAATATAACGATGTTAATAAAAAATCACGATTTGTTAGAACTTTAATGAAGTAATGCGTTGTGGCAAATTAAGAGTGACAATTGCAATAATAGTTTTTATGCAAATAACACACGTTGGAACAGATTATTTTAAAAGTTTTGTATTTTATTTCCTCACATTGAAATCGTTCTTAAACTATCATAGGTAGGTTGTGTGGCATCGTCGATATAGTCCTGGGTTCCCAATGCAGTCGGTCTCATGAACGAATTAAGCTTCAGCCAAAATATTTTTAACTTCTTGTACGGACTTAGATCCATCAATTCAAATGTGAAAAACGCCGATGCTTACATCTTTTAATTATAAAAATTGAAACTATATAACAGGTAGTAATGTTACACATACAAATGATTAGACTTTTCACTGTTATTTACTTATTTCTATTTTATAAATTGTGATGTTTCGACTACTTTTCAGCAGTCTCTATCAAACAATACAAAAACTAAAAAAAAAAACACAACAAACAATCAGTGTGCCTAGTGTTGATTATTCAGCCATTCGGAAGAGTTTCTGACCATCAATTTCGTCACTAGATCAAAAGTTTAATTTCATACACCAACTGTCCAACATGTCATTTTAATGTTCTGGTTTTTTGGGTTCTATTTTTTATTCTAAAAAACATTTTTGTTAATAATTTGGTACTAATACACAGCCATAATATGTATAATTTTTGGGGATTTTTTTGTCTTGTTTGTTGTGGTTTTTTTAAGTTTTGTATTGTTTGATAAAAAATGCTGAAAAGTAGTCGAAATATCATTTTTAAAATTTCAATATTTCCCGTGGGAAACCTCCCCAGGGTGTACTGCATGCCCTTCTTCAGGTGTCTAACTTGGTATTTTGGAAAATGGTCAATTGTGAAGGGAACGTCCGAGGGCTGTTTATGAGGACTCAATCCGCTGGAGGAAACATTGTGGTTTTGTTTCGAATAAGCCCGCGGGTGAAATCTTGCCCAACGAGTAACGTCGGTGTTTCCTATTTAAAATACCGGTCTCTGGTTGGATAATGTTCGCTCGGCGATGGCGTCGGTGCCGACATAGTTGACTTGGTCCGCTTTTAGAATAATAATAAACATAATAATTGGATGAGCGTAGCTAGTGAAGCGAAGACTTCAATTTCACTGACCCCTCAAAAAATTTATCTCCAATGTTTTTTGTTTGATTTTTGTTTGTATTTTTATCTGTTTGTTCGCTCTCTAGCAGGCAAACGGCACATGCGATCTTGATGAAAAATTTGACAAGACCTTCGAAATCTCTGAACTTAGACTTGCCACGTTTTTGGGTACAATCGAAGAAATATTTCTCATGAATATCGTACTTCTACGATTTTTTTCGATTTTTTGTGCGATATTTTCGTGCCATTTGGGCCAATTCTGACCAAACAAGTGGGGCTACAACGTTCATATTATACATGGACATTAAGGTTATGGTGATGTAGTACATTTTGAAAGAAAAAGTTAAAAAAGTTAGCCAGAATCTAAAGAAATAAAGCTTTTAATATAAGATTTTTGATTTTTTGTGCGATATTTTCGTGCTATTTGGGCCAATTCTGACCAAACGAGTGGGGCTACAAAGTTCATATTATACATGGACATTAAGGTTATGGTGATGTAGTACCTTTCGAAAGAAAAAGTTGAAAAGTTAGTCAGAATCCATAGAAATAAAGCTTTTAATGTAAGTTTTTTACGGTAAATAATACAAATTGACAAGAAACAATAGAAACTTGACAACAATCACCTACAATGCGTAGGCAGAAAATCAAAGCACTTGCAAAAGTAAAGCTATCCCACGCAAATAAAAAACTTAAAAAAGCTCATCCATCAACGCGGCGGGACTTTAGCGTTTTCCTAGTTAATATACAATTTTTTTGTGTGATATGTTCTAGTCTGTTGACGGCGAAGTGACTCTGAACAAGGACGCGTTGAACGCCAAACTTTCCTCATTTGCTGTCGGAAACTGGATAGACGTCATCGCCGCAGCCCAGGCAGACTGCATTGCAGCTGCTCCGTAAGTGTGGAAATAAATAAATCGGTCGGAAAAAAGTTTAAATATAGAGGGATATACCCAATTTATTCTGTGGCTGACAAACCCTTGTTTTCGACGAAATAGATAGCGAAGCGGATAGGGGTTGGTTTTATTTGATATGTTGCATGCTATTTTCTCACCTATGTCACTAAAGTAATCAATAAAGGTGTCTGCTACTTCTTGTGCATTGTCTTTTGCCTGTCGTAAGGGTTCCGTTTTCCGTGAGTATATTAGTAATGCTAGTCGGTTTAGTGTTAGTGTTGGTGATCTCATTTATGATTTTGCAGAGTTTTTTTGTCACCATTGTGTGTATTGAGCTTGTCCCTATATATAGTAGAAATTTTTTGTTATTTTTATTGGGTGATTAAGATTATCTCGATATGTCTTGTAATGGTCACTTATAAGGGTGTTGTTAGGATTGAGTAGAACTTTTCGGTGTAATTTGTCCCGGGTTCTTATGGATTTAATGATTCCATTGGTTATCCATGGTTTGATTTTGAACTTAGCACTTGAGTTGGTATTTACAGTTTTAGTGGATTTATTATCTATTTGGGTTTGCAGAATTTGGACAAAAGTGTTTGCGGCAGTATCAGGGTTGTTGTCATTAAGTGTGAAAATTCACGGTCAGCAACATGAACAATGGCAAGAACAATAGAGGAACTTTTTCAAAGGTATCGTCAAGTTATGTCTTAAGGGAACCGGCGCCTCCACCAAATCTGTCAATGCACAATGCAATATTTCATTTTGTGTTCTTCTACTATCTGCTAATAAAGCATTTTCGTTCCCACTTTTGGGTAATTCCGTACCAACCCGTGCTTGTCTAAAGTTAGTAACTATGTGCTTCAAATTCTCAACACATTTATATTTTTTTAGATTTAGATTTTTTTATATGAAAGTCCATCCAGAAATTTGTTTTTTAAAGCTAATATCGAGAGACAATTTAATTATTTTTTTTATAAAGAAAAAAACCCATATATTAAATGCTAAAGCCCCTTCTTTTGATGAGTTTTATGAGGGTCATTTTGTTGATGCAAAGAGTAAACTTTGTGTCCACTGTCCTTTGCGTTTCCACCAATTTTGCTTTGAAGGAGGCTGGATTTACGGGGAGCAGCCACACCTGGACCCCGTTTGTTTGGAGCAGAGCCAATCAAACGTCCCAAACCATCAAGTGAGGGGGTGGAAGGGGAGGGGGCCATGCCTCTTAGAATTACTACTTAGGCCAAACTCACTGATATTGTTGATTTTATAACTAAGATTATATAAATTATAAATAATTAAATATATAAACAAAAAGCTAAAAAATACATTGTTTTGTTCCCAGCTACTGTCGATGCCAACCAGACCTGTACTTCTGGAGCGGGGGAGGTCGCCCGTTGCTTGATGCGTCAATTGTTCACCGTAAGTGTAGTATGAAATATTGAATGGACGACATTTATTGATTTGTTTAGCTATTCAACTTTCTAGATAGGCCTATATGTAATTTAACTATTAGGATAATAATAGGTATACTATTCGTGAAAGTAAGCCATTAAGTTCTATCAATTTAGTCGTCAAACGGGCAGGAAGTCAACAATCAGTATTTACTATAAATAATCAACGAATGACCTACAATATTTTACTAAAATAAACCACGAATTAACACTCGCAAAAACTTGTTATTTGAAATAAAATTTGTTTCAACTTTAATTCATCTTTAATTTGAGCACAGAATTTTATCAAAACAAAAATATGTATTATATTTTCATATTCCTTTTTTGGAAACGCTGTAGCAAGAAACCATTTATTTTTTAAGTAAGTCTAGAAATTATCATTGTAATTGTTTTTTAATGATAAAATTAAAATAATCTTTCCCCTATTATCCATAGATCGAAAACACTAGGTGTAGTTGATGATTGCATGGAAATCAATCCAGAAATTAAAAAAATACATCTAAGCGGGGAATCGAAATCCGGTCTTCCAATTGCCGATCGGGTGCTCTACCCCTATGCTACCGAGAAGGTTAAATTAATTATATCTTGCTTGTTGGTGCATTGCAGATCTGAATAGATTGGAGCAACAGAGCCCTCTATTCCAATTTATTCAGATCTTCAATGCACCAACAATCCAGATTTATGAAGTAAAACATCTCGGTGGCTTAGGGGTAAAGCACCCGACCGGCAATCGGAAGACCGGGGTTCTATACCCCGCTGAGATGGATTTTTCATTTATGGTTTTATTTCCATAAAATTAAAATAAACAACAACACATAATTGCTTCGGTATGTTTTAAAGTCACAGGTCTTTCCTAATTAAACATTATGTTGGTTAGGCTCTAATAATGTACTTAATATTTCCACTTGACAAGTTAGTTGTAATTAAGTCGATCTATAGCTCACGGAACTTAGTATAGATATAAAGTTTTAAGAGTAATATTATGAATTCATCTACATCGACGTGTCGACATAGAATTAATCAATGTAGTTTACTCCAAATGTATCTTACATCTCACGACAACAATTTTGCTTTCTACATTGCTATTAATGCTATTCTAGAAATGATTGCTGTCCATGAAAAGAAAAAGTATCTAAAGATAGTAATATGAAAATTTACTGAATTACGTATTTTATTTCGTTTAACAAAAAGGTACAGACCTTATTGTTCATTGAACGATATCAAACTTCTTATAGACTTTTTGGTTTTTGGATTGGAAGAGACAATATCTTTATCTTCAATAATTTACTGCCTAGTATTGACCTGATATATGAATCGAAAGATAAGTATATAATTTATATAGAGGTTTCACATCATAGGTTGCCATACTATAATGAATAACATTGACAAAAATAATGTTTAAATAATTTAATTTATGATTATTTGTTAAATTATCAATAATCGTTAATTAATTTGTGCATTTACGCTCTATATTGCATTTGGATCAGGCTACAGATGGCAACAAGTGCCCTTTCTGCCCTATGGGCAGGTAAAAATCAATAAGTATTAATAGCAACAATGTAACAGGTAAAGGCCCGGAATATCAATGTCCACTTAAAGTGGCAAGTAAATTAACTGCCAGGTAACTTGTTATCATTATGGCAACCACCAATCAGAAATATTTACTGGCAGATACATTTGAAAGTCTGGACGGTAAACAATGGAAATTGATCCCTTCAAAGCAAAAAGTAAACACAAAACAATTTTCTTGATTGATATTTTCTTAGAATTGCCCAGACGTGAAGAAAGGATTAGAGAAATGCAAACGAGAGGCTAAGAAACTGTTCGAGGGTCATCGTCTCGGTCGGGACGGGGGTCGCAACCAAAGGGGGTGACAATGGCCAAGACAACCGAGGGAATAACAGAGGTGGAAATGAAAATGGTCAGCAGGATTACAACTGAACCGACTAAAGAAACTCTGAAATGATGATATGGTTTTCCTGGTTTTGTCATAAACTGCAACTTCACACCACAGATTATAGGCCTACATTACACATCACAGTGTTTCTTCAAGAAATAAACCACCTAAAGCAAGCAATAAGAGGTTATTATTTTTGTAAATGCACACCAGCACTCCCTTGTGACACCATTACTACTCATGTTGAATACTAACTTAAGAAAAGTACATTTCAAAAAAGTTTTGAAATGCCCATTCAGTTACATATTATCACAGTATTTTAGAGTTGTATTCGATGATTCATAAAATTAGGGCGCTGGTCCAAAGCGTATATGAACTACGAGGACGTAGGTTCGATTCCCACATAAGGCATGGGATTTTTGTAATTTTCCTTCATCTCCATCTATCACCTCGCACTTATTGTCTCGAAGAGCAATAATGCATTGATAAAGATTAAGCAAGCAACAACAATCAAATCAAATCATAATTTAAAAGGATGACATCATTCACCCTTTCTATCTCCCTTCTCCCTTCTAGCGTTTATTAACTGCAAATAAATGCATTTCGTTTTCTAGTCCAGGGTGCACTGCGCAATAAGCAGAAATATACTCACATTCACATAAGCCATGTGCACACAAAATTAATTAATTTCGTTAAACGTTAACGACAATAATAACTACTACAATTATTATAACATATATAAAATATAAGAAGCAATGTTATTCAACATACACTTAATTTAAGAGCTTATTACAAACAAACAAAAGTACATTATAAACGTATTGTACAAACATATGGAACAAATCAATCAGTTTTTCTTTTCTTTTTTCTTTCCCTTTTCTTTTCTTTTCTTTTCTTTTTTCTTTTCTTTTCATTCCCCACCCTTTTTTAATATTTGATTCATTCATTAATTTCATTTAATACCCTTTTTTATTTGTTACCAAATTTGTTGAGTTAATGCATTGTTGTAATATTACTATTTCAAATATTTACTTAAATGTAGTTCATTGTTGTGTCTGCATCTATGTAATTAGATTTATTTAGTTGTCCTCCTTTGTAAATCAGTTTTTATAACTGAATAGAATAGACGTTTAATAAATAAATAAAAATAAAATAAACTAAAAGTTATTAAAGAAGCATAATTTTTTTTTAACAATTTGGTTATAGTAGAATGTATGTTCTCTTCACTTTCAACTCATATCAAATGCTATTTCAAAACACAAATTAAAGTGGCCGTTACAAAATATTGTTGACATCAATCAATCAAAAGCGTCATACAAATAATTTTTATTGTATGTTAAGTAAACCAAAACTACTATTTTTCGAACGACCACGCAGTCCCGCGAGCGAGCAAGAGACTGCTTATCATTGCTTTTTTTAATTATTATTATTTATTTAACTTGTATACTATTCAGTTTAAGACATCTTAAATCAAATCACATAGATGCAGACACAACAATGAACTACAGCTAAAAGTAAATATTTGAAATAGTAATATTACAACAACAATGCATTGAAACACAACAATTTCGGTAACAAATTCAAAAAAGATATTTAAATGCAATTAATTAATGAATCAAATATACAAAAATGGTGGGGAAAAAAGGAAAAAAAATCATAAAAAAAGAAAAACGAAAAGAAAAAAACTTATTTATTAGACGATCCCACTCAAAAATATGAGGTTTGCCAAAAATCAGGAACAGCAAATCAGGAAGTTATCAAAATTTCGCGGAAGAAACCACCGAACGCGTAAAAAAATGTCAAAACCTTAACCTGAGCCTCAGACGTAGCTTCAGATCATGAAGATGATGCGGATGACACGTCATTGTCATTGGATTCATTTTGTTTTTTAAGGTTTATAATAACAATTAAAAAGTAATAATAGAAACTTGACAACAATCCCCTGCAATGCATTCAAAAAGCAATTGCAAAGGAAAAGTGGTCCTACGCAAACTAAAAACTTACGGAAAAGCTCATCCATCAACGCATTCAACGCAGACTTAAGCGTTTTCCTGGTTATTGGAAAAGTTACTACCGACCAGAACGGCCGTACAGCATTTGTTTTTTGTTCCACGAGTAAGCGTAAGTTTTTGTTTTTATTGTTCTTTTGTAATGTGGGGGTAATACGTAACAAGGGTAGGTATGTAAATACTACGGTGAAAATGCTCTTTCTATTGCTTTTACATTCAAATATTTTCTTTTAATAAAATGGCATGTTTATTCCGTTAAATGATATGAAAAAAATGAATGCAAAATATTAAAAATAAAAAAAGATATCTGCACAAATGCTAGCTTAGGGATTAATTGGGATGATTGGGATGAAAGTATGAAAATTAATAATATGTTAACATCAGAAAAATATTTCACCCTTGAGGAATTTTTTAAAATTAAATATTAAACATTTATTTGGTTATCCCGGAGAAACTCGTCTCACTACTGGGTCTTTGCAATCATGACTGAGGCGTTCATCGGTCAGTTGTAACACCAGCAGTTCTGAAGACTCAATTAGTTAGCAGTTGGTTATATATTTTATCGGACGTATTTACTACCTAAATTTAAAGTCAACACTATAATTTATTAAATTAATTTAAGTGAGTGCATACTGTCAGGAGTTATTTTTATTTATTAATCTCCAACAACCGGTATTACCCCAAAAGGTTGGGTAACTAAACCAAACAATTAAAAAGACGATTTAAAACAATACCAACACGTTATACATATAATTAAATACATGAACAAGTACTTCAAAATTAAAAGATTACAACAATTACAACATGAAAAACTTGAATAACAAAAGTTAATATATAAAAAAAAATGGCTGAAAGTCCAAGATGAATAAAGAAAACAAAAAAAATAGATTTTAAAAAACAAAACTGGTGAAAAGGTAATAAGGTGATAAGGTGATAAATGAGTCATGTTGGTATATTGGCGGAAACAGCTGCATTAAATATTTTTAATTTTATTTTGTTATTATACACTTAGAAAACGATATAATCATGAAACACACCTCTAACTTATCTCATCAACTTTCATTATCACAGGCGGCGCAATATGACCTAACTGGTTGAAGCGCCCTATTTCTCAGGTCGTCGTCGTTGCTTTAAATAATTGAAGTTTCACGTGGTTGATGTCAATTTTGTATTAATTTGTTGTGGGTGTCTTGAATTCGGTTGATGGGGGGAAAATTTAAAAACATCAATACGAACACATGGAATTTTAAAGGAAATGTAATTTCTTGTAATTCTTGAAGGCTTATTATTTCATTTAAAGTACATAGGATAAGAACACATCACATTAATCGTTTAATACCTTGCATTTTATTTTACCTATATATTGAACAACAAAAGAAAATTTTATATTCGTTTCCACAAATTTATTAATATTGGAATACATCTATCTACATTGCCACACCATTCAATTATAACATTATAGTAGTTGGTATCAATAAATCGAATCGCTTCAAAAAACTACCTTAAAACCATATACCGTTGAGTGACTAATATAGTCACTCAACGCATATACAATATTTATATTTTTTAAGGTAAACTAACAACATACAGTTTAAATTTGGCTCTAGCCATGGACTAAGAATATAGTAGCTGGCTTTAACAAATGAATTTTTAACCTTTTGAGGGAAATCTTCAATTTAGTAGATGTAAATTAAAACTAAATATCATCGATTTCAATAATAATTTTTGTGTGAGAGGATGTGTGAGAAAGGATGTTGAAGTGTGAGAAAGGATGTAGAACAGCGAGGAGGAGACTGGAATGTGGTGGAAGGAGAGGAGTGGTGGCAGGACAGAAGAAGATGGAGAGGCCTGTCTTCAATGCGGACCCAACGCAGAGTTGGACGGGCAACAGATAATGATGTAGAACAGCGGGGAGGAGACTGGAATGTGGTGGAAGGAGAGGAGTGGTGGCAGGACAGAAGAAGATGGAGAGGCCTGTCTTCAATGCCGACCCAACGCAGAGTTGGACGTGGCAACAGATAATGATGATGAATAAAAACACTAGAAACCCAAAGATAAAACCCTTGATGTGTTTAAAAAGATGTATAATACATATTATAATATATAGATATATAAATAAAATTTTTGGAATTTAATCAATATTACTGCACCGACCAATAACACACGTCTTCTTAGCTTTGTCGAATTGGGAACCTTCTTGACACCTGAAATGAACTAGAATCCCGTCCGTGGTACAGAGGTAATACCCACGACAGTCGTCAGGGTCGTAACGTTTATCTCCTGGAAAATCGCATCTGCTATTGGTGGTAGTTTCTAAAGTGTTTGTAACTGATCCGGGTGATGTGGTTGATACGTTAGCACCCTCGACACACTGTCCATTCACGAAGACTTGGTCTTCACCGTCACATCTCGCCACAAACGTCTGGAGTATTCCGTCAATACTCACACAAACATAGTACATGTTGGGGTTCTCAATAAGAGCACCAGACTGTCCTGATGTTGTACATTTGGGGACTGGACCCTCTTCGCACACTCTGTGATTGAACGGGAAGAGACACAGACCCGACAATGGGTCGAACCCATTGTTGTTAATGGGATCGCATTGCCTTGGGACACCTGGGGTTATGACTGGGGGAGATGGTATTGGATCCGGGCACTCAAAATACGAGTGACAGTCAAACGGATTAGGGAACCACCCGCCGACATTACCGGCACACGTAAATGGATTGCATTCTCTAATATTCGGGTTGCATGTCCCATCTCTGCGGTCGCACAGAGTATTTTCAGGGCACTGCTCTACGTCGACATACACGCCGTTGCCCAGACATGCCCGCACTCTCAAGCAATCTGAAGAACACGAGAGTTCACCAACCACGCATGTTGCATAGGGCTCAATCAAGGCCTGGATGAAGGACAGATCCTCCGGGACACCATCTGCTTGAGATCCTCCAGCCTGGAAGACAGGAGAATATTATAGTAAAACGCGTTTTCACATCTTTAACACAGGGCCAAGACCCGCTTGACTAAAAATCCAGATGAACAAATTTTTGTTGAGAACCATTTTAATTGCCAGGAAGCTTCGCAAACGCTTTTTCAGGCGCGTTGTTGGATGAGCGTAATTGGTGCATTGAGCTGTCCTGTTTTATTTAGATGGTATTTAAATTGATTTATGGCTTGCGAGACACGCTTGGTAATATTGTTTAATTTTTTCAACGACATGAGGATCAGGGGTGCACATTACATAACACACAACATTACAATCAAATAAAGGATGTAGATGTTATAAGTCGAAGAAATGTTTTAATAACGAAAAAAATCGTGAAATTGCGATTTTCAAGAGAAATAATTTTTTTATTGCGCTCAAACTTCACATGCATATATATTATTGTTATATGTTCATAAAATTAAGGTTCTGTGAAAAAATCATTAAAATCGAATAAATCATGTAGGTGTTATAAGTCGAAGAATGTTTTTTAAAATCGAAAAAAAGCGGAAAATCGGTATTTTTATAAGAAATAATTTTTAGATTGCGCTCAAATTTCACTCGAATATATAAATTTCTGAAATTAAGGCTCTGTAAAAAAATCATTACAATCGGATAAAGCATATAGGTGTTATTAGTCGAAGAATTATTTAAAAATCGAAAAAATCTTAAAAATGCGATTTTCATAAGAAATAATTTTTCAATATGTGCTCAAACACGTGGCAGTTCTAAGTTCAGAGATTGTAAAGGCCCCTAGAAAATTTCATCGTAGTTGGAGTATTGTTTTAGCCGGAATCGTGTTAACAGTCACACAAAAATACAAACAGAAAAAGACGGATTTTTTTTCTCCAGTATAGTGTAATGGAATCTTCGCTTCGCTCGCTGCGCTCATCAATAAAAATGTTGTGTTTTTGACATCAATAAAAATAGACTAAAGGTGATATTTTGTTCTATTATTCTTATTATGAACAGATAATTCCCATAAGTGCAGTCGCGTGCTTCCTACTATATAATGCCAAAATGGCATTAGTCACACTGTTGCATAAGATAACATTTTAAACTTGATCTTATGAAGATACGTTCTGGGACTTGTTACAACATTATCCTAACTTTATAAACGCCATGCAGTTAATATCCAAAATATCACTTTATAATTATTAGTAACTTCGAAGATTTAAAGAAGAATTTTATTAGTGCCTAGCTCTATTATATTATAAAAAAAATTACAGTAATCTATATACGTATAATTTGTTCCAAAAAGTACATTATTTAATGAGAGTTTAATATTTTAAATAGACGCGTTTGATCATTCAACAACCAAAATGGTCTAAATAATATTGAATCATATAACCAAATATAAAAATAGCTTTATATTGTCGGATAAAATAGTTCTCCGTATAAAATATAGAAACGTTGGTAGGCTTAGATTTTTTAGGGTTTTGAAATTAACATCGCGTAAAACCATTCAATGCAACACATCAATTAAAATGTCTCCCCGACCGGGATTCAAGCCCGGGTCTCCCACAGTCATCTGGACCACCAAGCTGGTAACTTAAGAATGAAGAGGACACATTTGGCGCTTAGTAAATAGTTGTTTGCTCGGCCAAGAAGCACGTGACCTATATGAACCAAAGCTAAGTTTTCAATAAAGCAAATACATGGACAGCCCTTTTGTCATAGATTTTCATTAATTTGTCTTGATCAACGAGAAAAAAAATCACGAATATAGTCAATTTTGGACATTTTAATAAAATAAAAATTCGCGAAAAATAATTTAAATTTTTATAAATTGCAAAACAAGTTTTTGAAATGTATTACTGTAGAGCCTTTTATTTTCACTTTCGTGAGATATGCTCCAATCTCAAACACCTGAGCGTCAGTCAGACGAGCGAACAGCCTAAAACGCAAGTCCATTAAGGCTATTGTATCGCCCGCAAGACGATATTTTCAAGACAAATTAAGGTGATTGAATTGAGGATCTTCAATACAACCGATAATCAATATTCAATTTTTTCGGTAGCAACGTAACGTCCCTGTCAGCCATATCCTAATTTTGAGACAAAAGTAAAAACACTGAGTTAGGTGGTAAACTTAATTTCTAGATAAGATTTTTTAGAATGCTTCTACTTCCACCTTGCTTACGGTTTTCTTAAGGGGAATCCCTAGACCCAAATATGATTTCTTAAGAATGCAGTAAAGACGTCTGAAAAGTAAGTAGAATGTAAGAGGAGCTTAATAAAAGAGCGGATAATTTTTTTGAAATTTTTTTGACGGAACATAACCTCAGAATCAACAATTGTATTCAAATTACTGGAATCAGTTGCTCAAGTTCAAAATTGAATTTTTAGCAGCGGTTTTTTGTATATTATTTCTACACTCCTTTATCTACAACCTAAATATGTGTTATTGGTTTTATAAGGTTTCTGGCGTTGCACGATTTTTTCCGTTAAACGGTACAAAATTTGAAATTGTACCGGCAGGTGAAAAAAATTGTGCAACGCAACAAACCATATAAATCCAAAAATCCTTTTATTTTGGTTGTAGATAAAGGAGTGTAGAAATAATATACAAAAAACCGCTGCTAAAAATTCAATATTGAACTTGAACAACTGATTCCAGTAATTTGAATACAATTGTTGATTCTGCGGGCCCGTCAAAAAAAAATTTCAAAAAAATAATCCGCTCATACTTACTTTTCAGACGTCTTTACTGTATTCTTAAGAAATCATATTTGGGTCTAGGGATTCCCCTTAATAACTTTTGACTCACGATTTATTTTCAGACGGTACAAAATTTCTAATGTTTTGACCCGAGGCCAAAAAAATATTCAAACATTATTTCGGTAAATCGTTTTCCCTTACATGGAGGTGAAAGGTAATTTTAAGAATAAACGACATTAGGTTCTTGTCTTAAGAAACGATTTCAGGACAGAATCGAGCACTAAATCGGAATTGTTTAAGGAAAGCTAGTTAAATGCTCCTAATATGTTCAATTTTCAGTTCCTTAAATCCAACCTATAATGTACATTTAAAAAACATGATTTTTTATTATATCTTACGCTCATTTGAAATAAGCAAATAAATTCGTATTAAGAATATACCCAATCAGTCATATAACTGATTTTCAGAGGGGGGGGACATTAAACCAAAGCGACCAAGTCAACCCTGTAGGCCCCGACGCAATCGACGAGTGAGCGATAACCAACCACAGATCGATATTATGTACTAGGAAAACGAAGTCCCGCCGCGTTGTTGGATGAGCGTAATTGGTGCATTGAGCTGCCATGTGTTATGCGGATTTTCTGTTGTTCTGTGAAAAAATCATTACTAAGTTGAAGATTTTTTAAAAATTAATTCTAATTATATAAAAAATATAGTTTAATTTTTAATAAATCGTAATTTTAAAAAAGAAAAAAATCGTAAAATTGCGATTTTCATAAGAAATAATTATTCGATTGCGCTCAAATTTCACACGAATATATTAATTTATGTAATTAATGTTCTGTGAAAAAATTATTACAATCGGTTAAAGCATGTAGTTGTTATAATGTCAAAGAATTGTAAATCGTAAAATTCCGATTTTCATGAGAAATAATTTTTTGATTGCGCTCAAATTTCACACGTATATCTTAATTTATAAAATTATGGTTCTGTGAAAAACTCATTAAAATCGGATAAAGCATGTAGGTGTTGTAAGTCGAAGAAATTTTAAAAAAATCGAAAAAATCGTAAAATTGCGATTTTCATGAGAAATAATTTTTCGATTGCGCTCAAAAACGTGACAGTTCTAAGTTCAGAGATTTCGAAGGTCTCCAAAAAATTTCATTGCAATTGGAGTATCGGTTTAGCCGGAATCGTGCTGACAAACACACAATAATACAGAGGGAAAAAAACATTCCGGATTTTTTTCTCCAGTGTAGTGAAATGGAATCTTCGCTTCGCTCATCCAATAAATTCATAAAATTAAGGTTCTATTAAAAAAATCATCCCAATGAAATAAAGCACTACTCCAGGTGTTATAAGCCGAAGAAATTTTTAAAAAACGAAAAAAAGCTTAAAATTACTTTTTTTACAAGAAATTATTTTTCGATTGTGCTCAAATTTGACACGAATATATAAATTCATTAAACTAAGGTTCTATGAAAAAATCATTTCAATCGTATAAAGTATGTAGGTGAGTCGATTTTTTTAAAACGAAAAAAGTCGATTTTTTTAAACGAAAAAAAGTGTAGGCCTAAACTTGCGATTTTCATAAGAAATTATTTTATGATTGCGCTCAAACTTCACAAGAATATATTAATAAAAATAGTGTTCTTGGAAAAAAGCATTACAATCGGATAAAGAATGTAGGTGTTGTAAGATTTATTTTTTAAAAATCGTAAATCGTAAAATTGCGATTTTCATGAGAAATAATTTTTCGATTGCGCTCAAAAACGTGGCAGTTCTACGTTCAGAGATTTCGAAAGCCTCCTAAAAATTTCATGGCAATTGGAGCATCGGTTTAGCCGAAATCGTGTTAACAAACACACAAAAATACAAACAGAAAAAAAAGAAAGAAAGAAAAACATTCCGGAATTTTTTCTCCAGTGTAGTAAAAAAATGAAATCTACGCTTATCCAATAAAAATGTTCACTATTTGAAATTTAAAAAGAATAAAGATACACCTTATCTTATATCCAGACAAAGAAAATATGCCTTACCACAGCCACTAGCAGCAAAGCAGACACAAAGTGAGTTACCATGTCGACCACGACGTAAGTTCTTCACTTCCAGCAAGCTATGATAAACAAGCTATGATGTACTCTTTTATACTGTCTAATTATGATCTAAAAAAACATTCTTATTTGAAATTATCTCAGCTATCTATGCTACCATATCTTTGAAGTATGTTGGGTAATGTTACTTCATCAGTTTTATTTATTCAATTATTGTAACTTAGCTAAATAAAATATCCCAACTTAATGTTGATCAAGTTAAGTTGTTTTAACTTTCAATTCCATGTTGCTTTTATCCTGTATTCACTTTTAGTATTTTTTAGGACCCATAAGAATCAAATTTGATGATATAAAAATGATGCTGTTAACAATTACTTTGCGGCCTCAACTTCAATAACTTCATTTTAATTTTTCACTAATGACATATTTTATTTATTTGTAATCAATTTTACTTTGAGGAGATGAAAAATAAAACCTCACTCATTTTTTTTCTAATTCTCTCCCTATAATTTTATATTTTAAATGGCATTCTCCGCATGTTACGCAGACATTTTCGCAGAGCCCCAGAGGGACACATGACAAGTGTATAATAAAATTAGGGCACACAAATGATATTTTAATACACATTCCAAAAGAGCAGAAAAACTGTCCTCTTCACTTTCTTCGCAATGAAAATTTCACATTTGGTCATTTGAGCTTATTGCAAGTATGAACATTTTCATTCGTGCCAAATTTGGAATCTCTATGTCAACCTGTCTCTTCACAAAACACGTTAGAAGGAAATTGGTATATTCCCAATATTTCAGCTTCCGTTCAGTCAATTGCGCTTTGCACTGCCACTTTCTCTCACTCGTAGTGCCACCGTAGAATACGCCCAGTTAGGGCAGGTACTATGGTGGCACTACCTGCGAAAATCTTTGCGGGCAAAGCCCAATTAAACTTACATTTAGGTAAGCGAATAATTTCCGAGTTGGTTGATATTGGAGTAAAATTTGGTTTCTCAAACTATGTTCGTTTGAAGCCCACAAAACGGTACTGAATAAGCTACCAGCCACCCATCTAGCTTAGGAAGAAAGTATTTGAATTTGAAAGATCTTGACTTATTTCATAACTTCTTGTCGCATCATCTGTTCGGGATGTAACGTTAGAAACGGGTGAAGAGTTTTATGTCTGGGCTATTACTGGTTTCGCATTGGTGATATCGTGTTTAGCGCCTATACAGTGCGGTACTATTTTTATTTACTACAATTCAGAAATTAAAAAAGTCCGCCCCAATCGGGAATCGAACCATGGATCTCCCACATTCCAGGTGGACGTCTTAAGAGGGTATGCTGAGGCTAGAACGGAGGCGAGTTTAAGCGCTCAGCTTTCTGGATTTTTTGGGTAAACGGTTTATAACACCATTATAAAATTTCACACTAACGTTTATAAAGAATAAATCTATGTTATCCATTACGCGTATTCCTAAATTAATTCATTGATTTTGAATTAAAATTTAGTGAAATCACCAAAATTTACTCAATTTTGGTCAACTTCGGGAATTTATTCCAAGTGAACAGATTTTTTTAACTCAAATTTGCATAATGTTACCCAACGTTTAAATCAATGTGAATGCGCAATTTAATTTGGTTTTATCGTAAGATAAACGGTTTGGTGGTAATTTCCAGAATTGTAATCCATGTTTTGGATTTCCCATTTTTTCACGTTTTAAACTTATGTCTCGCAATGGATCTTTAACGCTTATTTTGTGCAACCAATTACGGATAAAATATAAAAGTACTTTATTAACATCCATTCAAAATTTGGTAATGATATCACCAACCGTTCAGCAGAAATCATCAACACCTGTTTGCGCGCATTTGAGTTGGGCCAAGCTCAGCGTACCCTCTTAACCACTAGACCATCAGGACGAATACATTTAAAGCTCTGAAGTGTCGTTGCATTATACATCTGAATGGATGGAACAGTACTGCAACGAATATCTGCTGACTTTGAACTGACCACCAAACATAATTTAAAATGTCATTACCTTTTTACGCAGGTATAAGCGAGTGTTTATTTCTCGATTTGGTTAATCGGGAAACACTCCCGTGACCGTCCGTAAGACGTCCACCTGGAATGTGGGAGATCCGTGGTTCGATTCCCGGTTGGGGCGGACTTTTTTAATTTCTGAATTGTAGTAAATAAAAACAATTACACCCACGGGAGTGTTTCCCGATTAACCAAATCAAGAAATAAAGTGCGGTACTAGTTGCGTACTTAAAGTACCCGCGTGGCTTGGCCCGGTGCGCTATGTAGCACCTACATTTGTTTAGTTCCACCCGGTCTTGTCTAACCGAGTTTAATTTAGTCCATCCTTGTGGACTTAAATATATAACATAATAAACTAAAATGAAATATAACAGATTTAACCAAACCAGCGTCAGCATCTTCCCGGATCCTTACAACTGCATCCGTTTCTACATCTGCGTGGACTAGGCCGAAGAACCGTCACTACCTACCGAGCACACACCTTTAAAGGTGCGTACTATCTAAGCTGCAACTAGAATCATTTTTTAATTAATAAATTTCAGATGAATTTGAGTATTATTTAAACAATTTTTGCTCCTAAACCAGCAACATTATTTTATAGTTTGAGCTACCGCAGCCTAAAGTTTTCGAGATAAAAATTTGTAGTAACCTGATTTTGTCCATCTCCAAGTTCCTCATTACTTTATTCATCATGATTTCCTTCAAATGTACTAGATGATCTCCTATAAGCATTTGGGTGTGTCTGGTTCCAACCCTGAACTTAAAGCCGATGCTTGATATGTGTCTATAGGCCCTGGACTAGGCCTTGGCCTAGAAATAGCATTGGAGGTTTCCATAGAACAATAAGAGACAACCAATACCTTCAGTTAGTAAAACAGTAATCCTATATCAATAAACAAACAGATTCTGAAAGATAAATGCAGTCCACATATTTGTTGGCATAAAAACAATACACGAGGAATACATTAACAAATTCCCTCCATATCCTTTATTTATTAATAAAATGTTTCAATAATACACTGCTTGGTGAGTATATCAACAGCATTACCCATCACTTATGACTGCCCTATGTCTTGACGATGTGTGTTTCTAAAATTATCTAATCTTATGTGTATAGCAAACTCTGAAAATAGCTTAACGTTATGTTGTTGTAAGTAATTCATGCACCTTACAAAAAATCAATACAAGTTACTGTTACTGTTGGACCTTTCTTTCACTGATTTGAAATCCGTTAATGGAATTAAACACATAACCTTATTCTTTAATGCAAGACATGCCTATCTAAACATCATTATAGGATATATATTGATTCATTGCAATTGTCGTAAAAGTTTGCCACGACTGGGGTTCGAACCCAGAACCTCCGGCTTAATTAACGTGCCATAGTTCTACCAATTGAACTACCGGGACTACAGAACAAATCTGTACTAATCAGCTATTTGTTGTGACTGTTATATATATATATTTTTTAAATTGATTTTACATCAGTTCGCAGACCTTATTCGGCGAAAGTATGTGCAACTTTATAAAGCCATTTGAACAAAATAATATGGTGACTAACTTAATGTTTAATTTCTCCTTTTATGCTAATACCTGCAAAAGACGACTTCGTCAACTCATAGGTTTGATGAAGAAATAATAATGTTTTGATCCAAGGAGTCTATTTTATAACTCGTGTAACAACAGTGGATCGACAGCGACAACTTTGTAAATAGAACAAGTAATGCTCAGATCGGTAATATTGACATATTAAGGTGTCAGTGAAGTGAACGTTAGTTCTAGGATTCTATTTAAAAAGTTGTCCCTGTTGATCGACTATTGGCACAAGAGTTGGTAAATAGACCCCGGTGGTCGATTTACTAACTGACAATATAGTCGATTGATAGCACAAGTGACAAAAGTCGACTGAAACGTCAACTTTAGTAACAAAAGTCACCCATCTGACCATATTATACAAGCTTATGAGCTGTGTATTGCCAAAAATAACACATTTATCATTTTTAATGTCGTCTGCCAATGTTTATTTAAAGTAATAAATATTTAATTAATTACTATTTAATTTGGTATGATGAAAATTCATAGTAACAATTCTCACTTGCTCATTTCATTTAAGTTGTCATTTCGGTCTACTGTTGTGGCTCTCACTTCGATGTCACATTTAGTAAACAGACCTCCAGGAATACTTTTTTATATCAAGGGTAGTCAGCCATGCCAATGATCAGGGTTCAAGTTTTATTGATGATGCAATGAAGAATGTGAGTTCATTATATTACTACTTGAGCTGGAACTTCTTGTTTGGGCTAAATTTATTCACACTGTTTGGAAATTTCGTTGTAAACCCCTCCTCTCGGGCAAAGATGAAGAACGGGGAACAACCTGTGTTCCTCCCTATGACAGATGTACCAGATACTGGGGTTCTCCAAGATGGCGCCGTTCTGTCCGAGGGACGCGCAAGATGGCACCGGCCCCTCCAGACAAGGTCGTGACGTCAGGGGGAGGCTACAAACTTGTCTGCCGGCGTCATAAGCCACGCCCTCCTCGCAAGACTCGTGGTAGGCGAGGAATCCGTCAGAGTCGTCCTCTTCATCCAGGAGAATGTACTCGGTAGGTAGTGACGGTTCCTCGTCCGAGTCCACGCAGATGTAGAAACGGGTGCAGTTGTAAGGGTCTGGGAAGATGCCGACGCTGGTACATTGGAACCTGAAGCAGGGCCTATGTTAGTGTGCAGTTGTAAGGGTCTGGGAAGATGCCGACGCTGGTACATTGGAACCTGAAGCAGGGCCTGTGTTAGTGTGCAGTTGTAAGGGTCTGGGAAGATGCCGACGCTGGTACATTGGAACCTGAAGCAGGGCCTGTGTTAGTGTGCAGTTGTAAGGGTCTGGGAAGATGCCGACGCTGGTACATTGGAACCTGAAGCAGGGCCTGTGTTAGTGTGCAGTTGTAAGGGTCTGGGAAGATGCCGACGCTGGAACGTTGGAACCTGAAGCAGGGCCTGTGTTAGTGTGCAGTTGTAAGGGTCTGGGAAGATGCCAACGCTGGTACATTGGAACCTGAAGCAGGGCCTGTGTTAGTGTGCAGTTGTAAGGGTCTGGGAAGATGCCGACGCTGGTACATTGGAACCTGAAGCAGGGCCTGTGTTAGTGTGCAGTTGTAAGGGTCTGGGAAGATGCCGACGCTGGTACATTGGAACCTGAAGCAGGGCCTATGTTAGTGTGCAGTTGTAAGGGTCTGGGAAGATGCCGACGCTGGTACATTGGAACCTGAAGCAGGGCCTGTGTTAGTGTGCAGCTCTAAGGATCTGGGAAGATGCAGACGCTGATACATTGGAACCTGAAGCAGGGCCTATGTTAGTGTGCAGTTGTAAGGGGCTGGGAAGATGCCGACGCTGGTACATTGGAACCTAAAGCAGGGCCTATGTTAGTGTGCAGTTGTAAGGGTCTGGGAAGATGCCGACGCTGGTACATTGGAACCTGAAGCAGGGCCTATGTTAGTTTACAGCTGGACATATTTTTCGAAATTGGTTATGTAAATTGTGAAGTTGGAATTGTTTTTTTGTGGAGATGAAAAGTCTTCCTAATACGAGGGTTTAAAATTAATCTACTGAAAGGTGTCTTCAAAAAGTTTGGTACACCTGGAATACGTCAGGGACTCGGGAGAAAAAAAACCGTGGAAAAAACAGGGAAATCAGGGGGTCTATTTACTAAAAGTGACAGCGACAAAAGTCGAGTAAAACGACAACTTTCGTGAGAAATGCAAGTGAGAACTGCCACCTCGAACGTCCATCATACTAAATTAAATATTAATCAAATACATTAGCTAAGCTGCATATTGTCAACAATAATAATGTTTTCTTATCATAAACAATTACATATTATGTAATTGTTTATGTTTATGGTTCATATTATGTAGTTGTTTATGATAAGGAAACTTTGTAATTGTGGCCAATACACAGCTTATATTAAGCTTGTATAGCTGCAGTCAGATGCGTGGCTATTGTCATTAAAGTTGTCGCTGTCGATCGACTGTTGTATCTTTATTTATTTATTTAGTAAATAGATTCCCAGGTTATGGTTATATTTTTGGAATTTCCTTAATGTTCCTCATAAATCTCTTAAACCTTACCGAATTAATTTCCTAAAATCAATATTGCGGGCAAACCCCCGGACCCCCATTTGAAAGTTTCAATATTACCAATCATAACTTTGCAGGACCAAATTAATAATTTATTTTCTTAATCAGCCAAATTAACATTCTGGAAAGACACAGATTTCAATCTGGAAAACCAGTAAAATTAATGGAATTTGGTATCATAAAATGAGTAGACGCCCTTCACTAATATGACCAAGATTTAGCTCTCACTACTCATTCCCTCCTTTTCATTCTCTATGCTGCACGTTGCTCCTCGTTGAGCCACGAGTAGCATCTAGGAGGCAGTGGTGCAAATATCGATAAGTAAAACAAATGCGAAATAATTTATTTGTGCAGTTCGGGTCGGGTCGGGTAGGGAAAAGGCGACCGTTGTACACTGCACGTAAATATGGATTTACTCTGGAAGAATCTTACATGTTGGTTTTATCAAAATTAATTTTGTATTATGTATAATTTTATTGAATTGCATTTTTTACGTAAGCTAAAAATTAAAAATAAGCAGTACAGCACCTCCAAAAATACAGATGTAAATCCTGACCGGCACCTCCACCAATACACAATGCAAATCCTGAACCGTCTCCTCTACCAATACAGTATGTAAATCCTCGACCGGCACCTCCACCAATGCAGAATGCAAATCCTGGACCGGCACCTCCACCAATACAGTATGTAAATTCTGGACCAGCACCTCCACCAATACAGAATGTAAATTCTGGTCCGGCAGCTCCACCAATACAGAATACAAATCCTGAACCGTCTCCTCTACCAATACAGTATGTAAATCCTGGACCGGCACCTCCACCAATGCAGAATGCAAATCCTGGACTGGAACCTCCACTATCCTCCCGAAATAAACTTTGAGCTACCCGTTAATCAATTACCTTTTTGACTTTTAAGTAGGCCCCCAAATACCCGACACCACCCGAAATTTCGAGTACCCGCACACCACTATAATAATAATCCCTGACCTGAAGCCTGGCTCTGTACAGGAGGAGCTAATGTCGGAGCAGGCCTGTTCAGGCAGGAAACAGAAGGTGCCTTCTGCGCAGGTCTCGACGGTCTCGAGGATAAAGCCGGTGCCGTTGCCCAGGCAGTACTGAATCTCGGTACAGTTCGAGTTACAGACGAGGCTGCCGACAGAGGTGCACGAGTTGGCTTCGTGCAGCTCGTGGGTGAAACACACGCCGAGCTGCAATAATATTCATGATCGATTGATTGGATATTGCTTAACGTTTCATATTAATTCACTAAGGCTAATTGAGGCGATGAGTGGTGATAGATGGGATGAAGTTTGAACAGAAGGGTGGAGGGGAAACTCGGAACCGGCACTCCTTTCGAAAAGTACAAGGGGACCAACGGCTTAACGTCCCATCCGAAAGGACGGTGTTACCTTTACAGTCATATAGGTTCCTCCACTAACGGGCTGCCGAACAGACGTCGAGAAGAACGAAGCCGTTGAACTAGCTTTCGAACTCTCCATCAGCTCTAACCAGCGGTATACGTGAGTTTCATGGCAGAGCGGTCACCCACTCTACCCCTCCACGCCCGAAGGCTGCTTAACTTCGGTGTTTGAGTGGTAACCGGTTAAACGACCTCGGCTAAACAGCTGGCAAAAAATATCATGGTTTACGACTTCAGAAATAAGTCAGTCCCAAGAAAATGTAATCCACAGTGACGACGCTACGTCGGGAATGAAAGAATAATGGAAATTATTCACCACTACGCGCGACGAAACATCCTGTCAAAGTTATAATTTATCTTTATTTATATCGGTTCGCGAAAGTAAAACTGACGAACTAATATTATTCGTGAGACCGTTAACCGACAGAGTTGCCACTCTCATTCGGGAGGTCCCGGGTTCAAATCCCATCGAGACAGGCAATCCTGACTGAAGGTTTTTTCCGAGGAAGTCCTCTTTAACAGCCCTCGAACGTCCCTCCACAATTATCCTATCCGCAACATACCTAGTTAGACATCTAAAGGACATGAATTGCACCCTGGACAGGCTTCCAGCGAAAAATTAATATTATTATAAATCATGTTTAAGTGATGGTTTTTTGAGTTCAGGCCACATTTTTTTGAAAATGTTATTAACCAATTAAATATTCGCTTGATATTCAAATCCATGATTTCACATACATTCTGGGTCACTTTTCGACATTCAATTTTCACGACAAAAATGTTAATTATTTAAATGTTTATAAAGTGGATGAACGCAATGAGCGATTAGAGCATATTTCAAGATTTATTTTCAAGTCCTTTACTGAAAAAAGTAAGCGAAATTTATAAAATGTTCTCTAATGGCGCAGTACAAATATTCATACTTAACATTTTGTTACAAACTACAACCCGATAGGACAAACAATAGAGCTTTCGAGTGATCCAGAGTCCAGACTGAGTCAAAGTCTGATTAGCTCAAACTCATCCAACGGTCTTTACCGAAATGATTCAACATCAAACCATGCTGATTGTTTTGTGGAATTAACAATTGAATGAGCCATCATAATATTAGAAAGTACGAAAACAACCCGGATATAATTCTGCCCTACTAAACAAGAGGGCCTTAACTACGCCCAAGAAGGTTTTGAGTTAATCATGAAAACGTGATTGAAAACAAGCTTAAAAGGTGTAGAAAACGTATATTTCATAGTCGATTTGACCCTTTTTGCTTGCAGATACGATCTTCTTACTAAGTACATACGTAGATATGACCACAACAATATGAATAACAGTGCGAACCAAAAAATGTAGTTAAGGCCTTCTTGTTTTGTAGAACAGAATTGATTTGGTTGGATTGAGATAAAGGTCAACCGCTTATCTGAAAAGAAGAGGTGGCTGTCACAGTAAGACACAAATATAACTAGGGAAACGCCAAAGTCATTGTTAAACGAGTGAGTGAGTGAGCCAAGTGTTGAGTACCCGGGAACATCCCCTTTCCTCCCCTATACCTAAGGATCTAGCCCAGTATGAGGAATGATACCGGGAACTCAACACATGGCCCACTCACTCGTTTAACAACGACTTTGGCGTTTCCCTAGATATTTAGATTGAACATTTGAAATGCGAATCGTGTTCAAAACGTATTAGCGTGAAACATTAACAAATTTCCAAGATAAAACAAAATCACCTAAGTTTTATTTCCCATTTAACACCCCTCAAAAATAATATGTGGGTGTAAAAATATAAAAAAAGTTCGAGCTAACGGGTATCGAACCTCAACCCTCCGTGTGGTAGGCTAAATGCTTACCAATAGGCCATGCAAGCCACGTAGATGTGGTCCCGATAGCTGCTACTAAACAAATGCTATTGATATTTTAAAAATCACATTTTTATTTATTGTAGGATTAAATCGCAATGGATCTAGTTGATTTTGTTAGCAGTTCTCAATAATTTCGTACCGGATGTCTGTTTAAAATTTCAGCCCAATTTGTTCAGCGGTTCGGCTGATTTTCGACGTACAGACAGACAGACAGACAGAATCACAGAATGAGAACCGTTCGAGTTGAATGGAGACACTCGGTCGCTCCGCTCCCTCGTTTAAACTAACTACATCTATAAATAGTGTCATTTCGGCTTCGCCTCCTTCGGTTGTACTGGTCGACGAAGTTGTTGACCAGGAGTGGTAGGCGGTAAGGAGAAAGGGGGGGGGGGGTTGAAAGGTAAAGGGTGGTCAGACATAACTCGGATATTTTAACATATGCGTGCTGGGATTGGGGAGCGACCGACACTGAGTTTAGATTTGTCAGTGGATAACAAAATCTCGCAACAAACACAGCTTAAGGGCAATCCCTAGACCCAAATATGATTTCTAAAGAATGCAGTAAAGACGTCTGAAAAGTAAGTAGAATGTAAGAGGCTAAATAAAAGAGCGCATTATTATTTTGGAATTTTTTTGACGGGACATAATCTCAGAATCAACAATTATATTCAAATTACTGGAATCAGTTCTTCAAGTTCAAAATTAAATTTTGAGCAGCGATTTTTTGCATATGTTTATACACTCCTTTATCTACAACCAAAATATAAGTATTATTGGTTTTATATGGTTTCAAGCGTTCGATTTTTTCTCTTAAACGGTACAAAATTTGAAATTGTACCGGCAAGTGAAAAAAATTGTGCAACGCAACAAACCATATTAAACCAATCCTTATATTAAGGTTGTAGATAAAGGAGTGTATAAAAAATATACAAAACACCGCTGCTCTAAATTCAATTTTACACTTGGAGAACTCATTCCAGTAATTTGAATATAATTGTTGATTCTGAGGTTATGTCCCGTCAGAAAAATTTCAAAAAAAATAATCTGCTCTTTTATTAACCCCCTCTTACATTCTACTTACTTTTAGACTTTTTTACTGCATTCTTTGGAAATCATATTTAGGTCAAGCCGGATTGCCGATCGTCCCGATTTTAGGAGTTTTGTATCGGGATATGTATTCTATCCAGATTTAATTTACATATAAATATCGGAACTAATAATATCATAAAATAGTATTACATAACAAATTTACCTTTTTATGAACAAAATTACCGCATTTTGGAATAAAAATTTACAAGACGTTATATGTTTAAGTATTTGCAAATAATTGCACCATTATTCATTAGAAGGTCTACGATAAGCAAAGTAATTACGTGAATGCGAAAAAGTGAAGTTGAAATAAACTAGGGAAACGCCAAAGTCGTTGTTAAACGAGTGAGTGAGCGCCATGTGTAAATAGTAACCGGGATCATTCCCCATACTGGGCTAGATCCAGCCTTGGGTATATGGGAGGAAATGAGATGTTCCCGGGTACTCAACACTTGGCTCACTCACTCGTTTAACATCGACTTTGGCGTTTCCCTACTTTAAATTGAACATTCAAAATGCGAATCGTGTTCAAAACGTATTAGCGTGAAACATTAACAAATGTCGAAGATAAAACAAAATCACATAATTTTTATTTCCCATTTAACACCCCTCAAAAAAAATATGTGGGTGTAAAAATATAATAAAAGTTCGAACGAACGGGTATCGAACCCCAATCCTCCGCGCGGTTGGCTAAATGCTTACCACTATGCCATGCAAGCCACATAGTTTTCGTCCCGCTAGCTGCTACTAAACAAATGCTATCGATATTTTAAAAAATCACATTTTTATTTATTGATGGATTAAATCGCAATGGATCTAGCTGATTTTGTTAACAGTTCTCATTAAACTCGTACCGGATGTCTGTTTAAAATTTCAGCGCAATCTGTTCAGCGGTTCGGCTGATTTTCGACGTACAGACAGACAGACAGAATCACAGAATGAGGGCCGTTTGAGTTGAATGGAGACACTCAGTCGCTCCGCTCCCTCGTTTAAAAATAAAGCATCTCCCCCTGGGGAACCTGGGTCCCACATCCCGATTTTTTTTAGAATTGGCATCTTGTCTGGACACAACCTAGGAAATAGCAGTTCGAATATGACCTTGACCGAATGAGACTCACCACGGCTAGCAGAGCTGCCAGAGCAGCAACAGAGAGCGTAGACATTCTTCTTGCGACACCTTGTTGACAGAAAGTCGACTATCAGACTTGTGTTGTGTGACATTCTGATAATGAATCATAGATAGTGATTTGCAATCGAAGAGATAACATTGATTTCTATAAGTACTTGATATTGTTTTTTGTTATTTCCTCCTATACCTTCAGGGTTATCCCAAACTTACGAATTGATGCCAAAAATTAACTGTGTTTTAATTTGTAAGAGTTACATTTTCTTAACGCTATGTTAAAATGTAGAAGTTGTCCAAAGATCATTTACAGAATAAAAGAATACTGTCATAAACAAAGAAACGTAGGGGCGTCGGACGTCTATTTTCCAGGGGCGGGGGGCGAATCTTTTTGGAAAGGGGAGGAGAAAGTGCATATTTTGTCATGATACATCTCCATCTATACGACTAGGAAAACGCTAAAGTCTCGCCGCGTTGATGGATGAGCTTTTTATAGTTTTTAGTTTGCGTGGGATACCTTTACTTTTGCAAGTGCTTTGTTTTGTTGCCTACGCATTGTAGGTGATTGTTGTCAAGTTTCTATTGTTTCTTGTCAATCGGTATTATTTACCGTAAAAAACTTATATTATTATTAAAAGCTTTATTTCTATGGATTCTGGCTTACTTTTTCAACTTTTTCTTTCAAAAGGTACTACATCACCATAACCTTAATTTCCATGTATAATATGAACGTTGTAGCCCCACCCGTTTGGTCAGAATTGGCCCAAATGGCACGAAAATATCGCACAACAAATCGAAAAAAATCGTTTAAGTACGATATTCATAAGAAATATTTCTTCGATTGAACCCAAAAACGTAGCAAGTCTAAGTTCAGAAATTTTGAAGGTCCTGTCAAATTTTCATCAAGATCGCATATGCCGTTTGCCCGGTAGAGAGCGAACAAAAAGACAAAAAAAAACACCAGAGCTAAATTTTTTTGGGGGGTCAGTGAAATTGAAGTCTTCGCTTCACTCGATTCGCTCGCTACGCTCATCCAATTAAGATGCGCATTATTTGACACGTAAGAAAATGTCAAATGCACTGTATAATTTGAAAAAATCGCCATGGTTCTAAGAGAGGGGGGGGGAGGGGCTAATGTAGTGGGGGGCACTATATGCTCAGGTGTGTACTGTGTATGTCACATCCATAAAATATTGCAATATCAAACAAACCATAAAAAAATATATGTGTTCCACTAAAATTAATTTTTAAATAAATATAATTTTTTTATGCGTTTCGATCACAGGACGGCTCCAAAGTAATTGTTTACACACACAACCAACCAATGCAATGATAGCTGAAGCTTAATGATAGGTCTTCATCAGAAGTTAAAAATCTTCTGTCTGAAGCAGGTATCTGGGATCCTTGCCTATGCAAATTAATACTCCCTTCATTTTCCAGTACAATTTAAAAAACGGTCAACAACTTATCCCTTTACTTACTTTGAAGAATCATAAATATATCATTGCTATTGGTTTTTCATTATTATTATTCCCTGATGTTGGCTGGATGGCCTCAAGTCATTTTTTGTGTACAGTGTTATTAAAGTCGTTGTTCACCAAATCCAGCGGCTCTAGATACATTTGTTGGACCAATGTTTATACTTATAAGTAAATTTTAGGAGGTTGATAAGGTTGAAGAATAATTGTTCTCATGTCTCTATCCGACAACATTTCCACAATCATATAGTTGTCTTCTACATGAACTTGAAAAATTGCTATAACACATTTTTATGGCAAATTTAAGGTTATCTACAATAAAAACTGTAAGGCATTTGATGAAAATGCACTTTGATGATGACCAACATATACTTATCCTTTTATATACAACCTACAAAATTTATAAATTAGTGCTTTCTAACTTCACTTGATAATATAAATAAAATATGCAGTAATTAAAGTTACAACATCCGTTATTGCGGGAAAACAGGGATGTCTAGCCACTTTATGGCTGTTCCACCCTATTTTTCCATTTTCTAAAATATGCAACTATGTAAAAATAAAAATATAGGGAAGGAAATTGAAACCTGGCACAATTAGAACTCAATTTTTTCAAGTTTTCCTGATCGGGCACCCGTCAAATATTGCATCTTCAAAATAGTTTCTAACTACAATTACATCTAGCACAGCGCACAACGTTGATGGTGGTGTTTCTGTGATATTAAAATTTTTAACTGTTTTTCTTCAGTCTATAAAAGAAAGAAATAATTTTTTCGTTTCCTGTACAAATTGACCAAAAAATACCTGTCAACTAAAAAATTCATGGAACATATTATTAAAGTATGAAATTTAATGTTTTCTCTTTGTTAAACAGAAAAAAACGGTCAAACATTAATGGCATAGAAATCACAAATTTCTACGTTGAACAATGTGCTATATGCAATAATTGTAGTTTATATTTTGAAGATGCAATATTTGCCGGGTGCCCGACCAAAAAAATTTGTTGGTGTTCTAATAGTGACAGACTTCAATTTCAATCAATAAATTTTTATGTATTTGCAATTGTAAAAAATGAAATAAGTGTGGAACAGCCTGTTGCAATCAAGCCCACAAACTCAAGTACGTACTTTTGGTGCGCACTTAGTTTCTGACAGCTTATCTTTGTGACTGTGTAATCGCACAGGACCAATGTTACAGTTGGCCTACAGGATGTAAGTAATTAGTCATATCACAACCTTGCGTTTATTTTAAGGTCTGGATGTTGATTGTGATCTTATTCTATGATAAAGTGTTTACTTAATGCTTTTAATTTATCATGGAGTTGGGCAATCTCAATTATGTTTTTAATACATAATGCTATATCAATGTCATGATAATTAACTACAAAAAATAACAATATATTTTCACTGCTTCTCTGCAGCCATATATTAACATTTACACCCCCAAGTTTGAAATTTGTCTTTTGTTGCCTTCTCTAATATTGTCCTCATCAACAAAAAATTAATTGGATGAGCGAAGCGAAGACTTCAATTTCACTGACCCCCCAAAAAATTAGCTCAGGTGTTTTTTTTTCTTCTTCTTTGTCTGTTCGTTCGCTCTCTACCGGGCAAACGGAATATGCGATCTCGATGAAAATTGGAGGGGACCTTTGAAATCTTTGAACTAAGACCTGCCACGTTTTTGGGTACAATCAAATAAACATTTATCGTGAATATCAATCTTTTACGATTTTTTCCAATTTTTTGTGCGATATTTTCGTGACATTTGGGCCGATTCTGACCAAACGGGTAGCTTCTTCCTCAGGGATCGCCAACAGTTTTTGCCATATTTTTACCAACATACCAACATCTTCCCAACATCTTTCCTGGTGAATACTAATTCTGCAATTCTCCTTTTCAAACCCATAGCTATAATTTCTTCGTATCTCAGTCTGGGCCTCCCTCTTTTTCTCTGTTTGTGTCCTGCGTCTTGTTCATATTGCATCTTTGGAATTCTGTCCTTCTGCATCCTCTTCACGTGTCCAAACCACCTCAGCCTTTCTTTCCCTAGCTCTAAGTTTAAGCTCAAATTTAAATTCAATATACAAATTAATATTCAAAATTATTAAGAATTAACATGGCGCTGAATCTGGGCATGGGAAAGAAACATAACTTAAAGGGGTATTCACCCGCTAAACTAAACAAATATATTTTATTCAGACTAATTAGGCCGCTTCGCAAACTCTTTTTTTAGTCGCGTTGATGGATGAGCATTTTTGTAAATTTTTAGTTTGCGTGGGATCTCTTTACTTTTGCAAGTGCTTTTTGAACGCATGGTAGGTGATTGTTGTCAAGTTTCTATTGTTATTTGTTAATTGTTATTATATACCTCAACAAACATATTAAAACCTTTATTTCTATGGATTCTGGCTGACTTTTCCTACTTTTTCTTTCAAATGGTACTACATCACCATAACGTTAATGTCCATGTAAAATATGAACATTGTAGCCCTACCCGTTTGCTCAGAATCGGCCCAAACGACACGAAAATATCGCTCTAAAAATCGAAAACAATCGTAAAAGTACGATATTCATGAGAAATATTTCTTCGATTGTACCCAAAAACGTGGCAGGTTTAAGTTCAGAGATTTCAAAGGATCCCTTCCAATTTTAATCAAGATCGCATATGCCGTGTGTCCAAACCACCTCAACCTTTCTTTCCCTAGCTTAAAGTTTAAACTCAAATTAATATTATATATTCAAATTAATAATCAAAATTATTAAGAATTAACATGGCGCTGAATCTGGGCATTGGAAACATAACTTAAAGGGGTATTCACCCGCTAAACTAAACAAATATATTTTATTCAGACTAATTAGGCCGCTTCGCAAACGCTTTTTTTAGTCGCGTTGATGGATGAGCATTTTTGTAAGTTTTTAGTTTGCATGGGATCTCTTTACTTTTGCAAGTGCTTTTTGAACGCATGGTAGGTGATTGTTGTCAAGTTTCTATTGTTATTTGTTAATTGTTATTATATACCTCAACAAACATATTAAAACCTTTATTTCTATGGATTCTGGCTTACTTTTCAACTTTTTCTTTCAGAAGATACGACTTAACCATAACCTTAGTGTCCATGTAAAATATGAACGTTGTAGCCCCACCCGTTTGGTCAGAATCGGCCCAAACGTCACGAAAATATCGCTCTAAAAATCGAAAACAATCGTAAAAGTATGATATTCATGAGAAATATATCTTCGATTGTACCCAAAAACGTGACAGGTCAAAGTTTAGAGATTTTGAAGGTCCCTCCAATTTTCATCTAGATCGCATATACCGTTTGTCCGGCAGAGAGCGAACAAACCTACTAACAAACAAACAAACAAAACAAAAAACAAAAAAACACCCGAGCAATTTTTTTTTGCGGGGGGGGGGGGGGGGGTAGTGAAAAAGTCTTCGCTTCGCTCATCCAACTATTGATGAATCTAGAAATTAACAGAAAAAATATTAAGTCAACCATGACCCGTTTTTTTGTTGCAAACTTGGTTATTTTCGAGCGCGGTCCCATCGCCAAAAATCTCCCATAAGAAATAACATGGGGACGATCTCTATGGCCCGTGACTTTGGAGGATTTTGATCTAAAAAAATATTTGCCTTCATTGACGTACTCGATAGTTTTTTCTGTAAATCCTCTTTATTTTGTTTTGTAATTTGGGCAAGTGATTCGGTCAAAATATGCTGATTACCAAGAAAAGGTATGATTTTGGAATGCATATTTTTGGGTGTTTGAGAGTATATTTGTGTACAGTTTCAAAACACGACGTTATAAAAGCCCATATTAGATTAGTACAATGCTCTAGATCTATGTGGAACAAAAAAGAAGCAGGTTAAAACCAATTTAAGAAATTTCCCAAAACGCCTATTTTCGCAAATTTCTTGATCCAAAAAAATTGAAAAATTCGTGTAAAATCGAAGTTTCCAGATAACTGTCATTAAGCGAGAGAAGCGAGCGTTTCCATTTGACTCTGCCGGAAAAATTAGTCACTAGTTTTGTTTTTTGTTTGTTTTTTTGTTTGTTTTTTTGTTTTTTTGTTTGTTTGTTTGTTTGTATGTTTCGCCATAACGTTCGAACGGAGGCTCGGATCGAGTTGAAATTTTGACCATCCGCAAGCTTTGTTCTCGATTGAATGCCATTAGTTTTGTAGCAAAATCGTTCAAAAAGTTAAAAAGTTACATTAAAGTTAATCGAAAGTTTTTTTTTAAACTAAACGGCGACAAAATCTGAGGTGGCCAAATCATTTAGAATGTCCGTCCGGTCACGAATATGTTAATTTTATTTTGATCCGATAAGTAGTGTAGATGGAAATTACATTATAACAATGTACCGTTACCATGGCAACGGAAAGTAGCGCATTTGTTTTGGTTAATGATAGCGGTCGAACGGAGGTTCGGATCGAGTTGAAATTTTGACCATCCGCAAGCTTCGGTCTCGATTGAATGCCATTAGTTATGTGGCAAAATCCTTCAAAAAGTTTAAAAAGTTTCATTAAAGTTAATCGAAAGTTTTTTTTTTTAACTGAACGGCGACAAAATCTGAGGTGGCCAAATCATTTAGAATGTCCGTCCGGTCACGAATATGTTAATTTTATTTTGATCCGATAAGTATGTAGATGGAAATAACATTTTAACAAAAGTAACGTTACCATGGCAACGAAAAGTCGCACGAAGCTGGAGCTTTTTTGGCTCATGATAGCAGTTGCAAGAAGATTCAGATCAGGTTTAAATTTTCACCATCAACAAATTGTATAGCGTACGTGCTCGCTTATCAACGCGTCCAACTGAGCGTTTTCCTAGTTTTAGTGTAGTATTATGCTTTAGATTATGTGTTAAAAATTTTTTGGGAGGTATTAGCCTCTTTAAGGCTATTCCACCGCGTTTTTCTATTTTCCAAAATATGCTACTAAGTTAAAATATAGTGAATGGCTTTGAAACATGGCTATTTTAGAAAATCAAAAATATTTTTTCCAAATTTTTCTGATCCGGTACACGGCCAATATAGCCACCTCAAAATAATTTCAAACTTCAATTCGCCAGGGCACACCATTCAACGTACGGTGTTGTGCTTTTGTGACATTAATTTTTAACTGTTTTTCTATGGACTGACTGAGAGAAAACAGATTTATTTTAACAATTGTCTTTCCAGCGAATTTTTTCGTTTGGCGGTATTTTTTACCGATTTGTACCGCCAAACGAAAAAATTCGCAGGAAAGACAATTGTTAAAATAAATCTGTTTTCTCTCAGTCAGTCCAAAGAAAAACAGTTGAAAATTAATGTCACAAAAGCGCAACACCCTACGTTGAATGGTGTGCCCTGGCGAATTGAAGTTTGAAATTATTTTGAGGTGGCTGTATTGACCGTGTACCGGATCAGAAAAATTTGGAAAAATATTTTTGATTTTCTAAAATAGCCATGTTTCAAAGCCATTCACTATATTTTGACTTAGTAGCATATTTTGGAAAATAGAAAAACGCGGTGGAATAGCCTTAATAAGGATCGCTGAGCTTGGCCCAACTCAAATGCGCGCGCTCAGGTGTTGACGATTGCAGCTGAATAGTTGGATATATCATTACCAAATTTTGTATGAGTGTTAATAGAGTTACATTAATATCCACACTTGGTTACAAATAATTAGCCTCAAAAAATCAATGCGAGAGATAAGTCCAAAACGTTAAAAAATCGAAAACATGGATTTCAATTCAGGGAATTCCCACCACAAACCGTTTATCTTACGATAAAACCAAATTTACGTGAGCAGTCACATATTGATATCAAGTATAAATTTTTCGTAAAAAAATCTGCACACTTGGAATAAGTTCCTGGTATTTACCAAAATTGAGTAAATGTAGATTTTACGACTTTTTAAATTCAAAACCGATGTATAAAATTAATCTAAAAATACGGGAACTGGATCTCATAGATTTATCCTTTATTAATGTTGTTGTGAAATATGAAACCGATGTTGTTAACCGTTTACCCGAAAAAATTGAAAACTGAGCCTCGAAACTCGTCTGCGCGCCAGTCTTAGCGATTCCTGTCTCTCATTCACCAACTAACTAATTATTATTTCTTACTTTAAAAAAAAAAACATAATCAAACGGACATTGTTATTCTTATCATAAATTTGGCCGCCGTCCGATTTTTAAATGTAAGATATCAACTCATTTTTATAATGCCATGAGAAAATAATATCTCTAGATATTTTATAACAGGAAGTTACCATTCCGCTCAAAGTAAAAAAAAAAAATTTTATAATCATTAATCAGTAGTAATTGTGGGTAAATTAGTTGTATCACTACTTGGTTAAATATAAAAGTATGTCGTGTATATAAGGTTGTAGCAGTGGGTGCCAAGCAATATTCTGACAGTGTTGCCACAGAGGATCAGTTGCGCTAGGTACTGGTCATAATGAAAGTGTTAATGCTGTGTGTCGTAGCGGTCGTGGTGCTGCAGCTGCCATCTGGAGGTAAGAGTTCTAACCTACTTTCTGATAGGGTGGATCCATATTATGTTTTGCTTTGCAAGATGTTCACACACATTAACTTCGCGATGAGAGAGATAGGGTAACAGTTGGGAATGACAATGACAAGAACTTTATCTCTAAAACTTGTCGTAGGCTTTCACGACCCGAGTCAATGATAAAACTTGGCTGTCGGGATACGTCGTGTCGATTGTCATTAAAATTATACCGTTTCGAGCTCATTGCACAGCTCATCTCCAGAGCTCATCTCATCTCTGAAGATGAGATGTGCAATCAGCACGAAACGTTCGAATTTTAATGACAATCGACACGGCGTATCCCGACAACCAAGTTTTATCAACTTTATCTCTGTTGATAATTTCTTCATATTCACTAATATTAAACCAATTTTTATTAAAAAAAATATCTTCCTACTACATCATATTATGTTAGCTAATGTTCAAAGTTACCATCATTTTTGCCCCACTGCGGCATCGATAAACACACTTTCTGCGCCAAGTTCGAATCACTATTAATGTCCATTCTTGAACGCATACAACTAGCGGCACACATTACAGTTGCAACCTTTCACATACACCATTGACTCAGCCATCAACACCAACACGTACGTCAATCTCAATCAATTCACAGCCCAGTACCAGCCCCACCTAACAAGTGTGGGAAACATTAAGATATTCCATTAAAAACTAGTCACTAACTTTGTTCCAACAACATTTTGTTGGGTGTGTTTACACCATTGAAATGAGCAACACAGAATCTACATTAACCTGCCAAGCTCGGCATTCGGCACCTCATCTTCTTCTTCCTCACTCTCTTGTCGCAACACCAGCTCTCTCCACTTTACCCTGTTCTCCCGCCGTCTTTCTTTCTCTTCAACCACTACCCACTCCTCTGCTCTCTCCTCCACATCTGCCTGTACTTGGTCTTGCCATCTGTCTTGAGGTCTTCCCACTCTTCCCACTCTTCTTCTCTTATTATTTAGTTTAAGGTATTTGCTTGGGATTTTATACTCCATTCTTCTCGTGTCCATATCATCGAAGTCAATCCTTCCCCTTCTTAAACTTTAGTCTCTCTACTCCCACTTTCTACCTTGTTACTCATATTAAATGTTATATAAATAAATATATTAATTCATAGCTCAAGTAGCATTTCAAATATCCCATCTTAAATACATATCTTCAATTCTAGCCAACCTCATACGCTCATCAATGAGCCATCTCTTTGTCAGCTGAAAATATGAACTCTCATTGAAATTAACAATAATATCGTGTTTAAGTTGGTTAATGGTAGATCGGTACCTATTGAGATGGTTAAAAGTTATCACCCCAATCTGGTTCAGAAAATGCAAACTTACTTTTAATAAGCGTCTTGTGGAAATAAAGAACGTACATTGTGAAGTTTTTTATTGTGTTTAATGCATACAAATTGGAAATATAATTGAAAAAATGTGAACTCGCGCTCAATGCGAATTTGGTAGAGGGTAAGAAAATCATGGCAAATGTGGTGGTTTTATATTTGTTTTTAAAGTTAACAATAACGAACGAATATAATAGCAACACGCTTCGCGCGATACCCTAAATTTCCTCTTTCATTTTAAAACCCCCTACAATTTTCACGTTTGCGCATGAGATCGCAATATCGATAATTATCACACATATTATACATTTTTAAAAATCAAAACAATAATTATGCTTTGAGTTAGGTATTGTATTTTATTTTCTATTGAAACAATAATCGTTACATGAAATTTCCAGAAACCTTTTGTTTGCAAATTTTATTATTTGTGAATCAATAAAAGGTGTATTTCTCGACTTAGTTAGTCGGGAAACACTCAAAATTCAAATCAAGATCAGAAATGCAACATTCAGAAGCTCAAAGGTCACCGTTTCGAGACGCCTACCTGGTTTGTGGGAGACCCGGGTATTGTCTTTAATATTAAATTTTAATGAAAGGTGTTTGTTTGTTTTAGGCGATGCCGTATGCTGCCACACCCACAAGTACCGTCACAACGGTGTGATCGGCCACCGTTGCAACGACTGTTTCGTCTCAATGCAGTACTGCGGTGTCGGTTCCTGCAACCTTTTCGGCTGCAACTGTGACGACGGCCGCTGTCGCACGGGTGCTTGCGGCAAGGACAATTACCGGCGCAGCCTGGACGCGCATGACGTCATCAGGGCGGCTGACCTTGACGGGGACGGTGCGATGAGCCTAGAGGAGGCGGTCGCACACTTGGACAAGATGGATGCCGCGCTTGGGGACAAGATGGCCGCCGTGCGAGCAGCTGACAACCCTCACAACGAGATCAAGAGGTCGTTGGAGAAAATGGACGTGAACAAAGATCAATTCCTCTCCGCCGATGAGATCGACGCTTAGATTCACTACACAGTTCACACGTAGAATAATGAAGAGAGTCGAGTGAAGTCATGTACAAATTTTCGAATACTTTTCCTAAAATTCATGTGTGAAAGAATCAAAGTGAAATACTTTTATGCAAAACGCTATTCACCTTCTGAAAATTGTATTCAGTCAATCAATGTACCCAAACTTTAATCCAATCCACAAATAAAAATTATTCTTTTTCATATTTTTATACCCCTAGTACGATATGAATTGTTTTGTTTAGAAAGGATGTGTGAGTCGAAAAATATACATAAATATGTTATACAAAATGTATACGTTGATATGCTAATGTGTGTATCCTGTCAAATTCATCCAACCCTGATTCCTTGTAGTATATGCGTGTTATGTATGTGTAACTTCTTAAGAGAGTAAAGGCCATGCGTTTTAGGCAAATTGCTGTTCGCTCGGCCAACTGACACCACAGGTGTCTGAAATTTTGAACATATGTCACAAATGTGGAATTATAGGGCTCTACAGTAACACATTTTTAAATTTTGTTTTAAAATAATTTATAAAAATTAAATTAGTTTTCACGAATTTTGATTTTGTTAAAAACTCCAAAATTGACCATATTCGTGATTTTTTTCTGACTGATTAAGTCAAAATTTGGAAAATCTATGACCACAGGGCTGTCTATGTATGCTTTATTAACAACTTTGCAAAGTTTCATATACGTCGGATGCATCTTGGCCGAGCGAATAGCTATTTGCTAACAGCCAAATGTGTCCCATTCCCTCTTAAAGAATTCTTCTGCCTGAAGCGGGATTCGAACCCTGGAGTTTCTGCATTGGAAGCAGGAACACTCTAAACAGGAATTGCTTTGAATGTGGGAGAATGCCCCAAGCTCAAGCACACACTAAAACTCTTGATCCGCAACCTGGCGGGACAAGGCTAAGGGGGTATTACTCTGAGGTCGTCGCCAACTGGTTACAGTTTTTTGTTGGGTTTTGAGTCACAATTTCGTTGGATACTAGGCCGCTTCGCGAACGCTTTTTCCAGTCGCGTTGATGGATGAGTTTTTTTGGAATATTTCTGTCGAATGATTACGTTTTTAAGTGGAATCTCATTACTTTTTCTATAGTTACTTGATATTACTTGTTAATTATACACCCGCAAAAGGCTTATATTAAAACCTTTATTTCTTTGAATTTTGAGCAACTTTTAGAACTTTTTCTTTCAAGAGGCACTACATCACCATAATCTTTAAGTCAATGAAAAATATGAACGTTGTAGCCCCACTTGTTTGGTCAGAATCAGCCCAAATATCACGAAATTATCGTATTAAAAACTGGTGAAAAAATCGTAAAAGTAGGATTTCTATAAGAAATATTTTTTCAAATGTCTCTAAAATCATAACATATATAATTTCAGTGTTATAAACGTTCCCATAAAATTTCATCAATATCCGAGTAGCTCATTAAAAATTGGAAAGAAATCGTAAAAATACGATAATCATAACAATATTAGATCGATTATACCCAAAAACGTGGCAGGTCTAAGTTCAGAGATTTCGAAGGTCCCCTACAATTTTCATCAAGATCGCATATGCCGTTTGCCCTGTAGAGAGCGAACAAACGGACAAAAAACTAACAAATACAAAACACCCGAGCTATTTTTTCTTGGTATAACGTAAGTGAAAAAAAAACGAAAGTGAAATTGAAGTTTTAGCTTCGCTCATCCAACAATTATCTTAAAGAGAATTTTCTAAACTGCCAACTGTAATCCTTGGTTGGATTTTTATGTTTTTAAGCATGCTCACATTCGTTCTGCTCTGAATTTAATTTAAAAACCTGTGGAAGTGCATTATCATTATGCCAAGGGAAATGTTAACTTCATGAAACATTATAGTTGTACATTAGAACTATCGAAAGTTCCCTGATTACCTCATCATAAATGGAGTAGCGCCATTTGCTTCTATTAGTGAAGATTATAAGCTCCAGTTCATGTAACAATCGTGCAAATCGTGAAGAAAGCATGAGCATTAGCCAGATTACTAATATGATCACAGGGAATTCAGAAATCGATGGCCACAAGTTAAGATCCTGTAACTTTCTTATTAATTACATTAATTAATAAAAAAAAACAAATCGTATATTTAACAAAGAGGCTACTGAGTCGACATTGGTATAAAATTTAAGTTTATTATACAAGGAAAAAATATTCGTGAAAATATTTTTTGTTGATTAATTAATCGTCTAATAACTCTAATTAATTAAATTTGTATTGATATTTACCTCTTTTGACATAGAATAAATAAACAATTATAATTATGTTATATTATAGTTATATTATTAAGCGAGCGAAGCGAGCGTTTCCATTTGACTCTGCCGGAAAAATTAGTCACTGGTTTTGTTTTTGTTTTTGTTTTTGTTTTTTTTTTTTTTTTTTTTTTTTTTTTTTTTTGTTTGTTTGTTTGTTTGTTTGATTGTTTGTTTGTTTGTATGTCTCGCCATAACGTTCGAACGGAGGCTCGGATCGAGTTGAAATTTTGACCATCCGCAAGCTTCGTTCTCGATTAAATGCCATTAGTTTTGTGGCAAAATCGTTCAAAAAGTTAAAAAGTTACATTAAAGTTAATCGAAAGTTTTTTTTTCAAACTAAACGGACACAAAATCTGAGGTGGCCAAATCATTTAGAATGTCCGTCCGGTCACGAATATGTTAATTTAATTTTGATCCGATAAGAAGTGTAGATGGAAATTACATTATAACAAACTACCGTTACCATGGCAACGGAAAGTCGCGCAGCTTTTTTGGCTCATGATAGCGGTCGAACGGAGGTTCGGATCGAGTTGAAATTTGGACCATCCGCAAGCTTCGATCTGGATTGAATGCCATTAGTTTTGTGGCAAAATCGTTCAAAAAGTTAAAAAGTTACATTAAAGTTAATCGAAAGTTTTTTTTTGGATGAGCGTAGCGAGCGTAGCGAGCGAAGCGAAGATTCCATTTCACTACACTGGAGAAAAAAATCCGGAATGTTTTTTTTTTTTTTTCTTTCTTTTTTTTTGTATTTTTGTGTGTTTGTTAACACGATTCCGGCTAAACCGATACTCCGATTGCGATGAAATTTTATGGAGGCCTTTGAAATCTTTGAACTTAGAACTGCCACGTTTTTGAGCACAATCGGGAATTTTTTTCTTATAAAAACGCAATTTTACGATTTTTTCCGATTTAAAAAAAATTTCTTCGACTTATAACACCTACACGCTTTATCCGATTGTAATGATTTTTTCACAGAACCTTAATTTTATGAATTAAGATATTCGAGTGAAATTTGAGCGGAATCGAAAAATTATTTCTCATGAATATCGAAATTTAACGGTTTTTTCTTTTTTAAAACATTTCTTTGACGAAAAACACCTACATGCTTTATCCTATTGTAATGATTTTTTCACAGAACCTTAATTTCATAAATTTATATATTTGTGTTAAATTTGAGCGCAATCGAATAATTATTTCTTATGAAAATTGCAATTTTACGTTTTTTTTTCTTTTTTTAAATTACGATTTATTAAAAAAATTATGCTAATTTTTTTTTTTTATTTAATTTAATTAAAAAAAACTTCGACTTAGTAATAATTTTTTCACAGAACAACAGAAAATCCGCGTAACACATGGTAGCTCAATGCACCAATTACGCTCATCCAACAACGCGGCGGGACTTAAGCGTTTTCCTAGTAAAACTAAACGGCGACAAAATCTGAGATGGCCAAATCATTTAGAATGTCCGTTCGGTCACGAATATGTTAATTTTATTTTGATCCAATAAGTAGTGTAAATGGAAATTACATTATAACGAAAGTAACGTTGCCATGGCAACGAAAAGACGCGCGAAGTTTCTAATGCACTGCCACCTAGAAGTAATCAAAATACTTTCGAGGAAGCAGTGTATTATTTGTCACCAAATAGTTTAAAAAGTTTTCCTAAGGAGTCAAGGTCCTCTAGATGGCGGTGGATTTTATCCACAAAGTAAAGGTTTACACACGGGTTTACCCAAATACCTTGTCAATAATAAATAATATTGGAATTATGACCCCGTGGACAGCGAACGTCGCATATTTAAAAAAAAAAAAATGTGCAATGTAGGTCTAGCTATAGCATGTGCTCGCTTATCAACGCGTCCAACTGAGCGTTTCCTAGTATTATAATATATATTATAGCATATATTATTAATAATCAAAAGTTTAGTTTAGTTGAGAACGAAATAACAAACAATAAAAAAGGGAAAATAATTTAAGCTTTATCTGGCCTTAGTTAGGTCTAAATTGGGAGCAAGATAAAGAAATCGTACAGCGGAAAAAGGATACAATTTATCGCGAAATAGTACCGTTTATAAACATATTTAAAACTAATTACTGTTAATTATTCGTAAATAGTAATCCGTCAAAAAATTTGTTGCACACAATCTGGCAATTTTATATCTGGCAAGTTGAACTAAACCGGGGTCAACACTTGGTTAATTAACGGGTAACGTGGCCACTGTGGCCGAATAGGCGGTAGTGGGGGGAGGGTGGGAAGGGGTGGGGAAGCGGCTATAAGACAAGAGTGGTGCAGTGCTATGCATTATTCTAACCCAGGAGCTGACTTCAAGAAGGCAGACTTGTCAGGATGAAACTTTTGATACTGTGTATGATGGCGTTCGTGTGGCTACAACTGCCTACTGAAGGTAAGATCAATATTTCACACCAATGGATGTGGCTGAATTAAAGTTCAGGTGCAGGTCTAGGTCCAATTCCAACTCGATGAATTCTGGAGGATGTTCGGTCAGTTCTGAATATTTAAGAGGATTTCAGCATATTTTACACATTAAACAATACAACCTTGGCAAACTTCTATGGTAGACCACCCAGTATATGGTTGCAAAGAAGCAACGCAAAGACTAAATATTTTGTTAAAATGAGATGCACCAGTGCCTGGAATTTGAAACATCCAAATCAGAACTGTCAAAATCTTGAGCCTGAACCGTCCAAAGTAATGCAATAAAAGAAGGTGACCATTATTTTCCAAACACCACATAGTGCAATTTAAAATTTTATAAAAATGTGTGCATTTTTGAATGCTTTCTGTACACCAGGTACCATTCTAATTATTTTGGAGTTGAGTTTTTGGAATCCCCCTATAGTTAATTCTAATTGCCTCAGCTACAACACAATAAATGTATAATCACCAAGAAACAACATTTAAAACTTAGCTGTGCTTTAGACATATATGTGTAGATAAAATTATGTACCTAATACCAACATAATGTCTTACTTCTGCAACATCCTATGCATAATATACTTTAAAAGTGTGTAGCAATATTGATGGGGACTACATTGATATAAACAGCAACTCCGTCACAACTCAAACAATAACTTCATTATTGAAAAACATGTTCATATTGTATGCGGTTTGGTTAAATAAAACCAAGATCATTGATTATGAACAAAAGTATTTGACTTTCTATTCACTTTTGCGCATACATGGCTGTTCGCTGTATTAATCACATTTCCAAAACTCCGGAATAATCAGTTCGGTGGGAACCTTAAAACTTTTCTTCACAACCTAGTAGATGTGAGCCTACTCCCAAGCATGGGAGGACTGGCATTGTGCTCCCAGCGGGTAACCCGGCTAACCCCCGTGGTGCCTTCTTGACTCTTTAACTCAACTACATCGATTAGAGTTGTTTTGCCAGTGTAGTTGCCCCTTTACAAGAATCAACCATCTGCATTAAACGGTCGTAGGAGGAGTGTAGGGGGATTTTTCTTGTCCAGGCGCGTAGGAACGTTTTGAAAGTTGGGGGGGTCAAATCCAACAGCAAGTTTTGAGGGCGGCAGCTGGGGTCTGGGACGAAACCTATTTCGCCAAAGGCGAAACAAAATCACCATATTACAGTTATTTTGACATGTTTTAACTGCACTCGGACTCAGTAAACGATGTTTTACAGCAACTATCTGCGATCTAAAAACTAAAAAAATGAACGTGAAGTGGCCCATTTTAGTAAATTTCAACCAATTTTTTAATGTAATGCCGAAGAACACTAATTACTCTGGATGTTAAGAACACACACAATCTTCTGGCTGCAATGATACCTCATACACTTTAGGTATACTTGTCAAGTATGAAACAATCCAACAGATAGATCTTTTGATGGGAGTGCCAGCGTGAAAAAGTGGGGGGGGAGGGGGGCAGAGTGAAAAAAGGGGTGTTAATTTCCCACATTTCCCCACCCCCTTTATACGCACCTGTTCTTGTCTTGCAACGCCAATAGCAGAGGGACTTTCTCTTGGCTGCGTCACCTGCCCGACAAGTTTGAATTGATCTTAAATATGAAATATCTCTTGGGGGATAAGCGTGATATTTTAATGTGTTTCTACCAAGAAAATTATCAAAAAAGTTGTACGTGCACGTGGAAAAACAACTAAAAAACTTTAACGTTTCTATTTGAAATATAAAGGAGTTTGTGAGGGTTAAGGGGGTTGCTTACATTTGGGGTCCTTGTTGGCGCGGTCAATAATTTGCGCCCAAAATAAAAACGTTAAAAAAAGGTAAAAGGTTTTGTAATTTATTTCTACTTCCGCTATAAGCATATTATAATTTTTTCATGCAAACACTCCATTTTTTACATTTCAAGTGTTTAACTCCCACTTACGTAAGTTGTACCCCCCAACCTTTGGGCTCCATCCGAACAATTTCCCGCATAGCCAAGAGAAAGGTTCTCTGCTATTGGCGTAGGCGAGTCAAGAATAATCTACCTTAACTCCTCCTCGGACCGTTTAGAGTAGATAAGAGATTCTTGAAAGCAGGCAATTACACCAGAAATACCACTAGCCTACTAGAGTTAAGAGGAAGGACTACCAACAATATTAAAATCACGTGAAATAACCTTATTTTAGTAATAACTCACATAACACTAATACACAAAAACGAAAAAGTGGATACCTAGTCCCATGTGGTTTAGTTAGAACTCTTTCTGACATAAAACCTTTTACAATAATATTGATTGTAACCAGTAATGATTTTAATCAAGGTTCAAATTAAATTAAGGTAGGTCGGAGTAATAAGGACACCCGACTTATAAGGCCACTCGCCTGTATCTTCGTTGCTAGTGAATATTTTTTGACGATTCCACTTCTAGAGTGTATAGCTACTCCATCTGACCACAACGGTGAAAACTACATGCAATTACGGCCGATAGAACAGTTTTGACAGCTGTTTGTTTGTCATCCGCGTTTCTCAGGCGGTGTTTTATAAGAAACGGAAGGTAAGAAAAAAATCTTTTTACGGACATGAATAGTGATTGATATTAAATATATACTTTATATTGAAGGTTAGTTATTCAAGTATATGATAGAAGAATTTTTTTTCGATTAAATACATTTTGAATTGAAATATGACTAGGATTATCACAAACGTGCTGTTTTGGTAAGAAGGCCACTGACATAACCTCACAATGAAGATCAACATTACTGTCGACTTACTTGAAAGCTCATTGTTGGAGTAAACCCTAGGCCTAATTTTGTGCCCGTTGTTGTCAGAGTAGTCAGAAAAATTGTTCTAATAAAATTATTCTTAAATTTTTAAATTTAAAAAAAAAATCCTGAATCCCTAAATTTACTTCCTGTTGAGTATATGATGGCACTGACAACATGCCCAAAGTAAATAAAATATGTCAAATACCAAAGGCAATAAAATAAATTATAAATAATTAATTAATTATAAATTATAAATAAATTATAAATATGTCAATTGTGAATGGAGAGGTTCCTAAGAACTGGCTATTAGCAGAAATTGTTCCTATACCTAAAATTAGTAAAGCCAAGGCCCCAGAAGAGTTCAGACCAGTAAACATGCTACCAGCCTATGAGAAAATTTTGGAAAAGGTGATATATAACCAACTACTAGAGTATGTTTATGATAGTGATATTCTACATCAAAACCAATCTGGTTTTCGCAGTGGTCACTCATGTGAAACCGCAATTCAATTAGTTATGGAAAAGTGGCTCAAAGAATTGGAAGATGGCAACTTTGTTATAGCTGTATTTCTTGACTTCAAAAGAGCATTTGAAACATTAGATAGAGACCGTTTATTGGAAAAACTAAACAAGTATGGTGTAAGAGGCAATGCTCTGAATTGGTTTAGGAGCTATTTAACAGGCAGAAGGCAGATAACAAGATACTGCAATGAAAAATCCGATGAAGCTTATATTAACTACGGGGTACCACAAGGGTCTGTCTTGGGTCCTCTACTTTTCATACTGTACATAAATGATATATTTAATGTTAGTGTAGACGAATTTCTGGTATTCATTTATCTGTTTGCAGACGATACGTTACTGTCATACTCTGGAAAATGTTTGAAAGATGCCTGTCAATTATTAAATTGTTTCCTAAAAAAACTCCTAAACTGGCTGAGGGCAAACAAGCTTAAACTAAATGTAACCAAATCTAAATGTATGTTGATCACATCATCAAAGGTGATGAAAAACAGAATTTTGAATCAAAATCCTATCCACAATATAATGGTGGATGGCAAGACTGTCGAGTTTGTGAGTGAATTCAAATATGTTGGTATAATACTAGATGAACATCTCAGTCTGAAAAATAATGTGAACTATGTTATTAAAAAAATTAGTAAAAAGATAGGCTTCTTGGCAAGAGCAAGTAAGTTCTTGTCCTACCCTACAAGACTTTTAGTTTTTAAATCGATCATATTACCTCACTTCGATTACTGTGGTACTATGCTATGGGGTATTGACAACATGAGCCTAGATGCATTGCAGAGATTGCAGAGTAAAGGTCTAAAAATTGTACTAAAATGTGACAGGTTTACTCCAACTAAAGAAGTATTGCAAAGAGTCAACATGATATCTGTAAAACAAAGAATAGCGTTAAATGTTTTAGTTTTTATCTATAAGTTAGAGCAAGGAAGTCTACCTAAGTACTTGTGTAATATGATAGATCATAACAATGATGATAATTGTGTACATAACTTGAGGAATAAGGATCACATAAGTATTGGTAGAAGGAAATCAGTTCGATCCATGCATTCAATTTTTTATAGTGGTTTAAGGATGTATAACGAACTGGAACCAGGCATCAAGAATGCTAAACATGTACAGGAGTTCAAAGATAATTGCCTTGCATTTGTAAATAAGAAATTTCCATGATATTGTATTATGTTTACTGATGTAACATAAATAGCTGTACTTGCTAAATAAATATATACAATACAATACAATACAACAAATATGTTGGAAATGGATTTTATATCATTATAAACATATAAAATATAAAATGGCCGTATTATCAACACGTGCCTTTAATAAGGCCACTTTACACAATATTATATTTTAATTAGTTTTAGACAATATCCTAATTACTAAAATATGTTGTTTAGTTTATTGTATAACCAATGCCTTGAATATTATTTCCTGAAATTTTTGAGCCTCTACCTCTTCCCACTTAAATTTAATCAAATAAAATTCCTTAGGGTGGCCTTATTACTTCAACTTACCTTATAGTATTTCGCAATCAAAAATGCTATGGATTACAATATTTAAATAATTTTTCATGCAGGGTGTGGTTCGAACGAAACCATGTGAGACCTAGTAGCCCTCTTTCTCGATTTTTTGCTACGGTTTGAGAGATATTACTAAAATAAGGTTATTTCGCGTGGTTTTAATATTAAATAAAATAAATAAATAAATTTTATTTAGAGTCTACCCACTCAGTTATATAACTGATTTTCAGTGGGGGACTTTAAATCAAAGCGACCAAGCCAACCCTGCAGGCCCCGACGCAATCGACGAGTGAGCGATAACCAACCAAAGATCGATATTTTTAATAGGAAATTAAGCAATCAGTGGTATGGACAGTGCGAACACCCGCGGATCAACGCCAGAATCAACAAGGCCGATTCAGAACAACTCTGAATTTATTATGTGCTTCGTTGCTAGGACGGCTCCAAAGTCACCGTTTACAAACTCCTAAGACAAGAACTGATGGACTTAAGTCCAAATCAGAAGTTAAAAAACTTCTGACTTTAGCGGGAATCGAACCCTGGACCTTCTGCATTGGAAGCAGATACGCTAACCACAAGACCAACGAGCCTAAGTCTTGCCCTAAGTCGAGACTGCACCAAAGACCTGCGTATGGGCCGTGTGAAGTACTCCAACCGCACAACATGCTCGTCGCTCGTCCGTATCGCTGAAAACCTTGTGTTTGAGTGTACGCATGTGTCACCCTATTGCATTATAGGCTTATGCTACGATAAAGGGATGAAGTTTGAAAGTTGACATTCTATCTTCGCCGATAATGCATTCATTACTAACGGAGGTATTGGAAACAAACTATCTGTTAAAAAAGTTACTGTCAGAGTTATCTTGGTGACCTCAGGTTGGCAACGATACACTGTCCTATCACCAGGGGCGGATTTAAGAAAAGGACCCGGTCAGCATTGGGCTTTATTCAATTTCCTTTCCACTCGACTTGAGGTTGGCTATTTAGTCCGGGGTCTGGGGTGAAGCTCCAGCCGACGCAGGCTTTATCGCCGTATGCGAGATTTTTTTTTGAAAAGTGCCCTTTTAAGTGGCCTAAACACGTATTCAGGCGAATTTCAATCATAAATAAGGGTTAAATTTTGAAGCCAATATTGCGTTGAAGATTACTTGCCTGACTGAAATCGGTCGACAGTCTGCTTGGGAGTCTACCATAGACCATTAGGTGCTCAGGAAGCGACCCTCCCCCCCTCCTCGAACTAATTTTCACTATAGCAGTTTTGTTCAGAAAAAAATCACGATTAATAATCCACCTGTTTGCCACTTGGCAGCTGGGGCGTTTGACCTCCAGGGGTGTCCAAAGTCGAAAGTTGCGAAATTTGACCTGTTATAACGGTCAAAGTTTTTGATAAAATTACAAAATTCTTTTTAGCTATCATTAAACACATTATTTTTGATTTTTTAAAACAAAAGCGATTTTGCCCTTTGTAAAGGGGTGCCCAAAATTAATAATAATCGATTTTACTGTTTTATACACTTTAACAACAACTTTAACCTGTCGTTATTGTAGAACCATCGTACTAATCTCTTCAGGTAATCTGTCAGGCATTGATTCTCCGTAATTGAAAAATTCCAACGAAGATTGAAAAATGCTTAAAACGAACATTGTAATCGATGGTGGGCCGGATTCGCCGACCTTGCCGCCAGTTCAATCCACCCATCCCTATCACGTTGTCATAATGAAGTTAATTCTGTACAATTTAACCCCTAAGCAAAGACGATGATGATTTTTTTATTTCTTCTTAGGTGAGAGTGTATGCTGCCCTGCGCACTCTTATAACCGATCTATAACGAGACGAAAAGGATTCCGATGTGACGACTGCTCCTCTACCGTCTTCAACTGCGGCATAGGATCGTGCAATGTATTCGGGTGTAACTGTGACGGTGGCTGTAGAACGGGCAAGTGCGCGGGAGAGCAGTACCACAACAGGTATGGCTTCAAGAGAGAGGTTGCCATGGAAACAGAGGACGCGCGTGACGTCATCAGAGCAGCGGACGCGGACGGTGACGGGAAGATGAGTCTGGTGGAGGCGCTCGCCTACTTGGACAACACCGTCGCTGACGAGGTCAAGAGGTCACTGCATGGTGACAAGGTCATGGGGTCACTGGTGGAGATGGACGTAGACAACGATCAATTCCTGACCGCCGACGAAATTGATTCCTAGTTGGAAATAGTCAATAGTTTTCTGCTTCCCAAAAAACTTCCGAAAGAAACACAAGCATAATAAATCTAAATTGCTGTATTTTGAGTACATTACTATTATTTACATGTAACCTTTAAAATGATTCATTTTAATTCAATGATAATGAGCATTTTTCTCATCTGTATGTTGTGACCAATAAAGGAAATCTAATTAATTATGAAACAAGCAAAATTTGCGTTTATTGTTGATCCAAAACCCATTGAACGTTCACCATATAAAATTGGCAAGTTCAGATATAATAAATGATACAACCCTCAAATTCATAACTGCCATTCATAATCATTTGGATCAATATTTGTTCATAAATTCTTTTGTTTATTAAATGGCTAGGATATTTTATCAGCTCAAGGGCCAAAGTACACGTTGTTAATTTTCCTCTTTTGAAATCTTTTGATAAATGAAGTCTTAAGTACTTCGAAAACGTGAGAGCATAATAAAACTAAAAACGTGGTATATAATGGATAAGTTAATATTTGAATATAAGTAACGTGTAATAAACATATTTAACAACACATTAAATCAATCAACCAATACAATACACACCATTGCCATGTAAATGTCCAAACTTGCTCTTTTTAAGAAATCAATTTGTTTTGCGTTTAAAACTATTTTCCTTATTGGTTAGACATGAGAATCTTTGAAATATTATGTTTTAAACTCTTTGTTATTCTTTGTTTTGGTGATGTGTTCTTATCTTCTTGTTTTATCATTATTATTAGTATCAATGTCTAAGCTAATTTCCCTTCAGTATTTTGTCTTCACCTGGTTCACAGTGTATGTTACATAAGGATAGCATGGACCATTGGAGTCATCATATTATGATTTTTAATTCGTATTTTTTTTTTTTAGCAATGAAGCACATAATAAATTCAGAGTTGTTCTGAATCGGCCTAGTTGATTCTGGCGTTGATTCGCGGGTGTTCGCAATGTCCATACCACTGATTGCTATATTTCCCATTAAAAAATATCGATCTTTGGTTGGTTATCGCTCACTCGTCGATTGCATCGGGGCCGACAGAGTTAGCTTGGTCGTTTTGATTTACTTTGATAATTGTAATGATTGATATTATTATTAATAATCAGTTAACTGAGTGCGTTGACTCTAAATACAATACATTTATAAGGATATCATGGACCATTGGAGTAACTAAATCATATGACTTTTTGAATTCGTCAATTGAACCTTTCATCAGCAATATCTCAATCTTAGTGTTACACATAACGAGGGACAACAAGTGGATACCTTGTACTCTTGTGCGTAAACGAGCTCGAAGCTACTGCTGAAGTTATTAGCACTTTTCAAATATATTTTGTTTCAACACACCAAGTACTGCTCACCATCTCTTTCACGTTCCAATACTGTATATACTATTTATCGGTAATTTACAACAGATTCCTTCAAGCAGGTAAGTAGAAGGGGGGGGGGGTATAAGAGCCCCCTCCCCACCACTTTAGAACGTCAAACTGCATCCAGTTCTCTGCTCATCACCACGGCTTCAACTGGAAAACTATTTGCAGTCAATATCAATGGTAATAAACAAACAGTCACATAACTGATTTTAAGTGGGAAATATTAAATTTAAAGCAGAGAAAGCCAACCCTGTAGGCGCCAACACCATCGACAAGCGAACAATGACCAACTAGAGACCGGCATATTGAAGTAGGAATCACCGATCAACCACTGGACACGATTCCACCCGCGGACAACAACAGGATCAACCAGGCTAATTCGGAACCACATTAGAATTTATTATGCGCCTCGTTGCTAGGACTGGGCTCTTGGGGTGTATACTGACTTGTGGCTTATTGTGTCAGCCATGCAGAAGCGCTGAATAAAGCTCCCATTCCTCCCCCCCCCCCCCCCCAACAGGCTACTCGATAGAGAGTTCCTACGCTTCTGCCTTCAAGACATAAATCACTGCGACAATGCTCACTGCTTTCTAATCGTTAAGAGATGTTCACTGCAGAAGAATCACTAATGTTTCTGAGACAAGGCATTCGTTAAATATATGATGGGCGTGTTCCTCAAACACACTTTGCTTCTTTATTTTGTTCTGATAACTCAACTGTTGAGTGCCCTAAAACAACACTTACTAACTAACTCACAAACTAACCAACACAAACTAACTAACTAACTAACTTACTAACTAACTAACTAACTAACTAACTAACTAACTAACTAACTAACTAACTAACTAACTACTAACTAATTAACTAACTAACTAACTAACTTTATTTTGTTGTGTTCCCAAAGCGACAAATTCGTTCCCATGCCTCACTTGCACGTGGTTGCTTATTAATACCGTAGAGTGATCATACTTCTCCCTTACTGAAGTAAAACAATGACGTAAGTAGTCACAGCCCCCGCCATTCCGAGCAGGAGACCGAAAGTCAATTTCACAAAACCCGTATGCGGTGAAACTCAAATTAGTATTCAAAACCTGATCACAAAATGTCCTTAATTCGGAAGAAAGTGCGCTCGCCATTTTGTTTTGTTCAATCAATATCTCTTGAATCAAAATGGCAGCTTTTGAATATTCTTCCCTTGTCCTTTGACAAGCATGTGCTAGGTAAAATGCAAATAAACAATACACAATTCCCCAGATAAACTTACTGAATGCAATCGGGAACAACGGATCAGAAATGTTGTATGATACTTTAGTAATGAACACTAGAATTATATGAAATCCCACAACAATATTGGCTAAAGTACTGATCAAGGTGAGAAGCAAAGGCAATCCATTAACATCGTTTACAGTAGAGGCTATTTTGAATAGTTCGAAATGGCATTTTTGAAGATTTTGAATTTTGACCTGCTCGTTCGAATCAGATGGATAAGCAAGTTTTGATGATTTGGAACTATTCTGTTGCAAACCACGCTCAATTTCAATTGCGTGAGTTTTTAAATTGTTTATTTCAAATTTGTAATGCTCAGAAATGATCTCCATTTCCTGGCCGCCAGGATTCATCTTTGGAGAAATTCTAAAGGATTGAATACGTGTTCCAACTCCAATAAGTTTTTCATTGATTAGAGCAAAACGTTCTCTTACCAGAAGTAAAATTATTGTAAACTGCATGGTACCACATTGCATGCAAAAACGAACTGTATTGATCAATAAATATTGAGCTGATTTAATAAAGCCAAATAATATAACCCGAACAATCGCTTCTAAAATGATAAGAATGAAAAGGGAGATCGATATCATTAGACAGCTGATGACAACGGTTTGATATACACGACCGTGGAATTTCTTAGGATGGCGAACCAAATTCTTGTCGATGTCCTCCAGTGAGTTGAACATTTTGTCGAGTTTATTGCGATACCACACCAGGTTGATCAGAAACAAGGCATACGTCAAGAACATAACCTTCTCGTTGATTGAAGTTGATATGGGCAGCAAAGGAAACAGGTTGTTGGTCTGAGACTGTGTTCTAATGTACAAATGCCCAACAAAAGCACATGACAACACTAGGCAGACGACAACAGAGTAGGTGGTCACAAGAGGCGATGTGTGGAACTTCTGTGCTGACTTCTTGGGGTTGTAGCTGAAGGGAGCCAATCCCAGGGCTCGGAGGATGACGTAGAGGGGACGGAGAGGCGAGAAGAAGTCGGACATTGTGGGGGTGGGTGTCAATACTTGGGCAACACCAGACAGATGGACACAGAGTAGGTGGTCACAAGAGGTGATGTGTGGAACTTCTGTGCAGACTTCTTGGGGTTGTAGTTGAAGGGAGCCAATCCCAGGGCTCGGAGGATGACGTAGAGGGGACGGAGAGGCGAGAAGAAGTCGGACATTCTCTGGGGTAGTTTCAACAACTGAAAGAGAAGCAACATTTTATCAGCATGATTTCTACCTTCTATGATTTAGAGAAATTATTTGAATTGTTTTGCTTTCATAGTATAGCAATTACTTTTAAATATATTTTAATAACAGAGTTTTAGTTGATTATTCTATTGTAATTTGGCGAAATATTTACCTTTTTCCCACTGAACATTATATACATGAATCTTTCTCTGTTTTTATTTGAGCCCTTGAGAATACAAGTGGTGTTTTTTCCATTCTGAGATAAATTGAGGTAAAGTTAGGTCATTAAGAAAAACACTGGGGAATGTATTTGGATTTGGTTATGTTTTCACAAAGGTTAAACTTAATTTGTATCATTCTGTAAAATTTTGAAAAATAAAGGTGCAATTTAATTGTTTTTGGACTTACACCACTTGTGCTGTAAACCAAATTGCAGATGAATTGATTAGATGAGTGACTTACACCACTAATACTGTATTAGTAGCACTCGACATTGTAATAATAGGATATTAGGGAATTAAACTGTAATAATGTGTTTTCATTCACTTCATTAGAAATCATAATATCAGTCCATATCTGCCAAAGTAGCCATTGCAATGCATTGAAGAACGACTTACACCACTTGAGCTGTGAACAACTTCAAATAACTGTTAACAATAAATGACTTGTGGTGCTATCTAGCAATGAAAACATTAACTCACACTTACACCACTTTATTAAGCGAGCAAAGCGAGCGTTTCCATTTGACTCTGCCAGAAAAATTAGTCACAGGTTTTGTTTTTTTGTTTTGTTTTGTTTTGTATGTCTTGCCATAACGTTCGAACGGAGGTCGGATCGAGTTGAAATTTTGACCATCCACAAGCTTCGTTCTCGATTGAATGCCATTAGTTTTGTGGCAAAATCGTTAAAAAGTTAAAAAGTTACATTAAAGTTAATCGAAAGTTTTTTTTTTCAAACTAAACGGACACAAAATCTGAGGTGGCCAAATCATTTAGAATGTCCGTCCGGTCACGAATATGTTAATTTTATTTTGATCCGATAAGTAGTGTAGATGGAAATTACATTATAACAAACTACCGTTACCATGGCAACGGAAAGTCGCGCAGCTTTTTCGGCTCATGATAGCGGTCGAACGGAGGTTCGGATCGAGTTGAAATTTGGACCATCCGTAAGCTTCGATCTGGATTGAATGCCATTAGTTTTGTGGCAAAATCGTTCAAAAAGTTAAAAAGTTACATTAAAGTTAATCGAAAGTTTTTTTTTAAAACTAAACGGCGACAAAATCTGAGGTGGCCAAATCATTTAGAATGTCCGTCCGGTCACGAATATGTTAATTTTATCTTGATCCGATAAGTAGTGTAGATGGAAATTACATTATAACAAAAGGAACGTTACCATGGCAACGAAAACTCGCACGAGGTTCGCACTATGCACTGCCACCTAGAAGTAATCAAAATACTATCGAGGAAGCAGTGTATTATTTGTTACGTTTTCCCAAAGAAATGATGTCAAGGTCCTCTAGATGGCGGTGGATTTTATCCACAAATTAAAGGTTTACCCAAATAGGCCTACATTGGCAATAATAAATAATATCGGAAACATGGCCCCGTGGACAGCAAACGTCGCAAATTTTACAATTTTAATAAATTGCAATGTGGGTCTAGAGCTATAGCACGTGCTCGCTTATCAACGCGTCCAACAGAGCGTTTCCTAGTATGTTAATAAAATGTACCTCTCCTCTCCCAACACTTTACCACTCCTACCAAACTTAAATGTGACAAAAAGTGAGTTACACCACTTGTGTTCTTAGGGGCTCATTTGGGCCTGTATATATGTATGTTCATCCACACTGGTAGATCAACACTGGTCGAAGCTTTGTTCAGAGCACCCACTAAATTTGATACCGTTCAGTCTCGACTTCGCTTATCTCAACTTGCATACATCAATTAATAGTGATATTTCTGGTGTTATTGCCCGCTTCCAAGAATAACTTACCTATTCTTTATGGTCGTAGGAGAAGTAAAGGGGAATTATTTCTGTCTCGCCTATACGCCCATGGCCGAGAGGCTTTCTCTTGGCTATGCGTAACTTATTCGGTTGGTGGGGGGGAGGGTCCAACTTTTGTTTGTGGTTTGTTAGTTTGAAATGTTACAAATGATGAAAAACGGTTAATATGAATCAAAGGGGATGTGAAAAAACGATAAAAACTACAAAACTTTAAACGTTTGTATTTTTGGCGCAAATAATTGAAAACGCCAATGAGGCTCCAAACGTAAGCAACCCCTTAACCCCCTATAAACTCCTTTATATATCAAATCGAAACGTTAAAGGTTTTGTAGTTGTTGTTTTTTCAACGTTTTTGATAATTTTTTGGTAGAAGTACATTCGTACATCACGCTTATCACCTCAGTGATATTTCGTATTTCAGATTAATTCAAACTTGCCGAACATGTGACATAGTCAAGAGAATGGCTTTTAACCATTGGCATAGGTAAGATAAGAACAATCCCCCTAAACTCCTCCTAGGACCGTTTAATGCAGATGATTGATTTTTGGAAACGGTGCAACTGCACTGGTAAAGCCATCATTAATTGATGTAGCCGAGTAAAAATTAGCCGAGTGGAAACGCACCCTTTGACCGGCGCGCGACGAACGAAAAAACAGAAGTAAAAACATAAAATAAGATTGTCCCATTTAAGTTCTGTTGAAAGACTGAAGTCACTTTAGTAAATAAAAATTCATAAAATAACTAAATCTGTATTTAGAGTCTACCCACTAAGTCAAATAAATGATTTTCAGTGGAGGACAGTAAACCAAAGCGACCAAGCCAACCCTGTTGGGTCCGACGCAATCGACGAGTGAGCGAAAGAAATCCAAATATCGATATTTTTAACAAGAAATATAGCAATCAATTATGTGGATAGTGCGAACACTCGCGGATCAAAGCCAGAATCAACAAGGCTGATTCAGAACAACTTTAAATTTATGATGTGCCTCGTTGTTACGACGGCTCCAAAGTCACCGTTTACAAAGTCCTAAGACAAAAACTGATGGACTTAAGTCCAAATCGACCTTGTCCCCCCGCGTCCCCCCTTACATCCTTCCCTTCGTCTCGATTAGCCAAGTTGCATAAATATGAGACGTTAAGCAATATCCAATCAATCAATCAAAGTTAATTAACTTCTGACTTTAGCGGGAATCGAACCCTGGACCTTCTGCAGTGGGAGCAGGTAAGCTAACCACAATACCAACGAGCCACAACTTGGCACCTTCGTCGTACTAAGAAAACACCAACTATTGTTGATAGACTTGACACCGAGCTATATTTCATGCCGCATGGAGAGATTTACGTTTAAAGTTACTACAACATGGAATTTCAACTTACTTTTAAAATGACTAAAATGTTACTGTAAAACGTACAATATACAATTTAAAAACAACGCCCGAACTACGTACGAAGAAAGATTGCAAGGTCTACTGAATCTCCACGACCTAAATGTTCTTCATAGTTTCAGCAGACCTTGCGTTTCTACCTCGCACTTGCTATTTTCCATTGTAATTTGTGCAAATTCAAATAACAATGTAGATAGGCGTTCCAATAATTCATTCTGGATTATGTTAAAATTGATAGATGTGTTTCGTTATAACATTCGACATCGATAAAGTACCGTCCAGAATGATGAAGATTTGTTGCCTACATCTCTTAGTAATACACTAAGGCTATTCGAGACAATGAGTGGTGATAGATGAGGGAGAAGATCGATTACAAAAAACACAAGCCTTATGCGGGATTCGAACCCACGTCCTTGTAGAGCACAAGCTTCGAACCAGAACCCTAATCATATGTACCACACGTACGGCTACAATTCAGAATGAAACATGGATCCAGCGCTCGTCAATGATTGGCATCTGGAGTTTACGAGTATATAATACCCAATTACTTGTCAATGCATTAAAGCAACACAACATTTTAAATAATCAATGAAAATACCTTTTAAATACGGTAAACCTTGTCATGTAGCGCCACTTTTGAGTCCTTAGTTTAGAATAGAAAATAACTTTGGTACTGTGACTGAATCTCGACATTTTCGTACGGTCTGTGGATCAACAAACATTCTTTGAAACATGAAGTACTTTTTTGCAAATTTACTAGTGAGGTTGATATTAGTTTCGACTTTAAACTAAGGCTCACCCTCGTACAAACATCAATTTAAAATTGACGATAATAATATGAATTGTTTTACTTAAATTGATCAACTATTCACGATGTGCATTTAAATCAAAACTTTCCAAATAAGTCACTTCAAAATATTATTATTAGAATGTTCCAGCTTCAATTGTGATGGTGTGTGCATGCTAGCGTAATGTAAGACACTAATCTAGCTCTCGTAGGCCAACGATTTTATGTCCTTATAAAATTGATTCTTTCCTCAATATTGTAAGTAAATAGATAATCGTTAAATTCTCCTGAGTTATTGTGATATTAATGTTCCATTTATACTCGGCTTTTAATTCGTTTAATATGCTCATATTTGAGAAGTTGACATGATTAATATTTACATTACCAATTTTAGATTATTAGATCAACTGCTACTAATGGAAATACCTGTCATGATCGTCTCAAAGTGACAATACGTCAAAAATGTTCTATTGTGCTAGTGTAGTAATAATAAATTATAACACAATTAGACCCTTACAATAGGCTGTCTATTTACACAAAGTCTCTCAGAAAGGTCCACTTTCACAAAGAATAGCATACAGACACATTTTATCTGTCACAAATTTTTATTCGGAATATTTAAGTTCGAATTTTATGCACACAACAGATACTGTTATAATCAAACATAGACATTGAGATATTTTTCTAGATAAAACAGTATAGTTGTCAAGGTTGAAAAATAGATATAACAGTAAACAATGCAAGAGCACTCCATCTTCTCATATCCATCTTGGTGGAAAAAGCTGAAAACGTGCTAAAGGTGACAGAACTGTCAGTTTGAAAGTTGACAGTAATTATAATAAGTGTTATTAATTGATTACACACCAAAAATCATCATCTTTATGCGGCCATAATGGAATCTATCGAATTATTTACGTTATGTAGGTCCTCTAATAATGACGATCATACATATTTCAAGAGAGATACAGTCACAAAGAGGGGTTAAGAAACATTTTATTATTTATTTATTAATCTCCAACAATAAGTATTACCCCACAAGCGTTAGGTTACTAAAACTAAACAATTAAAAATACAATTTAAAGCAATACAAACCCGATATATAAAAAATTAGCTACATGAACAAGTAGTACTTCAAAATTAAAATATTAAATACAACAAGAAAAACTTGAATAACAAAAGTATATATAATAATATAAAAAAATGTCTGAAACCCCAAGATGAATGAAAAAAATCAAAACTAGTGAAAAGGTGATATTGTGACAAAGAGTGATAAATGAGTCATGTTAGTAAACTGGCATAAACAGCTGCTTTAAATAAATGAAGTTTCATGTGGTTGATGTAATTTCTGTATTAATGGCTAATAATTTGTTGTATGTGTCTTGAATACGGTTGATGGTGAAAATTTAAAAACATCAATACGAGCACATGGAATTTTGAAGGCGATGTATAATTTCTTGTAATTCTTGAAGGGATGTGAAAGTTTATATCTTGAAGTAGGTCCGTGTTGATGAAGTTATGGAGAAGTTTGCAGAGGAAAATTTAAGTCGGTTGCACTACGAGGACTTGCTAGTGTTGGAATTGAATGTTGTTGACAAAGTGTAGCATAATGTGATCGGTGAAAAATTATATTATTTTGATAGCAAATAAAACTTAAAAATCTGTGATAATATTGCATAACAATTAATTATTAAATTACTCAACCTACGAGCACATGCTAAAATTACCAATTTTGTGAGTATAATAAATAAATAAATTGCATTTAGAGTCTGCCCACTCAGTTATACAACTGATTTTCAGTGTGGGACAGTAAATCAAAGCGACTAAGCCTACCCTGCAGGCCCCAATGCAATTGATCAACTAGATTCTTTACCTACGACTTTTGTTATAGGCAAATTGGTTTGAATTTGATTAAATATGACACTTAACGGAACAACTGTGGATAACCACATCATAACCACAACATGCAAAAGTTACGGTTGTTCCGAAGAAACTAAGCAGATGATGACGTCAACGGCGGGTGGATTGCTGCCAATCAGCGGTCCCCGATTTAAAATACGGATCGCTCATTGGCCCGCCGAAACCGCGTGTATCTGCTTACTTGCTTGGGAGCAAGTATATGTCAATGTTATAGTACCCCTTGACTAAACTCTCATGCCTTTGACCAATATATGATTGAGGACGGAGTCTTATTCCATAGCTGCGCCTTGTGGACTTTCTCCTTCCATCTAACAAGACAAACTGAATCAAACTGAAAGTGTTCATTACAAGAAAAACAAGAGGACATAATTGTTTGGATGCGAGACAATAGACGAACACATTTTGCCTGTACCCAATAAGACCGATACAATTATTATAAGCATGCACAAGGGGTTGGGCGTAATTTAGGATTTGTATCTTTCTACCGGCGGTTTATTAAACAATTGCAATAAAAGAGCAGAAACAGTTGCACGCTTAACTAAGCAAAGTCTGGATTATAAAAAATCGACAGAAACAAAAGACTGCTTTTCGAGATGTCAACACCAAGTCAAATTATCGAACCCTTGGATCCAATGTTTGTTTGTATAAAAAAAATTAATGAAGTTTCAAAGTCCTGCTAGCATTTGTCAGTCTTTCACACGTATGTGTAGTATTCACAATCGCACCAATAATCACACAGCAAATTTATTCTATTTATTTATTTTTATTTATTTATTTAACTTCTATCCTATTCAGTTTAAAACTGATTTACAAAGAAGGACAACTATATAAAACTAATTTCATAAATGCAGACACTACAATGCACTACAGTTAAGTGAATATTTGAAATAGTGATATAACATCAATGTATTTTTTAAATAATGTTAGTTACAAATTCAAAAAGGATTTTAAAAAATTAATGAACCAAATATAAAACAAGGAAAGAAGAGAAATAAAGAAAAAATCATTGAAGAAAAAATCATCAAAAAACAAAAAAATGAAAAGAAAAGAAAAATATTTATTAGACAATCCCACTAAAACTAAGCTAAGAATTATGCAATGAACGAAATATGTTCTTGCTTACATACAATACAGGGTCTGAAACCCTCAAATGAAGGATGATTGAATTAAAAGGGGAGAAAAGACGCGTTTTGCCATTTTGGCAGAGTGGGTTGTGGGGCATTGAGAATGTAGAGTGAGACATTCTGTCTTGATGTAAGTACTAGGAAACGCTCAGTTGGACGCGTTGATAAGCGAGCACGTGCTATAGCTAGACCCACATTGCACATTTTTTTAAATTTTAAAATTTACAACGTTTGCGTTTCCAGTATTATTTATTATTGCCAAGGTATTTGGGTAAACTTGTGTTTAAATCTTTACTTTAAAATCCACCGCCATCTAGAGGACCTTGACTCCTTGGGAAAACTTTTTAAACTCTTTGTTGACAATTAATAGACTGCTTCCTCAAAAGTATTTTGATTACTTCTAGGTGGCAGTGCATTAGAAACTTCGCGCGTCTTTTCGTTGCCATGGCAACGTTACTTTTGTTATAATGTAATTTCCATCTACACTACTTATTGGATCAAAATAAAATTAACATATTCGTGACCAGACGGGCATTCTAAATGATTTGGCCATCTCAGATTTTGTCGCCGTTGAGTTTGAAAAAAAAACTTTCCATTAACTTTAATGTAACTTTTGAACTTTTTGAACGATTTTGCCACAAAACTAATGGCATTCAATCGAGAACAAAGCTTGCAGATGGTGAAAATTTCAACTCGATCCGAGCCTCCGTTCGACCGCTATCATGAGCCAAAAAAGCTGCACGACTTTCCGTTGCCATGGTAACCGTACTTTGTTATAATGTAATTTCCATCAACACTACTTATCGGATCAAAATAAAATTAACATATTCGTGACCGGACGGACATTCTAAATGATTAGGCCATCTCAGATTTTGTCGCCGTGAAGTTTGAAAAAAAACTTTCGATTAACTTAAATGTAACTTACCGTTTTGAACGATTTTGCCACAAAACTAATGGCATTCAATCGAGAACAAAGCTTGCGGATGGTGAAAATTTCAACTCGATCCGAGCCTCCGTTCGAACGTTATCGCGAGACATACAAACAAAAAAAACAAACAAACAAACAAACAAAAAAACAAAAAAAAAACAGTGACTATTTTTTCCGACAGAGTCGAATGGAAACGCTCGCTTCGCTCGCTAAACAATGCCATGTACAAGTATGACTGATTGATACACTAGGAAACCCTCAGTTGGACGCGTTGATAAGCGAGCACGTGCAATAGCTAGACCCACATTGCACATTTTTTTAAATTTTAAAATTTGCGACGTTCGCTGTCCACAGGGCCACGTTTCCAATATTATTTATTATTGCCAAGGTATTTGGGTAAACCCGTGTGTAAACCTTTACTTTGTGAATAAAATCCACCGCCATCTAGAGGACCTTGACTCCTTGGGAAAACTATTTAAACTCTTTGTTGACAAATAATAGACTGCTTCCTCGAAAAAATTTTGATTACTTCTAGGTGGCAGTGCATTAGAAACTTCGCGCGTCTTTTCGTTACCATGGCAACGTTACTTTTGTTATAATGTAATTTCCATCTACACTACTTATCGGATCAAAATAAAATTAACATATTCGTGACCGGACGGACATTCTAAATGATTTGGCTATCTCAGGTTTTGTCCCCGTTAAGTTTTAGAAAAAAACTTTCGATTAACTTTAATGTAACTTTTTAACTTTTTGAACGATTTTGCCACAAAACTAATGGCATTTTATCGAGAACGAAGCTTGCGGATGGTCAAAATTTCAACTCGATCCGAGCCTCCGTTCGAACGTTATGGCGAGACATACAAACAAAAAAAAACGTCACTGATTTTGTTTTTTTTGTTTTTTTGTTTGTTTGTATGTCTCGCCATAACGTTCGAACGCAGGCTTGGATCAAGTTGAAATTTGGACCATCCGCAAGCTCTTTCTCGATTGAATGTCATTTGTTTTGTGGCAGAAATCGTTCAAAAAATTAAAAAGTTTGAAATTAATCGAAAGTTTTTTTTTTAAACTGAACGGCGACAAAATCTGAGGTGGCCAAATCATTTAGATTGTCCATCCGGTCAGGAATATGTTAATTTTATTTAGATCCGATAAGTAGCGTAGATGGAAATTACATTTTAACAAAAGTAACGTTACCATGGCAACAAGTTTGTATGTCTCGCCATAACGTTCGAACGGAGGCTCAGATCGAGTTGAAATTTGAACCATCCGCAAGCTTTGATCAGGATTGAATGTCATTAGTTTTATCGCAAAATCGTTCAAAAAGTTACAAAGTTACATAAAAGTTAATCGAAAGTTTTTTTTTTTAAACTAAAGGGCGACAAAATCTGAGGTGACCAAATAATTTAGAATGTCTGTTCGGTCACGACTATGTTAATTTTATTTTGATCCGATAAGTAGTGTAGATGGAAATTACATTTAAACAAAAGTAACGTTACCATGGCAACGAAAAGTTCCACGAGGTTCGCACTATGCACTACCACCTAGAAGTAATCAAAATACTATCGAGGAAGCAGTGCTTTATTTTTTACCAAAGAGTTAAAATAGTTTTCCTAAAGAAATAATATCAAGGTCCTCTAGATGGCGGTGGATTTTATCCACAAAGTAAAGGTTTACCCACGGGTTTACCCAAATACCATGCCAATAATAAATAATATTGGAAACATGGCCCCGTGGACTGCTAACGTCGCAAATTTTAAAATAAAAAATAAAATGTGCAATGTGGGTCTAGCTATAGCACGTGCTCGCTTATCAACGCGTCCAACTGAGCGTTTCCTAGTAAGAAAATATAATGTTTAGGTCTTGGGGGTCGAATGTTTTCCTTGGTGGGGAGTAGACAGTAGGCAGCAACGACACGGAGGACACCAGAGGCAGTTGAGATGGAGGTTGCTTCAATCGCAGTGAGCGGTGGCAAGAAGTCTTGTGAGTATCAAGAGGTAGATGGTATGATAATTCCAGTGTCCCCTGGTACATGCCAGCGGTGTGATGGAAGGAGGTGCGTTACATTCAATAGGGTAAAGTCAATAGATCAAATTTATGAGGTTTGCCAAAAATGAGGAACAGTAAATCAGGGAGCAAATACAGTAAAAATCCAGAAACATTGTATAGTTAAATGAAGCGTCATTTATTATCAGAGCAAGCCGCCTACGGAATAAATATCTACTGCAAACATATTCAAAATATCCGCCTGCTATCTCAGGAGGAAAATCCTTCAAAGTTTACTTGCTACATATCATTAACATTGTGCATGGAGTGTATATTAAGTTATCTATCTAAATGTTTGTATGTGTTGTGTGTGTACCTATATTGCAGTAAATCAGCAGTGTGATTTTTACAAGCTATCACCACCGTTCTTTAAGTAATGACACACATATTTTATTCTACAGTTATAATTAGTATTATCAAACAAACCTCATTATACGATGTAGTTTTTAAATATATTTCAATAAAATTTTGTGTTAGTGAATGTTATTTGTATTAGAACTAGAATTAGAATAAGTAGTACCTATAAACAGACATATTTTAAGAACAGGGAATATACCTTAACTTTTTTTTATCACTCCACTACATTAAGGACTTCATTCTGAATACGCCAAACATATTATTTTTTATTTAAATAAAATTTTCATATATAAAAGTAAGCTGAAAGTTGCATCAATAATAATGGCGAAAAAAATGAGCATCTACGTCACTATATGGTACTGATGCGAATTGGCCAATAATGTGATGCCAAACAGTGATATTAACTGTGCAATCTAAGTTTGTATGTAAGCCCATTGGTCTACAATGCTCTAGCGTGCTCTAGACCTGAATCTTGACGTCACGTGCTGTTTGCGCGGGAAATAAAATACTACAAACTTTGAGCTTCAATAGAATATAAAATATTTTCTTTAAATTGCTTTTAATTGCAGTATAATGGCGTTTTAAGTGGTTTTCTATCCATTTCTTACACCCACGTCAATATTTGGACTTAATGCATATTCCCTATTGTAAATTTCTTCTCTTTAACAAAAAAGATTATGTAATAATATGTATACAATGAATGTTTTACACTTTGTATTATGTAACTGTGAGATCGACTACATTTGCAGGGGCTTTATAGCCCTATGTATAGCACGCCTGTAAGCCAATAAATATCAAATATATCAAATTTATTGGGATCCTTTTCTCGTATGTGATGAACTGAGTATTTGCGCTTTACTAGTGTTAGCCTTTAAGTTCTCCCTTACTGGAGTAAGACAATGACGTAAGTCGTCACAGCCCCCGCCATTCCGAGCAGAAGACCAAAGTTAATTTCACAAAACCCGTATGCGGTGAAACTCAAATGAGTATTTAAAACCTGATACCGGAACATACTTAATTCGTTAGAGAGTTTGCTACTCATTTTGCTTCTGTCAATTAAAACATCTTGAATCAAAATGGCGGCCTTTGAATATTCTTCTCTCGTCCTTTGACAAGCATGTGCAAGGTAGAATGCAAAGAAGCAATAATCTATTGACCAGATGAACTTACTGACTATAGCTATTAAAATCTTTTTAGGAAAATTGTGCGATCCTTTGGTTAACAACATCAGAATAACATAAAATCCCACAACAATATTGGATAATGTACTAATCAGGGTAAGTACCAATGGCAATCCATATACATTGTTTACAGTTGCTGCTATTTTGAATATGCCGAAATGGCAATTTTGAAGGTTAAGGATTTTAACTTGGTCTTTGGAGTCCAACGAATCGTCAATTTTTTGTGATTTTCTACTGTTCTGATACACAACCCGTTCAATTTGACTTGCATGTGTTTTCAAAACTGTGTGTTTATTAAGTTTGCAACGTTCAGAAATAATACTGATTGTCTGATCGCCACAATTCAATTGAATTATCGGAGAAAATTTATTGGAGGATTTCAAACGTGTTCCAATTTTATTAATTTCTTCATTGACTTGCGCTAGTCGCTCCCTTAGCAATAGTAATTTGATTGAAAACTGCAGATTGCCATAGTAAACGCAACATCGAGTGGTAGTAGATAATACATAATCAGCTGATCTCCGAAATCCAAATAATATTGCCGGAGCAATTGATTCTGAGGCGATTTGAATAAAAAGTAAGAATGAAATCAGTAGTGACCAGATAAAGATGGTTCTTGTTACTCGCTTATGGAACTTTTTAGGATGTCGAATCAAATTTGAGTCAATTTTGAGTAAAGAGTTGAATACCTCTACCAGTCTATGACGATGCCACACAAAGTTGATCACAAAAAAGGCATACGTTATTAACAGAAGCTTCTCGTTAAACGAAGATGATGTGTCAATCAATGGAAACTGGTTATTGCGGGAAAGCGGAACCTTAGCATAGTACATCAATCCAATCATTAAACATGGCAACATCAGGCATAATAAAACAGAGTAGGTGGTCAAGAGAGGCGATGTACGGAACTTCTGAGCTGACTTCTTGGGGTTGTAGCTGAAGGGAGCCAATCCCAGGGCTCGGAGAATGACGTAGAGGGGACGGAGAGGCGAGAAGAAGTCGGACATTGTGGGTAGTGTCTACAGATCTGTAAGAGGAGCAACATTTTGTTCTGCAGGATTTCTGCCTTCTAGAATCTAGACACGACGAGCCAGATTAAATTTAATAAGAAATTCCTTGAAAACTCTTTCTAATCACAAATATTTGCTGAATGATTTGATATAATTTTGGAAGATTTCGACTTGTTACAGACATTAAGCCATTAAATCAAACATAATGCAGTATATATAATTACACAATTACTTTTTAAACACAGTTGATCCCTCTGCTGAGAAGTGCCACCTTAAAATCCTTGGCTCAGGGTAGGTTTCTCCTTATCTACAATCCCTATGAGAATCAAAATAGAAATCGTTCTCTGAAATGTCACCTTTATAATATAATTCTTAATTTGTCTGTTACACGGTTTACACCCCACAGTTAAGCCATGTTCTGACTTTGTGTTTTTTTTTAATCTTAAACTATTTATACTTTGTTTTGTAAGAATTGACGTTATTCGTGTACAACGTTGATGTTTTTGTACGTATGACAATATATATTCTGTTGATAAAAAAACATCTTAATAATAACGTACCAGCTTAATTTTCGACGGTCTATTTCTTCCAGGCTAACGGTTATGTCGGAAAATAATCTTACTTGTGAAGTTCACTAAATGAATAATTAATGTTTTTATTGCGGTATAGAATTTGAATAATACTCTAATTTGTTACGTCAATAAATTAAGATGACAGACTTCATTGTTATCATACATGTGGTGTTATTGATCTACTTTATCATGGCTTTTAACTCAATTAATAAGGCCATAGTTGAGTTTTAAGCTGATTTGATAAGGATATTATGAGGAAGCCGTATTAAAAGTAGAGATACAATAATATCTATTAGTTTCCTTCACAAACTCGGACCTCCAGTATTTTCTCTCAACCCTCTTGAAAGGGAATACCTGTCATATATTTTCAAAAGTAATAATGAGGGTTTTGTTACTTCGGTTGAGGTCAATGGCTTAAGTCGAATGGTAGGCCGAGTCAAGTAATGATTCTGTGACAGCTTAATCCATTACCTATCGTGTCTTGTTTTTTGTTTTCTGTTCTATTCAATCGAAGTTATGTTTTGTGTCTGCTCAGACCTTGTTTGATCACATCTAAGGTTGTGTTCCGTAGAAGCGACCGGTCGACCATTCTGGCTCGACTGGGTATTGTTATTTTCATTGTTTCACTCAACGTCTGATTGTTGGGTACTGCCTTGGCTCCGAATGGTGCGTGCATCTACAAGGCCGTGTTTTAATGAAAAGTTGTGATATCTCGTTAAAATGTTACATAAATCATATCATTTACTAAATAAATGAATAATTTGAATGAAAGAATGAATGATTTATTGTCTACCCATGTGTAGTTACAGAACATCGTCGGTAGTTGACATTATTCCATGATTTTCAATGAAAGAATTTGAAATAACCGCGCTTTCTTCAAAGACCAGCCCACGACCGGAATAAAACTGTGGGCTTCTAGGTCTCGACCACAACAGTCAAATCAGCAACGCATCGCATACGTTTCTTGCAAATCTGATCTGTCATTGGTGCAAATTGTGTTTACTTAAATTCCATTGGTCGCAGACTGGTCGTTCTGGTCGCCTTTGCGGAACACAACCTAAGTGGGCGTGTCATTCTACGACAGTAGCGCTCCCGAGTGTTGACGGGACTTTACAAAATTGATAACTTATTTTCTGAAATGAAACTCAACTCGATGAGTTTAAAGTTCAAAATCGAACCTTTTTATAATCATTACTTTTAAATAAAAAATTGGAATGAAAGTTCAAAATCGAACCTTTTTATAATCATTACTTTTAAATAAAAAATTGGAATGAATTTTATTTATACAAAAACAAATAATAAAAATAATAAAAAAAAATAATTTTCAGTATTCTTATTAGACATTGGAAAGAATAAATTGAGATCGACAGTGGGTGCAGATATCGTAAAGTCTCGCATAGTGGTTCCAGCCAGGTTCTAGCTTTGATATTGGTTTCCCAACATTATAACTATCACAGCTCTGTCCACGCGCCTTGTTAAGCGTCGAATCGCTCTGTTTTGGTGATATTACCACATCGATTTTTTCTTCTTTGGTTATTTTGAACAAGTAAGAAGGTGATTATTCAAATAGAAACAATTTCAAAATTTAACACGATTTTGTCGATTAATCAAGCAGGGTTGAAAGATTGTATGAGGAAGAAAATAATGGCAATACTTCTAGGAATCGTTTACCTTACCTCATGGATTGACTAAAACACATTGATTAAAGCATATTGTCACAACACAACGCTGACTGGCGACAACCAGCCAACAAGTTTCTGGAAGAAGAAATTACTATCTTCCAATAATACCAATTATCGTCTCGAATAGCCGAAGTGCATTAGTATGACTTGTTAAGCAATATCCAATCAATCAATCAATCAATCCAATAATTACATTGTATGTTTCAAACCAGAAAGAAAGTGAGATTGATAAATTTAAGTGACGTCATTAAAATTAGTCTGACATCACCCAAACGATATTGTCAATGATTCGATGTTTTTTTAATGATTTTATTATTCTTATCTGTACTGTTAATTTTAATCCTTAATCTGTATTCACGAATAATCTCATTATCAACAAATTAATATTTCTTTAAAATATAATGTTATTCTCCATGGTAATCTAAATGTAAAACAGCTTATAATACATTAGCGTTTATAACTTTTACAATAATTTATATTAATACATTTTAGGCTAGTAACATTATATATAGCAGTACAGTACTGCTATATATAATGTGATGAAAGATGAAATCTTCCGAAATGGACCTTGCGTCTCTGGTCAAACGTCCGGTTCAGAATCATTCATTAATAAATATCTATATCTTCTTGAGCCGATAGTTTCCTATATAGGCTATCTTTTAATTTTTCTTCCTGGGACTTTCAAAAAAATATAAAGATTATGTATTTTCCAAATAATCGTCCACTCTCTACAATGGCAAGAGTGAGCAAAATTTTTTTTAAGTAATTTTAATATTCATGCTATGTAGAGAATTAATATTCTTCGCTGTTAGAGCGACCTAAAACTCATAATAAAACAATGCATCAATTTTTACAATTATACATACACATGACAAACCTAGCAATTCAAAATCCTGCTCAGCTATTTCATTAATTAATTATTTATTAAAATTAAGTCAGTAGCCCCTACATTAGGCCTACATGTAAAATGCGACAGTTAAAAGAGTACATAGTATCACCCAAAACTTATAACGAAAAGAGAAATATGATTTATTTGACGATCATATTGAAACGAATATGGGTTTGCCTAAAATGAGGAACAGCAAATCAGGGAGCAAATACAGTAAAAATCCCGAAACATTGTATAGTTAAATGCTGCAAGTCATTTGTATTACAGCAAGCCGCCTACGGAATAAATATCTGCTGAAACATATTCAAAATATCCGCCTGCTATGTTCAGGAGTTCACTGCTTCATATCATTTACATTGTGCATAGAGTGTATAATAAGTTATATATCTAAAAGAATTATAGTAATTAAGTCTAAGTGTGCATGTACCTATATAACAGTACATCAGCAGTGTAATTTTCACTCGTGAGGTATCACCACCGTTATTTAAGAAATGCCACATATATTTTAATCTATAGTGACTTTTTTCAATATCCGTTGTAATTTTTTTTAAATAACTAAATAACATTTTGTGTCAGAAAATAATATAAATTTTTACTAGAACTAGTATTATTAGTGTTGGTATTAACAGTTAATATTTAAATTAGAATTAAAACGTTCTTCTTTCTGAAACCTTGTATATTAGGGTGGTGCGTAAAAATTGAAGTTGTGAAAATCAGAGTTGCTATAGTGCGGAAAAGTTGCGATTGGTACATGCGAGAAAAACAAACAAAAAAATTGAAATCGGAGTTCATCTTCCGATCGCTCAATCGGCCGAAAGTTTTATAAAATTAGTGAAAATCTGAATTTTTTTCAAAAATAAAATTATTTTATTTTGGTATTTTTTTAGGTCCTATAGCATTTTTTTTTTTACTTTAAGCTTTAATAAACAGTAATAAAAAATAATTTTTCCTCTAGGAGTATGTTTTCCGATCGCGCAATTCCATACAAATTTCACACGAAATTCACCATTTTTGGACACATTTAATATGTTTTGGAAAAAATCATGTGAGGCATAAAGGTTGTTGATTTTGAGTTGCGTGCCAATTGTGCATCTCTTCGCTTGTTTAGATATTAATAATCTAAACAACCCAGAACTCACCACGTGGAGGTGGCACCCACCCCACAGCCCCACACCCTTCCCATCCAAACAACCAATAAGGGCATGTTTTTGTTTGCTAAGTATTTACATTATTTACATATTGCATGTTTAATTCTTTCTTTGGTTTAGTCTTTCTATATAGATCTATTCAGTTGTGTTTACTCTGTATTGTACTTGGTTTAGGAGCCACTTTGTATGTTGATTTGCTTTCGAAATTGGGCATAAGTGATCTAGATTCTAGTGAGGCTCTGATGTAACCGTCTCTTGATTGGGACCCACACACCTTGAGCGACGCTTCGGTGATGAGCTTCACGCACCTTTCTACAGCTTGTGTATGACAGGGAAATTTTTTTCATCCCAATCTGGAATATCACCACACTGAATCAACAATGAAATTTCGTCATCGGGTACATTCCGAAGAAGAGGAGGAGAAAACACCCTTGTGTTACTCCAGTCAATCAACACTGAGTAGTCGGATGCATTGAAGTTCAAAGTAGGGGTGATGAAGTTTCTAACGGTTTTTACCCTTTGTACGACGGTGTATGCTTCACTTTATTGAGTTACCTTTCCGTCATCTTTTCCAACATTTGGATGGAACAACAACGGGTCCAAAATCATTTAGTGGGCCGATTGGGCAGAAACTAAACAGTTGCGAAAAACTTCCAGTAATTAATTTTAAACCCATTGATTGTGAGATACCACATTTGGACAGAAAACTGCTGAGTAAAGATCAACAGTACCTTTGGGACATAAGTCAGCAGCATGAGTCAGCAAATTCAGTGTGGTGATATTCCATATTGGGGTGTAAAATTTCCCTGTCATACACAAGCTGTAGAAAGGTGCGTGAAGCTCATCACCGAAGCGTCGCTCAAGGTGTGTGGGTCCCAATCAAGAGACGGTTACATCAGAGCCACACTAGAATCTAGATCACTTATGCCCAATTTCGAAAGCAAATCAACATACAGAGTGGCTCCTAAACCAAGTACAAGTACAGAGTAAACACAACAGAATAGATCTATATAGAAAAACTAAACCAAAGAAAGAACCAAACATACAATATGTAAATAATGTAAATACTTAGCAAACAAAAACATGCCCTTTTTGGTTGGTTGGATAGGAAGGGTGTGGTGAAACTCGAAGTGCAGCCACCTCCACGTGGTGAGTTCGGGGTTGTTTAGATATTATTAATATCTAAACAAGCGAAGAGCTGCACAATTGGCACGCAACTCAAAATCAACAACCTTTATGCCTCACATGATTTTTTCCAAAACATTAAATGTGTCCAAAAATGGTGAATTTCGTGAAATTTGTATGGAATTGCGCGATCGGAAAACATACTCCTAGAGGAAAAATAATTTTTATTACTGTTTATTAAAGCTTAAAGTAAAAAAAAATTGCTATAAGAACTTAAAAAAGACCAAAATAAAAATAATTTTATTTTTGAAAAAAATACAGATTTTCAGTAATTTTATAAAACGTTCGGCCGATTGCGCGATCGAAAGATGAACTCCGATTTCAATTTTTTTTCTCGCATGTACCAATCGCAACTCTTCCACACTATAGCAACTCTGATTTCACAACTTCAATTTTTACGCACCACCCTATTGTACATTGTAATATACAGTGTATATTTAACATTTTGTATTTTGTAACTACGAGGTCGGCTACGCTAAAAGGGGCTTTATAGCCCTTTGTAGCACGCGGCATGCCTTTAAGTCAATAAATATCAAATATATGAAAATAACATTTTTTAAGGCTTATTGTAATCAGCCCAGGGTCAAAATCTTAAGAATCCATGAACGTTGGTTAAATAGAGTACATTTAATAGAACAGTTTTTTTTTGGGGGGGGGGGGGGCTTTGGGAGTTTGGGTGTAGGACATTACCTCACAATCGGCCATTAAACGTAGTTTTTTTTACACTAGTGTAGCCAGCAAATCTAGTGCATAATTAAGTTTTGAGAATAGGTTAAATAAATAAAGTTTCTAATCACCTTCAGCTTCAGCTATCCGCGACGCAAAGTAGTGTCGACTTAGGCCTAGATGGATTACACTTGGGGTCGATAAAGGTAGTTGGCGCGTCACGTTGTTAGGGGCGTGGTTTTAACGCAGTTACTTGTTTGCTGTGCAATGCAACGTGGAATTAATTTTATTATGATTTAATAATTAATATTAGGTAAATATACATTATAGCGGACGTTAAAAAATACTAAAAAACCTTTATCGTTTCTATACAAAATAGAAAGGACTTTATACAGAGTTTTATTTATTGTTATTATCCATAAACAAAAGAAACCTACAAAACCATTAACATTTCTATTAAAAATATAAAGGCCTTTCACCCGAAGATAAGTTTTATTATTTTATTTTTACCATTCATAAACGTTTCTATTTAAAATACAAAGAACTTTCACCCGAAAATAAAATTTATTAAATATTATTTTAATTTTTATAAACAAAAAACCTACAAAACCTTTAACGTATCTATTTAAAATACTAAGGATTTTCCCCCGAAAAGGAGTTTCATTAATTATTATTATTCTGTTGTTTTAATAGAAAAACATAAGAATAGAATGTAAAAAATAACGCAACGACTGAAATTCGAACAATCGAACCCTCGTTTAAAAGTCTAACCCGCTACCATCCTGCCAACACCGCATCACGATCCGTCAGCCGCCTTGGGTGGTAGCGACGGTGGCCGCTGCAGCAGTCGGTAAGGAAATACACCGTCCACTGTCAACCATCTAGGCCCTATCCGATTACCGACGCAAAGGAACACCAATACGATCTAGCGGATAAAGAGCGCAGCTTATAATTTTAGTTGCCATTGGTTTCGCAAGCAGCACTGTAGCTAGAAAAATTGAAGAACGTCCAGGGCCTTCTGGATTACCGCCTTCTTTTTTAACACAACATAGATGACCTGTGAAGATCACGCCACCGCGTGGACTAATACAAAGAGGTGGCTCATTGCTAGCAGCCTAGCATACGTGCCTCCGGTCTCTGAACCCAATGAATAGTTGGCGATGTACATGAGTAGTGGTGCTGACAGTTACAATAATTATTGGATTGTTGAATATTGCGTTTTGATATATAACAATTTGTACAAAATGTTGTAAAAAACAAATGAAACTAAATAACTGAAAGAAAACTCAAACAAATACCAAATAAGGTCCTCACGTGTGTCTCACTTCGCTTTTCCCCTGATCCTTATCCTTAATATCATCTTATGTTTAAGTCCTCTCTTCTCTTGAGTATGGCAGATGAGTTGAATTCTCATTTTCATTTTCACTGAAAGCTGATCCGAAAGTTACTAATTTCTATATTTAGCTGTATCATATTTGATTAATTAGTTATCATATAATTGTACAATATGATGGTTTGTTACTTTTTTAGACATACTTTTAAGTTTTTCATGTGTTTCACTAATTATAATCATTGTCAAATTATACAATTAAATTATATCTACATCATACTATGTCAAGTTAAATAATTGAAATAATGGTTATTACTACACAATTAACATTCTTTGTACTAGAACTAGAAAGTAGAATAGTTTTTAGCTTTAGCTATAGTAATAATAAATTAATTAATAAAGACTACTATTGTAATAGGGTAACCACGAACAAGTATTTTCCTTATGTGGTTGCCCAACTTACGCGACAAAAAACATACCTTTTGAAAAATGTATCTATATGTGTCTTAATAAATTGAATTGAATTGAATTGAATTGAAATTGAATTCTCCAAATCCAAGTAACTTTGGAGCCTAGCGATGTAGATTATACAAGGCCTACTAAATGATGTAATTTGCCTTTACGGTCTTTGTGGCTATGAATATTCACAGTGCTGCTTGCGAATCAATCGGCAACAAAAAAAAAACAAAAAAAAACGCTATCTGGATTACCTTTGCATCGCGGTATGAGATTTCTGAAATAACTGTTGGTGTACAATTTTTTTTTTGTCAGACGATACAAAAGTTGAAAAAAACTTGTAATGTACAGTTTGACAAAAACAAATCAATCACTTAATGTTATTCGAGAAATCTATTTGTCTTTATATTATAGCTGAAGCTGAAGCTAAAGGTGTTTAGAAACTTTATCGAGAAAAGCGATTCTCAAAATGTAATTTTGCATTAGATGTGCTGGATACAGTTTTGTAAAAAAATTTATATGTAATGGCCGATATTGAGTTCATGTCCCGCCCAATTTTTTTTACATTTTTTCCTGTTATATATAAAGTCCTTTTTCATTCAGAAAACTTTTCAGCCATGTTTCTTCGATTTTCAAATTATCGGCCAGAGGTGGATACATAGCCTGTTATAGATTGCAATAAGTTATGGGGATCCTCTTCCCCAATGTGATGAGCTAAGTATTGCACTTTACTTGTGTTAACCTATTCTCCCTGGAGTAAGACAATGACGTAAGTAGTCACAGCCCCCGCCATTCCGAGCAGGAGACCGAAGTCAATTTCACAAAACCCGTATGCGGTGAAACTCAAATGAGTATTCAAAACCTGATAGCAGAACATACTTAATTCGTTAGAGAGTTTGCTACTCATTTTGCTTCTGTCAATTAATATATCTTGAATCAAAATGGCGGCCTTTGGATATTCTTCTCTCGTCCTTTGACAAGCATGTGCTAGGTAGAATGCGAAGAAGCAATAATCTATTGCCCAGAAGAACGTACTTGCTATAGATATTAAAAACTTTTTAGAAAAGTTGTGCGATCCTTTGGTTATCAACATCAGAATAGCATAAAATCCCACAACAATATTGGATAATGTACTAATCAGGGTAAGTACCAATGGCAATCCATATACATTGTTTACAGTTGCAGCTATTTTGTATATGCCGAAATGGCACTTTTGAAGGTTACGGATTGTAACTTGATCGTTTAACGAATCGACATTTTTGGGGGATTTTCTACTGTAACGTTCAGAAATGATACTGAATTTTTGACCGCCATTATTCAATTGATCTATTGGAGAAATTTTATTGAAGGATTTTAAACGCGTTTTAATTTTAATAATTTCTTCATTGACTAGCGCTAGTCGTTCCCTTAGCAACAGTAATAAAACTGAAAACTGCAGATTGCCATAGTAAATGCAATATCGAGTGGTTGTAGATAATACATAATTTGCTGATCTCAGAAAACCAAATAATATTGCCGGGACAATCGCTTCAGAGGCGATTTGAATAAAAAGGACGAGCGAAATCAGTAGTGACCAGATGAAGATGGTTCGTGTTACTTGTTTATGGAACTGTATTGGATGTCGAATCAAATTAGTGTCAATTTTGACCAGAGAGTTGAATACCTCTACCAGTCTATGACGATGCCACACAAGGTTGATCACGTAAAAGTCATACGTTATGAAGAGAAGCATGTCGTTGAAGGAATATGATATGTCCATCAATGGAAACTGGTCATTGCGGGAAACTGGTACCTTAGCATAGTACATCAAACTAACCACTAAACATGACAACACCAAGCATAATAAAACAGAGTAGGTGGTCACAAGAGGTGATGTGTGGAACTTCTGTGCTGACTTCTTGGGGTTGTAGCTGAAGGGAGCCAATCCCAGGGCTCGGAGAATGACGTAGAGGGGACGGAGAGGCGAGAAGAAGTCGGACATTGTGGGGGTCAAGATCTGTAAGAGGAGCAACATTTTGTTCTGCAGGATTTCTGCCCTCTAGAATCTAGACACGACGAGCTAGATTAAATGTTTGCTCTCTTAAAAAAGAAATTCCTTGAAAACTCTTTCTAATCACAAATATTAGCGGAATGATTTGATATAATTTTGGAAGATTTCGACCCGTTTAGAGGAAGGATTACCGTCAATATTAAAACCACGTGAAATAACTTTATTTTAGTAATATCTCGCATAGCGCTACACAAAAACGAAAAAGTGGACACCAAGTCCCATGTGGTTTAGTAAGAACTATATCTGGCTTAAAACCTTTTACAAATATTGTAACCCGTAATGATTTTAATTAAGGTTTAAATTAAATCAATGTATACTGTAATTTAAAACGCAACTAATTACAACATTTGAATAATTCTTTATGCAGGGTGAAGTTCAAGTGAAACTACTTGAGACTGAGTAGCCCTTTTTTCGATTTTACGTACGGTTTGAGAGATATTTCTAAAATAATGATATTTTCTCGTGGTTTTAATATTGGTGGTGATCCTTGCTCTTAAGATATTAAATTAAACATAATATATCATTGGACAATTACTTTTTAAAACACAGTTGAGCCTTATGAGAAGTGCCACCTTTAAACCCTTAAATTTAGGGTAGGTTTATCTCCATTATACAATCCCTATGAGAATCAAAATGGAAATCGTTCTCCGTATAGTCACCTTCATTTAGTTCGTAATTTGTCTGTTACACGGTTTACACCCCACAGTTAAGCCATGTTCTGACTTTGTGTGTTTTTTTTTTTCTTTTTCTATTTTTAATTTGTTTTGCATGTTATTAACTTATTTTTATACAAGCTGATGTATTTGTATGTATAACAGATATTATGTTGATAAAAAAAAAGAACAGTTTATGTAAATATCTACGTACCAGAATATTTTTTGCGATAGACTTTGCGATGGTCTTTGAGACAATCTATCTTTTGAAGTTCACCAACTGAATACCTGATGATTTCATTGTATCATAGAATTTGTATACAACTTCAATTAGTTTACGTCAATAAATTATGGTGACAGACTCCATTGTCATCAAACTGATGTGGTGTTATTGATCTACTTCATCGTGGCTTTTAACTCAATTAGTAATACCATAATAAATTGAGAAGCTGACATGATAAATATTAAGAGGAAGACGTATTAAAACTAGAAATACAACATTATGTATTAGTTTTCCTCACGAACTTGGAGCTCCGGTTTTACCCTCCTGAATGGGAATACCTGTCATACATTTTCAAAAGTGGCAATGAGGGTATTTGTCGCTTCGGTTGAGGCCATGGCTCAAGCGGTACACCGAGTCCGTGACAGCTCAATCCATTACCTGCCGTGTTTCGTATTCGTTTTCCGTTGTATTCTGTCGAAGTTATGTTTTGTGTCTGCTCAGACCTTGTTTGATCACATCTAAGTGGGCGTGTCATTCTACGACAGTAGCGCTCCCGAGTGTTGACGGGACTTTACATAATTAAAAACTTCTTTTCTGAAATGAAACACAACTCGATGGGTTTATGGTTCAGAATCGAACCATTTTAATAAATAATAAATAAATATTTTTTATTTTTTATTTAATAGTTCAGAATCGAACCATTTAATTACCATTACATTTAAATAAACTAGGAAACGCTCAGTTGGACGCGTTGATAAGCGAGCACGTGCTATAGCTAGACCCACAATGCACATTTTTTTAAATTTTAAAATTTGCGACGTTCGCTGTCCACAGGGCCATGTTTCCGATATTATTTATTATTGCCAAGGTATTTGGGTAAACCCGTATGTAAATCTTTACTTTGTGGATAAAATCCACCGCCATCTAGAGGACCTTGACTCATTGGGAAAAATATTTAAACTCTTTGGTGACAAATAATAGACTGCTTCCTCGAAAGTATTTTGATTACTTCTAGGTGGCAGTGCATTAGAAACATCGCGCGTCTTTTCGTTGCCATGGCAACGTTACTTTTGTTATAATGTAATTTCTTTCTACACTACTTATCGGATCAAACTAAAATTAACATATTCGTGACCGGACGGACATTCTTATGATTTGGCTATCTCAGATTTTGTCGCCGGTTAGTTTGAAAAAAAAACTTTTGATTAATTACTTTAATGTAACTTTTTAACTTTTTGAACGATTTTGCCACAAAACTAATGGCATTCAATCGAGAACAAAGCTTGCGGATGGTCAAAATTTTAACTCGATCCGAGCCTCCGTTCGAACGTTATGGCGAGACATACAAACAAAAAAAAACAAAAAAAAAACAAAACGAGTGACAAATTTTTCCGGCAGAGTCAAATGGAAACGCTCGCTTCGCTCGCTTAAGTATTAATCTATTTATTTTATTTATTTATACAAAAACAAAAAATAACAAGAATAAATTTTTAGTTTTCTTATTAGACTTTGAAAAGAATAAATTGTAGTCGACAGTGAGTGCAGATATCATAAAGACCCGCTAGCAGAAAGATTTGATATTGTTTTCCCAACACAACAACTGTCACAGCTCTGTCCACGCTTATTTAGCGTAGAATTGCTGTTTTGGTGGTATCACCAAATCGATTATTTCTTCATTATTTATTTCAAACCAGTAAGAAGGTGATTAGATAAATTCTAGAAACAGTTTTAAAGTTTAAGCGATGGGTAACACGATTTTGTCGATAATTCAAGCATGATTGATATATAGTATGAAGAAGAAAATAATGGCAATACTTCTAGGAATCGTTTACCTTACCTCATTGATTGACAAAATCACTTTGACTAAAAGTATTTCATCACAAGTCACAACACAAGTCTGACTGACGACAAGAACCAATAAATATCCGAAAGAAGAAATGACTATATCTTCCAATAATTATATTGTATGATTCAAACCAGAGAGAATGTTGAGATTGATAAATTTAAGTTCAGATATAACCGGTGGCGTAATTACGGGTTGGGGGAAAGGAAAACTGACAGTGAAACTGAGCTCGAAAACTGACAATAAAACGGAGCTCCACAATTTTAAAATCATCGACGAAACTTCACTATTTGTATATTTGTAAACTAAAAACTCAAACATTTTGAGGAGCTACGAGCGCCCCAGACACGTACTAGCTGGGGGGCATGCCCCCAGACCCGTTGTACCAGAACGTTTTTTTCTAAACAAGTTTCATGGGCAATGTTCGACCCCCAAAAAACAAGGACTAGTTACGCCACTGGATATCATGATGGAACTGAGTCGTCCGCAGTGGCGAAAAACTTTACGGTGCTGGGGGTCTATTTACTAATTGTGACAACAGTCGACCGAAACCGACGGCGACAACTTTAGTGAGAAGAGCAAGTAAGAACTGCCACATCGATTTTTCATTAAACCAAATTAAATCTAGGTGCCCGTTAGGGCGCAGCAGCCAAGCCGCGGTGCGCTACACACTCAAGACCTTATACACCAAGCAGAGTTGGGGTGATTTCGAGGTGTTACCCAGCCGTCATGTAACGTGATGTGAACTTGAAAACTATCACAATCGAGGGGATTTAGGTACCTGACAACACATGCCAAATTTTATTGGGGTACGATTATTCCTTCTTGGTGAAAAAATGGCTTGAAACATGCTCAAAATCACTTTAAGGATGTTAGCTACTGCTACTGCCTACTACTGCCTACTACTGCTACTGCTAACATCTAATACGTCGGCCCGCGATTCTGACCAGACGGGTGGGACTACAATGTTCATATTTACATGGACATTAAGACCCAGTATCTTAGCCAGAGGTATTTCTTTCCTTCCTATCGTCGGTAAAGTTGATGGTCAAATCGACCGACATGGGGGCGGGTTCTTATGAAGCCTCTTACAAAAGAGCAGGCGACAGAGCTACTTCCGAGACCAGTCCGACCAAGACAGTCTTTGAGATGAATAGAAAGTGTACAAAAGAATCCCGAGTCGAGGAAAAGGGTCAGTTAGACCCTTCGCTCAGCAGGGTGGATTCATTCATCCATAAAAATATTCAGTCATTAAAATTAATTTGATATATTTTATAGTATAACATGAAATTGCAATTCCACGGGTCGTTTAATGTTGGATTTGAATAGTGCAAGTCCTGTACCCCCAAAAAGTGTTTTTAAATGTAATTTTATGTCTATTTTTGACATAACTAGGTGTTGGTCGTTACATTTTCGTTTATTATGTCATTTCAGTATAATGCAGTAAGAACTTATTTAGATATGCCTAAGTACATCGATGTAGAGCATTATTTTTATCCATCAATTATTCTTAACATTGCTGTGAGCATCGCGTAGCTAGCAGGTCTTATATTAGGTACGTCACCACCATGGTCTAACAATATTATTAGACTATACGTCACCACTACATCGGACAGAAGCTCAAACAAATATTCATTCTCAATGAAGATATCACGTTACGGTTTGGGTGTTGGATTCCTACTGTACTTTATTAGATCGGAATCGTGTTATTATAGCTTGTATAAATTTGTTTGGTGATTTTGATTCACCTGATTAAAAATATACCAAACTTTTGTTCAAAAACATAATTTCGATTAATTAATCGTTCTAAATTCAAAAATGCTTGTCAAAATTTAGCCAGAAACGCTAAATATAGTTTTCTGAAATTTGAATATTATTTCCACTCATAGCTAACAATTATTGTAAACACGGAAGCATGCGTTCGCAAACCCGTCTTCTATTGTTATAGTGGGTCCGCGAGCGATCTTTGTCTGTCCAGTTTTATTTACCTCCCACCAGGTAACATTTTAGAAACCCAGGGTTGAACCACCCGTTTGCGCTCGAGATAGGTTGGTGTCTACAAAGCTAAGAGCGCATCAATGAACAGCCATATCCATTCAATTGGAATGAAATTATTCATACAGTTTATGTTGCCAGGTGATAATTATTTTACACCAGAAATTCGCTCATTGTTTATAACATTTTAGTCAACCAAACCAACAAGTTATGCATGTTACATAATTAGTATTTAGTGTACACACAGAAATAAATGCAGACAGTAGTAATTTTTATCAATACTAAAATGCAATTGATAAACACCACATGTAAAATTGATCAATATTCAATACCACGACCACTGGTGTTGGAGAATGTCCTGACATAAATCGTAGTGTTGCCAGTGATTAGATAAGTTTTTTTTATATAATCTGTATCTATTATCTAGATAAAATAAAGTTTATTTGATCTAAACATTTTCAGCTTTTAGATAACATTTTTTAGATACAATAATAAACAATAATGAGCCCCAAATGTGCCCAAATGCGCATACGTAATGACAATTTGTCGAGTCTGACAAGTTTTACAAGAAAACTGTTGTAGGGGAAAAAAATATTTAAAAAAATGTCAATCTCAATAATTATTACCCTTCTCCAATCTAAATTAGATAATTATTTGTATCTAGTATCTTGTATCTAGATAATTATTTACACCTTATCTTTTATATTATCTAGGTAACTTTTTGAAGAATTATCTAATTTATCTTTATCTTCATCTAGATAAAAAAAAACTTTTTCTAGTCACAACACCGGCTTCAATCTAGGTGTAAGTCGTACAACATCCTTATACCCACGATGATATAAAGCTTGATAATGATGTCAACTATTTTACTGCCAGCATAGAATCAAAACAAAACATTTCTAGGCCTAAATAGGATTGGATTATGTAGATTACTATCAACGAAATTCAATTCAAAGAAGTCAGAGTATATTTTAATCTTGACTCGTTTATGTGTAAGTTCCGACCCATTTGAATAATTGATGACTGTGAGCTGTGTGTTGTTTGAATTGAGTGTTGTCTCTACCGCTTTCGAAAATAAAATTCAAATGCGTTTTTTTTAGCTCTATAGGAATCCGATTCGCAGACCTTCCCAAAAATCACTCAAAGAAAAAATAATTATAGAGATAAGTTATTATGGTATTATAGCTACTTGTAAAACACTAACAACCTATGCACACATGCACATATATAATAATATGTAGCATAGTTCTTTAGAATACAACAAATAACAATGTAAATGGGTCTCGGTCCGAGTCCCAATTGATTTGAAAGGATCGACAATGCCCTTTGAATATAATATAATATCCTCCTCGAGTTGAACAGTACCTACACAGTTTCTCGCTCCTGTCCTGGGTAATAAGAAGGCAAATCAGCGGCTACCATCTAACCAAATGGTAAGCACTCTCGCAACCTGACAATTCATTGATATGAATGAACCACACCTCAAACCAAAGCGGAAATAAACTAAATTTGAGGTGCAGGTTGGATTTAATTTGATTATTATACAAGACAAAAAGTATTTTTGCGATTGCTTCCCCCACCCCCCACCACTTCTTCTCCGTCATAATTAAAATGCTCCCCTATGACACACTATTGAAATCATTATTATCGTAGTCATCAATATTAATATTATATAATCATTTCGTTGACCTTGAGTTTTATATAATTATATAATTATTATGTTATTGTTATTATCATTTTAATCAGGCGAAACAATCTACAATGATTTCGTTTGTTTTACTGAGTCCTGAAAATAAATTGAATTCGAAATCAGTTTCCCAAATGTTTATAAATCCTTCATGCGGGTGTGGCAATCTGACTTCATAATACCTTCTTCAAAACCTTTCGAGCATAATCCAACCGAAAAAACCACCTCATTCTTCATAAACCCTGTCTGCAAACCTTCCTGACTCAGGTAACGAGACGAGACGATGAATGCACGCGAGAGAGAAGGAGCAACACTGAAGGAGTTGTTGAGGTTCTCGTGAGATAGAGCCACAATAGACCGTAATTTTTTTGAGTTGCTGGATTATGCAGCGTTGTACAGCAGCAATTACTGAGGCTTAACGAACACCTTCACATAATAATGTTCATAACCGAAATAACTATAGCATGATGTGTTTTACATGAATGTCTTTTTATTTTTTCTCTCCGATGCTTCCTTCTCCTACAAGATGGTTGCAAAATGAGCACGGAAACGATAATATAGTAACTATTTGTCACTGTATTGCTATAATTTCCCAAACCCATTTTAAAAAATCAAAAAGAGTGCAAGGTAAATGAAATATTCCTTTAAAAAATGAATGTTTGCCCGTGGTTGTATCTATCATAGTATTTGCTACAGAATAGCTGCTAGCTACCTCTGTTTCGCGCACGAAACCCGTCCTGGATACTGCCTCTTAAGGTTATAGAAATATAGTCTCTTTTGAAAAAAAAAGTTGAAAAAGTTTGTTGGAAGGCTTCCAAATAAAGGTTTTAAAATAAGCCTTAAACACTTGGCATACAATCAACAAGTAACCATAGTTACTTGACACTTGTTGACGGTATAAGCAGAGTTAGGCGGGAAAGTGCGATACGTAAACAAATAGCGGACATTTAAAATTTTTCTTCTTTGTGTGGAACGAGAAAAGGTGTCATTATACTCTCATAAAACAAATCAGAAACCGTCCCTGGCCTAAGCCCAGATGTGGAAAATTATTTATAATGCAAAAGTGTAGGTCTAAAGTTCCATTTGGCTATAGGACTAGTAAAATTCATACTTACATTACATGTTTGACAAGCCTAGCCAACCCTATGCCAGCACAACATTGTTCTGATATGAACTTGCTCATCTGTTTGTTTACATAATTGCAACAATCAAATCATTTCATACAACTTGTCTTTCGATTGGCCCGCGTTTATGAAGGCACTGCCATCTAGAATAAATATAGAACTTTTTCGAGCTCTTTGCTATACGCAAATCTTTAAAGTGTTTGGATTTCGTGATACTCTTTCAACCATAGACATCCTATATAATTGGCTAGACCAGCAGTCGGTGGTCCACTTCCGGTACAATTAGAAGCCATCTTAAAATGACAGTTTACATGTTAATCAAATGGGAGCGATTTGCGGCCAAATAGTTCTCAAGATTGCCGCCAGGTTGACAGGTAAGCATACTAGCCTTTAACACCAAATGATTACTAAATTCCCCTATGCAATCACTTCGTATTGTTTCTTTGTTTAATACCATGCTGCACAAGCTAAAACCATATCAAACAATCCAGTAAAATACTTTATTGCATTAAAAAAGCATAAATTAAAACACCAAATCGCCATCTTGAAATGGGCCGGTTGAGTCTTCAATTTGCTACGCTCGCGCCTGTGCGGAGGTATAGGAGACTGCTAATCTAGCCTACTATAGGGGTTTAATATCAATGCTTTCAACTCACAACCCATGACGTTTTCCACGATACCGTTCAAGAATACCAATTCCTTCGAAAACGACTTCGTTTTCAAATTGCGTTTTCAACTCATCTCCCACGAACTCAAGAATTGGGGTCCAGTCCTTATACCGTCGTTATACCATGGTTATACCACCTATACCCAGGATGTACATGAATCCGGGTCTAGATATTTTACATCCTATATTGTTACTGCTAATACCATAGAATTTAAATCAACTTTGATAAAAATATTATATTTTAGCAAATAATTTTGTAATGGAACTTGAAAAAGTAATGAGATCACACACATAACAAAAACTTGTAGAAACACAGCCAAACCTTACACACTCAAAAGGAATGAGATCTAAAAAAAGGGCCAAGCTCATCTACCCTTCCACATAAACGTACAGTGTCCCATATCAGCATCCTCGAAAAGCTTGGCAAAATAGAATTTGCATGTTATTACGTTTAAATTAATTAGAAAAAAAGAACTTGGATAAACTATTACGTTAAATTAATAATCGCAAATTCTATTTTGCCAAGCTTTTCGAGGATGCTGTTATGGGACACTGTACGTTTATGTGGAAGGGTAGATGAGCTTGGCCCTTTTTTTAGATCTCATTCCTTTTGAGTGTGTAAGGTTTGGCTGTATTTCTACTAGTTTTTGTTATGTGTAGTAATTACTTACGTTTGAAGTTTGTAGTTGTTTATTACGTTACGGGAACATTGGCAGAAGGCATTAAAAGTGTAAATGTGTAATTGTTGCCAATACACAGCTAATAAGATTGGATAGCTGCAGTCGAATGCGTGACTATGTTACTAAAGTTGTCATTTCGATCGACCGCTTGTCGCTGTAGATCGATTGTTTAAAGTTACTAAAGTTGTCATTTCGATCGACCGCTTGTCGCTGTAGATCGATTGTTGTTACATAGTAGCTAGACTCCCTGGTATGAAGCGCATGGCTCAACAAGGTCGTGGGTTCGAATCCCGTATTAATCATGGTTTTTGTAATTATCCTTCATCGTCAAATATCACCACTCATCGTCTCGACTAGCCTTAGTGCATTAACTACTTGCACAAAGAACAAAAATCACATAATGAAATAAATTTAAGATAGCGCTAAGGATTGCGGAATTGCTAGTAAATATTATATGTCATCAATAGCCCTAGATGTTGGATGTTACTTTATAAGAGTTGAGATCGTCTAATTTTTAGAACTAATTGGACGAAAGGAACCCTTCTTTAGTAATATGTATTTATTTATTTATTTATTTATTTATTATTGAATTGGCCACATATAGCATATTATGCCATTTTACAGTGACCAGTACAACAACTGATGATAACAACATTGAATGATAATAAATAAGGGAGGAGGGGAAACCCGGTACCGGGTAGCCTACTCCTTTCGAAAAGTACCAAGGGACCAAAGGCTTTACATTCCATCTGAAAGGACGGTGTAACTTTGACAGTTATACAGGTTCCTCCACTTACCCGGACTGCCGAGCAGACGTCGAGGAGAACGAAGCCGTTACACTAGCTCTCGAACCCTCGTCTGCTCTAGCCAGCGGTATACGTGTGTTTCAGGGCAGAGCGTTCACCCACTCAACCCCTGACCACGCCCGATGTTGCTTAACTTCGGTGTTCGAGTGAGAACCGGTTAAACGACCGCGGCTAAATCGCTGGCTAACTTAAGAATTATTAACTGTTTCTAATTTTATTGATGACGATAGAACAACTTTAAGTCAGAAATCAATAAAAATAACATATCTACAATACAATGTCCTGGGCATTTATTTGAATAATTTGCTTTTAAGAATCTATTATTTCAATCAATAAGGATTTCAGCTTGTTTGAATACCACCTTCATTATAAATGGATGGGAGGTGGAAGACCATGGTAGTTGGATGAGCGAAGCGAAGACTTCAATTTCACTGATCCCCAAAAAATTTAGCTCGGGTGTTTTTTTTTTTTTTTTTTTTTTGTTTGTTTGTTTTTCTGTCTGTTTGTTAACTCTCTACCAGGCAAACGGCATATCCGATCTTGATGAAAATTGAAAGGGACCTTCGAAATCTCTGAACTTAGAGCTGTATTGTTTTTGGGTACAATCGAAGAAATATTTCTCATAAATTAAAATTCGATTTTTTTCGATTTTTAGTGCGATATTTTCGTGTTGTTTGAGCAGATTCTGATCAAACTGGTGGGGCTACAATGTTCATATTTCACATGGGCATTATAGTAATGGTGATGTAGTACCTTTTGCAAGAAAAAGTTGAAAAAATAAGCCAGAATCCATAGAAATAGAGCTTTTAATATAAGTTTTTTGATTTTTTGTGCGATATTTCGTGCTATTTGGGCCAATTCTGACCAAACGGGTGGGGCTTCAACGTTCATATTATACATGGGCATTGAGGTTATGGTGATAAAAGTACCTTTTGAAAGAAAAAGTTGGAAAAGTTAGCCAGAATCCATAGAAATAAAGCTTTTAATATAAGATTTTTACGGTAAATAATAACAAATTAACAAGAAACAATAGAAACTTGACAACAATCACCTACAATGCGTAGGCAGCAAAACAAAGCACTTGCAAAAGTAAAGATATCCTACGCAAACTAAAAACTTAAAAAAGCTCATCCATCAACGCGGCGGGACTTTAGCGTTTTCCTAGTTTTAAAGAAAATTTTGTGCGGCTTGTTGGTCTTGTGGTCAGCGGCTCTGCTTCGAATGCAGAAGGTACAGGGTTCGATTCCCGCTTTAAGCAGAGTTTTTTAATTTCTGATATGGACTTAGGTTCATTAGTTCTTGGCATAGGAATGTGTAATCGGTGACTAAGAACTAAGAAGCAGTCCTAGAAACAAGGCACATAAAAAATTCAAGGGTTGTTCCGAATTATACTGTGTCAAGGAGAAGAATGCAGCATGCTTGGTAGTGGTGGGGATGAAGAATGCCGGTAAATGGAATGCACCTTTGTGTATGAAAGAGAGTACCCTTTTACCAACGCAAGCAAACATATTGTGCTAGATCACAGAGTTCTCGTGGAGACCACCTGAGCTAGCTTTGAATAGAATTGACAATTTTTATGATGTGTAAACAATTTCGAGCCACTCTGCATTCTTCTTGTTGACTCGCTTATACCCTTCTTCTTCTTCTTCTTCTTCTTCTTCTTCTTCTTCTTCTTCTTCTTCTTCTTCTTCTTCTTCTTCTCTTTCTTCTTCTTCTTCTTCTTCAAGTCAGTGTTTCCTACTTTAAAAGAAAAAGTTGTTGTAGTTGTTCATTGTTCATTCGTCGATGGTGTCGGTGCCTTCAGGGCTGGCTTTAATTACTGTCCCCCACAAAAATCAATTATGTGACTGAATGGGTAGGCTCTAAATACGATTTTTTACATTGTTAAATATTGAGATATCTTTTGGGCATCCACTGTGGTTACGTAAACCAGTAGAGCTTAGGGCCCTAGATCACTGTCACTGTCACAACAGTAAATAGTATTATTTAAGCTATAAAGAAATTCCTTACCAGAGCCACTAGCAGCTAAGCAGCCACGAACCGAGTTCCCTTGACCATTGTGCAGCTTCTTCACTTGCAAACAAACAACTATACTTGAAAGCAAATTTTTTTCAACATTGTATTGACAAAATAATTAACCACGAACTCCATTCTATCCTATTCTTTCAAGTATTTTGGTAGTATTTCGGTGTCCACTTCACTGTCAAGCGATGAAATTCAAGTGGCGATTTAATGTTACGTCCGTGTCACATTTTATCACTTTAAAGCAATCAAACCACGTTCTAACAAGGTTTTTGATAAATAAATTATTGTTACTGGACATTGCATCTTTTGACATTAAATGACATTAATCAATTTATTTAAGAGGGTATGCTGAGGCTAGAACGGAGGCGAGTTTAAGCGCTCAGCTTTCTGTTTTTTTCGAGGAAACGGTATTATAACACCATTATCAAATTTCACACTAACGTTAATAAAGAATAAATCTATGTTATCTATTTTGCGCATTCCTAAATTAATTCATTGATTTTGAACTAGGAAAACGCTTTAGTCCCGCCGCGTTGTTGGATGAGCGTAATTGGTGTATTGAGCTGCCATGTGTTTTGCGGATTTTCTGTTGTTCTGTGAAAAAATCAGAACTTTGTTGAAATTTTTTTAAATTAATTCAAATTAAATAAAAAATAACTTAATTTTTTTTAATTATCGTAATTTTACACGAATATATTAATTCTTAAAATTAAGGTTCTGTGAAAAAATCATTATAATCGGATAAAGCATGTAGGTGTTATAAGCAGAAGAAATTAAAAAAATCGTAAAATTGCGATTTTCATGAGAAATAATTATTTGATTACGCTCAAATTTCACACGAATATATCAATTCATAAAATTAAGGTTCTGTGAAAAAATCATTACAATCGGATAAAGCATGTAGGAGTTATAAGTCGAAGAAATTTTTTAAAAATCGAAAAAAAATCGTAAAATTGCGATTTTCATGAGAAATAATTTTTCGATTGCGCTCAAAAACGTGGCAGTTCTTAGTTCAGAGATTTCGAAGGCCTCCATAAAATTTCATCGCAATCGGAGTATCGGTTTAGCCGGAATCGTGTTAACAGACAGACAAAAATACAGAAAGAAAAAAAAAAAAAAAAAAAAAAAAAAAAAAAACATTCCGGATTTTTTTCTCCAGTGTAGTGAAATGGAATCTTCGCTTCGCTCGCTTCGCTCGCTACGCTCATCCAATTAAAATTTTAGTGAAATCACCAAAATTTACAAAATTTTGGTCAACTTTGGGAATTTATTCCAAGTGTACAGATTTTTTTTACTCAAATTTGCATAATGGATATCAACGTTTAAAACAATGTGAACGCGCAGTTTAATTTAGTTTTATTGTAAGATAAACGGTTTGGCGGAAATTTCCAGAATTGTAATCCATGTTTTGGATTTCCCATTTTTTCACGTTTTGGACTTATGTCTCGCAATGGATCTTTAAGTTCAGCAGAAATCATCAACACCTGTTTGCGCGCATTTGAGTTTGGGCCAAGGTAAGCGTACCCCGATAGAGGTTTTCAGGTTGGGTACTAAACTGGTTCGGGTTTTTTGGTCGGGTATGGAAAAGAGGGCCGTTATACTGCATGTTCGAATGGATCATGCAACCCTCTTGTGGAGAATTGTACATGAAGTTTTCCTCCCAATTCATTTTCTAAGTTCTAGATTTTCATTCAATGGCATTTTTTGTATTATATACAGAAGATGAATAAAGATTGTCTGGACCGGCACCTCCACCATCCACCCAAAATAATTTTTTCACCTTTTTTTCACCTGGACAAAAGAACGTTTATTTCTTCAAAAGGTGTAAAAAGTGCAAAAGGTGTAAAAATTGGTGGACAAAAGAACATACCTTATATTTTTCATATGTACAACGATCGCAACATTAATTATACATATAAACACAATTATTCATTTATTAGTGGAAATATTTTTTGTAAATCAAATACTCAAAAATAGTAGTCATCGATATGGTAGAAGAATATGATATTCTTTCTCATTGTTTTTATTATTTTTTTTTATTAAATTATCAAAACTAATTTACTGATGAGGTCCAAATTAAATAAAAACCAACATAACATTAACAAACACAAAACAATAACAGCGATTAAAAACAATTTTCGGTCCAATATAATATTACACCAACAATGAACAAAATGAATTTTTTATAGTAAAAAATTGAACACTGAAAAAACACCTCTGAAAAACAGTTTTATAACTGAGTGGGTAGACTCTAAATACCATTTATTTATTTATTTATTTTACTTTATCATATGATTACACAGAATTTATTACCAGGATTAAAATATTAGTGAAATCCTAATGCACATTTTCAACACAAGCCCTACTCACCTTTGTTTTAAGTACAATATTTAATAAATTACCGGCATTACCAGCACCTACACTAATAAAATAAAAATTGATAAACTTCCATCAATTTAATTTCTAGTTTTCACACTTCCTTCACACCTTTTTTTCCCTTCACTTTGGCTTTGTTTAAAACTATATTGTGCCTATATACTACAACCTACAATTATCTCCAACGAAAAATTAAAAAAACAAATCATTAAAACTCGAAATAAAAATGTATTCCCTTATGCTTATTGGTTTAAAACTATAATGTGTTTGGTATTAGTATTATTTTGTTGTAACTGCCTTGTATCCATATGGTTAGTATGCAAGTGCAGCTAGTGCTTGCGACTCTGCAGTCGTTTATATAATATACATGTCATATTCTGTACTGTGCTTTTATTTGTAATTTAGGCTAATTTTAATTGTGATGTTGTAAAATGTATTATGTTTTGTATAATTTGTTTCTTGTTAGTAGTGTGTGCCAGTGCCACATATATAACTTATACAATGTGTTTGTAAGTTGGTGGAAAAAAATAAAAACCGTTTCATGTAATGGTTTGAAAATTCCGTTCACTTTTCTTTTAGTCTTCATCTGGTTCTGTTGTCGTCATTAGTGTAGTTGTTGGTACTGGTGAGGTTGTAGATATAGTTCCCAAATTGACACAAATTCCATCTACGAAGACTTCGTCGTCATCGTCACACCTCGCCAATATTGGCTGCAGAACTCCATCAATACTCACACACACATAATAGATGTTGGGGTTCTCAACTACAGCACCTGACTGACCGTCTGACTTACACTTTGGAATTGGACCCTCTTTGCAAACCCTATGGTTTGGCGGTAAGAGACAATAACCAGATAGAGGATCAAACCCGTTTCTGATCTGGTCACAATCGGTTTTCTGAACAACAATTGGTGGCTGAGGTATCGGATGTGGACACTCGAAGTATGAATGACAGTCGTATGGATTAGGCAATCTACCTCCAAGAATTCCGTGACACGTCATTAGATTCTGGTCTACCACGTTGCATCTTGTCAGATCAGGATTGCACGTTGCGTTGCTAGCGTCACACAAACTGTTAGCAGGACACTCTTCTAAAACTTCAATCCGACCATCTTCCAGACAAATTTCAACTTGCTTACAATCTGGCGAGCAAGATAAGGTCCCGAACTCGCAGTCTACATAAGGCTTAATCATGGACTTCAAGGACAGAACGTCCGGGATCTCAAATGTTCGACTTCCTACAACCTGGAACATATACACAATAAAACACATGATTAATAACTTAATTCGTTATTTAATATTTTATTTTAATACAACCAATAAAATAAAACATCCAGACCAACTGAGTTTTGAACCAGGACCTTTTTTTTAGGTGATTGACAAAGTTAGTTAGACGCTGGATTTTGTAATTTCTGGATTGTATATGTGAACATTAAAAATTCTACTTACGGAATTGTTTTTCTACTTATCAAATCGGAAAATTCGTTATTTGCAAATTCATTAAGGTTATGGTAGGGAATGGTTACAAAAGGAAGAGTTTTAAGAAGACGTTTTGCGTCCCACAGAACTGCTGAGACAAAATATGTAAACTTAATTATTGAAATAAACACACCTTAGGAACAAAATTCATTATCGAAGACTTCTCTCATAAATATCGGAGCAAAATATAGCGTATCTTGGCGCCATTTACCATTCGAGTGATTGAGGGAACGTGTTATCCCGTCGCGTTGATGGATGAGCTTTTTCGGTTGACCTTATTTTCTTTCCAATGATAAGTTTTTTGTGTGCGTGGGATCTCATTACTTTTTCAAGTTCCATTGCAAAATTATTTTTGCTAAATTTGGATAATTTTTACAAATAAGTAATAATTGTTATGGTAATGCCAATTGTATTATAACGTTAAATATCTCGAGGCCCAATTCTTGCTTTTGATCGCATTAAAGGTGATAATTGTCAAATTTGAAGTATCTCTTTGTTAATTACTGTAAAAGGCTTATATTTAAACCTTTATTTATATCATTACTGGCTATCTATTTCATTTTTTTTTTCTTTCAAAAGGCACTACATCACTATAACCGACCGTATATGTACAAAATGAACATTGTAGCGCCATCTGTTTGGTAAGAATCGGCCCAAATATCACAAAGATCAAATATCGCAATAAAAACGAAAAAAAAGTAAAAGTACAATATACACGAAAAATATTTCTTCGGTTGTACCCAAAAACTTGGCAGATCTAAGTTGACAGATTTCGAAGGTCCTCTCCTATTATCATCAAGATCGTTTATGACGTTTGCTCGGTAGAGAGCGAAAAAACATACAAAACAGAAAAAAATAATTAAAAAAATATCCGAGCTATTTTTCTAGGGGTAAGTGAAATTGAAGTCTTCACTTCGCTCATCCAATTACACGCAACGCATATTCACAGTATTCCGATTTTAAAAAATGACTTTAAAAGATAATAATTTATAATCCTTAATATAATGATAACTGATTGATAAATGTCCAGAAATAGTTATAGATACCGTGACAAGTGTTTTAGTTTAGGCACAATCGACACTCATCTTTAAGGAAAGTGTAAAAACAAAAATAACATATTTTGATTACGTATAAGTATTTTGTAAATTTGTTAAATTTGAACATTTGGTTACGTTAATTAAGTTGTAAATTTTGCAATTTTGCTAAATATTTAAATTTGTACATTGGCATTTTGTTAATAAAAAAAAATGCTGTATTGAAAAAGTGAAAAATAAAGAATAATCATAATAAGGAACTGTCCTTCATTATCAAATTTGAATATGTCCCTACTAATAACCTCAAATACCGACCAGTAAAGTTTTTTATGCGTCCGGCTTTTATTAGCGCTAACTGTGAGCGAGGAAAAATTTGAACCGGGCTTCGCGCCGGAAAACGGCCATGCGCCATTGCAGGTGGGCGTGACGTCATCTTGAGGTTCGCCGAGGCGGCGAGCTGACAGTTCTGCCAATCAGCTTCCCCTCCTCACCTCACGATGACGTCACAACCAAAAGAGCGCGTACTTAATTCTTTGTGCGGGAAATCAAAACCCAGGAACTTTGAACATGCATAGAATCCACAGATTGTATTTTTTATAGTTTATTTTGATTGCGATGTTTATTAAATTGAAAATTACAAATTACTAAATACGTGTAAGATAAATTTGAAACCAAGGTCAGTTCCCTATACCACAGAACACGTTTGTCATTTTGATAAAATAGATTAATGTCACAACTAAATGGCTACTTAATAACAAAAAAGCTATGTGGGTTATACAAAGTTCGAAGTTTCCTCGGTTCATGACTTCGTTTTCGTGTAGAGCGAGTAAGTGTTAGCAACTAAATAAACTTGAAACACTAATATTTCGTGGCCTCTGTGAATCACATTCATTCACCTTGACAAAAGGCGCAGATACCCCAAAACTTAAGTGTTTCAAGATAAGTTGGTTAAATTTACCTACACTTGGTCTACACGGAAAAGCAATCAAGAACAAAGTTATGTTTTTGCTTGTAAGTCTTCAACAACTCCTCAGTGTTCCTTACCAATGTAAGTGCTCCCAACAACACACCAGCCACAAGCTGAAACTTCATGTTGTCTGCGGTTCAACTTCTTCTCTTTCAACATTGGACGCACAGTGTTTAGGTGAAGCAGCCTTGTTTTATAGATGGCATCACCTACTCTTGCTAAACCGTAGACATATCACAATCTTACTTGTGTTCTTATCGTACTAGTGTCTTGATTGATAACCTTAAACAGTTATATCCGACGTTGTACTATCAACAGATTGATATATCATGCTTTCTCAACATGCTAGCCACATTAATTGATACATTGTTTTAATAAATCTCGACAATTCAATACGCCAATCTTGCCGTGGATAGTCATGTGGCAAGGCGTCCATAGTTTCCGGGGGGGGGGAAGGGGGGTACTTGCCCTCTCCCACTTCCTTAGACCAATTCGACCACTTTTTTTTTAATTAAAAAAAACTATTTTTTATGTCTATAATGTAATGCATTCTTAATTTATCCACATGATCAAATATTGCTTACCATATGTGATAAAGTTTAAATGTATATATATATATATATATATTGATTCATAGCAGTTGTCGAAAAAGTTTGCCCCGACTGGGGTTCGAACCCAGAACCTCCGGCTTAACGTGCCATAGCTCTACCAATTAAGCTACCGGGACCACAGAACAAACCTTTAGGAAACTGCTATTTGTTGTGTGACTGTGGGTTCGAACCCCAGTCGGGGCAAACTTTTTCGACAACTGCTATGAATCAATAACTATGTCCTTAAAGCGGGCTTATGCTTAAAAACCATATATTCATATATATATATATTTTTTTTAAATAAGTTTTTTGATCCTGATATTTGCAAAAATTTGCGCTTTTGGAAATTTCTTAAATCGGCTTTTTATAACCTGCTAATGTTCAGTTCCACATAGATACTATCATCACTACTATCAGCATCGCACCAATCTATAATAGCTCTAACAACATCGTGTCTTACAACATCGTGTCTAACAACATCGTGTCTTACAACATCGTGTCTTACAACATCGTGTCTTACAACATCGTGTCTTACAACATCGTGTCTTACAACATCGTGTCTTACAACATCGTGTCTTACAACATCGTGTCTTACAACATCGTGTCTTACAACATCGTGTCTTGTAGGTAACTGTGCACTTAATCAATATACACTCAAACACGCAAAAATCTGAATTTCAAAATCACACTCCATCTTGGTAATCTTCATATTTTGACCAAATCACTTGCACAAATTACAAAACAAAATATATCAGATTTACAGGAAAGGCTGTCGAGTACGTCAATAATGACTGATATTTGTTGGATCAAAATCTTCCAAGGTCACGGGGCATAAATATCGTTCCCATGTTATGTCTTATGGGAGATTTTTGACGATGGAACCTAGCTCGAAAATTCCCAATTTTGACAATTATTTGAGGGGTAATGATGGATCCAATACATTTCCGTTACTTTCTTTTTTTAATAACTAGTTAGCTTGAATAAAATATTTTTAAGTTAAGCGGGTGAATACCCCATTAAATATTTCATTTCTGCCGTTTCCAGCTGACTGTTTTATTTAAGATTTTTAAATGTATTTCCCTGGACAAACAAGAAATAAAAAAGCTTATTTACAAACTGAAAGGTCTAGCTCTAAAACTTGACAAACAGGAGTGCAGTTTATTTTACGTTATAATGCAGCATTAACCCTTTCCAGCCCCATGACTCCAAATGGAATCATTAACTTTCAAATTTTAATCCGGGTACATATTACTTTTTTCAATTTGAACCCATTTTTTAAATTAAAAAATAACCATTTTGCCCCATGCCAATGGGACAAAAGTGATTTTTTTAGAAAATAGTAAACATCTGCAAAAAGTCTGAAAATTGGAAAAAATTGCTTTTTTTCCCCGGAAATGTAATACATCTCTAGTATTGCTATTTTTTGTTACAAAATGTGCAATATAATATTATGCAAAAAAAAATTAAATCTACTTTTAGGAATGTGTTTTAAATTTGAATTATAACTTAAAATGATATCCGTTCAAAATCGTCAATTTCAAAAATTTTCTTTAAAAAAATGTTATTTTTTCTAAACACAATAAAAAGCATAGAAAAAAATTAAAAATTTGAATTAACTGCCTAAAATGACTTAATTTTGAAACTTGAAACTTGGACTGGAAAAGGTTAAGAAATTATGTAACCAATGTACCCTAGGATATTATCTAGAAGTGTGTCTTGAAAATTCAAAATTTTTAAATAATATAATATAGTTCATCTACAATTATTTTAGCACATGCCTCACACGAACCAAGAAAATGAGTAGTGTGATAGATTTTTTACTGACAATCATCATTGCAATGGCATTGATAGCAACTAGCAATGCGATTCCATCGAACTATTTCTTAGTATTATTATCACCTCATTGAACGCACCTCGAGTGACTAACAGACATGGTTATAAAAAGGTCGAGTAAGAAGACGAAGGTGCAGATGTCTGTGAGATATAAACAAACATGGCCAGTCTTACTCTATCAACAGTCGTTCTGCTGGCGGTAAGTATGTGTGCGTTTTGAAATTATTGTCCTTCTTTGAACGGACAGGGTTGGCTCGATCCCCCACAATGTTTCTGCTGCTACTTCTTCCCGACACTCATCTCTCTCTTCAACATCATTCTTATTTGGTCCTCCCACTTCTCTCTTTCATCTACCAGATCTTCTAATGTTCATATCTCCACTTTCAAATTCTGCACTTGTTCATTCTTCTCACATGTCCATACCATCTGAATCTGTATCTAACTATTTTAAACAATCATAAGCACGTCAACTTATTAAATTTATTTATAATGAATCAATATTTAATCCTATTTACAACTTTGAAGCCGGGTAGGAGCTGGAAGGGTCCCACCACATGATTTGCCTCTGGGTTTAGAGATGCCTAGCCATGCCTGACGCTAACTCAAATAGTATTTTTCTTCCTGCATCATCTACTTCACTTCCTTCCTCTTCACTTTCTGCTTCCTCTTGAAACTCTACCAGTTCTTGCCATAATTTATTTATCCCCAACATGTTTCCTGATTACCCCTTCCCAAGCTGTGTTTCTCTTTTTCAAATCCATCTCAGTCTGGAAAACAAACTGAGAAAAAGAGAGATCTTTTTCTCAGTTTGTTCCCTGCGTCTTATTCATTCTATATCTTCTGAATTATATGGCTTTCTACATTACTCTTGCATTGCATACGTATACACACATACATTTCAGGTTTATATTATTTTAAAAGTCCTATTTATGTTACTAATTTTATTTCGTATTGTAACATTATGTTTTGTTTTGTTACGTAATCTTATAAATTTCACTTATTTTTTGGGTAATTATGTCCTGTTGTAATGTGGCCACAATAAAACAAATGTGTCCAAACCACCGCAACCTTTCTAACACTAGATATAATTTTATCTATTTAATTAATTATTTATTTATTTACTTACTTATTTATTTATTTATTTATTTATTTATTTATTTATTTATTTATTTATTTATTTATTTATTTATTTATTTATTTATTTATTTATTTATTTATTCATTTATTTATTTAACGTCTATTCAGTTACAAAAACTGATTTTTAAATAAAGGGAGGATAACAAACTCTACTCCCAGTTCCTTCCTTTTCTTCGTTCTCATCATCTTATCAATTTTCGTAGCTCATTAAAAACTTTATTTCCACCGCTTGAATTTGTCTTTAATTTGTTGGGTAAAGTGGTGTTTCCACCATTTTTCTTGGGCATCACCGAATCAGCACTGGGCTTCCAAGCTCGGCACCTCATCTTCTTCCTCATTATCTTGTCCTAAAACCCGCTCTCTCCACTTTTTCCTGTCCTCCAACTCCAACCGTATTTCTCTCTCTTCAACCACTACCCACTCCTCTCCTATCTCCCTCACATCTGTCTGTACTTGATCTTACCATCTATCTCCAGGTCCACCCTTATCCTATCATTCTTAAACTCAAATGTTTGTCTTGGGATTCCATTCTTCTCCTTTCTTCTCATATGTCTGTTGTCCATACCATCGTAGTCGCTCCTTTCCCATTTCGAACAATATATGCACATTATCTTGTAATTCTGAAGAAAAAAAACTGTAACTTCAATTTGCCCCAATTTTTCTTTCTTATTGAATGATGAATAAAATATATAAAATAAACATTATCAGTTATCTATGTTTTAACTTTTTTCACATTGTATGATTCTGTAACTCAGATTTCTCAAAGCAAAAGGGCAAAATACGAAAAATAGGTGTGGGTATGGGAAGGGGGGTGGGAAGCAAAAAGTGTTCAAGTTTTTACTTGTTCATATAGCATTATCCTGAAAAATCTGACAAAAAATAAAAGAGTAAACCGAAAAAGGGCGCGGAGAGGGAAAAATGTGAAGGATCTAAGGTTTTAAATTGTACATTATAATATAATATAATATAATTCTTAATAAAACTTATTGTTAAACTTGTGTCTTGAAGTGTTTATGATGAATTTATGTCGAAAAATATTATAAGTTTAAAAAATGTATGTGTGCCACTTAATGACAAAATTAGTTATGTCTAGGTCTAGGTGAAGAACGCAGTCTAGCGATTAATTTATACAAATAATCAATAGAAAAGAATTAGTGTGCCTACGGTAACAACACATTTCGTTATACCAAGTTTCACAAAAAAATACTTGTATAGATATTTTTTTCTTTTCCAATTGTTTAATCCTTGTTTGTTGACGCTCATTCAATAAAAACCTTTCAGTCAGATATGAATGATATTGATAACCATGGTCTGGAGAAGTTTGCGTTTTCGTCAGGTTAAGGAACGAGACTTTTCTTTTAAGAACCTCGAGAAGAAGACGAATAAGAATTGGGAAAAGTAACAGAAATTATGTTGGGCCTAATAACAGTTCACAGTAGACCTACAATCTAGAAGTGATGTGTAGATAAGCTTGTCAGAAGAATAATAAACAGCAAAGAGTTGAATGGCTGATTCTGCATTCCTCCTCCTTTCGTCGTCACTGTCGTCATCGTCGTCGTCGGGATCCTAACGAGACATTCCTTGGTGACGTCATCAAACACCTCGTTCGCCTTGTTACACCTGAACAACCAGGGCACAAGTACTTTACTCTCGGGATCTTCAACGCAGATGTAATAGATGTTTGGGTTCTCCACCTGCGCGCCAGACTGCGCCGCAGTAGTGCACACAGGGACGGGGTTCTCGACGCACACCCTGTCCCTCATCGTGAACGAGCAGGTGTTGAAGAGGGGGTCGTATCCGTACTCAGCTGGGTCGGTACCGGTGCACACCTGTTTGATCCCGTGGTCGCCGGTCGAGGTGCAGGCAAAGTACGAGCGGCAGTCGTAGGGGTTCGGGAAGAGACCTGTTGCGTGGCAGGGGAATCCCCCCTCTTCCGGGGCTCGCTCGCAGGTGGCGTTCACGGGGTGTAGACACTGGAGGGACTGTGAGTCACACATGCTGTAGTCGGGGGTCTCTGTGCAGTTCTTCACTATGGTTGTGTCGTAGTTGGCGAGACATAACAGAAGGAGGTCGCAACCGTCGCTACAGAAGAGCTCTCCAACTTGGCAGGTCTTGAATGGATCGACTGTTTCTGTCGAGTGTTCAGTCTGACTAGGTCTGACGTCACTGGAAGATGCTCCAGCCTGTAAAGAACAAAGCATGTTAAAGCTTGTTTAAGATGGTCTAGTGTTTCATCGAACCTCCTGAATTCAAGGACAAAAGAGGATCAATTCACGATATAATCAAATTGAATGATGAATACCTTTCATTAATTCTATTTTGTCTTTGGGTTTACGAAGTTAAATGGAATAATACACCTAAAACACACTTAGGTATACAGTACGTTTTAAACTGAACATTAAAACCAGAAATATATCCCGAATAACTGGAGTTAAAGATGAGATTAAAATCGGTGGAACACCACCTCAGCAGCTCCTCTTACCCGTGGCTGGTTCTGACCAGCAAAAGCTCCCTCCTCCCCATATCCCTTAGGCTAGAGTGGTGCATTATGACCTAACGGTTGACGCGTCCTTAATCCAAATAAAAAAAAAACTACGCTAGAGTGGTGCATTATGAACTAAGTTGCAGATATCTATATGAAAGTAGAGTTAAAAGTTTGGAGGAACAAGGGACACAGTGAAAGATGTATTACTTCCTTTTAAATGTTTACTAAGACATAACCTGAGCAAGTACAATACAATACAGTGAAATCGTTTTATTTCCATAGCATAAAATAAATATACAGTGTGTACATTGCCTTGACCCTTGTCATGCATGAGTAAGTGGAAAATTATTAAATTAAAACTAGTTTTATTAAACAATACACTGTGTGGCTCGTTGGTCTTGAGGTTAGCGTATCTTCTTCCAATGTAGAAGGTCCGGGGTTCGATTCCCGCCAAAGTCAGAAGTTTTTTAACTTCTGACTTGGACTTAAGTCCATCAGGTCGTTTCTTAGGAGTTTGTAAACGGTGACTTTGGAGCCGTCCTAGCAACGAAGCACATAATAAATTCAGAGTTGTTCTGAATCGGCCTCGTTGATTCTGGCGTTGATTCGCGGGTGTTCGCACTGTCCATACCACTGATTTTATTTTATTTATTTTTATTTATTTATTTAACGTCTATCCTATTCAGTTATAAAAACTGATTTACAAAGGAGGACAACTAAATAAATCTAATTACATAGATGCAGACACAACAATGAACTACATTTAAGTAAATATTTGAAATACTAGTAATATTACAACAATGCATTAAATATTCAACAAATTTGATAACAAATAAAAAGGATATTAAATGCAATTTATGAATGAATCGAATATATAAAAAAGGGGGTGGGGAATGAAAAGAAAAAGAAAGAAAAGAAAAAAGAAAAAAGAAAAAAGGAAAGGAAAAAAAAGAAGAAAAGAAAGAAAAGAAAAAAGAAGAAGAAAATAAAAACATAAAAAAAAAAAAAAATTAAACGAAAAGAAAAAAACTGATTTATTAGACGATCCCACTCAAACGAATATGAGGTTTGCCAAAAATCAGGAACAGCAAATCAGGGAGTAATCAATCTTTCGCGGAAGAAACCACCGAACGCGAATCTTCATTCTTGTGTTCAACCATCATTCTTGTGTTCAAATCTTGATAACAATTTAGTGCAAAAGATCTTGACTCTAATATATAATTATATCAGATATATAATTATTTAAAATTGTTCAAGTCAAAAACTGATCACAGCAATGATACAGGACACCTAACTCAAGTTGCAAGTTCCACCAGTGGGCGGCAACCAGACAATCTAGGCAGAAAAATATCAATTGAAAATACATTGAATACATCAAAATCAAAGCAATAATGAACAAACAAAGAGAACAGCAAAATCATGAATAAGAACATATGAAGATAAATTAACATTACATAAACACAGAGACAATGCCCCACAAATAAATAGTAAAAATCAATTCTTCTTTGTTCTTCGATTCATTGCTATATTTCCTATTAAAAATAACGATCTTTGGTTGGTTATCGCTCACTCGCCGATTGCGTCGGGGCCTACAGGGTTGGCTTAGTCGCTTTGATTTCTTAATAGCACCAGAACTTGTTTTAACATTATTCACCGCAAGCGGCAAAGGGTGACAACACACAAGGAACGTTTAATATCGGGCACACTTCGGCGATCCTCATTCATAACATTAATTCCCTTTGTTGTTACTGCCGTTGTCAACAGCTTTAAAGGGGTATTCACCCGCTGCTAAACTCAAAACATATATTTATTTTCATTCAGAAAATCATCATCAAAACAATCCAGAAAAATACTTTAATCGCATTTAAAATATAATGTAAAGCATAAATTGAAACTCCAAACCGTCTTCTTGCATAGGTCAGATTTACGCTTAAATTTGCTACGCTCGCGCCTGTGCGGACGTATTGGAGACTGGGGATCTAGCCTACTATAAATGTTAATTATCATTGGGGTTCACCATGACCCGATAAAAAATTGTCAACCCTAATACTACATGAGCGGGTTCCCATCGATCTGCCATAAGAAATATGGGGACGATTACTCGTGAAAGAGCATTTTAATAAAAGCATATTAGACATTATTATTGACGTACTCGACAGCCCTTTCTGCAAATCCGCTTTATTTCGATTTGTACTTTGAGCAAATGGTTTGGTCAAAATATGCTGATTACGAAGAAGGAGTGTGATTTCTGGATACGTGTTTTTACGTGTTTAAGTGTTATTTGTGCAATTCTGAAGGGACATTATAGATTAGTACGATGCTCTAGCATTCTATCGGGAGCAAAATATTAGTGGGAATATAGCCGATCTAAGAAATCCCAAAAGTCCCAATTTTAACCAATATTTCAAGTCCAAAAAGCTTAAAATGTTCGTGTAATGTCACAGTTATGATTGTCATTTAAGTGCTTTATAATCTATATTTTATGTCGTAAAAATTATTGGACTTCAATTTCCCTATGTAATCTTTACACTGTTACCGAAAATAAGCAGTTAGCTCTAACATGACAATATATTATATTTAAACACACATTGTTTAAATGATTATAATATATGTTTAATTTTCAGTTAACATAAAAATGTAATTCGAACATGATTAAATAAAAACATAAATACGTAAACTAATGTGAGCTGAGATTAAACCTTCACAGTCAGATAACTGATTCACAGTTGGGGACTTTAATTGAATCTGGTTTGAAGGAACTGTCGTGTGTTCACGTTGACACTAAACATCAGAGATAAGATAAGGATGAGGACCACCACTCTGCATGATCCACCGACAGGTGACGATATCATCAACTAGGCTATAGTTGAGAGCAACGGAAATAAAGAGTTTACTATGTGCATAGTACCAATGATATTTAACATTTAAAGAAGGCTAGATCGCCAGTCCCAATACGTTCGCACAGGCGCTAGCGTTGCAAATTGATGCGTCAATCTGACCTATTCAAGATGGCGATTTGGCGCTTAATATCTTTATTTTAGTAATAACTCACATAACGCTACATATAAACGAAAGAGTGGATAATAAGTCCCATATGGTTTAGTTAGAACTATATCTGGCATAAAACATTTTACAAATATTGTAACCAGTAATGATTTTAATCAAGGTTTAAATTAAATTAATGTATACCATAATTAAAAACGCTACTGATTACAATATTTGAATAATTTTTCATGCAGGGTGTAGTTCTAAAGAAAAACATGAGACTTATTAGCCTTTTTTCGATTTTACGTACGGTTTGAGAGATATTTCTAGATTATTTGGCGTGGTTTTAATATTGGGGGTGATCCTTGCTCTTAAGTATTTTTCTGGATTGTTTTGATATGGTTTTAGCTATTGCAGCATGGGAATGCACACACAGAAACAATAAGAAGTTATTGAATAAGGGAATTAAGTTATCATTTGGTGTTAATGGCTAATATGCTCCTGTCAACCTGACACACACATAACAAAAACTTGTAGAAATACATCCAAACCTTACACACTCAAAAGAAATGAGATCTAAAAAAAGGGCCAAGCTCATCTACCCTTCCACATTTGCGCATTCTTATTCATTGACGTACAGTGTCCCATAACAGCATCCTTGAAAAGCTTGGCAAAATAGAATTTGCGATTATTAATTTAAACGTAATAGTTCAACCAAGTTCTTTTTTCTAATTAATTTAAACGTAATAACATGCAAATTTTATTTTGCCAAGCTTTTCGAGGATGCTGTTATGGGACACTGTACGTTTATGAATAAAGAATGCGCAAATGTGGAAGGGTAGATGAGCTTGGCCCTTTTTTTAGATCTCATTTCTTTTGAGTGTGTAAGGTTTGGCTGTATTTCTACAAGTTTTTGTTATCTGTGTGATCTCATTACTTTTTCAAGTTCCATTGTAAAATTATTTGTTAAAATATTATAATTTTATCAAAGTTGATTTAATTTCTATGGTATTAGCAATAACAAAAGGATGTAAAATATCTAGACCCGGATTCATGTACATCCTGGGTATAGGTGGTATAACCATGGTATAACGACGGTATAAGGACTGGACCCCAATTCTTGAGTTCGTGGGAGATGAGTTGAAAACGCAATTAGAAAACGAAGTCGTTTGTTTTCGAAGGAATTGGTATTCTTGAACGGTATCGTGGAAAACGTCATGGGCTGTTATTTACGTGGGGTGAGGTTCACGAAATCCAGACAAGAGCTCGAAAACGTTCTATATTTATTCTAGATGGCAGTGCCTTCATAAACGCGGGCCAATCGAAAGACGAGTTGCATGAAATGATTTTATTGTTGCAATTATGTAAACAAACAGATGATCACGCTCATATTCGACACCTTGCTTCGACATTGTGTGTAGTAGCAAGCTGACTTTGATCATGGCTCAACATGGCTAAAAAGAAAAGAATATGTGTATTATTTCGGAACATTTTTGTATAGCCTTGGTGGACAATCATACTATTGTTTATCTGCATTAGGCTTTTAGTAATCAAAACTAGTTATTTGTGCGGGAAGTGTGTCAGAACTATGTTGTGCTGGCCTAGGGTTGGCTAGGCTTGTCAAACATGTAATGTAAGTAATAATTATATCTAGTCCTATAGCCTAATGGAACTTTAGACCTACACTGTTATATTATAAATAATTTTCTACATCTGGGCCTAGGTCAGGGACGGTTTCTGATTTGTTTTATGAGAGTATAATGACAACTTTTCTCATTTCACACATAGAAGCAAAATTTAAAATGTCCTCCATTTGTTTACGTATCGCACTTTCCCGCCTAACTCTGCTTATACCGTCAACAAGTGTCAAGTAACTATGGTTACTTGTTGATTGTATGCCTAGTGTTTAAGGCTTATTTAAAACCTTTATTTGGAAGCCTTCCAGCAAACTTTTTCAACTTTTTTTTTCAAAAGAGACTATATTACTATAACCTTAATGTCCATGTAAAATATGAACATTGTAGCCCCACCCGTCTGGTCAGAATCGCGGGCCGATTGAAACTGACGAATTAGATGTTAGCAGTAGCTAACATCCTTAAAGTGATTTTGAGCATGTTTCAAGCCATTTTTCACCAAGAAGGAATGGTCGTACCCCAATAAAATTTGGCATGTGTTGTCAGGTACCTTAATCCCTCGATTGTGATAGTTTTCAAGTTCACATCACGTTACATGACGGCTGGGTAACACCTCGAAATCACCCCAACTCTGCTTGGTGTATAAGGTGCTTGAGTGTGTAGCGCACCGCGGCTTGGCTGCGGCGCCCTGACGGGCACCTAGATAGCACGCATGTAAAATATTTGGGCTACAAATCACTCCAACTTCTTTAACATTATTATTTAATACAATCCAGAAAATTAAAAAAGTAAAAAATTGTTTTGATATGGTTTTAGCTCTTGCAGCATGGGAACTTATTCAAGATGGCTTCTAATTGACACGCCAGTGAACCAATGACTGGGGATGTAGCCTACTATAGATGTTAAATATCATTGCATGGTACGGAACCAAAGTCATTTTATCAAAATATCGACCGAGTCATGTGAGTGTGCGTGTGCAATACAGATACTATTTTATTGCTATCAATACCTATAATTATCTTGTAATTCTCGATAAGATTATGACGTATCTTTCGAGAAACGTTCATTTATAGATAAGAAGTCCTGGAACCAAAATAACCTACCTGCTCAAGAAATAGTAATTAACCAAGTATAAACGAGACATTAGGGATGAAGAATGATAATAAATTCTTGTTTATTGATCGATTAACCTGCAAACTAATCTATCAATGTTCTTAGTTATTGATTAGTTTAGGCTCGTTCATGCATGCCGTTGAAGGATCAGAAACTTCGACAATAACTAGCAGCCCTTTCTTCATAAAAATTATATATTTTTTTAAAATGATAATAATTAATAATAATAATAATAATAATGATAATAATAATAGTAATAATAATAATAATAATTTTTTGAAATTTTTTGAAGACAGTAATGGAGACATGGAGAAAAAACACTAAAACTAAATATGAAAAACCAGCAGATAACTACAGATCCAATACAAATTAAAACGTGGCATTTTCCAAGGTGACTCATTAAGGCATTATGGTTTTGTCTGTCAATTAAACCCACTGTCACATATGCTTAACGAATCGACATACGGATTTAAAATTAAGGACAATAATGTGGTATGTCACACAATTTCCCACCTATTCTACATGGATGACCTAAAGTTGTATGCATCAAATTTTGCTCAACTAAACAGTCTAGTCAATACAACATTAGAATTTAGTCAAGATATCTGCATGGAGTTTGGAGTAGACAAATGTAAGACGCTACATATCGAAAGGGTAAGGTTACACAAGCAGAAGAGTTCCAGCTAGATGATGGAAATAGGATTGGAATAATGGACGATAACGATGTATACAAATATTTAGGATTCTCACAAGCTGCCAGAATTAAAACATAAAGTTATGAAAGCAAAATTGATAGATACATACAAGAAACGACTAAAGTCTATCCTCAAGACGCAACTAAACGGTAAAAACAAGATCACAGCAATAAATACATATGCTGTACCAGTACTGACATATTCATTCGGAATCATTAAATGGACGCAGACAGACATCCACGCGTTGGAAATATTAACTCGTACTACACTTACCAAACACAGAATACATCATCCTAAATCAGCAATAGAGAGATTGACACTTCCAAGAGAAAAAGGAGGACGGGGCCTAATTGATCTGACCAACTTATATTATAAACAAATAGACATTTTAAGAAAATACTTTTTTACAAAGAGCAACCAATCCACACTGCATAGGGCTGTGGTGCTAGCTGACAAATCATTAACTCCACTCAATCTAGCAAACGAAAATGTCAATCTACAAGGGAAACTCATAACTGACGCTTCAAAAGAGTTACGTCTCTCAGAAAAGACCCTACACAAGAGACATTATGATGAACTACACAAAGGTCACGTAGATATTAAAGCATCATATAGGTGGTTAAAACAACGGGGAACTATTTGGAGAAACAGAAGGTTTTATGATGGCTATTCAAGACAGAGTGATTGCGACGAACAATTATAAAAAAAAACATAATACAAGATGCGACAGTAAACGATCAATGTAGAAAATGTAGTGCAAAGGGTGAAACAATCGAACACATCATATCCGGGTGCAAGTCACTATGTCAAACAGATTACCTCTACAGGGCATAACCAAGTAGCTAACATTATTCATCAAAAACTAGCAATCAAGTACAACCTCATGACACACACACACCTTACTACAAATACAAACCAGAGAAAGTACTAGATAGTAAAGATTACAAATTATATTACGACCGCACAGTTATAACAGACCAAACGATACATCACAACAGACCGGATTAAATAATAATTGACAAGAAGAAACAAGAAACCCCCCAATGTGCCATAACGTCGAGACCACGTGGAAGAAAAAAATTGACAAGTATAGTGAACTTGCAATTGAGATCAAGAAGATGTGGAAACAAAAAAAGGTAAATACAATCCCATTCATTATATCAGCCAACGGCATCATACCGAAGAAGCTACATGAAAGCATTAAACAACTAGATCTTCAACCCAATGTATACATCGAGACTCAAAAGGCAGTAATACTCAACACGTGTAGAATAGTTCGTAAATTTCTAAACTAAGAATGATACTTCGAGATTTCGAGACAGCTTCATCCTGACATGGTTTTCGTCTGTTTCCCATAGTCCGAAGAGCAAATGCTAGGATGGCGACGAGAAATCGGCCACGACCGTACACAGCAGAAAGAAAACATCATCTACAAACAATATTACAATTTATAAATGACTTATTTTAGTTAGAGTTAAGACAAAAGTAATAATGTATGTAATAGGTACACATGGAAGTACTTGACGTAAGTCCGTACAAACATGTTAGCTCCGGTTTAACCGAGTTTGTAACAAATACATCCAATAAAATAATAATAATAATAATAATAATAATAATAATAAATAATAATAATAATAATAATAATAAATAATAATAATAATAATAATAATAATACAAAAAAATAAAATAATAATAATAATAAAATTAATTAATAAACAAACAAAAAAACACATTCTAATTTGGAGTCTACCCACAGATTTCCAGTGGGGGACAGTAAATTAAAGAAAATCAATCCAACCCTGTAGGCGCCGACATCATCAACGAGCGAACAATAACCATCACTAAGAGACCAGTGATCAATCAAGCTGGACACGATTCGACCCACGGACAGCGCCAGAACCAACAAGGCCAATCCTGAACATCGTTAGAAAGTATTATGTGCCTCGTTTCTGGGACGGCTCCAAAGTCACCGTTTCTACATTCCTAAACCAAGAACTGATCTACTTAAACTCCATATCAGAAGTTAAAACATCTTAAATTAGTGGGATTCGACCCCTAGACCTTCTGCATTGGAAGCCCGAAGCAGACTCTAACCACAAGATCAAGAAACGAAATGTATAGGCTCACTTTAAAGTGTAATAAATATATATCATACTGTTTCCTTTTACTTGCCTTTATTAACCTAGAACAAGAATTTGATATGGACGCAGACGAATATGTGTATTACTTCAGACATTAAACATTATTAATCTTAACAGTGTACATACCAGTGCTACAAGAAGCAAGGCGCGAAAACCACGAAACTCCAACATTCTCGTCTTGAACCTCCGCTAATAGACTCAAGAGTAAAAGATAACGTTGCCTCTATCTCTATTATGCGGTTGCTGATAACACCTTGGGGAAACAAATATTGCATTGCGTATCGCAATCAGTCACTAGTATTGATTAGATGACTGATGTTAATCTGTGCGTGTGCGTGTGCGTGTGCGTAGTACATACCTAATTAAACGAGAGAGCGAAGCGACTGTCTGTCTGTCTGTCTGTCTGTCTGTCTGTCTGTCTGTCTATCTGTCTGTCTGTCTATCTGTGTACGTCGAAAATCAGCCGAATCGCTGGACAGATTTCGCTGAAATTTTAAACAGACATCCGGTACCAGTTTACTGCGAACTGTTATCAAAATCAGCTAGATCCATTGCGATTTAAACCAACAATAAATAAAAATGTGATTTTTTTAAAATATCAATAGCATTTGATTATATTTTTCATATGTACTCAACACATGACTCACTCACTCGTTTAACAACGACTTAGGCGTTTCCCTAGTTTAACAAAATGGCTAAAACTAACTTTTTCTCTCTAACTAAACACGATACTAAATTAAATGTAGGCCTAATATCAAATATTTAAAGCCTGTTACGTAAACAAATTCAGCAAAAACAGCCCTTTAGGCACCCCTAGATATAACACTCACCACTTGCCAAATGTCCACAAATAGAATAATTCTCAAAATATATCACCCTTCCCTTATACCAATAAAAAAAATACTTTTTGTAAGAACCTGAAATAGGGCGCTACTTTGCCCTCTTCATGTGACTGCTAGGTATAGTTGTTCCAAAGCAAGTATGCATATGCTGACGTCACCGGCGGGAGGATTGCAGCCAATCAGCGGTTCCCGATTTAAAATACGGATCGTTCATTGACCCGCCGAAACCGCGCGCATCTGCTTTCTTGCTTCGGAGCAACTATTAATGGAATTAGGACAATTGTGAAAGAATATCCGAGGGCTGTTAAAGAGGACTCAATCCCTTGCATTCGCATAAACGACAGAGGAAAACCTCGGAATAAACCTTCAGACAGGATTGACGGTCAAAACTGGATTTGAATCTGGTGCCTCCAGAATTAGAGTTGCGCGCTAGGCGCTCGAGACAACATTGTCGGATTTTAGTCTATAGTTTATTAGGTAATTAATACATTTAAAAGTAATATGGCATTGAGTGTATCAAGATACAGAAAAAATGACCTGCATTGGCCATATGATTACTAAACTTACAGTTAAAGCTTAAAATAACAAATTTATTTAATTATTAAAATTTAGTCAGTATACATTACATGTAAATTGTGGCAGTCAAAAGAATATAGGTCGACTGCTCTCAATAACAGAGTTTGACCTAGAGCAGTTTCCCAGGTTTATTGAACTGCTATATATAATGTCACTAGCCTAAGTGGTATAAATATAAATTATTTTAATAGTAATAAACACACATGTTTTATAAGCTGTTTTACGTTTAGATAACGATGGGGAAGAACATTCAAAGTTATTGGAGTGATATTAATTTGTTGATAATGAATTGATTCAAGAATACATTAATGTTTAAAATAAACAATATTGATAAGAATGATCAATAACTACCAAGGTCGAGATACGTACTAGATAGCATTAAGTAGCCTGAGCAATATCCAATTCACGATAGAAGTTGAGGAGAACGGCCAGCTACCATTCCTAGATATGTGCCTGATAAGAAGAGCTGATGGAAACCTGGACCACACGGTTTACCGTAAACCTACGCACACAAACAGATACCTTAATACTGCATCTCATCATCATCCAGCCCAACTCAACTCGGTGGTGAACACACTGACCACACGCTCTATACGACTATCAGATTCTGATCACTTAGCGTCGGAGAAGAAAACTCTGCGGGAGACCCTATGTGCTAATGGCTACTCACATTACAACATAACTAAAGCATTCAAACGTCAACCTAAAGTCAGTGACAGAGGAGAAATAGAACAAGAAAAACACCGTGCAACAGCTTATCTGCCTTATATCAAAGGTACAACAGATAAAGTCAGTAGACTGCTCAGGGCTCACAACATCAAGACCACTTTCAAAGCACATCGCAAAATCAACACCATGCTAAGAAGTGAAAAGCAGTCAATCCCTCTGGAGTCGCAAGGAGTCTACGAGGTCCCCTGTGGTTCGTGCCCCCAAGTCTATGTGGGCCTAACAAATAGGAGAATATCGGCTAGAGTGAAGGAACACGAACTCGCAGTAAGACAGGACAAAGCAACATCCGCATTAGCTCAGCATGTAAGGAAGGAAGGCCATTGGATAGACTTTGCCAACACTAGAACTCTAGCAGTAGCCCCTGTATATTACCCTCGTATCATACGCGAAGCCATCGAGATAGAAAAACGTCCCTGCAACATTAACAAGCGAGATGATGCCCAGAGACTGGCAACAGCATGGAAACCAATCTTGGTCCAATACCAAGTGGTAAACAAACACATACCACCTTTAGACACAACAAAAGCTACTACACAAGAGCCTTCCTCGAGCAACACAGTACAAATCTCTGCATTCCCAATACAACCTCGCCGCCCCGCACCTATTTCCACCACAATATGAGGCATGCAAAATCGATCGAGGACGCGCGCAGTTGGGTTGGAGACTTGTCAGTCGAGTGCGTGTTCTTGAAGAAGGAAGACGTACTAGTGAGTGACTCGTGATCATGCCAGATGCGATTCTGGCGAAACGTCGAGTGCCAGGCTACAGACAAAGGTCTGTAGCAGCAAACTCATACAAGCGGCGGAATGTCCCAGAAGACAATTACAACATATATATATATTTTAATTTCAGATTTTCGCGGACATATATAAACATATTGTTTTTTACTGGGGCTTTTTCCCGCTAATAATTTATTAAAGAAGAGGGCACTGACTTACCCCTCCTCTCCTGACGTTTCGGGAAAGTCGCGTCTCCCATCCTAAGAGGCCTTCACTCCACTCGCGAGTGAGGAGCTCCAGGCAACACATCGTGGAGTGAAGGCCTCTGAGGATGGGAGATGCGACTTTCCCGAAACGTCAGGAGAGGAGGGGTAAGTCAGTGCCCTCTTCTTTAATAAATTATTCGCGGCAAAAAGCCCCAGTAAAAAAACAATATGTTTAATTATATATATAAACGTTGGAACTAATAATAAAACCACACGGTCTACCCGAAAATACATATATATATGATAAAAATAAGGATCTTGGGTAAAACCGCGTCGAAAATAAGATGAACCAGGGCAGAACCTGGGCGTCCACCGACGTTTCGTCTGTACTACGTCAGACATTTTCAAGGTTGACTGTGACTCTACGGAGGTTGGAGTCACAGTGGTTGGCAAGCACGCAGCGCCCGCCTTATATAGCCTCGGCTGTAGGTGCGGGGCGGCGAGGTTATGTAGAACATAGGTGCGGGGCGGCGATGTCATATCGAAAAAATATATACGGATGGTGGCAATTGAGAAACAAAATAGCACAGCTTACTGTAGTGAAACCTTTTTAGTCCGGCTTCTTGTCATAGGGCCTGATTGGTTGTCTTTTGAAATGTTGTTCGTGCTTAGAATTATGGAATCTGAAATTTGCACCACCTCTGAGGGATTTGGCTGAATAGGTCTACGGACTACATTTCGAGGCATGAGTGCAGGTTTCCAAGCAAGAGGGAGGCTCTGGCTATCATCTCTTTTGTTCATGTTATTCGGCCGTTTCTCAATTTCCACAGATTCACGGATAATACGTGGCTTGAGCTGTTGTACAGGACAAATAGTTTTTGTTTTGTCAAAATCTATCACATGCGAGTAAGTTTCAGCATGTTGAGCCAGGGCTGATTTCTTGTAACCTGCTTTCACAGCATTAGAGTGTTCATTTATCCTCACTGCTATGCGTCTGCCTGTTTGGCCTATGTACGTTTGATCGCAGTCGCCACAGGGAACCTCATAAACCCCTCTTTCTTCCAGATGAACAGAGTCCTTAGCACTTCTCAAAAAGGAGCTGATTTTTCTGTCAGTGGCGAAAATGGTTTCGATGTTCTTACGATTGAGGATTCTACCTATGACGTCTGTGGGAACCCTTGACATATGGAAGAAAAGCTTTAGACCGTGGTTTGTCCTTGTCCTCAGTATCATCCTCAGATTTCTTCAGTTCACGTTTAAACGCTCTGGTTATGTCTCGGTCTCGGTTATTTAAAGATGGTAACACATACAAATAACCACGAAAACCTCAGAAATTATATATATATATATGTGTGTTTAAACTTGGTTTTATAGCAGTCGACTATGACGCTGTTATGTTATTACTTTAGACAGAAATTAAAAAAGTGACTACAACGGGGTTTGAACCCGGGACCTTAGCTTACCGGGCTATGCTCTTACCAACTGAGCTTTGCGGCCACCAATTTAAAACTGTCTTATTTTTGGTTTGTTTTGTACATTGTTAATAACGTGTTTAAACCAAGTTTAAACATCATATTTCCCAACTCTAGGGTTAAAGAGATGGTTTGTATTTCTCCTAGTTAATTTCATGTGCAGTCTAATAGGCAGTGCAATCTGCTCTACACACGTTATTAACAATATACCAAACAGACAAAAAATTAGACAGTTTTAAATTGGTGGCCGCATAGCTCAGTTGGTAAGAGCATTGCCCGGTAAGCTAAGGTCCCGGGTTCAAACCCCGGTGTAGTCACTTTTTTAATTTCTGTCTAAAGTACTTACACTAGGAAAACGCTAAAGTCCCGTCGCGTTGTTGAGCGAGCACCGGTACGTGCAACAACGACCCGAGTACGACATTCCCATAATGTTACATACCAATAAGTCTTTAAGGTCTTGACCGATTTAGCTGAAAATTTGTAAAATAGGAGAGAATGGATAAAATTCACCGCCATCTCGAGGACCTTGACATCATTTCTTTGGGAAAACTATTTTAACTCTTGATTACTTCTAGGTGGCAGTGCATAGTGACCATAATTCTCGTGCGAATTTTCGTTGCTATGGTAACGTTTCTTTTATTAAAATGTAATTTCTATCTACACTACTTATCGGATCAAAATAAAATTAACATATTCGTGACCGGACGGACAATCTAAATGATTTGGCTACCTCAGATTTTGTCGCCGTTAAAAACTTTAGATTAACTTGAATGTAACTTTATAACTTTTTGAACGATTTTGCCACAAAACTAATGGCATTCAATCGGGAACGAAGCTTGCGGATGGTCAAAATTTCAACTCGATCCGAGCCTCCGTTTGCCCGCTATCATGAGCCAAAAAAGCTGCGCGACTTTCCGTTGCCATGGTAACGGTACTTAGTTATAATGTAATTTCCATCTACACTACTTATCGGATCAAAATAAAATTAACATATTCGTGACCGGATTGACATTCTAAATGATTTGGCCACCTCAGATTTTGTCGCCGTTTAGTTTGAAAAAAAAACTTTCGATTAACTTTAATGTAACTTTTTAACTTTTTGAACGATTTTGCCACAAAACTATACAGCAACCCGAATAGGTGGTATGTACATGTGTGCAAATTTTCAGGTCGATCAGAGAAACGGTGCGACCTGTATCGAAGCAGTAACAAAAAAAAAACAAACAAAAACAGACATTCGAGCCATACGAGTCATTAGTGGAGACGCTCGCTACGTTTGCTCAATAACAGCGTCATAGTCGCCTGTAACTATAAAACCAAGTTTAAACATCATATTTCCCAACTCTAGGGTTAAAGAGATGCTTTGAATTTCTTCTAGTTAATTTCATGTGCAATCTGCTATACACACGTTATTAACAATGTACAACCGTTGGGTGACTAGTGTTGTCAGAGTAATAGCTTTTACCGGCTTCAGCCTGCTCACTTGTGGGCTACCTACACGTTAGAGCGCGCTAGTTGTTAGCACTGATAGTCGCCCAACCTAGCAGACAACTAGGGAGGTAATTGGTTGGGGTCACTTCTGTCAGTAACAATTCGACCAGCGCTTGCAGCGCTGCTTGTGTAACTACTTCAACATAATGACGCGAAAATTTTTTTGAATTTGTATTTGAAATAAAAAAAATTGTGTTTTGAAATTAAGATGCTTCTTTGTTTAAAAAATCCAAGCTAGGTAAAAAATATTGTTGCAATGTTTTTGTGCGCATTTTACGTTGTTTTTATTATAAATGTATTTCTTTTTTTACAGGATGTAGTTAGGTCTTATGAAACAAAAAAAATTGTTATACTAGCCCCCTTGGGCAACTTTTTATGTGATATGATTTTGGGTGAGGCATCAACATAGAAAAGCAAACAATAGTATTTAAACACTTCCGCATTTAGTTTTTTGGGGTTGTAGTTATTTATGTGCTATTAAAAAAAATTGCTGGGGACATTCGCCGCGCGAATTTTTTTGGTTGTGTTCACGTTTCACCCCAAAAGATGTGGACTATCCTCGGATAGGCTAATTAAATTAAAATGTCCAAATTAATTTAAATTAATTAAAATATGATAATACCCGGGTCTCAAAAGCCAAAAATTGGGGAAATTTATATCAAGTTATTATTTAGGTACGACACAGGATGGTAAAAAAAACTGTAAAATAAAGTTAAATGATTTCCCCCGAGATTATTTGGCATTAAAAATATTCTTTCCCTACCCAAAAGACTGTGCTGTGTTGTTGTTATTGTAACTCGAACACCCCTCCCACCACCTAGCTGTAATGTTAGTGGTTCGAGGGGGGATTGGACTTTTTCGAAGGACGGGGTTTTTTGGGCTGAAAACCTGGATACGGCAGCCGGGACTACAATTTGTATTTGTTTTACGATGATGGCTGGCTGCGTCGAGTAAAATATAAATTTGAGTAAAATGTAAAAATTAAAATTTTTTTTTTTGCAAAAAAACACATATGGCCCTAGGCATAACGTAAAAAAAAAAACCCCCCCCCCCGCCATTTTCCCTAAAGCTAAACTTCATCCCTTTGGGGATCAGTATTTACGTAAATATGGAGCAAACAAACCCATTTTAAAAAATAACCAAAAGAAGATTTCTTTGAAAAAACCCATAAAACGTTTCCCAAGTAAAATGGGGGGAAGGCCTTTTTTTACCCTTGTGGTGAAAAAAACCAAACTAAAAAGTTTAAAACAATTGTGGAATTTGGAAACGGGGGGGAAAATGGTTTTTTCCCCATGTTGTTTTAAATTTTCAAAGGCCCTAATTATCGAAACATTGTTTTAGGTCCCCCGTCCGTGGTTCCCCAGGCCTTTGGGTTACAGCAATGGGGAGTTTCAACGGACTGTGGGGGGGGTTTTTGGGGGGGGGGAAGATCTCAAAGGCTTTTATTTTTAAAAATTTTTTTAGACAAAACACAGGAAAAAAAATTGATTTTCCCCTCTCTAATTTACCCATCCGGGGTTTTAACAGCCCTCGCCAAAAACTCCCGCGTGATGGGGACTTTTTTTGGGGGAAATCCTAAAAGGCTCCATTGTTCCCCAAAAAATGCCCAAAAAAAACAAGACAAATAACCATTCTTCCCTTCAAAATTTCCAAAGGGCAAACGGACTTGCGATTTTTTTAAAGCCCCCTTAGGAGAGCTTTTTGGTTTTTTTTTTATTTGGGTTATTTTGGGCGCATTTTCTCATTTCCCTTAAACAGACAAAATAAACCTGTTCCTTCAAAATCAGGCACCGATCGTTTTAAAAGCCCCCAAAACAGGGGCAAGTCGAAAAAAAATTTTTTATTATTTATTTTGAATCATTTAACGAAAAAAACCCTTTATTCCAAAAACTCAGAAAAACATACAAAACCTTCCAAACGCGTTTTGGCAAAATAAAAATTTTTAATTTTAAACAAAAATAAATTTAATAATTTTTATGTGCCTTTAATTTTCAAGGCGAAATTAACGAGTCTTTTTGGAAAACCGTTTGAAAGTCCAATTTCCCCCCTCCCCCGGGAAAAACCTTTTTTTCAAAAAATAATAAATTAAATTAAACCTTAAAAATGAACGGGAGGGGGGGGAATGAAAGGTCCCAACTAGTTGACTTGGAGGGGTGTTTTATTCAAGGGTTTAAATTTTTAGGCCGGGGAAAGGGGGGGTAAAACGGGGTTTTTAAAAGCCAATCAAGTACGTAAAATTTTTAACCTTAATGAAAAAATTTTTTTTGGGGGGGAATTCCCATTTAAAACAAAAAAAAAAATTTTTTTAAAACCTCAAAGGGCTTGGGCAAATCTTTAACCCTTGATTAAAACCCCCAAAAAAACATCGATCGAGTGTGGGGCCTAAGTGTCAATTTAATATTAACCCCCAAAATTTACTGTTTCCCTAAAATATTGCGTGCAAATAATGCACATTGTCACAACCACCTTACACTTTATTAATAATATAAAAAAATATAAAGAAATATTTCTTTATTGTTACTTAAGGACTGCCCGGGGCACAAAAACAGTTTTAAAAACAACTAAAAATCAGTATTTTTCGAGTGGCCTAAAAACATCTTAAATAGTGTTTTTAGAAGGCAAAACTTTTTCTGAGCATTTCTGTCTAGCATACTCTCAATATTGCGGTTTTTTAAAAAGCTTTTTTGTAGATCTTTTTTATAAAAAGTATTGAGTTGGAGGCCAAATTTTTTTTACCATGAAATTACAATTACCCTGACTAAGAATTATGATTTTTTGAAGTGTTAGGCCTATCTCTAATATCTAGCCTACAATGATTTTTTTGGTTTTTCCGGTCGCTGAATTTTTTGTCCCGAAAAAAAAAAAAAAAAAGTACTTAAAGAAAGATTTTAAAGTAAACATTTCAAATTCACAGTCCTTGTTACGGAGGGGTAAGTTTTGAACTATGGAAAAAATTACCTACCCAAACCGTATATTATTTTATAAAAAGAAAAAAAATGCTTGAAAAAGACGTCATACAGGGGAGTATGCATGCGAAAAAAAAGTTCGAAATAGTTAAAGGCTTCTCAAATGATAGGCCATTTATGATGTTCTTACCCAAAACTCCCTACTGTTTTATTTTTTATTTCGTAAAACTTGTTTTTGTGGCCGCACAGTCTATATTTATGTAAAAATGCGCACATCCCCAGCACCCCCACCTTATATAGATACATCGACGACCCTTTTTTTTGTTTTGCCCTCACATTTTATAACGAAGTTTTAATAATGTATTCACTTAATTCCCGTTCGTCCTGACGATTTTAGTTAATGCTGAAATTTATAGCGAAATATCCTGCTAGAAAAACAAATAATTTTGAATTTTCAGTGTAGTGAAAACTTTAAAAACTAAGTGCTAAATTTTCAATCTACAGTCCAAATGACAGCGTAAAAATATTGATTCCCGCCCTACCAAATGCAACATACTGCCAAAAACAATGCAACATGCGAACCGAAGTGAAGGGCAAGTCTCAGGTTGTCTAGGGTACGAACCCAAACACATGTCATTTTCTAAAATAAAAAAAGTGGTTTAGGAATCTACCAAAAATTTAAATTGACAGTTTCAAATTGAATGTATGGGAGTTTCCCTTTTTTGCCACTTTTTCATTCCTAGAAATATGTCAGTTTTTGTGTTTTTATATCCTAGACAAACCCGTGGCTTGCCCTCATTTCGGTTGCATTTGCATTGTTTTTGTAAACGTTTTACTTGCCCCATCACATTCACAAGGCTGAGCATTGAGCAACCTTTCACAACTCGTTCGTCGACGTTCTCACCCATAAAAAATCTAGTTTAATAGTTGGCCCTATTTATAGGGAGAATTGCAGTAAAGTAACAAACGTCAATTTTATAATAATATGCTAAAAAGCAGACGTTTTCTGTGCGTACAAAACAGCTTTGACATTACACCACATTTCTTTCGTAGTAATCTCGTGTAATATCTTCCACTGTAAACACACGATATCAATTATATAAAACATATTATTATGATGAAAGGGGAACTGTCAACCTACAAAACTGTGCGTACAAAACATGCTTCTGACATTACACCTACATACTTGCGTAAGTGTGTATCTTTAAAATCTTGCTTTAAGTACTTTTTTTTCTTTTTCCGGTACAAATAATCTCAGCGTACCGGAAAACGCAAAAAAAACATTGAGGCTAGATATTAAGATGGACCTACACACTTCAAAATGTCATAATTTTAGTCAGGGGGAATTGTAATTACTATGGTAAAAAAAATCGGCCCTCCAAAACATATACTTTTTATTTAAAAAAGATCTACAAAAATGCTTTTTTTAAAACCCCCAATATTTAGAGATGCTAGACGAGAAAAATGCTCAGAAAAAGTTTTGGGCCCTTTTAAAAACACTATTTAAGATGTTTTTAGGGCCCCTTTGAAAAATACGATTTTTAGTTGTTTTGAAAACATTTTTCGTGCCCGGACAGTCTTAAGAAAAAAATAAAAAAATATTTTTATTTTTATTTTATATTTTTAATAATGTGTAAGGTGGTTTTGACAATGTGATTTTGTTGCACGCAATATTTTTGGTAAACGTAAAGGGGGCTATAATATTAAGTTGACACTTAGGGCCCCACTCGACATCGTTATTTTTGGGGGTTTAATCAATAGGGTTAACGATTTGCCAAGCCCTATTGAGGATCTCCCCTCCCAAAAAAAAATTTCCCCCTCTACGGTCGGGAGTTTGAGTACTATGGGGGGGTTGACCCCGGGGATGGGGTTAAACTAGCGGGGGAAAAACCCCGGGAAATCAAATTTAAATTTAAAAACAGTAAGAAATAATAATATTCACGTACTAATAAAGTTATACAACTAGGGTTTAACCTTTCAAAATTTCACCCCCCCCTTCCCCGTGTCAGTAGACGTGTTATGCAACATCATCATGAATCCCAAAAAAAAGGCCGTCCGGGGAAGCCATCGAGATGAGTTGGGGCCTTTCATTCGTCTTTCCCCAGCGATCTCGTTATGCGGGTTAAAATTTTTTGAATGGCAACTTTTTAAATTTTTATTAATTATTTTTTGAAGAAAATTTTGTAGTTTTCCAAAACGCGTAGGAGATGTTTTCCGATAGTTGACTTTGACATGGGAGTGTTCCTGGAAATTTAAAAGGACTCGCGTCCAAATTTTCGCAACTTGCAAAAAACAATAAAGCGCAGGTCAGTAAACAAAGTCATTACAATGTTCGCGACTTTGCGGTAGTTAAAAATTAAAAAATTTAATTCGATTCGGTTGACGATGCGGGTTACTTTTGCGTTATAGAGACACGCTTTTGTATGTTTTGAGCATGTTTTAGTCAGGAATATAAGATGGGTTTTGGGGGGGGGGGGGTTTAAAATATACAAAAAAAAATAATTGCCCAAGGGCCCCCCCTGTTTCGGGTCTTTCGACTCGCATCGGTCGCCTGCATTGTTAAGGCAGAAATGGTTTATTTTTGCTCTTTTCTGATAATGCGACAATGACGACAAACAATGACGACACAAAAACTAACCTAGGATAAAAAAAAACCAACCAAAAAGCTATCCATCAACCGCTGAAAAAAACGTTCGCGAAGTGGCCTAGTTTAGCCATTGTGAATGTGATAGAAAGGGAATATATACGAAGTTATATTCACGATTGTTGTTTGGGGGTTTCATTTTTGGGTTAACAAGGGTATGCCTTTTTGGGATCTCTCCTTCCCAAAAAAAATTCCCCATCACAGTCGGGAGTTTGACGTACTGATGGGGTGTTAAAACCCCAAGGGTTAAATTCAGGCGACCCGGGGAAAACAAATTAATTTTAAAAACCCAAAGTACGGAAATAATAATAAAGACTAAAAAAATTATACAACTAAACAGAAAACCCTTTTGATGTTCCACCCCCCGTTTTCCCCCCCCCCCCCCCCCACCCCCGCTAGTGTCACGGAGTAATGATGCAATCACTCACAGACTTAATCTCAAAAAAAGGCCGTCCGGGGGGAACCCTCTGAGACTGAGATGGGATTCCGACCGACGAGATGTTAGCGTCACATTATGGCGCTGTTTCATTTTTGAATGGCAAAAATGGGACTTTGAGAGAGACCATTTGGCCCGCATTTCCCCAAAGGAAATTTTTCACCCAAATTTTTTGAAAGGCTTTTTTTAATGTTTTGGTTCTGTCACCACAAGGAAAAATAAGAGTGCTGACATTCAAACCCAATTTACTTATTGCGTGTTTTTTTAAAGTATTTATTGGCCTGTTTTAGCAAAGAAAACTTCTTTGAAGTTTGGGGTTTTTGAAAATGTGTTGTTGCGTCCAATTTTTCGTAAATACTGATCCCCCAAAGGGATGAAGTTTAGCTTTGGGGAAAGGCTTTTTTTTTTTTTTTCGATTTGCTAGGGCCTATTAGTGTTTTTTGCAAAAAAAAAATTTATAATTTTTACATTTCACTCAATTTTATTTTACCGACGCAGCCAAGTCCCCCATCGTAAAAAAAAACAAATTTAGTCCCGGCTGCCCTTTTGTCCAGGTTGCAGCAAAAACCACGTCCTTCGAAGAGTCCCAAACCGCCCCCGAACTATCTAACATTACGAGCTACGATGGTGGAGAGGGGGTGTCGAGTTACAAAAACAAAAACCCCAGCACAGTCTTTTGGCTAGGGGAACGAATATTAAGCCAAAAAATAACTCGGGAACCATTTAAATTTTTTTTCATTATTTACCACCTGTGTCTTTTCCTAAATAATAACTTGAATAAATCCCTAATTTTAGGTTTTGAGACCCGGGTATTAATATTTTTAAATTTAAATTTAATTAATTTGGACTTTTATTATTTAATTTTTGCCTATCCGAGGATAGTCCCCATACTTTGGGGCTGAAACGTGAACACAACCAAAAAATATTCGCGCGGCCCAAATGTCCCCACAAAATTTATTTTAATAGCACATAAAAAACTTACAACCCCAAAAAACATAAATGCGGAATGATGTTTAAATACTATTGTGTTGCTTTTCTATGTTGATGCTCTCACCCAACATCATATCACAGAAATAGTTGCCCAAGGGAGGCTCAGTAGTAACAATTTAATTTTGTTTCATATAGACCTAACTATCATCCTGTAAAAAAAAGAAATACATTATATAATAATAACAACGTGATAAATGCGCAGCAAATACATTGCAACAATAATTTTCACCTAGCTTGGATTTTAAGCAAAGAAGCATCTTAATTTCAAAACAGCAAGTTATCTGATTTCAAATACAAATTCAAAATTTGCGCGTTCATTAGGTTGAAGTAGTTACACAAGCATGCGCTGCAAGCGCTAGGATCGAATTGTTGACTGAGCAGAAGTGACCGGCAACCAATTACCTCCCTAGTTGTCTGCTAGGTTGGGCGACTATCAGTGCTAACAACTAGCGCGCTCTAACGTGTAGGTAGCCCACAAGTGAGCAGCTGAAGCCGGTAAAAGCTATTACTCTGACAACACTAGTCACCCAACGGTACAAACAAGACCAAAATTAGACAGTTTTAAATTGGTGGCCGCATAGCTCAGTTGGTAAGAGCATAGCCCGGACAGCTAAGGTCCCGGGTTCAAATCCCGGTGTAGTCACTTTTAATTTCTATCTAAAGTACTAGGCTAACATATACATAGGAAAATAACAAAAATGTATGTTGCATTGAAACCGAAAAAACGAGTTAAATTCATATAAATTGGCAACGAAAATCCCAAAAATATTTATATATATTATATAAAACCAATACAACTATTGATATTTGACTTTTGATAATCCGACAGTAACCAATTGTAGAACTTTCTTTCCTTCTTTATTTCTTTCTTTCTTTCTTTAACTTTCTTTCCTTCTTTATTTCTTTCTTTCTTTCTTTCTTTCTTTCTTTCTTTCTTTATTTCTTTATTTCCTGATTTCTTTTTTTATTTCCTTCTTTCCGATTTAAACACAGTTGTGCAGTCATTTTACATTAAATCTTATAATAAATTTTTATTTTTATTTTTTATCTTGTTTTTTTCATGAAATATGCAAAGTATGTACACAAACACAACACAATTAAATATATGTACATAATATATATAGAACAGAAAAGAATTATTATAATCTGGTTTATGAAGAAGCAAAGTGCAGTCAGAAATGTCCTGAAGTTGTGTGCAAAGATGTAAGATAGAGAAAAAATGTGGTAGACAGAAGTAGTTGGAAGGCGAAAGATTAGAGCACATTTTATGTTAGAGAGACGGAAGGTGGTGCAGTGGAAAAAGCTGCAGAGCCGCGTAGTTCAGAAAAGTATTTTAAACGAAAATAGAGACTCCAGGACATCAGACCTAATATAACTATTCGCAATACGATTAAACAAAGGATATCCGAACTGAATCTACGAGAACTTTAATGTTGCAATATTGAGAAATCTCATTATTTTATGTTTTGTGGAATTTCCGAAGGTAAGCACTCGATATTATTTCACTATTGCAATAACAAATAAGACCACTCGGTCAAGCTGTTTGAGACAAGTGTCGGGGGCCATTGGCCATACAGGAGAGCAATATTAAACAATCGGTTAGAAACATGCTGTGCTGTACGTTCTTAAAGCTAGAGGGTCTTTTATTTCCGTAAATCTATACAGAAAACCCATAATACTTAGTAAAATATAGAAAATACAATAGAAAACTACATAAAAAATACCAAAGTAAACAATACATAATTCAATAGTTCTAACTATAATAATCCAATTGTTATCCACTGAAAGTAAAGGGATATGGGAAAGTGAATCTATTACGTAGTATATAAGGAACAATTGCAGAAGAGAATAAGAAGTTGTCTTAGTCCAACCATCCATACACTCTACTATAAACTATCATGTCAGTGAGATTTGTTCTTTATAAGCATTGTCTTCTTGTTCATGTTAAGGTTATAATCTTGTGTTGATAGATCATGTGGCATCAGTGTTCAGAGGGTTCTGTAGCAACGGATACTTGCTCAAAGATTTACAGAGCTTCACTTGTTGGTAAAAGTTTTAAGAGTATTCACCATTTTGTAGGCAGCGTTCATAGCCTAGAACACAACTTTGCATTATAGTACAGGAAAATTAGACTTTGACCCGGACATTTAATGTTCCTCAAATATTATTGCGGGAATACGTTCAGGGGATGTCCCTGAACAAAAAACTCAAGTTCCCAAAAAATCCCACTTGGGGAAAATCCGACATCTTGAAAAAACTCCGCCATGTTGTATTTCGCAGATTGTTTGCTCTAACAGGTGATCTAAGTGTCCAAAAGACTTGATTATTTTTCCATTGTTATTATTTGCAACCCCTATTGATAGAAATAATTAATTGTCATGGGAAAAAATCCGCCATCTTGAAAAAATTAAACCATTTTGAATTTTTGGTTTTTCTTTTAAAGCAGGCAATTTAAGTGACCTAAAGACATAACATAATTTTCTTTGTTAATATTAACAACCCCTATTGATAGAAATAATTAAATGTCATCTGCCCTCCTTCATAATAACCAGAATTTTTACTATATTGCAAATCAATACCACAAAAATAGCAACGGGCAAATTCAATGTTATTTTTGCAGTTAAGGTGAAAGATGAGTTGTCCCAGATCGCCGTGTTGGAGTTTCGTCGGTAAAGAAGGCGCCTATAAAACTCGCAAAAGGGCCGGCTTCAAGTATTTTTCAGATTTTTCTCATTGGTTTCTATTGTAACTTGGTTTTTGGGGGGAGACCAATCTCGTTGGGAAGACTCACTTGTAGGTGCAAGTGGGGGTAAACTTTTGTTAGACTTTGGAGAGGATTTAGTCGTCTTTCAACCGTGTCCGAGGTAACTACCTGCCCTTTCAAAGGCCCAGCTCAAGCCGGAAAACAATGCACGTGGAGATTGGAAACCTTTTCCAATCTATTGTGATCAAAGTAATTTATTCATCGGACATTTTTTTGAATCCTTACAATTAATTAATAACGTGGTTCAAATATGTAGCCTGAGTTATTAAATGCATTTTTTTGCTGATTGTCTACGATCAAAACTGACCGATTTATAGACAATTGTTGTTATTGTAAGCCATATCAAATATCTACATTCAATAAAACATTGATCCGTATCTCGGTCAGTTCTGATCGTAGACGCTCGGCAAAAAAAACACATTTCATAATTTGAGCTACATAATTTGAATCACGTTATTAACCTATTGTAGTGTAAAAAAAATTGTACGATGAATAAATTATTTTGAGACAACAGCTTGGAAATGGGTTTATAACAGGTATAAACTCCCAAGTTCACTCGTGTACACAATGAGAGCAATCCGTGTCCTCACTATCGGATGGAGAAGATCATGGATTGCAAAACCCTTTCAGTCATCCTAGCGTCTTCGGCCTACCCATCCATTCATGTCGCATTGTTCAAATGAACAAAAGAAACCGCAACGTTTATTACAGAGAGACTTTTTTATGATATGTTGATATTTTCTTTCCATTATTAATATGCGAATATTTCGATGTTCAAATCATTTTGATTTTTGTTCCTACGATAAAAATTACGGTAATATCATAATAGAGATAAAATATTAGATCATTCTAGTGTAACACAATAGGCGTAATTTTTATCGTAGAGACAAAATCAAAATGCATACCACATAGAAATGTTCACATTAAAATACTGCAAGTAAATAAATAAATAATATTATAAAAAAAGCTTTGCGTAAAAAGATTGTAGTTTCTTTTATGCGTTTGAACAATACGACAAGGGTTGAAAGGCTGACAATTTGAAGACCCCTCGTGCAACTGGGTCCTAGCGCGGGGGGTGGGGGGGGGGGACAAGGATCCATACCTGTGATCAGAGATCAGGTTATCCTTTATTTACTTCAAAAGATGGTAATGCGATTTGCTAATGGAACAATATACACCACGAACCCTGCATTCCAGGTTCGAATCCTAGCTTGGGCAAGGATGTCGTGTTTATGATCTTCGTTTACGAATACATGAAATACGAATATACTCGCGAGGTTCTTATTCGAGACTCTAAATCGTCGGCCGATACCGCCATCGGCAATCCCGACTAAAGTATTTTTCCAATGATTTCCCCAGTCGTGAGCACCCCTCGCAAGTTCCTTTCAAACTACATCTACATATCGTTTCTTAGTTTTCCATCTAAAGAGGTGCCAATCAGGAAAGAAGGAATGTGATCAAACAACCTAGAATTCTTACGAAATATTATTATTGCTCAGTGCCGTGCATTCGCGTGGTATTCATCATAATATACCTACACCATTGCCAACATTCCTTGGTCTTTTGACGTTAGGATAGGCGAGAAGACAATCGCATTAAAAACACTAATAAATTGGTTTGATCCCTCTTTATAGACACATCAAGTAGTGGTTTAGTTTATAAAATTCAGATAATAGTGAAACCAATTATCCAATCACAAATGCATGCATTGTCTGCTGTATAATAGTCTATGTATATAACATTGTAACTACAATTAACCATCAACACAAAAATCATTAATTCTATTAGTTGTTCATTTACAATGTAGATAAAGATTAAAGAGTTTATGAAATATGTGTAATGATGACAGAATCATACATAATAAATTGTGTAATCTCTCTCTGTAGTCACAATAAAGTGAAATATTCACAGATATCACGCCGAATCGAACAGTACACAAATTGTTAGATGAGCGAAGCGAAGACTTCAATTTCACTTTCGTTTTTTTCCACTTCTGTTACCCCTGTTCTGTTATTGTAGAAAAATAGCTGGAGTGTTTTGTTTTTGTTAGTTTTTTTTTGTCTGTTTGTTTGTTCTCTCTCTACCGGGCGAACGGCATAAAATGCGTTCTTGATGAAAATTGGAGGGGACCTTCGAAATCTCTGAACTTAGACCTGCCACGTTTTTGAGTATAATCGAAGAAATATTTCTTGTGATCATATATATATGATATTATATGATTATACATAAAGTTGAAAAAGTTTGCCAGAATCCATAGAATAAAGGTTGAGTTTTTTTTAGGTATATAATAACAACAAGTAGCAATAGAAACTAGACAACAATCATCTACAATGCGTTCAAAAAGCACTTGCAAAGTAAAGAGATCCCACGCAAACTAAAAACTTTAAAAAGCTCATCCATCATCGCGACTAAAAAAAGCAGCATCATAATGATTTATATTAAATCATAAATCTGAATAACGGTATGAAACTAAATATTATAATAACATAGGCCTAATAATAATTACAAGAAAACTAATAATTTTGTTGTCACTCAGTCACTCACTCACTCACTCACTCACCCCCGCCAACCATCGTCCTCATCAAACATCAAGGTCAACTAGGGTGTGGGGTGGCACCAATGTAGCTTTCCGTCTACGATGAGACAGGTCCGTATTTCCACATATTTTATCCCAGCCCAGGCATTTCGCAGGTAGTGTAAGGTCACGCTGTCCGGGTTCCCCTAACAGAAGTTCATTGCTGCTGCGACTTCAATAAACTTTGAATGTTTTTATTGTTATATTCAAAGAGAGCGATGTTTAGTGGCTAATGAGACAGACCATTTATTGGATGAGCGTAGCGAGCGTAGCGAGTGAAGCGAAGATTCCATTTCACTACACTGGAGAAAAAAATCCGGAATGTTTTTTTTTTTTTTTCTTCTTTCTTTTTTTTTTTTTTGTATTTTTGTCTGTTTGTCCACACGATTCCGGCTAAACCGATAATCCGATTGCGATGAAATTTTATGGAGGCCTTCGAAATCTCTGAACTTAGAACTGCCACGTTTTTGAGCGCAATCGGAAATTTTTTCTCATGAAAATCGCAATTTTACGATTTTTTTTCATTTTTTAAAAAATATCTTCGACTTATAACACACATGCTTTATCCGATTGGAGTGATTTTTTCACAGAACCTTTTTTTTATGAATTTAGATATTTTTATGAAATTGAGCGCAATTGAAAAAATATTTATCATAAAAATCGAAATTTTACAGGTTTTTTCTTTTTTAAACAACTCTTTGGCTTATAACACCTACATGCTTTATCCGATCGTAATCATTTTTTCGCAGAACCTTTATTTTATGAATTAATATATTAGTGTAAAATTGAGGCAATCGAGAAATTATTTCTTATGAAAATCGCAATTTTACGATTTTTTTAACAATTACGATTAATTAAAAAAAATTTAAAAAATTAAGTTAATTTTTAATTTAATTTAATTTAATTTAAAAAATTTCAACTAAGTAATGATTTTGCCACAGAACAACAGAAAATTCGCATAACACATGGCAGCTCAATGCACCAATTACGCTCATCCAACAACGCGGCGGGACTTAAGCGTTTTCCTAGTTGTTTAAATTTGTACTATACCTGAGTTACCTACGGGTATTGTCAACGCGTACCCAAGTGGTAAAAATTTGGTTTCGTCGTCACTAGCCGAAAAAATAATATAAATTATACTAGTAACACTATACCTTATTTTAATGTATACTTACTTTTATATTGGATCTTGATATTAAAACTGGGTGCAATATAAGGTGTTGAAATAACAACTTTTTAATATATGTTATTATATATTAACAACATTTAAATTTTAGAACATAGGTGTGGATACACACTAAACTTTTTATTAGTGAAAGTATGTTTTTGAATAATGTATATATCATTATTACGTTATTTCAATTCAATTCAATACAATTAATAATGTATAGTTTCTATGCAAAATGATAGTTACGGGTTGTTATTTAACAGTGTTATAGTAAAATATATAACATTGGAGTTTCACTTATCATAAATTACAATAATTATCTTTACTCATTGTATTTATTTAATGTCTATCCTATTCAGTTACTGAAAACAAAGGAGTACAATATCATATCTGTCGTTTACTGGCTTACTTTACGTCCAGTCAATGTAATTGAGTAAATAATGTAAACAATTCATGAATTATCGATAAAAGCACTATAAAAACTAGTAACGTGACACTTTGCAATGTAAAAATAAAAATAAAACTGGGGCTATGTGCCCCAGACTCGCATTAGCTGGGGGGCATCACCCAAGTCCACTATTGTACCAGGATTCGGACTTTTCCCGAAATGATAGTTCCGTGGGTAGTTCTAGAAGTTTCTCATATAATCTCGTAATCCCCCCCCCCCCCCCCCCCCCCCCCACAAATTCCTGGCTATATGCCTCGACTATCTCACACAACAAATCGCTTCTCACATAACCAATAACTGCATTTTAGCAAAATAGCAAAATTACAATAAAACCCATTCTATATCTTCTCAACGTAAGCGTTTATTGGTGCTCCTAGCCCCATCGATAAACTATAAATCACGCATATTTTGAACAGAATCTGCAAAGGGATTGTACCCTTTACATTTATACAGTAAAGGCTAAATGGGGCTCATATTTTTCTTAGAATATCGGTAAAAGAATAGAACACGCTTAATTTAAATATGATTTTTGGAATATAAAACAATATGAAGTACTAAATTTGTAGAAAATATCAACCTTGCGGGCCCTTCTTATATTTTTCTGTACACAGGGGAAAAAAACGGATTGAAATTGACGCAATAGTAGTCAGTATAATAAGGCACTGCAAACAAGCCAACTTTCTCTTCTTTGTTCTCAGGATATCGGTAAAACAATGGAACACGTAAAGTTTGGCAAATTTTTGTTAAAACTCGATCCCAATTTTTAATTTGCATCATGAATGAGATAAAGCGTTATTAGGAAAACTATAAGTTTGGCGGTGGCGGGAATCGACTCCGCAACCCCCCTGAAGGGGATGGGATAGCGCGAAATTAAAACCACGCAAAATTATAGTTTTTTTCGTGATATATCGAGAACGATGCAAAGTATCTAAAATCTGATTCTAGACCGAATTATGGTTTTGTTAGAACAATATAAAATGCAAGAAAAAATATTTTAATGTGATGGCAATTAAGTTTTTTTATTACACTTTTATTTAATTAAAAGCATATCTTTGATACAAACCGCACAAATTATTATAATTGAATATTTTTTCTTGCATTATATTGTTCTAACAAACCACAATTCGGTCCTAGAATCAGTTTTTATATACTTTGCATCGTTCTCGAGATATCACGAAAAAATGTAATTTCACGTGGTTTTAATTTCGCCACTATCCCATCAAGTGTGTAGCACAACATCTGTTGTATGACTGTAATTCTTGTGTGGAAACACTCAATTAAAAATAACTAAAATCAAACGGTTTTGACAATATTATTGTATGACTAATGTTGATCTTCACAGCCCCCAACAGTCATAGGCCTAATATGTCATTGTGTGGACGGGGCCGCCTAGCCTACAAACTGACTGGGGTTGGTTTGATCTTCTTCTCGCTTACACGCGGAAGCCTCCAAGGCAGTAAAACCTGTCGCGCATACCAGCTCAGCCCACCGCGCAGGGGTGGAGCTTCACTGGCATTCACTGGTCACTTACAGCCCTCGATCTATGCGTTCCAACTCACGCTCCTAGAGTGAAGCATATCACGGTGTCAATTTATGCGATATTACTCGACTTCTGACGGCTAAACTAATGAAGTTTTCGAATTGAAATTTTAAATTTTGCTTATTTAGATCATGCTTAACGTAAGAACCAGAAAGATATTTTCAATTGGAAAGTTTTTATTTTTTATATAAAAAAAAATATGAAGCACTTAAATTATCGAACATTTAAATCACCAGCTAATTTCTTACATATGTTTTCTGTACATTGCAAAAAACCGCATTGAAATTTACGCAATAGTATAGTCAGAATCGGTTGAGTAAGCAAACAGGCCAACTCACCAGCCCTCTTAAACGTTGCCAACCAAGAAATGTCCCATTAAAAACGTTAATATAATAATGAAACTTTTTGAGCAGTAAAGCCTAAAGGTTAGTAATGTTTTGATTTATTTGGACTGTACACTGCACATGTAAATAAAGAAAACTATGTGAAACAATATTTCTACAACTATTCGGTCGTCTTCAATGGGTATAATGACATTTGACCAAATAAATCATTACATTAATTACAAATGTATTGCGATATCAAGTTGTTTCAATTAAATGTTTCATAGAACATCACTCACTTAGTGGTTTCCCTTTATTTATTTATTTATTTATTTATTTGTTTGTTTAACGTCTATCCTATTCAGTTATAAAAACTGATTTACAAAGGAGGACAACTAAATAAATCTAATTACATAGATGCAGAAACAACAATAAACTACATTTAAGTAAATATTTGAAATAGTAGTATTACAACAACAATGCATTGAACACAACAATTTTGGTAACAAATAAAAATGATATAAAATGCATTTAATGAATTAATCAAATAAAAAAAGGGTGGGGAATGAAAAGAAAAGAAAAGAAAAAGAAAGAATTCCCTTGAATTCACCATCATTCAGCAGTCACCGTTGTTCCATCGAAATGTCATACCAAGAGTTTTACAAAAAAAAGAAATAACTGCTGTTCCTAAAACACTTTTATCGCATTCCTTGTACTGTTACGTAAGTTACTAAACCATTTCCCCTACACATTTGTTCTTGCAATGAATTTAGGCGACGACGCCTCCTAACTGGTGACATAAGACTCTCGCTATCACTATCACTATCATTATCAATTTCACTGTCAAACTAATTTTGCGACATCACGTCGTCTACAACGTTTTCGTCGTCTTCTAAAGTGGGAGCGCAGTTGAAACAACCATATCCCGTGCAGTAGCCACACATGCTGGAGCAAGTTAGTCCATTTTTTGGCCTTTACAAGTTGGGCGCTCACATCCCGTTTTACAGTTGCATGATACAATTCTGAGTAGTGTATCTGGTGCTGGAGCTTTAAGTGATGGGATTGGCGTCAGTGGTCCATTCTCAAGTTTCCACTCCCAATCAGCAGGATTGAAGGGAACCCCTATCCATTTAACAACGACATCTGCTGAAGATATCCATGGCATCGCCGGACATGCTTCGTGTCTTTTGTCGACGGATTCTGGTAGCCGTCAAATACCACCATGGTTTGAGCTTTAGTTTAGTTTTTTTTTTATTTTTTTTTTAGCTACAGTGACGTTTTACATACGACACATACTGTTGACATATCTGCCTGTACGTAGAGTGTCGTATCCACACAACGCGGCGCAACAAGTAACCCCCGTCGATGGTGAATGCGGCTTCATTTGGGGGAAGGTCTTGTTCAGCTGGAGCAATTTCTTGCAGAGGCCTGAAGAGGGTGGACTTCGTCCCCTTGCGAAAAGATAATTCATCAAAAAGTGTAGGTGGTCTTGCTGACAGTTCGTAGGTGAGATACTCTGCAAGCTCCTCCTCAGTCCGGATGATGCAAAAGATTTGGTGGAAGAGCTGCGTAGGATTGATGTGGACTACATCATTGCGGACCTGGATGCCATTTAAGACGGTTGCCATAAATTTAACATTCGCTTGCATTTTTAGATAAATTTGACTAAACGGTTTCCCAACCATTGCCTTCATGGACTTAAATTCCACATCTCTAGCACAGTCGCAATTGACACTTGTCTGTTGTCACCACATCGTTTGAAAGAGACACACGCAGAGGAGAGAGGTGCTGGAAGGGGCTGTGGAGATGTGGCCACTCTTGCATCTTTGTGGTGTCTTGGGTGTCTCGTCTTTGACGGGACATGCACATCTCGACGTGCTGTTCGGATGTGGCTAGGATGACTCCACAGAACTCTTCCAAAAGATCTATAACCTTTGTCAATGCTGGCAAATTGGATGCACCCATTTGGCAAGGGTCGCTTCAGAAAGTCCCCGGCCATGGGTAAAGCCGCCAGGAGCCAATCGTAACAAAGTGTGACAGTGAAAATGATAATGATGGCAAGAGTCTTATGTCGTTAGTTAAGAGGCGTCGTCGGCTTAATTAATTTCAAGGACAAATGGGGGAGGGGGGGGTTAATAATTTTAACAATTTACTTAATACTACAAGGACAGCAGTTATTTATTTTTCTGTAAAACTCTTGGTACGACATTTCGATGGAACAACAGTGACTGCTAAATGATGGTGAATTCAAGGGAAACCATTAAGTAAGTGATGTTCTATGAAACTTTTGATTGAAACTACTTGATACTCGCAATGAGTTTTTAATTGGTACATTTCTTGGTTGGAAACTTTTAACTGCAAATATAACATTGAACTTGCTGGTTGCTAGTTTTGTGGGAATGGTTTGCAATATAGTATAAATTCTGGTTATTATGAAGGAAGGCAGATGAAATTTAATTATTTCTATCAATAGGGGTTGTAAATAATAACAGAGGAAATTATGTTATGTCTTTAGGTCACTTGAATCGCCTGCTATAGCAGAAAACCAAAAATTTAAAATGGTGGAATTTTTTCAAGATGGCGGATTTTTTCCCATGACAATTAATTATTTCTATCAATAGGGGTTGCAAATAATAACAACGGAAAAACAATCAAGTCATTTGGTCACTTAGATCACCTGTTAGAGCAAACAGTCTGCGAAATACAACATGGCGGAGTTTTTTCAAGATGGCGGAGTTTCCCCAAGTGGGATTTTTTGGGAACTTGAGTTTTTTGATCAGGGACATCCCCTGAACATATTCCAGCAATAATATTTGAGGAACATTAAATGTCTGGGTTTTGCCCAAAAATTGTCTAACTGGCCTGTACTATTAATGAAATAGAAAGATATTTCAGTTATACACAGTATTAAAAAATAGCAGTGTTTAGAAGTTTAAACATTCAATTTTACAAATTCTGCCAAATGTTTTGTTATCTTAGCCAAATATTGTATAAACCTTACAAAAAATATTGCAGCATCAAAAGAACCATTTCGCTACAGCAGCAGAATATTCCTGTAGCATCACCATTTTGCTAAATGCAATGTTTGGTAAATGTTTGCAAAACAAGTTAAGTGTTTCTGGCAGAATAAATCTTTACGTTTCTTTGCTCTTGATGCACAATTTGTGCTCTTTTTAGCAAGAATGTGGTAAGAAGTTTTCTCTGTGTCTTGTTCCTGACGATGCGGCGAGGAGGTTCAATGCTAAATTTAAGCTTAAAGTATTTATTTATTTATAAAATTTAAAAACAAATGCTGTTCAATTATGTTGACCAATCAAGTGTTTGTTAAGACATGCCCTTCAAAAAAATAACTCTAATATTTTCACAATTTCTAGGCAACATTTTGGATATTTATTCATGGATAAAATATGTCTTTATAAAACGCAACGGAAGTACCCTATAAGTCAACCAGCAGGCATTGTTATTAAAAATAAATGATATTGTCCAATAATGTTTAAGATAGTTGTAATATTTGGCAGTTTCTTTGTTTAGACATATCCAAAGACAATATTGCATCTTGTTTATGTTTTTATTATTATTATTTAAGTTGATGAATTTTGAAATTAAAACTTGCATAGTTGTCCTCCTTTGTAAATCAGTGTTTATATCTAAATAGGATAGACAAGACAAGCAATCGGTTCAAAGCAGAAAATAAGCTCAAACACGAATTCACATAATCACCTGAGCAAAGTTCTTAAGAGAAAGAGGGTCTAGTCCAACAGGTTTTACTTCAATGGGAACATTAGCTCTGCTCATGATGACCAGCATAGACTTCTTGAATCTAGGAGAGGCTTCCAGCCAATCACAGCTGTAGACTGAATCAGTAACAGCATCGTGCTGTAAAAATTGGTTTAAATCACATCATGAAAAAAATATTTCACGTAACATAACAAAAATAAAATACAATGAAACATATCGAGTAATAATAAAAATTTGTCAGGTTTGAGCCAAAAGTGCTAAATTCAATTCGCAACTTACCTCGTCTGAAATCCACTGTATCATCGCGTTACATACAAGGTACACCCCTGTAACAATCACTAAGATAATCCCACTTTGTATCTTATTAGAAGTTTCACCATCAGTCTGTTGGTAAAATTAATATTGATTAATTAATTGTAAATTTTTCCACTTGTCAGGCAATGGGCAATGGGTATAACGCCAAAACTCAACTTCTTTAAAAATAAGTAAAATGTCGCAAACACAGGTTTTAATCTGAAATACGTTGAAGTTCAACTAAAATGGTTTCTGCTATTCCTCTCGTTAACACAAAAATAATTGTTTAAAAAAATTGAAGCATTATCGTTTATAAATAAAAATTTAAAATTTACAATTTTATACTTATTTGGGAAAGAATATTAGGTGGTGAATCATTGTTCATTTACTATTTAAACAATCAGGTAAAAAGTAACATTACTTTTTTCAGTTCTTACAATGATCATAAGCTAACAATAAAGGTTTTCTCAATGTCAATTTGTTATTATGATGTTTTAAAATCGTGATGAAAGGTAAAGCCGTAATTTTTAATGCCTTTATCTTGCTCGCAGTGGTAAAATCAATTCAATAAAATCATAAATTACAAGGCCCGTAACTATAACTCCACGCATAAACTACATTGTAGATATCCAGGAGCCGTAATGCGGTAATTTTTTAATAAAGGCACCGTAAAAAGAAACCCTACAACATTGTTTCATAATACGAAGGAACCATATTTAATTTTAATCAGTTACAATTTTTTTATTCAATTAATTACTGTTCCGTAATAAGAAGTTAAAACAATTTCGAGCACTCACAAGAATTCTCTATTGTCCAACGGGGAATAAGTCAGTGGTTATCACTTGTATGTCATGTTAAAATGCACAAGTATGCAACGTAATAATGCATCATTTGTCATGCTAGATTGCACCACTATGCCATGTGCCATGCCATGTTTTCTTACTTGCGTAAATTACACATCATTCATCTTACCTTGGTAAATACTAGAGCCGTAACACCCAAAACCAATGTATTCACCACAAACAAGGACACCATGGATTCATTTATAAAGTCGTTGATTTTGGACATATATCTGAAAGGATTGAAGAAATGATATTAAATTAATAACCAACACCATAACCACAACCATATCAACAACCAAAACAATAACATTATATTGAATTTTTTTAAAAGAGTAATTTTCAAACAACCTTAACAAATTCGTGTGAAGTACAACATCTTCTGCCATCACATCATAAATTTTCAAATCAAGTTCTTGAGATGTAATTTTCAAGATATTATTTGATCCTTGATCGTCATCTACATTGACCCTTACTTGCATACTTGTTATCTCTGTGTTATTTCTTACAAGGTGGGAACAATGGAGACCGGGAGTTTGCATGCCATTATTTCCTCTCAACGTAGCTAGGTGACGTTCGTCACTAAGTGGTATGAACAACCTCAAATTGTCGATCCTACTTCCAATGTTAACATTTCTTTGAGAACTGAAGGAACTGCTTTGCACAGGACCAGCTCGAGATCTTGAAATAACATATTCAGCGTCATTCAGTGGTTTTAATAAGGTCAAGTCGGATAGTTTATTATCATTATAACTAGTCCTCCTTAGTTTTGACTGGTCACCATCTAACTTGGCTTCGATGGTCATGGAAACACTTGCATCGTCCTCATCAAGTTGATTCAACAAGTGCTCTATGATTATCCTTGTCTCATTTGCAACATCTAATCTGTCCCTCAATGTTTGGTTCGTCGTACTAATACATTGACCGAGCTCATTCTGAACGGCCGGCTCTGGGTTCGCTACTGGACCAACAGATTGCTTTAGCTTCCTGGTCATGATTCTATTCATTGAAATTTGACGAATGTTTACAAGTTTGTTGTTCAGAATCTTGAAATTCGATCGAGGCAAACTTAATGCAATGTATAATACTGGGATGCAAGTAAACAAAATCATGTTGCTTGTTATCACGTACACCAATCGATAAATAAGAGTTATTTCGAAAGCTGGCGATGAAGTAGTGTCCCATGGAAACCACTCTCTGCAAATAAATGTACATATCAATAAATGGATTACAACGGACTGGAAATTGATAACTTACTATCATCAAGATTTAGAGTAATCTCTGTACTCACGATGAAAACGTATACTTGAATAACCAACTTTAAATTTTTATTTCCGATATTGGTTCTTAAAATATATTAAGTAATATTTGTATTTGCATTTATTTCTGCTACTCTACTATTAAATTCTTCGTATTGTTATACATTTTTTTTTAAATTCTAGATTTGTCACTTTTAAATTTTAATGATTTAAAGAGTTTAACCTTTATTGAGTTCGTAATTCACACATGTTTACTTCAAACCTAAAATCAACTTTGCCTGCAATAGCTGTTTTAAAAGTGAATTAAACCGCTATAAAAACAGACAACTAGTTTTGCATGACTATACTTAGTTAAGTTGACGAAGACGTTAATGACTCAGAAAGTACAAACTCCGGCTGCCAGTGGTTTGTGACGACTAGAATTCGTCGTTCCTTACTTCACCCTCTAGGCTGGAGTAGCGCATAATTACCAACCTTGACGTACAATTGAACACCTCGTAATAAACTTCATGTTCACCCCCGACCATAAATAATTTAAAGGTAATAAAATACTATATTTATTGGTCAACAACAATAGGTATAAAACCCACAAGTGTTAGGTTACTAAAACTAAATAATTAAGACATCAATTACTCAAAACCATACAAATACGATAAGCAAAACATCAAATACACGAACAAGTACTATGAAATAAAAATTAAACAACAATATACAACAAGCAAAACATGAATAACATGTATAAATGTATAAAACGGCTGAAAGCCCAAGATGAACGTAGAAAAAAAGCTGAGGTTATAACATACAAAAGTGGTGAAAAGGTGATAATGTGACTAGTGTTAAATGAGTCATGCTGGTGAACTGGGATAAGCAGCTGCTTTAAATGAATAAAGTTTCATGTGGTTGATGTCCATATCTGTATTAATGGTTAATAATTTGTTGTAGGTGCCTTGAATTCGGTTGATGGGAGAAAATTTAAAAACATCAATACGAGTACATGAAATTTTGAAGGGGATGTAATTTCTTGTAAATCTTGTAGGGATGTGAAAGTTTATATCTTGAAGTAGGTCCGTGTCGATGATGTTATAGAGAAGTTTGTACAGGAAAATTACGTCGGTTGCACTACAACGATTTGCTAGTGAATGATATAATGATAGCTAGGCTTAAGTGTACACAACCTGGCCCTTTTGTCTACTTATGGTCGATGGCGTATATAGAGTTTCAGATTTGATTGTAAGATTTATATAAATCAATAATAAAAAATAAAAAAAATTGTATAATTTATATAAATATTGAGTAAGATGTTTTAAAGAAAATATACCTTGTACTGAATCTTCGTTCTGGTAGTAAGTTAAAAAATACATCAATAGTGAAGCCGACATTTAACAGACCCGTTAAAAGAACTTGGAACACAATTATTTTCGAACCAAAAGAACGTGGCTCAATAAATTCGTGTATCTGTTCTTCGTTGTCCAATTGCTCCAGGTTAATCATACATTCCAGCAAATCCAACACACTGTGTACTTGTTCCCCTTTGAAAAACACAGTCATTGTTACAACAACTTTCATGATTTCAATGATTAGAAACAAAAATATTGGCATAACTACTATAGGATCACTTTGGTTCACATATACCGCCATTGGGTACAGGAAAAAGGCCTGGATTGATGCAGAAATAATAATGAACCAGGGATTGGTTTTAAGGAATAGATGCAGAGCCAGACGCAGGGGCCGATGTTTGACCAGCAGGTTGGCCAACCTGGGGCTGAAATACTTCATATAGAACTTGAGGTTGCGATCATCAGAGTCGCGCAAGAAACCTGCAAGAAGATGAGGAGACATCAGGATACATGTTGCAACATTTTGAATAATTTTATTTAAACTCAATATTGATTGAGTATTGATAAGTATTGATCAAGGAAAACCAAGCATAACAAACTCAAATGTGTTAGCATTTTTAAGATGACCAATGCATTATGCACCTTTTACATTTTGCAAATTATCAAACGGTAACCGATATAACATCATGAATTCAAGATGATTATGGTGGTGTGATTATTATATTAATTCCTTAAACTTTGAATGTCGATTTTTTCGCCGTTTGAAACGCTTTTCATTATTTGTTCTCACCTTCATTAACGGAGTTGTGCATTAAACTGTTTTAATATCGCAATTTCCTTACTATTTGCTGACACTTTGAGCAGATCAATAATTACTTAGCTCTTTATAGGGCAAAAGTGTGGGAACCAAAATTTTGTGATTTTTAAAAAAAGAATTTTAGTTTTTTAAAGATTTTTTTGTATAAAATGCTAATTGATCCAAATTGATATTAAAGTTTCTATTTTTTTTATCAATGAGACTTTTTTCCCATTTGTTTACATGATCAAATTAAATCTACTTCAGGCAAACAAAAAATCTGGGACATCCCGGGAATTTGCGTACTATTGTTTTTTAGACACCATTTGATTTTTGAACCATTACAAAAATCCTACTTTTCGTTAAAATTCAATAAGATAAAATTCTATTAATTCCGAATAAAACAAAGCAGCATTTTACCTGGGTTAAAAGAATGAAAAACTGGCAGATATAAATGTGTATATATTAATAAGTGGTGGGCAATACGTAAATTACTCCCTTTAAAGGGTAAATTGATTTGTAGTAATTGTTGATGTATTAGATGAGCAACACGTTATGCGCACCAGCAACATGAATCATTTTCCAAACACAATGCTCAGGGAAGTCTGCCTATACAGCGTTTGTTACTCCCAAGTTGATATATTCCCTTAACATCGAATACAAAATATCCTTAATATGCCCCTACCTTGCCAGTATAACAGCCTTCTGCAGGTTTCAAACAACTTGTGATTACCATCTTGTTCCATTGATTCTTTATCTTTACAGCTCATCATGGTTTTTGTTTTAATTAAACACAAGGTCAATGAAGAAAATAATACAATTTCGCAGAGAAATTGCAAGCGTTAGAGCTTAAATCGACATTGATTTTCTTCGTAAGATTAATGTTTAAAGGGTTGTACTATTACAATCTCACGATGAAACCTAGATAAATGTTCAAGTATTGCTGATATACGGATTGGAATCGATAATACCCTGAAAAAGAGTGTTGTTATCAGTGCTGAGCTATCCCATTCTTGACTTGCAATTTCACTTCAAAATCAAATTCCAGGTGAAATTGTGAGTACGGTCAAGCGTGTTTCATGACGGCCGCCATTACGTGTCATATCTATTCTGTGGCTATAACGCCCTCTTCAGAAAAACTTTCAACACCACACTGAGGTGGCTGTGATTTTGAAAGAATATCCCGATTAATATTAAGGGACATTGTACAACGTTAATTAGTGTGTCATAACTAAAGATACGTTTTTTTAGCATTTAAATTTAGAATATATTTGTCATTATTTTGACAAATTAGGCATTTTGTAGCATCAATTGGATTCCTTTCCACCAAACCCCTAATTGTAGGGTGTTTCTTACACTTCCCATGGTAAATGATGAATTTTAGGAACATTTCAATTCAATATTATAGTAACATAAAACTCTAGAATATATTGTTCAACTAGTTCTTAAAAGGCATTAAAAACATTATTTTTAGAAAAATTAGCATTTTGAATAGTCAAAATTAGCATATTGAATCATCAAAAACCTAAAACGCTAAAAACCCGTATCTCTAGAATAACACATACCTGTGATATTACGCGCTTGACGTTTTGCAGCCTACTGTGCCGCATTGTCGAATTGTAGAATAATTAATACGATACAATGTCACGAAAACCATCTAATATTAACACAAGGGTCCGCCAAATCCTTTAATACTTCATTATCCCGATTATTTTACGTTTGTCTTTTGCTATAACACGTTAATACAAATTGTACAAGTGTTCAACTACTCAAACACGGTAACACTAACCTGAGTAAGGACCTGACCCAACCAAGTCGACACAGACGCCATCGACGAGCGTACAATATCCAACAAACGATCGGTATTTTGAAATATCAAATAGCGAGTAAGTGCTGAGACACGACTTACCCTAAGAAGGAGACTAAATTACAATTCCAAATTGGAACATATGTATATAATTTCTTTTACCTTTGATGACAAAATTTATTCATGCATTGGCGTTTATACATACGTTACCGTAAGAGTTAATATATTTTGGCACAGAACAGAAGGTAATATCTCCTGAATTAAAGAGTAGTAATTTAATTAAATTTACATATAATGAATTGATTTCCAACCAATATTAACTTATTATTTGAAACCACCAATAAATTAACAATTATTGACATCATTAGATATGAAAATGTTACCAATAATATTGAGATGAATTATTGATGTCAAGTGATGTCATTTGTTGAATAATTTGGTCAAAGAATGATCTATTGGCAAACTTCTAATGTGAAATGATGCCAATTAATAAATGTTTTTAATCAATTGATATTAAAACTTCAATTATTATTCAATAAAAAAATACAAATAATAGTTCATATCAATTGAATATTATCAATAATAATTGAAAATCGATGTTAATTCTTACTTTGGGGAATCCACCCCCAAAACCTTCTGCATTGGAATCAGAGACTCAAAGCACTGATCCAACATAATCTATGCGAGGTTTGATGTAAAACATAAAAATGACAACAATAATTTATGAAAAATCTATTAAATGATTTCTGGACAAGTTACCGTGCAAAAATTAAAACATCAACGTTTTACAAAAGATAGCGATGAGATTGTTTGACGATGTAGGATCCTCACAGCTACAGCCAGTCGCGCTACTGACGCTAGAACGTCGCACTGAATCAAGTATTCCCAGGCTATATTAAGTGTTTGTTGTGTGGGTTGCTATGGCAACTAAGGGTCAAGTATTGCGTGTTTTAACTAATATAAAACATAACTTTACGGTAATTTCGTTGAAAACTTCTATTATTTAAAACTAATATTAGCTTACTTCTGTTTTTACCATCAAAATACCCGAGAAAATTGTACGTTTTGTTTCATACAGCATAATACCAGGAACTAATAGCTTGTAGTACTATTTTGTAGAACAAACACTCTTCAAACTACGAAAGGATTTGTCCGTTATTTCGACTTAGATTGTGTTGCTTAAAAATTCACGAAGGCTCTATGCCTGACTATTTAAATATTAAAAGTGGGTGATGAGTAGCCAAACCTTTTCCTTCCCATACATAAAGAAATAAATAACTGAGGCGTATTCTTGCCGTGTTGTCTTATTAGGCAATGTTCTTCGACCTCTAATAGACCGACTGTAGTGGTGTTATTTTTCATCCGTCTGCTTTGGGGAATGGTCGTGGGAAGGTCGTGGGGCTCGAAGATTCTCCCCTGGTATTAAGTACCTATAACTTAAAATCAGATGTGTGCCAGAGTTGGGCGATGGACAGCGTCCTTGTGCTGCATGATGATTGGTGACAGCTACCGTTGATTTCGGTAAAATATCGCCGGAGCTCGAGAATGCCAACAAACCTCTAGGTTTTTACATTGGATGCAATAGGTTGCAACACCCGTGGCAGATAAAGTCCCACAAGAGACATCCAAGGAGAGATATTTTTGTATCGTCACGGAGGTCGTAGTCGTGGGTCCACTACACCCACTCGACGACGTAGTGGTGTTATTGGTATATGCCTATATATTATTCACATCGCTTTTTCAGGTTCAGATTCAGAAGTATTTTATTCTAACTATATAGTCATGACAACATTTTATTCATATTTGGTTAATGTACATTTTGTTTGAGTTTAAAGTTTGATATATAATATAAAATACAACGTTATATTAATGCATATAGTTGGTTTTAAAAATTGTACATAGTATCATTAGAATGCCACAAAATCTTCAAGAGATTTGCGAGTAGTCATTTTCTAATTTTTACATTGGATTTGAGGTATGGTGTGAAAGTGCATAGATATTTATTCACAGATTATGCTACCTTTGTAACATTATTGTAGTGAACAAGCACATAATGTGCATAAACAAGTAATTTTTATTTGTGTAATCTTTTGTATGGATAAAATAATGATAATAATTGACGACACAATTGGAGCTATTATAATGTATATGTACAATTATGTTTACAAACTTTACTAGATAAGTAGACCACGCATACATAACACTTGTAAAAATACAGCGAAACCTTACGCACTCAAAAGTAGGCCTAATGAGATCTTAAAAAAGAGCCTAGCTCATCTACTCATCCACATTTGCGCATGCTTAATCAAAAACTTGCAGTGCCCCGTAACTAAATCCTTGAAAACCTTGACAAATTAGAAATTGCAACTATTAATAAACGTAATAATTCATCCAGATTCTATTTTGCCAATTAATTTCAACAGTTCATGCAAATTCTTTTTTGACAATCTTTTCAAGGATGTAGTTACGGGTAACTGTACGTTTATGAATTAAAAATTCGCAAATGTGAAATGGTAGATGAGCTTGGCCCCTTTTTTAGATCTCATTATTTCTGAGTGTGTAAGGATTGTCTGTATTTTTACAAGTTTTTGGTATGCGTGGGATCACATTACTTTTTCAAGTTCTACTGCAAAATTATTTTTGTTAAAAAATAATAAGAATAATTTAAATACAGTAGTATTAACTGCTATGGTAATACCAATTAACAATGTTAAATATCTCGTCCCCCAAATAAATGATTTTTGTACGCATTGTAGGATGATGGAATAAGAAATTCCAGGTAATAGATTAAGTGGCAGACCACGACATCAATAGCAGAATATCGTGAGAAATGATGTAGAACAGCGTGGAGGAGACAGGAATTTTGTGGAAAAAGAGGAGTTGTGGCAGGACAGAAGAAAATGGCGAGGCTTGTCTTCAATGACGACCGAACGCAGAGTTTGACGTGGCAACATAGGTGATTAATGTCAAGTTTCTATAGTTACTTGTTTATTATATGCCTGTTAAAAGCTTAGATTTAAACCTTTATTTGGATGCATTCAGCTATCTTTTTCAACATTTCATTTCAATATTTTTGGTCAGAATCGCTGGGCAACTGAAACTGACGAATAAGTAAGTACTAATTTTATAATAAATATTAAACAATAACTAAAAAGTAAACAAGATTAAATCTCATTTAAACTAATGTTGAACCCGAAATAAACAACTTAAACATCCAGGAGTAAACTATTGAAAGTGAGGTAAATAGGAACGTGGAACCATTGAACGAGTGAATAGTAGACTATTATTAATCCAATAGTAAACTATTCATAATGGAATACAATTCATGTTTTTCTGGGTAATCACACGAAAATAATTGAGTAGGTGGTTCGCACTTACCGCCCCTCACCCGACGTTACCGAGTGAATAACATCCCCCATCATCCAGGGTCACCGCGACGAGTCTGTATATATTTATAAACCACAAAAAACTAATGATATCTAAAAAGTAAACTTTTGATAAACCAAAAGAAAACTATTAATGAACCATTGGATACATAATGAATGTGATGGGGAATTTAGAATGTGAAAGGTAGACAATTCTTGGTGTGAATAAAAAACTATTGATAATCTAAAAGTAAACTATAAATTATTATTAAAAGTAAATTATTGTAGATCTTCTTTCATTCTTTCACTCTATCTTTCTGTATTTTCAATTTAAATTCAGCTGTGCAGCTATTTTATATTAAATCTTATAATAAACATTTATTTTTCTTTTTGTCTTGTTTTTTTATTGTTATACGCATAGTATGTACACAAACACAACACAATTTTATATATGTACATTTATACATTATTGAACAGTAAAGTATTATTATAATCTGGTTTATGTAGAAGCAAAGTGTAGTCAGAAATTACCGGAAGTTGTTTCCAAAGATTTTAAATGGAGAAGAATGTGGTAGAGAGTTAAAAGTAGTGAGAAGTAAGTAAGTAAGTTTTATTTCCAGACACACAACATATTACATTATAATTTATAATAAACACTTTGTGATGTTTATAAGTTAAGTTTATATTGTCCGGGATAAGTTTTTAATTACTTACTCCTAAACAAATAAACTGTTTTATTGAGGTGTTTGGAAAGGTGCAATTGCTGTTTCAAGCAGTATGCAATTGGGAGATACTCCCTCACAATTCCTATCCTAAAAATAATTTACTTAATAATTTATGCCTTAGTCTTAGTTTGTACATATCATAACAATTTTACTGTAGGCCTTATGTTGGCTATTAATAGAAATTTACTGCCTCGTATGTAAGAGAATACGAATGAAACGAGAGATCAAATATTTGTCTAGTTTTTGTTATGGGCCGAGATTGGTTTCAATTAAGGCAGTACATAAAGCGGTATAGGCCTATAACAAAGATAAGACATAAGAGACAAATAGACTTAAATGAATCTAGATAAATAAGACAAATTAAAAGACAAAATTTATGACACAAGACAGAGAAATGGGCCTATCATAAAATATATCTTAGCCTATTTGTGGAATATAAACATAATAATCATAGTACACTTTATTTATACCACTCATTAAGAATTGTAGTACAAAGATAACAGTGTTATAGTAGTTTGTCCTTCAAAAAATTTCCTAGACAGAGTAATATGCCTTGTTACATAGGAGTTGTTTTAGTTTGATTTTAAAATTGCTCATACTAGAAATGGCTTTTAGACTTGTCAGCAGCTTGTTAAATAATTTAGAACTAATACTATTAGATTTAAAACACTTTTAGTGGAAAAACTCTATTTTTATTATATTTAAATAACAACGTTTCTGAAATGACTTCAACTTATTCCGTCTTCAGGTTTCTTGTTAAAAACAAAAAATCATATTATCAAAATTATATCAAAACAAACAAAGACAATAGCCAAGGTTGACCGGACGTCCTATGCATGTTCGAGTTAATGAGCATAGAAAAAACATTGAGAAGTCAGATGGTTGTTATCTTATGTCATCGAAACTAGTAGAACATGCATGGGACAAGGTTCATAAATTCGACTTTCTACAATCTAGGCGTTTACTTAAAGAGCCATGTTGGAAAAAAAGGAAATTGAAAGAAGCAGCTTTGATAACATTAAAAGACACATGTATAAGCCAGCCGAGTACCTTTTTTCCCCCAATGTGGATTCCTTTAGTAAACACTAAGAAATAGCCTTTTTTATTTGTATTACCTTGTTTTTGTCAACTTCCATGTGTGAAATGTTTAATTTTATCAACCTTGGCTATTGTCTTTGTTTGTTTTGATATATTTTTGATAATATGATTTTTTGTTTTTAACAAGAAACCTGAAGACGGAATAAGTTGAAGTCATTTCCGAAACGTTGTTATTTAAATATAATAAAATAGAGTTTTTCCACTAAAAGTGTTTTAAATATCATAATGAACTCTACTAACTTTAAAACTAATATAATACTATTGGAGTTAAGTTGTGAATGTGTTAGCTTGAGTTGTTTGCTTGTCTTTTGTTATGGCTGTGATAAAGTTTGGCTTTTGTCTTGTCAATTTCTTCATTAATCATAGATTTTTTTTAAATTAAGTACGGATTGAAATATGTATAGACTGTAGAAAGTGAGTATTTTGTGTTTGATGAAGTGTGGCTTACAGTGAGGTTAAATGTAAGAATTTTTCTTTTGTTTCAGCCCAAGAATATAATATCTTATTGCTCTTTTTTGTAATTTAATTATTGTGTCCGCTTTTACAGAGCTGCCCCATATATTGATGCCGTACCTCATATGTGATTTAAAGTTAGCTTTGTAAGCTATTTTTGCTGTTTTTGTGTTTGTGATTAAATTGATTGTTTTTAGTGAAAAGCATGCAGAGCTGAGTTTTTTCGCTAGCATATCGCAATGTGTGTGCCAGTTTAGATTTTGGTCGATATGGATTCCAAGAAATTCGGTTGTGTGAACTCTTTTTATCACGGTGTTATCTGCCGTGTTATTGATAGTTGTTAGATTGTTGATGAGACTATGATTTTGTTTACTTGAGTGAAATTCTATGAAATTAGTTTTATTGGCATTTAGTAAAAGTTTGTTATTTTGGAACCACTATAGTTACTGTGCTCAGCACTTCTTCGCTAATGACTATCAGATTTTCATGTATTTTGCTTCTTATTAGGATACTGGTATCATCCGCAAATAATTCAATACTGACATCGTTAAAGATGTAGGTGAGATCATTTACGAATATTATGAAAAATAGAGGGCCTAGTAAGGAGTCTTAAGGAACTCCACAGTTTACTGCTTCACCATCAGATAAATAACATTTCTCATGATTGAATTCATCTGTGGTTTTCATTTCAACATGTTGCCTCCTGTCTGTGAGATATGATTTAACTAGATTATACGCATGACCTCTTATGCCACAATAGTGCAGTTAAGCCAGTAGCAACGCGAGATCTATGCAATCGAAAGCTTTCGAAAGGTCGATTCCAATTAAGGGTTCATTTTTTTTCTTTTCCTTGAGTTATATTATTACTATTTCTACCTTTCAACAGGCTAATAAAACAAACAAACAAACAAACAAATTTTTAAAAAATCTATGGTATTAGTTGTTGACTTATATTTCCGAAACCCATTTTGGCTATTTGATAGTAGATGTTCTTTTTCGAGGAATGAAGTTATTATTATAAGAATTATTTTATCAAAATTTTTATATACTGTCAGTAGAGAAATTGGTCGGTAGTTATTTCCATCCGATTTTGCACCCTTTTAAAATAAAGGTATTATTTTTAAACCTTTAATTTCTTCGGAAATATTGATTTGCCAATACAGTAATAAAAACTGTGGGTACGAACTGTCGCTATATTACCCATATTAAGGCGAAAGAAGAGAGCACATTAATTTTAATGTTACAGAGACGGGAGGTGGTGCAGTGGAAAAAGCTGCAGAGCCGCATAGTTCGAAAAAGAATTATAACCGGAAATAGAGACTCCAGACCATCAGACCAAATATGACCATTCGCAATACGATTAAGCAAAGCGATATCCGAACTTAATCCACGAGAACTTAATGTTGCAATGTTGAGTAAAATCATTATTTCATTATTTCATGTTTTGTGGAATTACAGAAGGTAGGCACTCGGTACTTTACTGTTGCAAGAACAAATAAGACCACTCGGTCAAGCTGTTTGAAACAAGTGTCGGGGGCCATTGACCATATAAGAGAGCAATATTAAAAAATCGGTTAGAAACATGCTGTGCTGTACGTACATAAAGTTACAGGGGAATTTATTTCCGTGAATCTATACAGAAAACAAATAATACTTACTAAAGTATCAAAAATACAATAGAAAAGTACATAAAATATACCATAGTAAATAAAACATAATTCAATAGTTAACTATTATAATTCAATAGTTATCTACTGAAAGTAAGGGGAAATGGGGAAGTAAATCTATATATCAAGGGAACAATTGCATGGGAGAATAGAAAGTGGACTTTGCCCAACTATCCATACACTATACTATAATATTCTTTCATGTCAGTGAGATTTGTTCTTTATAAGCATAGTCTTCTTGCCCTAGTAAAAATATTTGGTTTCCAAATGGTTGCCAAGTGGTCACCAACAGGTCACCAATTAGTTCACCAAGTGATGCCAAATGATCGCCAAAAGAAGCCAACAGGTCGCCAACAGGTCGTTTTTGTGTCAAAATACTGCATTGCAAAGTTGATGACCCGTTGGCTGCCTTTTGGTGAACGCTTGGCTGTCATATATCTCTTTTGAAATTTCGGTGGCGTCCCTTGGTAATCGGGGCCAAATGCGCCGGTGGCGTCGGTGGCTCAAGGATATGCAGTGCTTCCATATTTTACAATCATTTGGTGATACTTTTAAGAGTATTCACCATTTTGTAGGCAGCGTTCATAGCCTAGAACACAACTTGCCATTAATGACATACTAAGATATTTTAGTAATATATAGTATTATCAATTAGCAGTGTTTAGCAGTTTTAACATTCAATTTTACAAATTCTGAAAAATGTTTTGTTATCTTAGGAAAATATTATGTTAACCTTTCAGAAAATATTGTTCCGTCAGGAGAACCGTTTCGCTTCAGCAGCAGAATGAACCGTAGGATAACCATTTTGCTATAAACAATCTTTGTAAATGTTTGCAAACTAAGTTTGGTGTTTCTCGCAGAATAAACCTGTATACTAACGTTCCTACAATCTTCGTGTAAAATTTTTCTGGTTTTTATCAAGAATGTGGTGAGTAGTTTTCTGTGTGTCTTTAACCTTACGATGCGGCGAAGAAGTTTAATTTTAGCGTTCAGCTAAGAGTATACCTATTTTTTTTAAATTTTAAATCAAATGATGATTAAATATATTTAAACCGATAAAGTGTTTAGGAAGCTATGTCCTTCTTTAAAATTATAAATATTTTCACAGTAGTCAGGCTACATGTTGGATATTTGATTCACGGAAAAATAATTTATTTACTAGGTGGCTTCGCGTACGGTTTATTTAATCGCGTTGGTGGAATAGCTTTTTTAAGTTTTTAGTATGCGTGGGATCCCTTTACTTCTTCAGGGTCCATTGCAAGAAATAGAATGTAAAATATCTGGAGGCCTGAAGACTTGCTTTTTGTACGCATTGTAGGTGATAGTTGTCAAATTTCTATGGTTACTTGTTAATTATTATACACCTCAAAAAACTTATATTAAAACCATTATTGCTATGGATTCAGTCAAATTTTTTTCATATTTTTCTTTCTAAAGGTACTACGTCACCAATACCTAATGTCCATGTAAAATATGAACGTTATAGCCCCTCCCGTTTGAAAAAAAAGCAGACCAAATGTTACGGAAATATCGCATTAAAAATCAAAAAATTGTAAAAGAACGATATTCAAGAGAAATATTCCTTCGATTTTACCCAAAACCGTGCCAGGTCTAACTTGTTTTTTTTAAATCAAGATCGCACATAGCGTTTGTCCGGTAGAGAGCGAAGAAAAAGATAGAAAATAAAGAAGAAGAAAAAAACACCGAAGCTAATTTTTTTGAAGGGGGGGGGGGGGTCGGTGAAATTGAAGTCTTCTCTTCGCTTATCTAATAATGTGCAACCAACAGCAGGCACGCTCCGCAATTGACGACTTGAATTGTACCCGCCTCCTGACGTCACGAGGCAACATGGCGGAATTACTGGGTATAAATCCTCATTTCGCAAGTTGACGCCTGCTTCACGGCGCAACACTTATCACGCTCTAACTTTTATTCTATTCATTATTTGGACAATAGTTAAATGAATAATATTTAGCAAATATATCATTCTTTGTTATAGCGATTATATCGATTTTTTTGACACAGTCGTTAGCTTGTTATAACAATGTACGCATCATTCATGTGAAAATTATCAATAACTTAAGTTTTCTCAATAATTTTTTTGACAAAAAACAACTGATCGGATTTCGACAAGACCTCTTTAAAAATATGCACCAGACTTTTTAGACAAGAAATAAACTAACTTTCTAGATAGAAAGTGCACTGAACGAAACTTTGCAGCATAGAGTAATATGCAGGGTATGTGTTTTTATCTAAAATACGCACTCTTGACGTGCGGATGAGCCGTGAAAAAGTGCACGCTGCATATTACTCTATGCTGTAAATTTTCGTTCAGTGCACTTTCTATCTAGAAAGTTTGTTTATTTCTTGTCTAAACAGTCTGATGCATTTTTACAAAGAATCCTTGTCGAAACCGATCATGTTTTTTGTCAAATTAATTAATGAGAAAACTTAAGTCATTGATAATTTTCACTTGTGTGATGCGTACATTGTTATAACAAGCTAACGACTTGGTCAAAAAAATCGAAATAATCGCTATTACAAGGAATGATATGTTTGCTAAATATTATTCATTTAAGTGTTGTCTAAATAATGAATAGAATAAAAGTTAGAGCGTGATAAGTGATGCGCCGTTCAGCAGGCGCCAACTTGCGAAATAAGGATTTATACCCAATACTAGTCACGTGACCTATCGATCGTTTTAAGCTCCGCCCATTTCGAGTCGTCAATTGTTATTTAAAGTAAACTAGGCCGCTTCGCAAACGCTTTTTTTGTCTCGTTGATGAATGAGCTTTTTTTAATAAGTTTTTGGTTTGCGTGGGATGTCTTTAATTTTGAAGTTCTTTTTGAGCGCATTGTAGGTGATTGTTGTCAAGTTTCTATTGTTACTTGTTAATTGTTATTATATATTTCAAATAACATATTAAAACCTTTATTTATGGATTCTGGCTAACTTTTTAATTTTGTTTTTCTTTCAAAAGGTACTACATCACCATTACCTTAATGTCCATGTGAAATATGAACGTTGTAGCCCCACCCGTTTGTAAGAATCGGACCAAATGTCACGAAACTATCGCACTTAAAAATCGAAAAAAATCGTCAAAGTACGATATTCATGAGAAACATTTCTTCGATTATACCCAAAAACGTGGCAGGTCTAAGTTTAGAGATTGTGAAGATCTTCACCAATTTTCATCAAGATCGCATATGCCGTTTGCCAGGTAGTGAGCAAACAAACGGACAAAAAACTAAAAAACTAAAAAAAAAAACACCCGAGATAAATGTTTGGGGGGTCAGTGAAATTGAAGTCTTCGCTTCGCTCATCCAATAATATTATCCAATTATGTTCAAGATTGTGATGATAATTGACAGTTTATTATTTGTTTTGACATAGCCGAAGACAATGGTTCATGGGTTTGTAGGTATTTTTGATTTTTGATTTTTTGATTAAAATCAGTTGATGAATTTTAAAATTTAAATTAACTTGTTACAGCTCAGGTAGTAGATACAAATCTGTTATCAAAAGTTTTAAACAGACATTCAACGCATGAACTATTTTATAATATGTCTTAGTAATAAAATTAAATAAAATTAGCTCATTCAGACAACTGGTTTAGAAGAAGGTAATTTGTAAAGTTCCAAAAGTGCGCTAAAATTATTTGACGGCAAAAAGATATAAAGATATTTGTTTGCAATAACCATAATTTAGTATATTAATAGTGATATTTCTCGTCCTGGTTTGTTAAAACTGCTCTTCTTCATAAGTTTCTAAGAAGTAATTAATTTAATCATAAATGTATTAATTATTAATTAATTGGTTTGGTAATAGGGCAAAAATAAATAAATATATTAATAGAAAATGGCAAAACAAAACCGCAGTTCGCTGCGCACATTGAATCTAAAAAATATTTCCTTCCCAATGGAGGTGTGTAAACCCTTTAATGTTCGTTTATTCAAAAGAACAATAATTTAAAAAGTTTAGAAAAACAAATAGAGGGTGATTTTGTCAGTATAATAAGTGGAGTGTTGCCATAACTCAAAATTTTGACAACTTGCAATCGATTCAAAGCAGAAAATAAGCTCAATCACGAATTCATTAAAATAATCACCTGAGCAAAGTTCTTAAGAGAAAGAGGGTCCAGTCCAACAGGTTTCACTTGAAGAGGAACATTAGCTCTGCTCATGATGACCAGCATAGACTTCTTGAATCTAGGAGAGGCTTCCAGCCAATCACAGCTGTAGACTGAGTCAGTAACAGCATCGTGCTGAAAAAATTGGTTTTAATCACATCATAAAGGAAATATTTCACGTAACATTATGAAAAAAAAAATATATAATATTGAATAACAATAAAAATGGCCTGGTTCGAACCAAAGGTGCTAAATTTAATTCCCGACTTACCTCGTCTGAAATCCACTGTATCATCGCGTTACATACAAGATACACCCCTGTAACAATTACTAAGACAATCCCACTTAGTATCTTATTAAGAGTTTCTCCGTCCGTCTGTTGGTAAAGTCAATATCAATCAATTAATTGTAATTCTAATCACTAGTTTGGCAATCGACGTATAATGCCAAACTCAACTTCTGAAAAAGTGTTTAAAATATCACAAACACTACCACACAACACTACAAAGACAAACTTCTACTACTACTATGAATGTAAGGATCTGGAATCCAGAATTTAATCAGGATTACATTTAAGTTTAACTTATAGGAAAGTATAACGAATAATAACAATCTTATGTAACTATTCCTCTTGTTTAGATGAACAAAATAATAAATTCAATTCAATTAATATTAAAAAGAAGTTAAAAGTTTCACACATAATTCGGAAAAGAAAATCAGGTTGTTACACCATCTTTCATTTGACCATTCAAACAATCAGGGAAAGAGTAACTTAATTACATTTAGTTTTTACAAAATAACAAAACTGTATAAGATATAACAAATGAATTTTAAATATGTAAAACAATAACCTTATTTTTATATGTAAATTTGTTATTAAGATGCAACTTTATAAATTGTATTTTAAAGTTTTGATGAGAGGCAAAGTATTTGCCTTTATCTACCTCGCAGTGGTAAAATTAACTAAAACATCGTTAATTGCAAGACCAGTAAATTTATTTCTACATGCATGAGCTATGATGTAGGTAGAAAGGAAGTGAAATGAGGAAGAGCGCAGGAAAAAGAAATCCTTCTTCATTCTATCACAATTAGCAGAAAACATATTGCATTTCAATAGTAACAATTCTAAATAAATTCATTTCTCATCCATATTTTCAAAAAACAAAACTATTTCGAGCAGAAGCAAGAATTCACTATTGTGTAATGGTAAATAAGTTTGTGATAAGAGTCAAATTCAGCCCAGAGTGAACGTCTTTCAAATTGTAACTTGATCAAATCAATACAAAAAATGCAGAAAAACAAAACAATATTTCACGCAATAGGGCAATGGTCAAACTAAACTCCCACCAAAACGCAGAACGATCAAGGAGTGACCACAGTTGTCTTTAAGTTAATAAAATAGGAACTTTTACAACAATTTGGCGGCAGTGCATTATTGTTGTGGTGGGTGACAGACTTCCCACCAGAGCGCAGAACGATCGACGTTTGGTCACTGCCATGTGTAAGTTCCACTGGAACCAAAATGTAAAGAGTCCTGTGATCAATCCTCGATCATGCAAACGTGGCGGAGAATCGAGGCGAACCAGCTTGGCATTGCTCTCATACCGCATGATATAGAAGCACTGGAAGTTCTTTGACAGCTTCATATTTTTGACGTTGTTGTTCAAATTAATGTGGGGTTTTAGATTCCTGCACCTTAACAACTTCATAACGATCAAGTTATGTCAAAAAAGTTGAAAATATTTCTAGGTTGCAAGGCCTACCTGAAGCAGACACTCGTAGGCCTTGGCCTATCCAGTAACAGAAGAATCTAAAACTTTTTGTAGATGTCAGTCCATGATGAGTTATTTTAAATAATGGTTTTTGCGCGAGCTCTCATTGATCCTTTAAATTTTAGCAATGTTGAAAACTGTTAAAACGATTGTTGATGTAGCTTGTTTTTGTTTTTAGTTAAATGAATATGTACAGACTAATAAAATAACCATTTAAAATAATAATTTTTGGCTTGAAGGTTATTAAGCATCATGTAGGCCTTTATGTTGTTTATTAGACAAAAAGCCACTGTTTTTATTTCTTGTAGTTCACATGCGTAATGGCCGCCGAGAAGTGTCAAAATGTTATTCAAAACTAGTTGAATTCAACTCTGGAACATCAGTGTCATGTAAGAATGCACTAGTGTGCAATGAAAGAATGCATCATTATGCCATGCTAGAATGCACCTGTATATCATGTTGGCGTGCACTAAATAGCAATATAAAAATGCATCATAATGATATGCTAATTTGCAACTGATATAATTTTATAATGCACTAGTAAGCAAAGTAAGAATGCATCATTAAGCCATAATGGAATACCTGTATATCATGTTATTATGCACTAGCATGCAATGTAAGAATGCATCATTATGCCATGCTCAAATGCACCTGTATATCATGTTATAATGCACTTGTATGCAATGTAAGAATGCATCTATATGCCATGCTAGAATGCACCTGTATATCATGTGATAATGCACAAGTATGCAATGAAAGAATGCATCTATATGCCATGCTAGAATGCACCTGTCTGTATATCATGTTGGAATGCACTTGTATGCAATGTAAGAATGATTCATAATGCCATGCTAGAATGAACCTATATATCATGTTGGAATGCACTAAATTCCAATAGAAAAATGCATCATTATGATATGCAAGATTTTACATGTATATAATGTTATAATGCACTAGTATGCAATGTAAGAATGCATCATTATGTTAGGCTGGAATAAACCTGTATATCATGTTATAAGGAACTAGTATGCAAAGTCAGTATACATTATGATGACATGCTAGAATGCACTTGTAAGCAATATAAGAATGCATCATTATAATATTCAAGTGTATGTTATGTAAATCGTGTCAGAATGCGCTTGCATGCAATGTCAGAATGCATCATTATGTTAGGCTGGAATAAACCTGTATATCATGTTATAAGGAACTAGTATGCAAAGTCAGTATACATTATGATGACATGCTAGAATGCACTTGTAAGCAATATAAGAATGCATCATTATAATATTCAAGTGTATGTTATGTAAATCGTGTCAGAATGCTCTTGCATGAAAGGCTAGAATGCATCATTATGTTAGGCTGGAATAAACCTGTATATCATGTTATAAGGAACTAGAATGCAATATAAGAATTCTTCAATATGATATGCTTAAATGCACCTGTTTATTGTGTTAGAATTCAATCGTATGCAATAAAATAATACACCATGATGCCATGCTAGAATGCACTTGTGAGCAATACCCTCTTACCCCCACCCCCCAATTACAAAAAATTTGTAAAAAAAAAAAACGGCAGCCAAGCTCTCCTTCATAAGTGTTCGGCTGTGAATGCTGTGAGATATAAAAGTTGAGCCAAGCATTTTATTATTTCTCTATAGTTTCGTATTGAAAAGAAGTAAGATCTTTTCGCCTGTTAACGAGCGCCAAGTCAACCATTTTCGAGGTAAAATAAAGTAAAAAATTTAAACTCATAATCATAAAAAAACTTACTTGGCCATTGAATCTGGTTCATTACGAGAACTCTGAATAGTCAATGGCCAAGTAATATTTTTTATGATTTTGGGTTTAAAATTTTGACTATTTTACCACGAAAATGGTTGGCTTGGCGCTCGTCAACAGGCGAAATGATTTTACTTCTTTTCAATACGAAACTATGGAGAAAGAATAAAATGCTTGGCTCAACTTCTATATCTCACAGCATTCACAGCCGAAAACTTTTGAAGGAGAGCTTGACTGCCGTTTTTTTTTTTTTTTTTACAAATTTTTGTAATTGGGGGGATATCACATCTTTTTGGTCTTTGTTTCATATCAAGGCGTGAAATATGTGAAAAGGTGGATACAGTGCCTTTAAAACAGATTGTCTATAGATACAAAAGCTACCATCTTTTGTTTTTGTTTACAATCTGTAGTTTGCAATATACAAGTTTTTTATTAAATTTCCTTTGGTTAATGTCGTCTTGGGTTTTTGTGTGAATGATTTGCTGACCGGACTATTACACATTGACGCATAATTTTAATCAGCAAATTAAAATATTCAAATTGAATTAAATACGAACTAATGTTTTTCTCAAAGTAAAGGGTGGTAGGGAACAGTTGGGGGTGAAATATTGCTTGCCTCCCGGCGGATTATTATGTTTCTTATTATTATGTACTATCATGCAAAATTTCATGCTGAAAACTCATTCGGTGCCTTCATGGTGAATGCTGGAAACCAAGGTAAAAATAATATATACTTTTAGGGATGGGGGTTGAAAAAATGTGGTTTAGAAAATGAGAATAGGCCGATTGGGTTAAAACACATTAAAACATAATTTACTAATTTGAATAAAAATTCAATTTTGGGTTAGAGCTTTGAATTATTCCAAATTTAGGGGATGATTTACGGGGTGTTGGGGATGGAATATAGCTTGCCTCTCGGCTGATTATTTTTCATATTCTTATGTACCATCATGCCAAATTTCATGCTGATAACTCATTGGATGCCTTCATGGAGAATGCTGGAAATCAAGGTAAAAATAATATAAACTATTAGGGATGGGGGTCGAAAAAATGTGGTTTATATAATGAGAATAAGCCGATTGGGTTAAAACACAATAGAACATAATTTTAATAACTAATTTCAATAAAAAATCAATTTTGGGTTAGAACTATGGGGGTGTTGGGGATAGGATATTGCTTGCCTCTCGACGCAAGTATGTGAGTCTGAGGTTATAAGATGTACAGTTTTCTCTGTAGGCTCTTATTCCTCTTTTTCTTTTTTCTTTTTTTTGTTACTGTTTAAGTTGCTTTGTATTGTTTTGAAGATTGTTTAATTAATTTATTGATGTTAAATTGACTGATCATTCTATATGCCTTTAAATAGGCTCCACTAAAATGTTGTGTATGTAACAATTTTTTGATATTATTATAATTGTAAGATTGTGGATGTTTAGTATGTTGTCCACATATTTCTAGGAGAGACTGTAGAAAAATGTAAGTTGTAAGCCAGCTGTGCCAGTGAAAGTATAGTCATTTTATGATCAACTGAGAGTATAGTCCATTTTATGATCAACTGAGAGTAGCTGTTTTGGCGTTGCTTCCAAATGCAGAACAGTTGGCTAGCCCCAACTTTCTTTGTGTCGTCTTAATAGGGGTTGCAGCTAGTTCGAGTCCTTGTGTTATTGTTGTCTGTTCGCCGATCCCTTCCTTCCTTCAATGGCCATGTTGTAAAACTACCTTTTCTGTCATAAAGTTTATTGAGGTCTGACAACGATTTTACCCTTCCCAACTCAGAGCTACATCCACAACTAATAAAATATTTAAATTAAAATAAAAAATAATTAAATTCATATTCATATCATACCATATTCTACAACAAGTGGAACACATTTACGGATAAAAAAAAGATATCACTACCGCCGCTACGAAACAACCCGATAAAAAAAAAGAGAAAAAAAATTGACATTTACGTATATTTGACACCAACGCACGTGCGTTCGAATCCCGCGTAAAATAGCTTTTTATTTTGTCATTGACCCAATAATGACATATTTTATTATTTATAACTGATGTTTAACAGTAAAAGACGGAATTCACAAACAGATACCAACAATCTTATGATGGTTATATTATCAAAAACTTTTGCCACGGTAACATTGGTTATAATTTGCATTGAATGTGTGAGTGTGTGTGGGGTTGGGGGGGGGGGAGGTATCTTGGGAGAAACGTGGTCAAAATATGATAGATTGCAAACAAATGTTTTGTCCCCATCTTATCATAATTTGGACGGTTCCTTTTCTATTGTGGAAAATAGTAACCAGCAACATATTATTGTTTTTTACCAAATCGAAAGAAGTATAAAAAAAACTCAGCCTGTACCGGGATTTAAACCCGGAACCATCGGCATAGGAAACATGAATAAACCAACTTAACAAACCCGTCACAATACTGAGATTGACCCGTATTCATGACCGCCCTTTATCCGTCGATGCGCCTATATTTGCTTCGTTATTGTCTTCCTCTTGTGCATGTTATATTTCCATTATCAAGCAAGTTACTATAAACTGGAAGCATAGACGATAAAAGTTCTTTATTTAATTCACGGAGCTAAAAAGCCTATTATACAACCGAAAGTTGTGAACATCATGACCACCCTGACAGTGGCTTGCTTTCATATGAATATTTTAATTTCTCTGCTTCCGATGCAAAATATCGTGGGTTGGTGTCGGTGGTGCCGACAGGCTTAACATTAAAAAACTCTTTGACATGTATTTATGTATCAATATGTATACAGGATCGGTATATCTGTAGCTGTGTTTTTTATGTACATGTTGTGTTGTTACTGTATACTTTATTTTTGTATCTTTATTTTTATATTATTGTTAGACGACACAATCTACAATGATTTGTATTTTGTATACTTATGTATTAACAATGGTGACTGTCCAGAAACAAATTAAAATTCATTCGTTCCTCTTTAATTAAAAGACCTGACCCACTGAAAATCAGTTGCGAGAATAGCACCGAGAAATACTCATAGAGCAGACTCTAAATTCGAATTTATTTATTTAAGTTAATTTAATATTCGATATCGATAGGTCATTTGCCACTACTCCGCGAGCCATATGCAGACTTGCGCTAAAGCGTACATGCCACTATAAAACAAATATAAAAGTTATACACGGACTGCTACATGATGCATTTTCAGAAATAAAAAAATTAAACGATAGTTTGACGAAATGATGTGGTAATTTAGGAATACATTAATGCAGGTCAAGAACGCACCACATTTTAAATTATATACTTTATTGCTCCCCCTTTCCACTGAACACCACATCTCAGAACCTTACCACCCCCCATTCAAACATTTACGAGCTACTCTAGGGATGTCCAACATCGGCTGGGGAAAGGAACCGGCTTTCGTAGCCTGAGGCACTCTCAGTTCGCTGTGGAATGCACTATAGCTGTTTTGGCGTTGCTTCCAAATGCCAGAACAGTTTGGCTAGCCCCAACTTCTTTGTGAAAGTCTTAATATGGGTTGCAGCTAGTTCGAGTCCTTGTGTTATGTTGTCTGTTCGCAGATCCCTTCCTTCCTTCAATGGCCATGTTGTAAAATACCTTTCTATCATAAAGTTTATTGAGGTCTGACAACGATTTTACCCTTCCCAACTCAGAGCCACATCCACAACTAATAAAATAATAAATTAAAATTAAAAAGAATTAAATTCATATTCATATCATACCATATTATACAACAAGTGGAAACACTTTACGTATAAAAAAAAGATATCTCTACCGCCGCTACGAAACAACCCGATGAAAAAAAAAAGAAAAAAAAAGAAAAAGGGAAAAATTACATTTACGGATATTTGACACCAACGCACGTGCGTTCGAATCCGCGTAAAAATACCTTTTTATTTCGTCATTGACTCAATAATGATATATTTTATTATTTAAAAGACGGAATTCACAAACAGATACCAACAATCTTATGGTTATATTATCAAAAAACTTTTGCCACGGTAAAAATTGGTTATAATTTGCATTGAATGTGTGAGTGTGTGTGGGGAGGGGGTGGGAGGTATCTTGGGGAGAAACGTGGTCAAAACATGATAGATGGCGAACAAATGTTTTGTCACCATCTTATCATAATTTGGACGGTTTCTTTTCTATTGTGGAAAATTGTAACCAGCAACATATTATTGTTTTTATACCAAATCGAAAGAAGTAAAAAAAAAACACAGCCTGTACCGGGATTTAAACCGGAACCATCGGCATAGGAAAAATGAATAAAACCAACTTAACAAACCAGTCACAATACTGAGATTGACCCGTATTCATGACCGCCCTTTATCCGTCGATGCGCCTATATTTGCTTCGTTATTGTCTTCCTCTTGTGCATGTTATATTTCCATTATCAAGCAAGTTACTATAAACTGGAAGCATAAACGATAAAAGTTCTTTATTTAATTCACGGAGCTAAAAAGCCTATACAACCGGAAGTTGTGAACATCATGACCACCCTGACAGTGGCTTGCTTTCATATGAATTTATGCTTAATTTCTCTGCTTCCGATGCAAAATATCGTGGGTTGGTGTCGGTGGTGCCGACAGGCTTAACATTAAAAAAAGCTTTAACATGTATTTATGTATCAATGTATACAGGATCGGTATATCTGTAGCTGTGTTTTTTATGTACATGTTGTGTTGTTTCTGTATACTTTTATCTTTATTTTTATATTTTTGTTAGACGACACAATCTTCAATGATTTGTATTTTGTATACTTATGTATTAACAATGGTGACTGTCCAGAAACAAATTAAAAATCATTCGTTCCTCTTTAAATTAAAAAGACCTGACCCCACTGAAAATCAGTTGCGAGAATGCACCGAGAAATACTCATAGAGCAGACTCTAAACACTCTAAATTCGAATTTATTTATTTAAGTAAATTTAATATTCGATATCGATAGGTCATTTGCCACTAATCCGCGAGCCATATGCAGACTTACGCTAAAGCGTACATGCCACTATAAAACAACTATAAAAGTTATACACGGACTGCTACAAAACATGCATTTTCAGAAATATATTATTAAACGATAGTTTTACGAAATGATATGGTAATTTAGGAATACCATTAATGCAGGTCAAGAACGCACCACATTTTAAATTATATATTTTATTGCCTCCCCCTTCCACTGAACACCACATCTCAGAACCTTACTATACCCCCATTCAACATTTACGAGCTACTCTAGGGGATGTCCAACATCGGCTGGGGAAGAAACCGGCTTTCGTAGCCTGAGGCACTCTCATTTCGCTGTGGAATGCACTATAGGTCATAGACCGAGAGCCAGTGACAGTTTCTATTGCCTCATAAGGTACATATGTTTGGACCATTGGAGTAGAAGCGGAAATTCAAGTCATTTTCAAAAATGCGCGTCTTACGAGTCAACGTGGGGGCGTTTACCCGTCAGACGCCCCCAAAGTGGGCCCCAAAAAGGGTCAAATCTGCCCCTATTAAGTATACATGATTAAAACATACGAAACTTTATAAAATAAGTTAGCCCAAAAAAGAATATTACTTGTACAAAGAGATGCGTTGGGCTGTTGACCCGTCAGATGCCCCCAAAGTGGGCCCCAAAAAAAGTCAACTCTGCCCTCATGAGGTATACATGATTCAAATATACGTCATTTTATAGAGTCAGTTACCAAGAAATCGAATATCACTTGTCAGATGGGTTGCGTCTTGCGTTGGGGCTTTGACCCGTTAGGTTACCTCCAAAGTGGGCCCCCAAAGATGTCAAATCTGTCTTTAAGACTGTTTGCCAAGCTCGGGCCAACTATTTTTACAATGTTAAATGCTTACGTAAAAGCATGCTTGATCATCAAATCCCTCTAATTTCACATACAGAACGTACCGCTTTTTACCTTTAATTTTCAGCCAAAAAATCTGTATTTTTGGGAGGCTGTTCAGAAAGGATGAGCGTATGTCGCTATCAAAGCACATTTTGAGATTTCAAATAAATTTTCTCCTACACAAATCGGTAAATTTCTACAAATTAAGTGTTGTCATATTGACGGTCATTTAAGAAGAAAAGTGAGCAATATTTGGAAAATGTGCCTAGATACCCCCTATTACACATTGTTACTTAACATTTTGTTGCAAAGCACAACCCGATAGGACCACCGATAGAGCTTCCAAGTGATCCAGAGTCCAGACTTTACCTCTGCGCTCTGCGTCAAAGCCTGGTTTTCTCGAGCTTGCCCCAGAGCATGGCTCTGCTAATCGTAAAAGGCGATTCAAGAGAAAAAGTCCACCTCGCAAACATCAGCTAGTAAGATGGGTAGTATATTACTCCCCGAATCTAGAGACGAGCTCTGGCAATCGTCGTCGGGGACCTTGCCCCTTCCCTTGACCAGTTCTCCGACGACGATGACAATGACATAATGAACGATGACAAAGACAAAGACGATGACGACCGCGACGTGAGAGACCCCCTTTCCTCCCCTTACCTGTGGCTGGTTCTGACCAGCATGGGCCCCTCTCCCCCCCCCCCCAGGTTAGAGTGTGACACGTCCTTAATCCAAATAATCCAAAAAGTCTTAAGGTATACATAATTGAAACATTCGGCATTCTATAGTAAAAGTGACCATGAAAAAGAATATTACTCATCATAATTTCATCATTTTTGGTATTTATGTAGGCCAATATTATATATATATATATATATAATATATAATATATATTAAGTTTTTAAGGCTTTCGTGGCCCGAAGTATTAGAATCACAATTGTAAACTTGTCGGGTTATTTCGCCACGTCGATTTGACTTACCCATGTCAACGTTTCTGGACCGCTCTGGGCCCCGTCATCAGGACGACTGACTGCTGAAGCTCTCGCTCGGACTAGTTGAGTCGGAAGTAGATGCTCAGTTGTTGATACTGCGCATCGTCATCAAACACTGCCTAATAGTAAAAGTTATAAGCACGTGACCACACGTGTTGTCAAGGTAAAATATCGTTATTTCTCATTAGCGCGTGACATAGCACGTGTTGTCATAGTTTTCCTAATAAACAAATTTTAAATATTATATTATATTATTAAAACAACAGATCGATCGGAAGGCTGTTATCACACCACAATATACGGACTGTTTTTAAGCCTCTACAAAAAATAAGTCACTTACACAGATCGGTAAAAGATGTACGCCCAAGAATCCAGGCGCCGGGAGTGTATGAAGTACCCTGTAAGTGTGGGGTGGTCTACATTGGACAAACTGGGAGAACAGTGCAGGACAGGATAAGGGATCACAAAGGGAAATTGTAGGCGGGCTGAAGTTAACTTATCGGCTGTAGCTAAACATGCGGTCGACAATATTACTGACAGTACTCACGCATTTGATTTTAATGAAGTCAGGATACTTAAACAAGAGAATAGGCTGTGGCCCAGATTAATTCGGGAAGCCATTGAAATGATAAAGAAACCTCACAATATCAACGCTGATGACAATAAAGGTCTGTATAAGATTAGTGATACTTGGTTACCGGCAATTAAAGTTACTCAATCTGCTACATTTTCGACTCCGTTAGCACCAGCCTTGCAATCGCCCTGAAACGGGGGACAACACCACACAGGTCACAGTCATAGCTAATTCTAGTGTTTTAAACTCTAACGTTTTAATTTCTAACGATAAGGATAGGCTTTTAAATAACATACTATAATGACACGTTTGAGAACTCGTGGACAGGGTAGTGAACCAAGTGGCAGTGCAGTTAACCACTTGAGTGTTAAATTTGTAACGCCCGGCGTGTGAAGTGTTAAATACGAATTTTAATAGGAAAACTATGACAACACGTGCTATGTCACGCGCTAATGAGAAATAACGATATTTACCTTGACAACACGTGTGGTCACGTGCTTATAACTTTTACTATTAGGCAGTGTTGATGACGATGCGCAGTATCAACAACTGCGCATCTACTTCCGACTCAACTAGTCCGAGCGAGAGCTTCAGCAGTCAGTCGTCCTGATGACGGGGCCCAGAGCGGTCCAGAAACGTTGACATGGGTAAGTCAAATCGAAAGTGGCGAAATAACCCGACAAGTTTACAATTGTAATTCTAATATATATATATATATATATATATATATATATATATATATATATATATATAATGTCATATATAATATGTTAAACCTTGGTTTTATTGTAGGCGACAATGACGCTGTTAAATTGGTTCCATAGACAGAAATTTAAAAAAATGCCATTATGTATAATATATAGAGATGTTAAATACAGACCAAGATGGTTCCTCTATGATCTGTCCCCTTCGTCACTTGATGAGATATTGCAATGCTATTTAGAAGGAGAGAATTTCGATGAGGATGATGTTGACATAGATGTTTCGGAAGCAGCGTACAGTGATGACGAATGTGATTACAGTTTTAATTTTTTCACAATTTATTTATTCTAATGCTCAATTGTCTTTAATGAAAAGTATTTGCATGTTTCAACGCATGTAAAATATTATTACGTATGTTATGATATGATGATGATGATTACTAATAAAATGTTAAAGCGTACAAGCGTACAGTGATTACGAATGTGGTAAAAAGTTTGATATTTGAAGTTAATTATACCAAACCAATTTATCATAATCTTCAATTGTTTGTAACTTATAAACACTATTTGCATGATTTAACACATTAAAAATTCTTACTTATGATATGATGATGATTACTTCTGAAGATTACTATGATAAAAAGTTCAAACATACTGTGATAACGAATGTATGGAAGTTTTGATGTTTGGAGTTAATTATGACTTACCAATTTATATATTCTAACCCTCAATTGTTTGTAACTTATAAAAACTATTTGCATGATTCAACACATATTAAAGATTATTGCTTAATAGGTTATCATATGATGATAATTACTTACGAAACTTCTGATGACTATGATCTCATTACTTATTTCATAAAAGTAAATGATTGTCAATGATTATCTTGTATCGTTATACAATATGCAAAAGTTTAAGCTAATCTGTGATTTAAAAGTCAGAAACCGTCATAGTATCATGCAACAAGTAGTAAATTAAACACAACTCTTCATTGGTTAAAAAAATAAAATTACAACACTCTTTACAGTTTACACCCTGACATACTATACATACACCATTATTATTTAAATAATTACCATAAGACGAAGTATAACATGTCTTCCTGATTTATTCATCGATCTATATCCCCAAAAAATAAAAAAGTGGTAGTTGCAGGGCTCAATGACCCAAAATATGCATAAACAACATGACTACATTTTATCGCCACGAATCCGATTAAATCCAACATAATTTCGTAAGTATTCGAGACAAAACATTTTTTAACATTTTTATTTTGAGGGGGGGGGGGGGGGGGAAGTGGCGGGTAAGGGCATAACACAGCCAGTCTGACAAGTGATATTCTTTTCCGAGGTAAATTTTTCTATAAAATGCCGTATTTGATATGATCATTTTTAGGGCCCAATTCCGGGGCCGTCTGACGGGTCAAAGTCGCAACGCAGATCGTCTGACGACTGATATTAGTCCTCCTGGTATTTTTACCTTTAAAATGACGTATGTTTGAATCATGAATACCTTATGAGGGCAGATTTGACCTTTTTTGGGCCCACTTCGGGGGCGTTGACGGATCAAAGCCCCAACGCAGCCCGTCTGACGAGTGATATTCGTTTTCCTGGTAACTGGCTCTATAAAATGACGTAGCCTATGTTTGAATTATGTATATCCTACGGGGGCAGATTTGACCATTTTGGGGGCCCACTTTGGGGGTTATCTAACGGGTCAAAGCCCTAACGCAGCTCGTCTGACGAGTGATATTCGTTTTCCTGGTAACTTTTTATACAACATGACGTATGTTTAAATCATGTATACCTATTGAGGGCAGATTTGACTTTTTTTGGGGGGCCCACTTTGGGGGCGTCTGTGGGGTCAACGGCCCAACGCAGCCCGTCTGACGAGTGATATTCGTTTTTCTGGTAATTTTCACTATAAAATGACATATGTTTGAATCATGTATATCTTATGAGGGCAGAGTTGACTTTTTTGGGGGCCCAATTTGGAGGCGTCTGACGGCGTCAACGGCCCAACGCAGCTCCCTTTTACGAGTGATATTCTTTTTTTGGGATAACCTATTTTCTGAAGTTTCGTATGTTTTAATCATGTATACTTAATAGGGGCAGATTTGACCCTTTTTTGGGGCCCACTTTGGGGGCGTCTGACGGGTAAACGCCCCCACGTTGACTCGTAAGACGCGCATTTTGAAAATGACTTGAATTTCCGCTTCTACTCCAATGGTCTAAACATATGTACCTTATGAGGCAATAGAAACTGTCACTGGCTCTCCGCCTATCAGCCACTGGCCTGGAGAGCTCGATGCGCGGGGGTGAAACGCACGACACTTGAGTGGCGACTGGCGGCCGGCCAGCAGTGTGAACCACCCCAGAGTGAGTGAGCGGCAGTGCAAGTGGAACGTATTTAAAATCAGTGTTATATGGTTGTTAACCAAGTAAGGTGCGATCGTATAAATAAAACCTACATCAATCAGCCACAAGCCACCGTCAACAATATTAATCCCACGTGTGAGCTAGCCGTGCGGACTCAACAACAACACCACGCCTCGCCCGTCGCATTAGTCGGCTGGAGCGGCATCCGACGCAAGTACAGTTCACGCCAAGAGTTTTGGCAACAACCCAACCGCACAGGTCAGAACGTTTCAATTTTTAAAATTATCAGCAGCACCCCCACGTAAATATCGGACAATATATAAAAAGAAGAAAACAACTGAATTTGAAGTAAAACATGAATAGTGTGGACAATTAGATAGTAAGACAGTACAAGTCCACAAATTGATTTGATTAAAGAAAAAAAACAATGAATAACGTAATAAATAATTATAGATTATAAGTTATATGATAAGTGTTAAGTTATACTACGATTAAATGGTAAAACTAGTAGCCCTAACAACTACTTACATTCCTATTAAATTATTAGGATAAGGTTTATTAAAAACGAGTAATTGATTATCTGAATCAGTAATTTCTATCAAAGGGTTAATTAATCATTTTTTTAGTTTAAGGTCTATCTATATATTAATTTGTTTTTTAATTCTGTGTGAATATAAATAAATGTGTATCCACAGTACCTATTAGTTCTATCAGTTAACTACTAATCTAATTATGAACTACTAATCCAGGAACCCATCAAAAATAACCTTTGGTACTTGTAACCTATACCGATTTCCTATCCTTGAATAAACGACGAAGACTGCCAAGCATCTTTGGAACGTTTACAATGTCACGAAAATATTGCACTCAAAATCGAAAAAAAATCGTAAAAGAACGGTATTCATGATAAATATTTCTTCGAATATACCCAAATTCGTGGCACGACTAAGATTAGAGATTTCGAAGGTCCCCTCCAATTTTCATTAAGATCGCATATGTCGTTTGCCCGAAAGAGAGCGAAAAACAGACAAAAATACAAACAAACAAAAAAACATTGGAGATTAATTTTTGTGGGGTCAGTGAAATTGAAGTCTTGGCTTCGCTCATCCAATAAACAAGTATATCATGTTTTTATGAACTAGAATGCTATGTAAGTATTCAATAATATAATATGCTTAAATGCACCTGAATATACTGTTGCAATGCACTTGTATGCAGTGAAATAATATATCATGGGACCATGCAAAAATGCACTTGTAAGCAATATAAGAATGCATCATTATGATATGTAATAGTGCACATATAAATCGTGTGAGAATGCGCTTGCATGCAATGTCAGAATGCATCATTATGCAATGCAAAAATGCATCATTATGCTACGATGGAATGCTATAGTATGCGCTGCTTGAATGTACTTGTATTGTATATTAGCATGCACTATTATTATACCAAGGAGAAGTACACAAGTATACATTGCTAGAATGAAATCAGTATGCCATGTTTGAATGTGCTAGTATGCCATGTTAAAATGCATAAGTCTGCCAAGTGAATAGTACGTATATTTCCATACTTTCATCAGTTAAACATAATTCATCTAACCTTGGTAGATATTAGAGCTGCAACTCCCAAAACTAATGTATTAACCACAAACAAGAACACCATGGAACCATTTATTAAGTCTGTGATATCGGACATATATCTGAAAGTATTGATAGAATGTTATTATTAAATGAAAGCACATTGATTTTTTTCAAAACGTATTTTTAAAATTACCTTGTCAAATTCGTGTGATGAACAACATCTTCTGCCAACATATCATTAATTTCCAAATCCAGTTCTTGAGTTGTAATTTTCAAGACACAATTTGATCCTTGATCGTCATTTACATTGGCCCTTACTTGCATACTTGTACTATCTGTGCTATTTTTTGCAAGGTGGGAACAATGGGTACCAGGAGTTGACATGCCATTATTTCCTGTTAAAGTAGCTAGGTGACCTTCGTCGTTAAGTGGTATAAACAATTTCAAATTTTCGATCCTATTTTTATTGTTAACATTTCTTGGAGATCTGAAGGAACTGCTTTGCACATGACCAGCTCGAGATCTTGAAATAACATATTCCTCGTCATTCAGTGGTTTTAATAGTGTCACATCGGTTAGCTGAGCTCCGATACAACTCGTCCTTCCAAGCGTCGACTGTTCACCATGCAACTGAGCTTCTACAGTGATAGAAACACTTGCATCATCCTCATCAAGTTGATTCAACAAGTGCTCTATGGTGATCCTTGTCTCACTTGCAACATCTAATCTGCCTCGCAATGTTTGGTTCGTCGTACTGATACATTGACCGAGCTTATTCTGAACGGCCGGCTCTGTATTCGCTACTGGACCAACAGTTTGCTTAAGCTTCCTGGTCGTGATTCTATTTATTGAAATTTGACGAATGTTCACAAGTTTGTTGTTCAGAATCTTGTAATTCGATCGAGGTAAACTTAATCCGAAGTATAATACTGCTATGAGAGTAAACACAATCGTTTGGTTTTGTAATACTGCCACCATTCGTAAAAATACGGTTATTTCGTAAGCTGGTGAGGAAGAAGTCTGCCATGGAAACCATTCCCTGCGAATAAATGTTACAGATCAAACAGATTTAATATTATTCTCTTCCGCTGACTGGAGATAGATAACTTACTATAGCAAGATTTATATTAGCCTCTGCACTTAAGATGGAAACTTGTTCTTTAACTACCAAGAGCTGATAATATTAATTTCCCATATTTAGTCATAAAATATATTACTAAGAACTACTAAGAATTGCATTTATTCCTGCTCCTCTGTGTTGGTTTCTTCGTCATGTTATACATTTTCTCCGAAATGCTAGATAAGCAGTGTTGGGGAAGGAACTTTTAAAAAGAACGCGTTCTCGCGAACGCGTTCTTTTTTGTGAACTTTTCAGTGAACTTACTCTTTTTTAAATGAAAGAACTTGAACTTTTAAAAGTTCATTCCGAGAACGAACTTTTCAGTTTTAGAAAGTTCATTTGTAAGTTCTTTCCGTGCGCCGAGCAGCCGTCGACTCGCTGCCGTCGACGCTTAAAAACAATAACAAATCGTTGTTTATCGTAGTTTTTTTGTTTTTTTCGATTATAGATACGTCAACCGTTAGGTCATAATGAACCACTCTAACCTAGGGGGGGGCATGCTGGTCAGAACCAGCCACGAGAAAGGGGAGGAAGGGGGGTTTCTCACGTCGCGGTCGTCATCGTCTTTGTCATAGTTCGTTGTGTCTAGTTATCGTCGTCGGGGAGGTCGTCAAGGGAAGGGGACAAGGTCCCCGACGACGATAGCCAGAGCTCGCCTCTATTTATCGTTTATCGTAGGCCTAAGTTGACGCACGTTCAGCTGATTTTGACAACATCACGCACGATTCACGAAGTTAAAACGATGTACGCCTACTAATTCGGGAAAAAAATCTTTGAAGCCTAAAATGCTATGTGTCTGCATTAATTTTACAAGCTGGTCGACGAGAATGTATTACAAATCATCAACACGATCAAAGACAGCTCAACACTTTCGTCCGACTCAAACTCGCGAGTAAATTGGTACTCGGAACACCCCTAATGTTTTTTTCTCGTATTTTTTTCAATTTACGCTAGCCTTTAATAAAATAGTGATTTTTTTACAAAAGAACTTTTAAAAGAACTTAGTTCATATTTTAGACGAACTTGAACTTTTCAAAATTTTAGGTTTTAAAAGAACTTGAACTTTTTAAAAGTTCATTATTTGAGCTGTGAACTGAACTTTTCATAAGTTCACTTTAATGAAGCTTGTGATTCCAACATGTTTACTTCATCGAAAATTAACATTGCCCACAATTAGGTGAATTAGCCCGCTATTAAAACACAAAACTATATTTGCATGTATAAACATAGTTAAGTTGACGAAGACGATGACAATGAAAGTACAAACACTCCCCTTTCCACCCTGTCCCTGTCGTTTGTTTCGACTAGAATTCGTCATTCCTTACTACAATCTCTAGGCTACAGTATAGCGCATCTTTATCTAACCTTGACGTACAGTTGAGCCCCTCGTCATATACTTCATGTTCACCCTCAACCACAAATTAATAAAAATCATGGGCAGGGTGTAAACCATACAACTAGACACCTATGTTTTCTAATGGCCAATGGTGTACATAGATTTTCCAATTTGAGTGTAAGTTTTGTATAAATAAATCAAAAACCTTTGTTATTTGTATTTTTTACAATAATATTATGGTGTTTCAAGAAAATATACCTTGTACGGAATCTTCGTTCTGGTAGTAAGTTAAAAAATGCATCCATAGGACAGGCGAGATACATTATGACCGTTAATACAACTTGAAACACAACAATTTTGTAACAAAATGAACGTGTCTTAGTAAATTCGTGTATCTGTTCTTTGTTGTCCAATTCTTCCAGTTTAATCATTCCATCCAGTAAATCAAACAGGTAACGAAGCATTTCCATTTTGAAGAACCCAGTCAGTATTACAACAAGTTTGAGGATTTCAATTATTAGAAACATAAATATTGGCATTGCTGCTATAGGATCAGTTTGGTTCTCATATATCGCCATTGGGAACAGGAAAAGGGCCTGGACTGAGTTAGTTATAATAATGAACCAGGGATTTATTTTAAGGAAAAGATGCAGAGCCAGACGCAGGGGCCGATGTTTGACCAGCAGGTTGGCCAACCTGGGGCTGAAGTACTTCATGTAGAACTTGAGGTTGCGCTCACCAGAGTCGGGCCAGAAACCTGCAAGAAAATGAGGGGACATCAGAAGGTGTCACTTACGAAGTTTGAATGAGTAAACTCAATCAATACTCGTCAATGTGTATGGATTAAGGACGGCATGTGATTTTTTAAAAATGTGTATTTGTTATTGAACATATTATTACTTAAATGTGTCTGGAAAAGGCTAACACACTCAAATGTGTTAATATTTTAAAGATAACTAATACATTTTGTGCTATTAACATTTTGCAAATGATCATAAGAGGATATCATATCGTCACTTGACGATAATATGATGATGTAAAGATTAAATTCATACCTAAAATGCCATTTTTTCGACGTAGTGCAGTGCACATATAATTCAGTTATATTGATTTGTAGTGATTGTGAATGTTTTAGATGAGAAACTAATTCTGCGCAACCAGTAAACAGAATCACTTCCCAAACACTTTGCTCAGGTAAGTCTGCCACAACAGCGTTGGGGTAAGTCCAAATTGATATTTCCCCATGGTATATAAATGCAAAATAACCTCAATAGCAGTAGTTAAAATGCCCCTACCTTGCCAGTATAACAGCCTTCTGGAGGTATCAAACAACTTGTGATCACCACCATCTTGTTCCACTGTTTCTTTATCTTTACAGCACATCATGGTTATTGTGATGATTTTGCACAAGGACAAGGAAGATAATACAATTTCTCAGGGAAATTGCAAGCTTTAAGTGCCAATCGACAATGATTTCGTGGTAGAATTTTTAACGTTGTACTATTACAAGTTCTTCTAGTAATTAATAACATTTTCTCAGAAGAAAACCTAGATAAATGTTTAAGTAAGTATCGCCAATATCTGAAATAAAATCGAATATATAAAGAAAAAGAGTGTTGTTGTTAGCCCTGAGATATCCCGTTCTTATTTAACTAAACACTTTTATTTAATACAATCCAGAAATTAAAAAATCCATCCCGATCGGGGTTCGAACCAACTAGACCACCGAGACGGTAACTATTTAAAATTCTGTATTGTCGTTACATTATAGAACTTGAATGGATGGAACAATAAAGCATCGAAAAACTGTTGCTGTTGAATTGACCAAACAAACATATTTATAATGTCAGTACCTTACGCAGGTATGAGCGAGGGTATATTTCTCGATTTGGATGGTCAGGAAACACTCCCGTAGGTGGAATTGTTGATATTTAATACAATCCAGAAATTAAAAAAATCCATCCCGATCGGGGTTCGAACCCGAGTCTCCCACTTTCCGGGTGGACGCCTTAGCCAACTAGACCACCGAGACGGTAACTATTTAACTTCTGTATTGTACCTGCGTAAGGTACTGACATTATAAATATGTTTGTTTGGTCAATTCAACAGCAACAGTTTTTCGATGCTTTATTGTTCCATCCATTCAAGTTCTATAATGTAACGACAATACAGAAGTTAAATAGTTACCGTCTCGAAGGTCTAGTTGGCTAAGGCGTCCACCCGGAAACTGGGAGCGGGATGGATTTTTTAATTTCTGGATTGTATTAAATATCAACAATTCCACCTACGGGAGTGTTTCCCGACTATCCAAATCGAGAAATATACCCTCGCTCATACCTGCGTAAGGTACTGACATTATAAATATGTTTGTTTGGTCAATTCAACAGCAACAGTTTTTCGATGCTTTATTGTTCCATCCATTCAAGTTCTATAATGTAACGACAATACAGAAGTTAAATAGTTACCGTCTCGGTGGTCTAGTTGGCTTAGGCGTCCACTCGGAAAGTGGGAGACTCAGGTTCCAACCCCGATCGGGATAGATTTTTTAATTTCTGGATTGTATTAAATATCAACAATTCCACCTACGGGAGTGTTTCCCGACTATCCAAATCGAGAATAAACACTTTTACTTGCATATAAATTCAATTCTAGATGAACTTGCGGTTGACGCTCAGGCGTGTTACCCAGCAACCGCCATTACATATCGTGTAACATGTACATCGCAGGCACGTCAATCCAGTCTCGACCGGCCGATGCATCATGATGTGTCTAACCTTTGGCGGGAAGAAACAACAACATGACCTGGGCTCTCTCCCTCTCTGTTCTCTGACGAACAACCGATGACGCCGCGCGGGCCATATCTTTGAGGTCCACGTATTCCCTTCGTCTCATCATCAGTGAACTTTGCCGCCAAGAATACGTCATTATGACCTAATATCTAAACTTAGCATGAACGTCATTTGTTTTGTTGTCTCAAAGACTGGATATAAAAGCCGACTGGCTGTCGGTATGGTTACTCACTCACCCACCCGGACTATAGGATAAGGTCGACGATCACAGCACAATTTGGGGCACAGGAGCTCGCAGCGCAGCTTGGCTGACCGTGTTGGAGTAGCATATTGTTTGATCTTTGAGAATTGCACTCATCGTTACTTTGGGCATTAAGCATCTTACCTGCATAATTAGGACTCTCAAGTTAACTACCGGTGTGTGCATTGTCGAGCTTATCCAGGGTGAGTGTGACATCCAGTGTTTCTTCTTTGAATTGTAAATCTTTTGAGGCATTGTTGCCGACATATATTATTATTATTATTGTGAAGCATCTCTTGTGCGACTCGTTTTGCCAGAGTGGCTCTTCAAGATATTCAGACATTGCTGTTACTATTTCACACTGTTCACGTAATTGCTCTTGCATCGTAACCTACTCACATTACTAAATTAAACTACTCAATTACCACTTACTCAAGCTTTCTTTTTCATACAATCCTGGGACTCTTTCTTGTTCAGTCCCCTGCACCACCACTATAGAACAAGATGGCGCCCTCACTACTTCGGTAGCATTAAGAAAAACATAACTTTCATTTCCTTCTCCGTTAATTTCAAGTGAGCCAACCCAACCCATGACCCAACCCGACTGCTGCTGGCCAGGGCCATTGTGAAAGCCAATTATTGTCACAATCGTATGTAGATTCTGTCGCCAACGCATTTATAAACACAACGCCATCGATGCGCAAATAATGATCAACTAAAGATCAGTATTTGAAATATAAAATAGCGACGAAGATAAGATTATTATATAATCTAGACGACACCAGACTTACAAGTCCATATTAGAACATGTTTGGATGAGCGTAGCGAGCGAAGCAAGCGAAGCGAAGATTCCATTTCACTACACTGGAGAAAAAAATCCGGAGTGTTTTTTTCTTCTTCTTCTTTCTTTCTGTTTGTATTATTGTGTGTCTGTTATAGTGAGAGCTGTTAGCGGAAAAATATTGCAAATCCGGATACCAGCGTGAAATTTTGCATGGGGGTAGATAAAAATATCAGAATTAAAAATCCGCCGGGAGGCAAGCGATATCTCACCCCAAACACCCCCTAATTCATCCCCTAAAATTAGAATAATTCATAGCTCTAACCCAAAAAAGAATTTTTATTCAAATTAGTTATTAAAATTATGTTTTAATGTGTTTTAACCCAATCGGCCTATTCTCATTGCCTAAACCACATTTTTTCAACACCCATCCCTAATAGTTTATATTATTTTAACCTTGATTTCCAGCATTCACCAGTGAGGCACCTAGTAAGTTATCAACATGAAATTTGGCATGATGGTACATAATAATCTGAAAAATAATAATCCGCTGGGAGGCAAGCGATATTTCACCCCTATTGTTCTCTACCACCCTTAACTTTGGGGAAAACGTAAGGTAGTAGTACATTTTGAATATTTCAATTGCTGATTAAAATTATATGTCGATGTGTTATAGTCCAGTCAACAAATCATTCATACAAAACAAACAATTTTTCACCCCCAACCCTAATAATTATACTTTTAGTGATAAACACTGTTAAGTAAGTTACCAACATGAAATTTGGCATGGTGGTAGATAAAAATATAAGAATAACTATTCCGTTGGGAGGCAAACGATATTTCACCTCTACTGCCCTCTATCATCCCTTAAAATTGGAATTGCTACTTGGTCGTATTCTATACATTGTAATCATTAAAATTATCCAATAATATTATGCTCAAGCATGTTTCGATCCAATCAACCTTATTTCTCATGTTTTTTCTACCCCCACCCCTAATAGTGATTTTTTGTTATCAACAATTACTAGCATGAAATTTGGCATGGTGGTAGATAAAAATATAAGAATTACTATTCCGTTGGGAGGCAAACGATATTTCACCCCTAGTGCCCTCTATCATCCCTTAAAATTGGAATTGGTACTAGGTCGTATTCTATACATTGTAATTATTAAAATTATCCAATAATATTATGCTCAAGCATGTTTCGATCCAATCAACCTAATTTCTCATGTTTTTTTTACCCCCACAACTCAAAGTGATTTTTTTGATCAACACCTACTAGCTTGAAATTTGGCATGGTGGTAGATAAAAATATAAGAATTACTATTCCGTTGGGAGGCAAACGATATTTCACCCCTAGTGCCCTCTATCATCCCTTAAAATTGGAATTGGTACTGGGTCACATTCTTCCAGATAACCACCCACGAAAAAAACACTCTTTTCAATTTTAAATGTTGAACTTGGGGTGAAATATCGTTTGCCTCCCAACGGAAAAGTAATTCTTTTATTTTTATCTACCACCATTCCAAATTTCATGCTAATAAGTCTTGATCAAAAAATCACTATTAGTGGTAGATGTGCATAATATTATTGGATAATTTTAATAATTACAATTTATAGAATACAAAAAATACTAATTCCAATTTTAAGGGATGATAGAGGGAACTAGGGGTGAAATATCGTTTGCCTCCCAACGGAATAGTAATTCTTATATTTTTATCTACCACCATGCCAAATTTCATGTGGGTACTGACAAAACAGTGTTTATCACTAAAAGTTTAATTATTAGGGTTGGGGGTGAAAAAATTGTTTGCTTTGTATAATTGATTTGTTGACTGGACTATAACACATCGACACATAATTTTAATCGGCAATTGAAATATTCAAAATGTATTTAGTACTACCTTACGTTTTTCCCAAAGTTAAGGGTGGTAGAGAACAATAGGGGTGAAAAATCGCTTGCCTCCCGGCGGATTATTATTATTCAGGTTATTATGTACCATCGTGCCAAATTTTATGCTGATAACTCTCTAGGTGCCTCACTGGTGAATGCTGGAAATCAAGGTAAAAATAATATAAACTATTAGGGATGGGGGTTGAAAAAATGGGGTTTAGGGAATGAGAATAGGCCGATTGGTTTAAAACACATTAAAATATAATTTTAATAACTTATTTGAATAAAAATCATTTTTCCAAAAAAAAACATTTTTTATCGCTTGCCTCCCGGCGGATTTTTAATTCTGATATTTTTATCCACCCCCATGCAAAATTTCGCGCTGGTATCCGGATTTGCAATATTCTAGTGTTTTCCCCCCTTTACAGCTCTCACTATTAGCACGAGTCCGGCTAAACCGATACTTCAATTGCGATGATTTTTTATGGGGGCCTTCGAAATCTCTGAACCGAGAACTGCCACGTTTTTGAGCGCAATCGAAAAATTAAGGTTCTGTAAAAAAATCATTACAATCGGATAAAGCATGTAGGTGTTATAAGTCGAAGAAAGAAAACATTTATTCGACTTATAACACCTACATGCTTAATCCGAATTTAATGATTTTTTCACAGAACCTTAATTTTATGAATTCATATATTCCTGTGAAATTCGAGCGCAATCAAAAAATTGTTTTCATGAAAATTGCAATTTTACGATTTTTTCAATATTTTAAAATAGTCTTCTACTCCTACATACTTTATCCGATTGTTATGATTTTTTCACAGAACCTTAATTTTATTAATTAATATATTCGTGTGAAATTTGAGTGCAATCAAAAAATAATTTTTCATGAAAATGGTAATTTTCAGTTTTTTTATTTTTTTATTTTACATTTCTTCGACTTATAACACCTACATGCTTTATCCTATTGTAACAATTTTTATACAGAACCTTAATAATCCTGTCAAATAAGATCGTATATTGACGTTTGGAGGAAAAAAATGCGATGTCGCTGAATTTTTGCAGAGACCTTCCTTATATAATACTTATTAACATACTAAAACTCCCCTACAATCGGACTGGAGCTTCAGCCGCCATATTGGAAATGGCGGCCAAAAGGTGTTTGTTATCGAATATCTCCAATTGGTTTGAGATAGACAAAATATCTCAATGGCAAAAACATATCCCATTTATTTCCCTACAAAACAGGTGTCTTTTATATTTTTGGTAGGGGCAAAGGTTACGTCACAAAATCGTGGTTTATATGTTGCTCATTGGAGTACCAGCTTATTTCCAAATTTTCACACCCAGCATCAAACAATGCCCGGTAAATCCGTAAAAAATCGATTTAAATACAAAAGGACTTTTGTACGGGGTTCATGAAACCTTCCGTAGTATTTAAAAAAAGCAGTTCTGCGAAATCGAATTTTGCATTTACCCGGAATTTGGGTTTTTCCATTGTTGGTATTTCCTCAAAAATGACCTTTTTGACTATCCATTATTAAGCACTAGATAGCATCGGAGGAAAAATTCTTCCTACGCACATTGAAATGACTCAAATAATGATCCGATTACAACCAAAGTTTAAATCCAATATGGCTGCTAATTCCTAATATCCACAACATCAAAGTGAATTATGTAACAAAAAGAGTGTAAAAACAGCACGAAAACAGTATTCATATTGTGAATATTAGGAATTAGCAGCCATATTGGATTTGAACTTTGGTTGTAATCGGATCATTATTTAAGTCATTTCAATGTGCGAAGAAAGAATTTTTCCTCCAATGCTATTAGTGCTTAATAATGGATGTAAAATATGGCATTTTTTAGGAAATGCCAACAATGGAAAAACCCAAATTCCGGGTAAATGCAAAATCTGATTTCGCAGAACTATTTTTTTTAAATACTAATAGAAGCTTTCATGAACCCCGTACAAAAGTCCTTTTGTATTTAAATCGATTTCTTACGGATTTACCGGGCATTGTTTGATGCTGGGCGTGAAAATTTGGAAATTAGCTGGTACTCCAATAAGCAACATATAAACCACGATTTTGTGACGTAACCTTTGCCCCTACCAAAACTATAGAAGACACCTGTTTTGTAGGGAATTAAATGGGGAATATTTTTGGCAGTGAGATTTTTGTCTAGCTCAAACAAATTTGGCGATATTCGATAACAATCACTTTTTGGCCGCCATTTTCCAATATGGCGGCCGAAGCTCCAGTCCGATTGTAGGGGAGTTTTTGTATGTTGATAAGTATCCTTTAAGGAAGGTCTCTTCAAAAATTCAGAGACATCGCAATTTTTTCCTCCCAAAATTCTTATTTGACAGGATTATAATTTAATAAATAATATATTGGTGTGAAATTTGAGCTCAATCGAAAAAAAAATTCTCATGAAAATCGCAATTTTACGCTTTTTTTCGTTGAAAAAATATTACGCTCATCCAACAACGCGCCTGAAAAAGCGTTTGCGAGGCTTCCAAGTTATATAATATTTTTGACCTTCGTTGCTAAATCGATTCCTGATTTGCAGCTTGTAATTACGTTACAGAGAGTTAAGGCAACCAGGCCGCGAAAGATTTTCAAACCTTACCAAAAAATGTTTTTGGTGATTATTAATCTCTGTTGTTTTCTGAATAAAATGATATAAGCATGTTGGTAGGTTGTAAAGGAAATATTGTACAAAATAATACGAACACTCATATAAGTGTGTCCCCATACACTAAAACCGTCGTCAAAAACACTTTTTCGGGCTACACAAGTCGTTTAGAAACATTTGTATTAGCGGATTTGGTTTTAATTTCAAGTAGCAGAATTTGTTTCATAGGTTGGTATGAACCTTGTGTCAGTGTTTATTCGACTTTTCGATTATCGATCTACATTGTTGATGTTGTTCTTGACTACATTCGTGTTTGTTATGATGTTTTCATCGTGTCAATTGCGTTTTTCTTGGTTATTATTCAAGATGCCTCGATTTAAAACTACAGAGAAAGTTCATTTACATTTCCAATAGATGTAGTACGCCTAGGCCTACGCCTAATGTGGTTCAGCATGAAAATGCAGCCACAAATAATGCCGACAATGTTGATAGTGACGTTCCTAACCTCACCTTTTTCCGCCAACAGCTACAAACAAAATGCTTTTGAGGAGATTGTGTAAACAACTTCAGGTAATTTAATTTGATTTTGAATCGATCTTGATGAATAAAATCCTGACAATCCAGATTATGGTGCTGGAATACATCTAAATGCAACTTGGTATGCAAATGAGTCTTAGGGTGTGTCTGAAAATTATTCAAAGTCTAGGTCCAGGTCCAGGTCTAGGTCCAAATTCAAGTCCACGTCTAACAACGTAGTTAGGTACTGATTATCTGTCGATGGCGTGTAAAGTACTGTCTGAAAAGTCTAAGTCTAGGTCCATTCTTGGTCCAAGTCGACAAATAGATCGAGCAATCGAAAGTGTACACTCGTTTTAGGTCCGATTCAAAATGGCCGTCCGCGACAACGAGAGAAACAATAAATGAATGCATTGTTAATAAAGGTAAACATTTAAGTTTTGTTTGTTTTTATCACGTATTTAATTGGTTTTACTAGATGTACAAATACTTTTAATAAACAAATACTTTACAAAGGACTCTCGAATGCACACCTAACCTAACTTTAGGTAGTGTTGACTTTGCCCGGCAGGCAGCTCTACTGTAGGCTAGTATAGCACTTTAACATTGAGTTGGACTTGGACCTACACCTGGACTTGGACCATAATTCAGACACACCCTAAGGGTGTGTCTGAATATTATTCAAAGTCTAGGTCCAGGTCCAGGTCTAGGTCCAAATTCAAGTCCACGTCTAACAACGTAGTTAGGTACTGATTATCTGTCGATGGCGTGTAAAGTACTGTCTGAAAAGTCTAAGTCTAGGTCCATTCTTGGTCCAAGTCGACAAATAGATCGAGCAATCGAAAGTGTACACTCGTTTTAGGTCCGATTCAAAATGGCCGTCCGCGACAACGAGAGAAACAATAAATGAATGCATTGTTAAATAAAGGTAAACATTTAAGTTTTTTTGTTTTTATCACGTATTTAATTGGTTTTACTAGATGTACAAATACTTTTAATAAACGAATACTTTACAAAGGACTCTCGAATGCATACCTAACCTAACTTTAGGTAGTGTTGACTTTGCCCGGCAGGCAGCTCTACTGTAGGCTAGTATAGCACTTTAACATTGAGTTGGACTTGGACCTACACCTGGACTTGGACCATAATTCAGACACACCCCTAGACCTAGGCCCCTACTATTCTTAAATGTACATTTAACTTTAAATCGATTTTCCCGGGAATAATGTTTTTTCAACTTTAGGAACATATATTTAAGAAAGTACTATAGATACAGGTCTGAAATTTTTTTTCAGCTATTATTATGGTATAACTAAAATATAGACTACAATGGCAGTGTTCCCATGAATAGATTTACTAATGTTTATAGATATATACATTAAAATGTCATAAATTCTTACTTAAAAATGTTAATAGACCTGAAATATGGTGTAACATAAACTACTGATGGTAGATAATTGACCATAGTCTATTCCTTTATTAACAATTATCTGTGTCACCATCTTTATGCAATATATTTAACCTATCTCTTTACTTGGGGAAAGTCCCTTCAGACTGGCGTGTAGCAAATGTAATACAGATTTTTAAAACTGGCAAGAAAGAAGACATTATAAACTACAGGCCGATATCATTAACATCAGTTGTTTGTAAAACTTTGGAACGTATCATTTCTCGAGAAGTTTTAAAACACATCACAAGTGCTAAAATCCTTAATGAAAACCAGCATGGATTTGTTCCAGGTCGGTCTTACTCTTCTTACGAAGGTTATTGATAACTGGCAGTATGCTTTTGAAGATCCAAAGTGCAAGCAAGTAGATGCAGTGATGCTAGATTGGTCAAAAGCATTTGACCAGATTCCGCATAATATTCTACTTAAAAAATTGTATAACTATGGCATACGTGGTTCATTACATTCTTGGTTGGAACATTTCCTTAAATGTAGAACACAAAAAGTAACCTTCCAAGGAGCGGACTCATCCTCAGTAACTGTGATTTCCGGAGAACCTCAAGGTTCTGTGTTGGGCCCGTTGCTTTTTGACATATTTATGATGGATTTACCCCAAAGCGTTTCCTCCGAAATAAGCCAATTTGCTGATGACTGCACGATCTATAGGAAAATATTTACGAAAGATGACACTGATGCACTCCAGATCGATTTGGACAATATAAACACTTGGTCTGTTGAAAATGGAATGAAGCTGAACCCTTTAAAGAGTGTATTCATCAGATTCTCTAGATCTAAGAACCCATTGCGTTGCAGTTACCAAATAAACGGTTTGCCAATACTGGAAAAGAATGGTGTCAAGTTATTGGGTATCACAATGATCTAAAATGGAATACGCATACTGAAATAGTAAGAGCTAAAGCCTCCAGACAACTCTATTTTATAGCAAGAAACCTTCATCATGCTCACGTCAGTATTAAACGGGCTGTATACTTAGCATTAGTGAGACCTCATCTCCTTTACGCCTGTCAAGCATGGGATCCTAAATCAGATTATAACAAAACAAAATTGGAGCGTGTACAAAGTCGAGCAACGCGCATTATAGCTGCAAGGACAAAATTTCAAAGTGACAGTGCTACTGCAAGACGTACATCTTTAGACATTCCATTGCTTGAAAGTTACAGGAAAAAAGTAGAACTGCAATTTCTATGGGGAATGTTACACGGTACTATTGATCTGGACCCATACGCAAGATTGCAAGTCTGTAGTCGAGGAGCAGAACTTGGTAGAGGATTAATTCTCAAGCCTCCATTTGCAAGAACAACAGCTTACCAAAATGGCTTCTACTACAGGACTTGTAATGAATGGAATGCTCCTCCTTTGGAATAAAGGGAGATTCGCTCATTAGACTCTTTTAAATCTGCCCTAAGCACACATGTTTTTGCTTTTCAAAGTTAATTCTACAGTTTCTTTTTACTGATTCATTTTTATAATAATTCATTGAAGTGTTTATTTATTTACTTATTTTCTATATTGTATAGGTTTACTAATGATTGTAATAATGTTGTTATCTTTTATTATATTTATTGTTATAAGGTTGGCAGTCACCAAGTGTGTTTGGAGCTCTGCTCTTTTCTGCCATCCTCGTGATACATTTAAACAATGAATGTGTTACGGAACAAATAATAAATAAATAAATAAATAAATAAAACACATACATCTATAATGTCCCAAAAATGTAGATCCCTAGCTTCAGTAGTTTCTGAGAAAAATGTTCCTAAAGTTGATCAAAATCCCATGTTAAATGCTCCCTACCTGGTTGCCTTAATACATTAAGGTCCTTCCTTAACAGAAGTTTAATGACTCTTGAATGAAACGACCGTTTTTTTTTAAAATTGGTTTTCAATTAATTTCCAACTAAAATTAACTTTATCTTTGAAATCATCAATCAATTAACAATGGAAATCATAAGATTTCGAAAAGTTACTTATAATATTGGATAAGTGTTGTTGATGTCAATTTTCGAATACTTTGATCAAAGAATGATCTACTGACAAACAACAAATGAAAAATACAGATAACTCGATAACATTTTAAAATCAAGTGATCTAGTGATACTCTTTGAAATATCAATTGTTAATCAATTAGGAGTTCCAAATATTAGTTGATGCCAATTTAACATTATCAATTGAAAAACAATTTTAATTTCTACTATGGGGAATCCACCCCAAAACTTTCTACGTTGGAATCAGGGACTCAAACCACTGATCCAGCATAATTTATGCACATATGGTTGGCTGTTAAACAAAACAATGTCGGAAAGAAGTACAGACAACTATATTAAATGATTTCTAGACAAGAACCTTGTAAAATTTAAAATATCATTGTTTTACAAAAGATAGCAATGAAATCGTTTGACACACACTCACAGTGACAGCCAGTCTCACTACTGACGCTAGAACGTCGCACTGAATCAAGTTTTACCAGGCTACCCCGTGTGTTTGTTGTGTGGGTTGCTATGGCAACTAAGGGTCACGTATTGCGTGTTTATACTAGTATAAAACATTACTTATGGTAATTTCCTTGAAAACTTCTATTATTTAAAACAAATATTAGCTTTCTTCTGTTTTTTACAATCAAAATACAACGAGAAAATTGTACGTTTTGTTTCGTTCAACGTACGACTAGAAATAAATAGCTTGTATAAAAAATTCATAGGAAAAACTCTTCAAACAACGAAATGATTTGTTAGTAATTTCGACGTAGATTGTGTTGTATAAAAATTCACGAAGGCTCAATGCTTACTAAATAATAAGTGGATTTTGGGAAACCGACCATTTTCGTTCCCATTCATAAAGAAATAATAACTGGGGCGTATTATTCTTGCCTTGTGGTTTTATTAGGCATGTTCCTCGCCCTCTTATAGACTAATTGTAGGGGTGAAATTGACATTAAATTATTTATATCCTGTTTCAGATTCAGAGTCACACTCAGATGAATTTTTATTTTTATTACATAGTAAAACATGACTAGATGTGTAGCAATAATATGGTTTATGTAGCAACATAAAGCTGGAATTAGAGATAAAATACATAGCAAAAATTATTATTAAAGATGATTGACACAATTATTAGAAAATATCACAACGAGCATAGCCCTTAAACACAGAATTGTGTGTGATATCCCTTAATAGTAAACATAATAAAATTGATATGAAAGTAGGTAACTAAATTTAACAATATTGTGCTTGGAAAAAAAAGATAATCAAAAACTGTAGAAAAACTCAGCAATTTAACATAATAGAACCCACAATACAAACATTCAAACAACTAACAATATAGGCTAGGCTTTTAAAATAGTACAATAGTATAACAAGAAACCCACAAAATCGTCAAGGAGATTTGTAAGTGGACGATTTCTAATTTCAGTATTAACATTGGGGTTTGGTGTGGATGTGGAGATTAAGAGAGAAAATAAAATGTATATATACGTACCATGCTTACAAACTTTTACTAGATAGCTAGATAACAAAGAGGAAGTTATGGGAAGAAAGGCAAAGCTTATTTTTAGTATTAGAAAAACTACATTTCCGAGGTAAGTGTTTTAGCCAGGTGCTGGTTCATGGTTTTAAAAGAGCAATATATGCTGAACTTTTATCAAGTTACCCACGAAAATCGCGTCGTAGGAACTAATAATGCAGCACTAATGTTAAATTTACACATAAACTTAACAAATAACCACGCATTTGAACGATACTTTTAAATTTGGTTGTTGTTGTCGTTGTCATTGTTGTCGTTTCCGTTCTCATCGTCGCCTTCGTCGTTCTTGTATTGGTGAATTGGCGAAAAAAATTCAATTCGACAATAACAGCATAATAAATATAAAGTTGTATATAATTGGATGAGCGTAGCGAGCGAAGCGAAGATTCAATTTCACTACACTGGAGAAAAAAATCCGGAATGTTTTTTTTTTTTTTGCGTATTCTTGTCTGTCTGTTAACACGATTCCGGCTGAACGGATACTCCGATTGCGATGAATATTTTAATCGAGGACCTTCCGAACAATCTCTGAAGAAGAACTGCCAGTTTTGAAGCGCAATCGAAAAAATTATTTCCCATGAAAATCGCAATTTTAACGAATTCGCTTCATTTTTAAAATCATTCGACTTAAACAACATAGCTTTTAACCCATTGTAATGTTTTTCAGAACCTTAATTTATAAATTGATATATTCTGTAAATTTGAGCGTAATCGGAATATTTATTATCTGAAAATCGCAATTTAACGATTTTTAGTTTCATCTGCCTTTAAGACCTACACTTTACTGATTATAATGATTTTTCACAGATCTTAATTTTATGAATAATATATTCGTGTCAATGTTTTGCGACAATCGAATAATTAATTTCTCATGAAATTTCCAATTAACGATTTTTTCCTTGTTATTAAAGGCGATTTAATTAAAAAAATTAAAATTAAGTTAATTTTTTATTAATGTAATTTATTTGAAAAACTTCACTCATAATGATTTTTGACAGAAAACAGAATCCGCAAAACACATGGCAGCTCAATGCACCAATTACGCTCATCCAACAACGCGGCGGGACTTAAGCGTTTAATCGCGTCGTAGGAACTAATAATGCAGCACTAATGTTAAATTTACACATAAACTTAACAAATAACCACGAATTCGCACGATACTTTTGAATTTGGTTGTTGTTGTCGTTGTCATTGTTGTCGTTTCCGTTCTCATCGTCGCCTTCGTCGTCTTCGTTGTTGTAGTTGGCGAAAAAAATTCAATTCGACAATAACAGCATAATAAATATAAAGTTGTATATAATTGGATGAGCGTAGCGAGCGAAGCGAGCGAAGCGAAGATTCCATTTCACTACACTGGAGAAAAAAATCCGGAATGTTTTTTTTTTCTTTTTTTTCTTTTTTTTTGTATTCTTGTCTTACGGAAATAATCACGCTATATTGAATGTTTAAAACGTATATTTAATCAAAACTTCAACTTTTCAGTAGACTAGGCTTCCATTCTCAAGAAGAGTTGGTATAAAACAATAAAAAAAAAACATCAGCAACCCAATAAAAATATAAACAAACCTAACCGCCTTACAAAGGCAAACCAAATAGCAAGTACAAAAGCAAATCAGGTGCAGTAAAAACTTTTCAACCACATCACTGTGCTAAGCTCTTTGCTTGACTTCTAGTCACCCTTCTCACAGGCTGATTCTGTTCTGCAACTGATGTTGTAGAATCGCTGAAAATTGTAGGACTTAAAAGTTGACTTCTTGTCAACATTCTTGTAGGAGGACTCTGGTCAACTGTTGGCACGACTCTTGGACCATGTGTATCTAGCGCAGAGTCTGGATTAATTGTTTGATGGTTTTCATGCACCAATCTATTTGCCAAAACAGGCTTCCAAGACTGGGCCAGACGTTTGCCATCATCTCGCTTGTTCAAGTTATGAGGGCGTTTTTCAATTTCTACTGCCTCTCTGACGATACGGCTAGTCAGATGGCTGATCATGGCAAGAGACCTCATTCCTTCAAAGTCTATCGAGTGACCCTTTTTCTTGACATGTTGCGCCAAAGCAGAAGTGGTTTCCAGCTTGTTGACTGCAAGCATGTGTTCTTGTAGGCGTATTGACATGTTTCGCCCTGTCTGGCCAATATAAGTCTGGGAACAGTCTGCACATGGGATCTCGTAGACACCCCAACCCTCCAAAAGTATCTTATCTTTAGGACTACAAATAATTTTTTTCCAGGGTCCTGTCTGTTGAAAAAACCGTTTTGATGTTTTCTTGAGCTAGTATATGGTCGATCCGGTACCATTTGTAAACCACTGCTCAGTAAGTTTGTAAACCAACTAATAACCATTTGATCACCAACTAATAACCATTTGATAACCAACTGTAAACCAATTGATAACCATGGTTTATATATAATAACCATTTGATAACCAACTGTAAACCAATTGATAACCAGCGGTAAGGAACACCAGCGCGATCTAGTAGTCACTCTAATAACCAAAAAGATGAAATCAAATTTCCTAAAAATAAGTAGTTTCAACGACTTTAGGACTTCAATTTACACATGTACATAATAAGTAACAGATACACATTAGATGGAAGAAGTTTGAGATGGTTAAATTTTATTGGTATCTATTGGACTCGATCCCTGGACTCCTTCCTCCATAGCTCGACGCTCTCTCCAAGTGGCCACGGAACCTATGTCAGTGTGAGCGCGCAGGCTAGCTCATAAGGTATAGGGCCACGCGCTTGTATCGTATAGGCCTACTGCAGAATGCAGAAAAACAAAACCTGTTCTGTATAATGTTACTAAGATTTTATTTACTTGAAATCTGCTTTTCTTATTTGTGAATTGTGACCTCTTCTCAAACTAATATTGTGTTGTAGCAAGAATGAAGAGCTAGCTTTCCATGTTTTATGGAATGATCTTGACAGTGTCTTAGCTTTTGAGGAAAATCTTCAGCATTATGTAATTAAATATTAGAAAAAAGTTTTGAAGGCTATTGTAACACCTCTGGGCGATAATTTGAAAGTCGAAGAAACATGTCTGAAAAGTTTGCTGAATGAAAGAAGGCCTTTAAAATAACAGAACAAAAATTGTGAATTTTTTTGGGCGGGACATAACCTCACTATTGGAAATTATATTTAGATTTTGGGACAATAGTGTACACAACAAATCTAGTTCAAAATTGAATTTTGAGAATCGGTTTTCTGGACATAGTTTCTAAACATCTTTAGCTATAACTTAAGCTACAGCTAAAATAGTTTTCTGAAAATAACAGTTGCGGTGTACGATTTTTTTGTCAAACGGTACAAAACTGAAAAAAACTCGTATTTGTACCGTTTGACAAAAAAATCGTACACCAACTGTTATTTTCAGAAAACTATTTTAGCTATAGCTTAAGTTATAGCTAAAGGTGTTTAGAAACTATGTCCAGAAAACCGATTCTCAAAATTTAATTTTGAACTAGATTTGATGTGTACACTATTGTCCAAAAATCTAAATATAATTATTTCCAGTAGTGAGGTTATGTCCCGCCCAAAAAAATCACATTTTTTCCCCTGTTATTTTAAAGGACTTCTTTCATTCAGCAAACTTTTCAGGCATGTTTCTTCGACTTTCAAATTATCGGCCAGAGGTGGTACAATAGCCAAGCCTGCTTTCAGGACATAGGCAAACAAAACCGATAGCTCAATTGGAAGAGCATCGGTCATGTAAGCCGGAGGTTCTGGGTTCGAGCCCAGTCGGGGCCAATTTTTATGATAATTGCTATCATTAAACAAGTAAATTATTCTTATGAAATAAACTGTTTTAATAATGTTATGCTGTGCTAGAAAATAATTAGACCTAGAGGTTTGTGTATTTTGACAAAAAATAATGACTTTCTAGCTTATGCCATTATTACACAGTGCAAAATAGGCCTACAGCTTTTGTGTTTGTCTTTATTTTAAAAATTGCATGCATTGCAGGTGACCATATAAATATATATTTTGTCAAACCATTTGGTTATTACTAGTTGAGGTTTACAAATGGTTATCAAATGGTTATTAAAAGGTTTATAATAACCATGGTTGTCAATTGGTGATGTTCTGGTTTGCAATAGGTTATCAAATGGTTATTAAATGGTTTACAGTTGGTTATCATCCATTTCACAAGCCTCTTTGGTGGTTATTAGTGGTTTACAAATGGTTATCAATTTGTTATTATGGTTTACAAGAAGTTATTATTTGGTTATCAATTGGTGATGAGTATTTTTAGTAAGGGTCTATACAGAATACCCATTATCTTAGTAAAGTATAGAAAATACAATAGAAAAACTAAATCCCATAGTAAATTATAGATAATTTAATAGTAAAATATTATAATCCAATAGTTACCTACTAAAATTAAGGGGAAATAGGCAAGTGAATCTATTACAGTGTATATAGGGAACAATTGAAGGGGGAAATAGGAAGTTGACTTCGCCCAACTATCCATACACTATATTATATACTATCATGTCAGTGAGATTTGTTCTTTATAAGCTTTGTCTTCTTGTCCACGTTAAAGTTACTAGGGAAACGCCAAAGTCGTTGTTAAACGAGTGAGTGAGCCATGTGTATAGTACCCGGTATCAATATCATTCCCCATACTAGGCTAGATCCAGCCGTAGGTATATGGGAGGGATATATGGGATGTTCGTTGTAAAACGAGTGAGTGAGCCAAGAGTTGAGTACCCGGGAACATCCCCTTTCCTCCCATATACCTACGACTGGATCTAGCCTAGTATGGGGAATGATATTGATACCGGGTACCATACACATATGGCTCAGTCACTCGTTTAACAACGACTTTGGCGTTACCCTAGTTTAAATTGAGCATTCAAAATGCGAATCGTGTTAAAACGAATTAGCGTGAAACATTAACAAATTTCCAAGATAAAACAAAATCACCTAATTTTTATTTCCCATTTGAACACCCCTCAAAAATAATATGTGGGTGTAAAAATATAAAAAAAAGTTCGAACTAACGGGTATCGAACCCCAACCCTCCGTGCGGTAGGCTTAATGCTCACCACAACTCCATGCCAGACAAGTAGATCTCGTCCTGCTAGCTGCTACTAAACAAATGCTATCGATAATTTTGAAAACCACATTTTTATTTATTGTAGGATTAAATCGCAATGGATCTAGTTTATCTTGTTAACAGTTCTCAGTAAACTTGTACCGGATGTCTGTTTAAAATTTCTGCGCAATCTGTTCAGCGGTTCGGCTGATTTTCGACGTACAGACAGATAGACAGACAGACACACAGAATCACAGAATGAGAGCCGTTTGAGTTGAATGGAGACACTCAGTCGCTCCGCTCCCTCGTTTAAAAATGTAACATGCGCTAGGGAAACGCCAAAGTCGTTGTTAAACGAGTGAGTGAGCCATGTGTATAGTGCCCGGTATCATTCCCCATAGGGCTAGATTCAGCCTTAGGTATATGGAAGGAAATGGGATGTTCCCAGGTACTCAACACTTGGCTCACTCACTTGTTTAACAACGACTTTGGCGTTTCCCTAGTTATATAAATTGAACATTTAAAATGCGAATCGTGCTCGAAACGTAATGCGTGAAACATTAACATATTTCCAAGATAAAACAAAATCACCTAATTTTATTTCCCATTTAACACCTCTCAAAAATAATATGTGGATATAAAAATATAAAAAAAGTTCTATCTAACGGGTATCGAATTCCTACCTTCCGTGCGGTAGGCTAAAAGCTTACCACTAGGCCATGCCAGCCACATAAATATCGTCCCGCTAGCTGCTTCTAAACAAATACTATCCATATTTTTAAAAATCACATTTTTATTTATTGTGGGCTTAAATCGCAAAGGATCTAGCTGATTTTGTTAACAGTTCTCAGTTAACTCGTATCGGAAGTCTGTTTAAAATTTCAGCCCAATCTGTTAAGCGGTTCGGCTGATTTTCGACGTACAGACAGATAGACAGACAGGCATACAGACAGACACACAGAATCACAGAATGAGAGCCGTTTGAGTTGAATGGAGACACTCAGTCGCTCCGCTCCCTCGTTTAATAATCTTGTGTTGGTAGATTATGTGACATCAGTGTTCAGAAGTCTCTGCAGCAACGGAGACTTGCTCAAAGATGAACAGAGCTTCATTTATTACGATCAATTGGTAAAAGTTTCAAGAGTATTCACCATCTTGTAGGCAGCGTTCATAGCCTAGAACACAACTTGGCATTAATGACATATAGGAAGATATTCCAGTCATACACAGTATTATCAATTAGCAGTGTTTGGCAGTTTTAACATTCAATTTTACAAATTCTGCAAAATGTTTTGTTATCTTACCCAAATTATTGTGTAAACCTTGCAGAAAATATTGAACCGTGACGGGAACCGTTTCGCTACAGCAGCAGAATGGTCCCGTAGGATAACCATTTTCACTAAAAGCAATGTTTTGTAAACGTTTGCAAAACAAGTTCGGTGTTTCTCGCAGAATAAACCTGTATCCTAACGTTTGTTTGCTCTTGGTACACAATAAGTGCTGGTTTTTATCTGGAATGTAGTGAGTTGTTGTCTGTGTGCCTTTTCTATGACGATGCCGGGAGAAAGTTTAATTTTAACTTTAAGCTTAGAGTATTCATTTTTAATTTAAAATCAAATGTTGATATTTATTATTCAATTAGTGTTTGTAATGACCTGACCTTTAAAATTATAAATATTGTCACAATTTCTAGGCTTAATGTTGGATATTTATTCACGGATAAGATGTATTTATAATGAGAAACGAAAGTACCCTATACGTCAACCAGCAGGCGCCCTCCGCAATTGTTATTAATAATAAATAAAATTTTCCAATAATGTTCAATATTGTTGTGATATTTGACAGTTTCGTTGTTTTGACATAGCCAAAGATTATCGTGCATGGGTTTATGCACATGTGTTTTTTTGTAAGTTGATGTATTTTTAAATTTAAATTTGCTTATTTACAGCTCAGATAGAAGCACCCTCGATTTACTTATAGTGCAAAAATAAATGAATAAATTAATAGAAAATAGCAAAACAAAACCGCAATTTGTTGCGCACATTGACTTAAAAAAATATTTCCTAATAAATAGAGTTGTGATAACTTCAAATATTAGTTTTTACAAAATAACGTATATTTCAAAAAAGTTAAAAAAAAAAAGTCAAGGATGATTTCTCAGTATTATAAACCTAGTGTTCCCATAACTCAAAATTTTGATATCTAGCAATAGGTTCAAAGCAGAAATTAAGCTCAATCACGAATTCATTTAAATAATCACCTCAGCAAAGTTCTTAAGAGAAAGAGGGTCTAGTCCAACAGGTTTCACTTCAATAGGAACATTAGCTCTGCTCATGATGACCAGCATAGACTTCTTGAATCTAGGAGAGGCTTCCAGCCAATCACAGCTGTAGACTGATTCAGTAATAGAATCGTGCTGAAAAATATTGGTTTTTATCACATCATGAAGGAAATATTTCACGTAACATATAAAAAAAAAAATTGATAAAAATCGAATAACAATAAAAATGGTCTGGTTCGAACCAAAGATGCTAAATTTAATTCCCGACTTACCTCGTCTGAAATCCACTGTATCATCGCGTTACATACAAGATACACCCCTGTAACAACCACTAAGAGAGTCCCACTTAGTATCTTATTAAGAGTTTCTCCGTCCGTCTGTTGGTAAAGTAAATATCAATCAATTAATTGTAATTCTAATCACTAGTTTGGCAATCGACGTATAATACCAAACTCAATTTCTGAAATAATGTGTAAAATATCACAAACACTACCGTGATGAATGTAAGGATCTGGAATCCAGAATTAAATCAGGATTACATTTAAGTTTAACTTATAGGAAAGTATAACGATTAATAACAAATTTATGTAACTATTCCTCTTATTTATACAAACAAAATAATACATTCATTTCAATTAATATTTATAAAGAAGTATGTTTACGCCAATTCCAATATTTGATTTCCTTTCAATTTCCATCCTTCCCACCGGCTGTGATGTATTCTGTATCACGGCCCGCAATTGCGTCGGTCAGCACTATGCTGGCAACTCGCACCTCAGTGCACGCTCAGCCGCTCCGTCGGAAAGAAGCCCTCAAGTCTCTCGCTCGTAGAGAACGCGTGTGAGTTCTACGCATCCTACTCGCACCTCGCCAGTGTATACGTATACAGTGTACCTGGTAACTCTTTCTATTGTTTAACATTATATTAGTGTATATATTTCACCGTTATAATCGCTCTCGCAACCGACGCCCCCGACGCCTCCGCCGCCCGCCGCCCAGATGAGTAAACTACACGCCCGCCGCCCTGCTACCTTGCCCAGACCATACAGCAAGTCGGTAAGTGATTTCAGTATATTTCGCAGCTCGGTTTCCCTAAACTCTCCGCCTCTCACGGCAAGCTCGATTCCTAAATCCTATAATACAGTCCACTAGCCACCCCCCCCCCTCATCGAATACCTAGTCGTCAGTTGGCCCCCCTCGCCCTACACTAGGTCGCTTGTAGGACTCTCTCGCCTACGCGCAAACAAAGTAAAAGTTTCACACATAATTTGGAAATGAAAAACAGATTAATACACCATCTTTCATTTGACCATTAAAACAATCAGGGAAAGAGTAACATAATTCGTTTTTACAAAATAACAAAACTGACTTAACAAATAATTTTTAAATATATAAAACATTAACTTTATTTTAAATGTAAATTTGTTATTAAGATGCAACAATAATTATAAATTGTATTTTAAAGTTTTGGTGAGTGGCAAAGTCTTTGCCTTTCTCTACCTCGCAGTGGTAAAATTAACTAAAACGTCGTTAATTGCAAGACCAGTAAATTTATTTATTTCACGCGTAAGCTATGATGTAGGCAGAAAGGAAGCAAAATGGGGAATTGTTTTAATAAGAGCGCAGGAAAAAGAAATCCTACTTAATTGTATCACAATAAGAAGAAACCATATTGCATTTCAATGGTAACAATTTTAAATCAATTCATTTCTCTTCCATATTTTCAAAAAAAAAATATATATATATATACATATTTCGACCATTAGCAAGAATTCACTAGTGTGTAATGGGAAATAAGTTTGTGATTATAGAGTCAAATTCAGCCCTGAATGAACGTGCTACAAATTGTAACTTGATCAAATCAGCACAAAACATGCTGAAAAACAAAAAATAATTTCACGCAATATGGCAATGGTCAAACTAATCTCCCACCAGAGCGCAGAACGATCGGGGAGTGACCACAGTTGTCTTTAAGTTATAAAATTAGGAATTTTATAACAATTGGGCGGCAGTGCATTATTGTTGTGGTGGGTGACAGACTTTTCCCACCGGAGCGTTGAACTCCATGGTTGAACCATGGAGTTATAAATAGTGGTTAAACTATCAAGGAGTGACCACAGTTGTCTTTACGTTGATAAAATAGAAATTTTTACAACAATTTGGCGGCAGTGCATTATTGTTTTGGTCATAGATATTGAACACCTATAGTGTGCTAGATCCGCAGTTTTCATTACGTCCGCACAGTCGCGAACGTAGCAAATTGAAGCGCCAATCTGCCATATTCAAGATGGCGATTTGGCGTTTTAGATGCAATAAAGTATTTTTCAGGATTGTTCGATATGGTTTTAGCTTAATTGTGCAACATGGGAAATGCACAACAATTAGAAGTCATTGCTAAGGGAATTTAGTAATCATTTGGTGTTAATGGCTAATATGCTCACCTGTCAACCTGACGGCCATATTGGGAACTATTTGGGCTACAAATCTCTCCTATATATTTTAATTCAAGATGGCTTTAAATTGTCACGGAAGTGGATTAATGACTGCCGATATATCCTACTATAGGTGTTCAATATCTATGGTTGTGTTGGGTGTTATATTTCCCACAAGAGTGCAGGACGATCGACGTTTGGTCACTGCCATGCGTAAGTTCCACTGGAACCAAAATGTAAAGAGTCCTGTGGTCAACCCCCGATCATGCGATCGTGGTGGAGACCAACAAGCTTGGCGTTGCCCTCATACCGCATGATTTAGAAGCGCTGGAAGTTATTTGACAGTTTCATTTTTATGTTATATATTATTGACGTTGTTGTTTAAATTAATGTGTGATTTTAGATTCCTGCACTTTAACAACTTCATAGCGATCAAGTTATGTCAAAAGAATAGTTGAAAATATATCTAGGTTTCAAGGCCTACCTAAAGCAGAAACTCGTAGGCCTAGGCCTATCCAGTGACAGAAGAATCTGAAAATTTTTGTAGATGTCAGTCTATGATGTGTTTTATTTTTAAGAATGGTTTTTGGGCGAGCTCTTATTGGTCCTTTTAATTTTACAAATATTGAAAACTGTTAAAGGCGATTGTAAGTGTAGCATTTTTTTTTTTTGTTTTAATTTAAATGAATGTGTACAGACTAATAAAATAACGTTTAAAATTATAATTTTGGCTTAAAGGTTATAAGGCATCATGTAGGCCTAAGTCGTTTATTACATTTAAGCTACTGTTTTTTTTCTTCATGTAGTTCACATGCGTAATGGCCGCCGAGAAGTGTCAAAAGATCATTCAAATTAAGTTGATTTCAACTCTGGCACCTCTGTGTCATTTAAGAATGCACTAGTGTGCAATGTAAGAATGCATCTTGCCATGCTAGAATGCACCTGCATATCATGTAAGAATGCACTAGTATGCAATATAAAAATGCACCATTATGATATGCTAGAATGTACCTGTATATCATGTTATAATGCACTAGTATTCAATGTAAGAATGCACTAGTTTGCAACATAAAAATGCATCATTATGCCATGCTAGAATGTTATGTAAGATAAGATAACATTATTATGCCATGCTAGAATGCACCTGCATATCATGTTAGAATGCACTAGTATGCTTAGTAAGACTGCATCATCAAGATATGCTAAAATGCACTAATATATCAAGTAAGAATACACTAGTTTGCAATATAAAAATAAATGCACAATTATGATATGCTAGAATGTACCTGTGTATCACGTTATAATGCACTAGTATGCAATACAAGAATGCACTAGTTTGCAATATAAAATGCATCATTTTGCCATGCTAGAATGTACCCGTATATCGTGTTATAATGCACTAGTATACAATATAAAAATGCATCATTATGCCATGCTAGAATGTACCCGTATATCATGTTATAATGCACTAGTTTGCAATATAAAAATGCATCATTATGCCATGCTTATTTAAATGAATATGATGTTATAATGCACTTGTATGCAATGTAATAATGCATTATTATGCCATGCTAGAAGGTACCTATATAACACATTAGAATGCACTAAATTGCATTATATCAATGCAATGAATGCATCCATATGCCATGCTAGTATGCACCTGTATATCATGTTATAATGAAAAGTATGCAAAGTAAGTATGCATCATGATGCCATGCTAGAATGCACTCGTAAGCAATGTAAGAATTAATCTTTATTATATGCAATAGTGCACATGTAAATCTCGTTAGAATGTGATTGTATGCAATGCAAGAATTCATCAATATGATACTTAAATGCACCTGTTTATTATGTTAGAATGCACTTGTATACAATGAAATAATACATTATGATGCCATGCCTTAATGCACTTGTATGCTATGTAAGAATGCATCATTATGATATTCAAGAGTGCACATGTAAATCGTGATAGAATGCGCTTGCATGCAATGTCAGAATGCATCATTATGTTAGGCTAGAACTAGGCCGCTTCGCGAACGCTCTGTTTAGTCACGTTGATGAATGAGCTTTTTGAAAGTTTTTAGTTTGCGTGGAATCTTTTTACTTTTGCAAGTGCTTTTTGAATGCATTGAAGGTGATTGTTGTCAAGTTTCTTTGTTAAATGTTAGTGGATACCTTAAAACACTCATATTTAAATCTTAATTCTATGACTTCTGGCAAACTTTTTCAACTTTTTCTTTCAAAAGGCAAAACATCCCATTGCCTTAATGTCCATGTGAAATATTTACTTTGTTGCCCCACCCGTTTGGTCAGAATCGGCCCAAATGTCACGAAAATATCACACTTAAAATCGAAAAAGGTCGTTCAAGAACGATATTCTTGTGAAATACTTCTTCGAATATACCCAAAATCGTGGCACAACTATGTTCAGAGATTTCGAAGGTCCCCTCCAATTCTCATCAAGATCGCATATGCCGTTTGCCCGGTAGAGAGCGTAAATGAGACAAAAATACAAAAAAAAAAAAACATTGGAGCTACCTTTATTTAAGGGTCAGTGAAATTAAAGTCTTCACGTCGTTCTTTCAATAAACCAGTACATCATGTTTTAATCAACTAGACTGCAATGTAAGAATTCATTAATATGATATGCCTCAATGCAGCTGAATATAATGTTAGAATGCACTTGTATGCTATGAAATAATACATCATAAAGGCCATGCTAGAAAGCACTTGTAAGCAATAATAGAATGCATCATTATGATATGCAATTTTGCACATGTAAATCGTGTAAGAATTTGCTTGCATACAATGTCAGAATGCATCATTATGCTACGAAAGAATAAGAATGCTATACAAATGCGATGCTTGAATGTACTACTATGCTATATTAGGATGCGCTATTTTTATACAATGGAGAATTGCACAAGCAAACATTTCTAGAATGCACCAGTTAATAAGAATAAATCAGTATGCCATGTCAGAATGCGCTGATATACCATGTTAAAATGCATAAGTCTGCCATGTAAATTGTACGTTTATTTCCATACTTGCATCAGTTAAACATTATTCATCTTACCTTGGTAAATATAAGAGTAGCAACACCCAAAACCAATGTATTAACCACAAACAAGAACACCATGGAACCATTTATAAAGTCTGTGATTTCCGACATATATCTGAAAGTATTGAAGGAATGTTATTATTTAATGAAAACACATTGATTTTTTTCAAAACGTATTTTTTTAAACTACCTTGTCAAAACCGTGTGAAGTAAAACATCTTCCGCCAACACATCATTCATTTCCAAATCTAGTTCTTGCGATGTGATTTTCAAGATACAATTTGATCCTTTATCTTTCTCTACATTGGCCCTTACTTACATACTTATACTATCTGTGTTATTACTTGCAAGATGGGAACAATGGAAACCAGGAGTTGTCAAGCCATTATTTCCTGTCAGAGGAGATATGTGACGTTCGACATTAAGTGGTAGGGACAATCGCAAATTGTCAATCCTACTTCCATTGTTAACATTTCTTTGAGAACTGAAGGAACTGCTTTGCACAGGACTAGCTCCAGATCTTGGTATAACATATACCTCGTCATTTTGTGGTTTTAAAAGTGTCAGATCAGTTAGCTGATCTCTGATACAACTCGTCCTTCCAAGCGTTGACTGGTCACCATGCAACTGAGCTTCTACAGTCATGGAAACACTTGCATCGTCCTTATCAAGTTCATTCAACAAGTGCTCTATGGTGATCCTTGTCTCACTTGCAACATCTAATCTGCCTCGCAATGTTTGGTTCGTCGTACTTATACATTGATCGAGCTCATTCTGAACGGCCGGCTCTGGGTTCGCTACTGGACCAACAGTTTGCTTAAGCTTCCTGGTCATGATTCTGTTTATTGAAATTTGACGAATGTTCACAAGTTTGTTGTTCAGAATCTTGTAATTCGATCGAGGTAAACTTAATCCGAAGTATAATGCTGCTATGAGAGTTAACACAATCGTTTGGTTTTGTACTACTGCCACCATTCGTAAAAAGAGTGTTATTTCGAAAGCTGGCGAGGAAGAAGACTCCCATGGAAACCATTCCCTGCGAATAAATGTTACTGATCAAAAAGATTTTAACTTATTGTATTCCGATGACTGTAGATAGTTAACTTACTATAGCATGCTTTAGCTTAGGCTCTGCACTTAAGATGAAATTTGTCCTTTAACTACCAACAGATTATAATATTAACTTCCCATATTTAGTTATAAAATATATTACACAGAGCTTCTAAGAATTGCATTTATGTCCGCTCCTCTGTGTTTGGTTACTTCGTCATGTTTTACATTTTCTCCGAAATGCTAGATTAGTTATATTGTTATTTTACTGATTAAAAAAGTTAAATCATTTCAATGAAACTTGTTATTCCAAAATGTTTATATCATATCTAAAATTTACATTGCCCACATTAGTTGAATTAGCTGGCTATTTAAACACAAAACTATATTTGCATGTGTATACATAGTTAAGTTGACGAAGACGATGACGACTAGGAAAGAACAAACACCCCCTTTCCACCCTGTCCCTGTGGTTTGTTTTGACTAGAATTCGTTATTCCTTACTTCACCTCTAAGCTACAGGACCGCAGTATGACCAAACCTCACGTACAGATGAGCCCCTCGTCATATACTTCATGTTCACCCTCGACCATGAATAAAACAAAATCAAGGGCAGAGTGTAAACCATACAACTAGACACCTATGTTTTCTTAAGGCCAATGGTGTACATAGATTTTCCAATTTGAGTGTAAGTTTTGTATAAATAAATGAAAAAACTTTTTTTTTACAATAATATAATGGTGTTTAAAAAAATATACCTTGTACGGAATCTTCGTTCTGGTAGTAAGTTGAAAAATGCATCCATAAGAATAACGAAATACACAATGCCCGTGAATACAACTTGAAACACAACAATTTTGTAAGAAAATGAACGTGTCTCAATAAATTCGAGTATCTGTTCTTTGTTGTCTAATTTTTTCAGTTTAATCATTCCATCCAGTAAACCAAACACGTTGCGTAGTTTTTCCATTTTGAACCCGGTCAGTATTACAACAAGTTTGAGGATTTCAATTATTTAAAACAAAAATACTGGCATAACTGCTATAGGATCAGTTTGGTTCACATATATCGCCATTGGGTACAGGAAAAGGGCCTGAAGTGAGGCAGTTATAATAATGAACCAGGGATTAATTTTAATAAAAAGATGCAGAGCCAGACGCAGGGGCCGATGTTTGACCAGCAGGTTGGCCAACCTGGGGCTGAAGTACTTCATGTAGAACTTGAGGTTGCGATCACCAGAGTCAGGCCAGAAACCTGCAAGAAAATGAGGAGACTTCAGAATGTGTCACTACTGAAGTTTGAATGAGTAAACTCAATCAATACTGGTCGATGTGTATTGTTAAGGACAGCTGAGCCTAACACACTCAAATGTGTTAATATTTTAAAGATGGACGAACACATTTTGTGCTATTAACATTTTGCAAATTATCATACGATGATAGTACATCGTCACTTTTCGATATTATGGTGATGTAAAGATTAAATTCATACCTAAAATACCAACGTCGATTTTTTCGACGTAGTGCAGATCACATAATATAATTCAGTTATGTTGATTTGTAATGATTGTTAATGTTTTAGATGAGAAACTTATTCTGCGCAACCAGCAAATAGAATCACTTTCCAAACACACAGCTCAGGTAAGTCTGCCGCAACAGCGTTGGGATAAGTCCAAATTGATTTTTTCCCATTATATATAAATGCAAAATAACCTTAATCTTGCAGTAGATAAAATGGCCTTACCTTGCCAGTATAACAGCCTTGTGTAGGTATCAAACAACTTGTGATCACCACCATCTTGTTCCATTGTTTCTTTATCTTTACAGCACATCATGGGTATTCTGATAAAATACAATTTCTAAATACATTTTCTCAGAAGAAAATCTAGATAAATTTTAAGTAAGTATTGCCACTATCTGAAATAAAATCGATGATATCCTGAAATGATTGTTGTTGTCAGCACTGAGATTTTCCCGTTCTTATTTAACTAAACAGCTGTTTTACTTGCATATAGATTCAATTCTAGATGAACTTGCGGTTGACGCTCAGGCGTGTATCGTAGCAACCGCCATTACATAATATCGTATGTAGATTCTGTCGCCAACGCACTTTATAAACACAATGCCATCGATGCGAAAATAATGTTCTTCAAATGATCAGTATTTGAAATATAAAATAGCGACGATGTTGGATGGGTCATAAAGAGAAGTTAAATGTCTCTTGAATAAAACGGACTTTTTCTAAATTGACCGACACTTGATTTCAACTAATTATTAACATTATCTTTGAAATCATCAATTGATGAAAAATGGAAATCATAAGATCAAGAAAAGTTACTTATAATATTGTATGAGTGGTTGATGCCAATTGTCCAATAATTTGATCAAAGAATGATCTATTGACAATTAACAAATGAAAAATACTGACAATCGATAACAACATTTTAAAATCAAGAGATCTATTGATACCCTTTGAAATGTCAATTGTAAATCAGTTAAAAGTTCCAAATATGAGTTAATACCAGCAATTTAACATTATCAATTGATAAACAAATTTTAATTTCTAGTATGGGGAATCCTCCCAAAAACTTTCTACGTTGGAATCAGGGACTCAAACTAATGATCCATCACTAGTATGCTTAGTAAGACTGCATCATCAAGATATGCTCCTAAATTAGATCGTACTGCCCTGAAGTGTCATTTAACAATGTATTTGCTTCTAAATTAGATCGTACTGAGCTTTTTAATCAATATTTATATGGCAATTTCACTGTTCCTTCTGACCCAGCTGTGCCTATTAACATACCGGTATCTAATGTCTCCTCTCACAGTATTAATAACATATCTACTACACCTTCTGAGGTAAGAGAACTTATAAATAATCTTCAATCTAGTCGTGCGACTGGCCCAGATGGTATTGGAGCTATATTTCTTAAAATTGTTCCTCTGTTTTGTCTCAACCTTTGGCTGTCATATTAAACAAGATTTTTATGACAGGTAATTTTCCATCTGCCTGGAAACAGGCAAATGTCATACCATTGTTTAAAGCAGGAGACAAAACATCTGTGAAATGCTATAGACCAATATCAATTCTTCCGATTCTGTCTGCCATATGTGAAAGAATTGTCCATCATCGTCTCTTGGCCCACACTCTTCCACTTCTTTCGCCTGAACAACACGGATTTCTCCCTAACTGTTCATGTCTCACCAATCTTGCAGTCCTCCAACATCATGCCACTAATGCCTGGAAAACCGATCCCAGCTGGACGTTGCCTAAATTGATATTGCAAAGGCATTTGATTCTGTAAGCCACAAACACCTTCTTTACAAGATCAAAGAGCGTTTTGGTGTGAGTGGTAATTTCCTTAAGCTCATTAAGAATTTTCTTACAGATCGAAAGCAACGTGTAATTATTGCCGGTTCATCTTCCTCTTGGTTACCAGTGCTATCTGGTGTCCCTCAAGGCAGTGTATTGGGCCCTCTCCTTTTCGTGTTGTTTGTAGACGATCTTGTAGACAGACTTAAACCGTTTGCTTGTGATTTTCTGTTGTACGCCGACGATTGTAAAATTTTTAAAATTGTGTCGAAATTATGTGATGCAATCGTTCTTCAAGATGCATTAACAGCGTTTTCTCAATGGTGTTTGGATTGGCTTCTCCGTCCTAATCCTGATAAGTGCTCATTGTTAACAATTTCATTGCGGAAATTACCATTAGTTTCTAATTATAATTTGTCGGGGCAAGTCATTCAGCGAGTTACTAAAATGAAAGATCTTGGTGTCCTCATAGATTCAAAATTCCTTTTCATTGAGCACATTTCCAAAATAACTTCAAAAGCCATGTCCCTTTTGGGTTTATTATATAGGTTCACTGATATTCGTGACCCAACTGCTCTAAAATCATATTTCACGGGCTGTGTTTTACCTGTGATTGAGTACTGTACTCCAATTTGGGCATTATCAGCTGATACCAACATTAAAAAATTAGATAGAGTACTTTCATTTTTCTGTGCAATTGTACGTCATCGTGTCCCAGCTTTTAATGCCTGGTCTCGTCAACAAATTATGAGTGAACTTTTCATGACAGATCTAGCCACTCGAAGAAAACGCTATGACATGTCCTTCTTGCACCGTATCATCAATGGCATTTTCCGGTCCACCAGTCTTGTCTCCATGTTTCCACTTCATGTTCCATCCCGCTTTACTAGGCTTACGCACCTTTTCCATGTAACTAGACCTAGACTTTCTATTACCCGTAGATCAATCACCTTTCGTTTACCTTCCTTTTATAATAATTTACCTAATTTACCAAAGTTCGACATATTCTCTGATTTTAATACTTTCAAAAAATCAATCCGTGATTGGACTGCAGTTGATGGTCATTAGCATTTCCCCCTCTATTCTTTCAAACATTTTTTTTACTCTTATGTTTGTTGCACTTATAATTTTGATATATTTGTTTATTGTTAATTAATATTTTTAATTGTTTGTTAATTTGTAGGTTTATTAATTGTAATTTTAATTTTTACTTATTTATATATTTTTTAGGATTGTCTATGTAAAATGGTACTTGTGCTGTACGAGACTCTTATATAAATAAATAAATAAGTAAGAATGCACTAGTTTGCAATATAAAAATAAATGCACAATTATGATATGCTAGAATGTACCTGTGTATCACGTTATAATGCACTAGTATGCAATTTAAAAATGCATCATTATATCCATGCTAGAATGTACCCGTATATTGTGTTATAATGCACTAGTTTGCAATATAAAAATGCATCATTATGCCATGCTAGAATGTACCCGTATATCATGTTATAATGCACTAGTTTGCAATATAAAAATGCATCTGTTAATATTTTAAAGATGGACGAACACATTTTGTGCTATTAACATTTTTGCAAATTATCATACGATGATAGTACATCGTCACTTCTCGATATTATGGTGATGTAAAGATTAAATTCATACCTAAAATGCCAACGTCGATTTTTTCGACGTACACTCTAAATTAAAAGAGCGGAAAAACACTCAAATCGAGTGAAATTTCGCTCCTTTTTTAGCTTGTATTTGCACCACTCTTTCTGAGTGGACACCACTCCTAGAATTGAGTGAAATAATTCCACTCAATTATAGAGCGAAATTTTCACTCTGAAATAAGGGTGATAATCGCTAATAAAAGATCGAAATTCACTCAAATAATAGCGATATTTTGGCTTTAAAGATACTCTCTACTCAGGCTATTAATAACTCAAACAGAAGCTAAAATCACTCAAAATTTAGACAAACTAACTTAACTAAAGCAGCTGTATGCAAACATCACGGTAATAATATGTAGATGGACGACTGCGTTCTCTCTCCTCACTGTGGACGCCCATGAAAAGGCATGCATATAATAATATGCATTATTATCTAGGCCTACAGCACATGATATAGGCCTACACATGGAATATTATGTTGTTTTCAACTAAAACAATGAAAACGCAATGAACTATTCGTGCATATAGAAGTACAACAGATGTCGACATTTACCTTTTGCTTTTCGGCGTTTTCTGCAGAAAATGCCCTTTCTATTAGAACGTTGAACACTTCATCACTACACCAGTCACAACCATTTTTGCTAGAAGACTTACACTGGCAATGCGCACACGGTCACGAATTAACACACACTGACGAGTTGGTTTCGACGATGCCGGGCGTGGACAGAGGACCGTTTATATATTGGAATGCCCTACCTCGTTCTTTGCCATGAGTATATGAAAAGCAATCACCAGTGACATGTTTGAAACGTCGCCGATAAAATCTCTGCTATTCATCCCCTAGACTTGGCACCGATCAGGACAATACAGTAGACATACAATAAGAAGAAGCCCCATTCATCCCTTAGATAAATCTCCACACTAATCCCTTGAACAAGCTTTATGCATCGCTCACTATTGACTAAACATCGCTAACTAAAGAGCGGTGTCACACGGTCACTCAGCACATTTGAGCTAAATAATGATCACCCAATACATCGAGTGACAATTCCAGTAAAAAATGAGTGACGAACACTCAAAACGAGTGAAGTGACCATCCGCTCGGCGTATTGAGTGAAACAAACCACTCAAATAATTTAGCGTGTAGTGCAGATCACATTATATAATTCAGTTATGTTGATTTGTAATGATTGTTAATGTTTTAGATGAGAAACTTATTCTGCGCAACCAGCAAATAGAATCACTTTCCAAACACACAGCTCAGGTAAGTCTGCCGCAACAGCGTTGGGATAAGTCAAATTGATTTTTCCATATATATATATGCAAAATAACCTTAATCTTGCAGTAGATAAAATGGCCTTACCTTGCCAGTATAACAGCCTTGTGTAGGTATCAAACAACTTGTGATCACCACCATCTTGTTCCATTGTTTCTTTATCTTTACAGCACATCATGGGTATTCTGATAAAATACAATTTCTAAATACATTTTCTCAGAAGAAAATCTAGATAAATTTTAAGTAAGTATTGCCACTATCTGAAATAAAATCGATGATATCCTGAAATGATTGTTGTTGTCAGCACTGAGATTTCCCGTTCTTATTTAACTAAACAGCTGTTTTACTTGCATATAGATTCAATTCTAGATGAACTTGCGGTTGACGCTCAGGCGTGTATCTTAGCAACCGCCATTACATAATATCGTATGTAGATTCTGTCGCCAACGCACTTTATAAACACAATGCCATCGATGCGAAAATAATGTTCTTCAAATGATCAGTATTTGAAATATAAAATAGCAACGATGTTGGATGGGTCATAAACAGAAGTTAAATGTCTCTTGAATAAAACGGACTTTTTCTAAATTGACCGACACTTGATTTCAACTAATTATTAACATTATCTTTGAAATCATCAATTGATGAAAAATGGAAATCATAAGATCAAGAAAAGTTACTTATAATATTGTATGAGTGGTTGATGCCAATTGTCCAATAATTTGATCAAAGAATGATCTATTGACAATTAACAAATGAAAAATACTGACAATCGATAACAACATTTTAAAATCAAGAGATCTATTGATACCCTTTGAAATGTCAATTGTAAATCAGTTAAAAGTTCCAAATATGAGTTGAAACCAGCAATTTAACATTATCAATTGATAAACAAATTTTAATTTCTAGTATGGGGAATCCACCCAAAAACTTTCTACGTTGGAATCAGGGACTCAAACTAATGATCCAGCATAATTTATGCACAAATGGTTGGCTGCACAACAAAACAATGACGGTAAAGAAGTACTGACAAATATATTAAAAGATTTTTAGACAAGTTACCTGAAATACATATATATATATATATATTATTTAATACAATCCAGAAATTAAAATAGTCCGCCCTGACCGGTGTTCGAACCACGGATCTCCCACATTCCAGGTGAGCGTCTTAACCCCTAGACCACCATGACGGGTACATTTTAATCTCTGAATTGTAGTTGCATTATACATCTAAATGGATGGAACAGCACTGCAACGAATATCTGCTGCCTTTGAACTGTCCACCAAACATTAATTATATTGTTATATATAATATATAAAAATTATAATATATAAATACAAAATAAATATGAAATAAATATAAAATATAATACAATTTTTTTAATTTCTGGATTGTATTAAATAAAAACAATTACACCTACGGGAGTGTTTCCCGATCAACCAAATTGAATAAATAAATAAAAAAAAATATATATATATAAATATCAACGTTTTACAAAAGATAGCAATGAAATCGTTTGACACACACTCACAGTGACAGCCAGTCTCGCTACTGACGCTAGAACGTCGCACTGAATCAAGTTTCCCAGGCTACCCCGTGTGTTTGTTGTGTGGGTTGCTATGGCAACTAAGGGTCACGTATTGCGTGTTTTTCGTAATATAAAATATTCCTTTACGGTAATTTCCTTGAAAATCTCAATAATTTAAAACTAATATCGGCTTTCTTCTGTTTTTTACAAACAAAAAAAGAGGAGAAAATTGTACGTTTTATTTCGTTTAACGTACGACTAGAAATAAAACGCTTGTATAAAAAATGTATAGGAAAAACTCTCCAAACAACGAAATGATTTGTTCGTAGTTTTGACATAGATTGTGTTGCATAAAAATTCACAAAGGCTCAATGCTTATTAAATAATAAGTGGATGATGAGAAGCCGACCATTTTCTGTCCGATTCATATAGAAATAATGACTGGGGCGTATTATTCTTGCCTTGTATTTTTATTAGGCATGTTACTCGCCCTCTTATAGACAAATTGAAGTGGTGTTATTGGCATTAAATTATTTATATCGCGTTTAAGATTCAGAATCAGATTCAGATGTATTTTATTTTTATTACATAGTAATACATAACTAGATGCGTAGCAATTTAATGTATGTAGCTACATAAAGTTAATTAGAGATAAAATACATAGCAATATTGATTATGAATGATCATTGACACAATTATAAGGAATATCACAACGAGCATAGCCCTTGAACACAGAATTGTGTGTGATATCCCTAAAAAGAAAATATAATAAAATTGATATTACAATAGGTACTTTAAATTTAACAATATGGTGCTGGGAAAAAAATAGATAGTAAAAAACTATAGAGAAACTCAACAATTAAACATAAAATGACCCACATTCAAACATTCAAACAAGTTACATTTAAGGCCTTAATTATAACATAATGGTAGGTTTTTAAAAAAGAACATTAGTATAATGATAAACCCACAAAATCTTGAAGAGATTTGTGAGTCGGCAATTTTAAAATTCAGCATTAAAATTGGGGTTTGGTGTGGACGTGCACATATAAGAGAGAAAATAAAATGTATAATAATATGTACAATGCTTACAAACTATTACTAGATAGCTAGATAACAATGAGAACGTTATGGGAAGAGAGGCAAAGCTAATTTTTAGTATATCAACAAGATTAACTAAATTTTCGAAGTGTTTTAGCCAGGTGCTGGTTCATTGTTTTAAAAGAGCAATGGATGCTGAACATTTGGTCAAGTTATCCACGATTATAGCGTCGTAAGAACTAATATTGTAGTACTTATGTTAATTTCACACATAAAGTAAACAATTATAACCACGCATTTGAACGATACTTTTGAATTCTGTTGTTGTCGTTGTCGTTGTTGTCGCAGAGCCGACTGGTTAAAATAGGTATTGAGTGAGAATAGAGACACCAGGATATCTGACCAAATATCACCATTCGCAATACGATTAAGCAAAGCGATATCCGAACTTAATCTACGAGAACTTAATGTTGCAATATTGAGTAATTTCATTATTTTCATGTTTTGTAGAATTCCTACAGGTAGGCACTCGACACTTTACTATTGCAAGAAGAAATAAGACCACTCGGTCAAGCTGTTTGAGACAAGAGTCGGGGGCCATTGAACATATAGGAGAGCAATATTAAACAATCGGTAAGATGCATACTGTGTAGTTCGTTCTTAAAGCTACAGGGTAGTTTATGTCCATGAATCCTTACAGAATAATACTTAGTTAAGTATAGAAAATACAATAGAAAACTATAAAAATACCATATTAAACAATACATTATTCAATAGTAAACTATTATTATATTCCAACAGTTAACTGCTGAATGTGGAAATGGGCAAGTGAATCTATAACATTGTGTAGGGAACAATTGCAGGGGAGAATAGGAAGTGGACTTCGCCCAACAATCCATACACTATACTATATACTATCATGTCAGTGAGATTTGTTCTTTATAAGCTTTGTCTTCTTGTCCACGTTAAGGTAATAATCTTGTGTTGGTAAGAGAGGTTCAGAGATCTCTGCAGCAACGGAGATTTGCTCAAAGATATATAGTGAATCCATTTTTAACGATCATTTGGTAATACTTTTAAGAGTATTCACCATTTTGTAGGCAGCGTTCATCGCCTAGAACACAACTTGGCATTAATGACATAGGAAGATATTCCAGTCATATACAGTATTATCAATTAGCAGTGTTTAGCAGTTTAAACATTCAATTTTACAAATTCTGTAAAATGTTTTGTTATCTTAGGAAAAAATTATGTAAACCTTTCAGAAAATATTGTTCCGTCAGGAGAACCGTTTTGCTACAGCAGCAGAATGAACCGTAGGAAAACCATTTTGCTAAAAACAATCTTTGAAAATGTGTGCAAACTACGTATGGTGTTTCTCGCAGAATAAACCAGTATCCTAACGTTCCTTCACTCTTCGTGCAAAATTTTTTTCTCGTTTTAGCAAGAATGTGGTGATTAGTTGTCTGTGTCTTATTCCTTAAAAATGTTAACGTTAAGCTAAGAGTACTTATTTTTTTTTAAATTAATCAAATGATGTTCAAATATATTTTTAAATTAAGTGTTTGGTGACCTATGTCCTTCTTTAAAATAATAAATGTTTTCACCATTTCTAGACTACGTTAATGGATATTGATTCATGGATAAATAATTTATTTACTAGGCCGCTTCGCGTTCGCTTTTTTTAGTCGCGTTGACGGAAGAGCTTTTTTAAGTTTTTAGTGTGCGTGGGATCTCTTTTCTTCTTCAAGTTCCATTACAAAAAATAGAATGATAAATATCTGGAGGCCCGAAAACTTGCTTTTTGTACAAATTGTAGGTGATTGTTGTGAAATTTCTATAGTTACTTGATAATTATTATTATACACCTCAAAAAACTTATGGTAAAACGTTTATTTATATATTCTGTCTAACTTTTAAATCTTATTCTTTCCAAAGGTACTACAGCACCATAAACTAATGTCCATGTAAAATATGAACGTTGTAGCCCCACCCGTTTGATCAGAATCGGCAAAATTTCACGAAAATATCGCATTACAAATCGAAAAAAATCGTAAAAGTACGATATTCATGAGAAATATTCCTTCGATTGTACCCAAAATCGTGGCAGGTCTAGCTTCAGAGATTTCGAATGCCCTCTCCAATGTTCATCAAGATCGCATATGGCGTATGCCCGGTAGAGAGCAATCAGACAGACAGACAAAAAAAAATCACCCGAGCTAATTTTTTTGGGGTCAGTGAAATTGATTTCTTCGCTTTGCTCATTCAATAACGTGCAACGAAAGTACCCTATAAGTCAACCCGCAGGCACGCTCAGCAATTGTTATTAAAAGTAAATAATATTGTCCAATACTGTTCAAGATTGTTGTGATGTTTGACAATTTCTTTGTTTTGACATAGCGGAAAACTATCGTTCATGGGTTTGAGGGTATTTTTGATTTTTGATTTTTGTATTTAATTCAGTTAATTTATTTTTTAAATAAAATTTGGTTAGTTACAGCTCAGATAGTAGTTAGTTAGTTAGTTAGTTGGGGTTTTAGGGCACAAAACCTCTCTGATAAACATTTGTTATCAAAATTTTAAATATACATTCAAGGCATGAACTATTTTATACATTTAGGCCTATGTCTTAGTAATAAAGTAAAATAAAATAAGCTCATTCAGACAACTGGTGCAGAAGTAGGTAATTTTTTAACTTCCAAAAGTGAGCTAAAAAATGCAAAACAAAACCGCAATTCGTTGCGCACATTGATTTAAAAAAATATTTCCTACCAATTGGAGGTGTGTAAACCCTTTAATGTTAGTTTATTCAAAAGGATAATAATTTAAAAAAAGTTTAAACAACAAATAAATACAGGATGATTTTGTCAGTATAATAAGTGAGGCGTTGCCATAACTCAAAATTTTGACAACTTGCAATCGGTTCAAAGCACAAAATAAGCTCAATCACGAATTCATTAAAATAATCACCTGAGCAAAGTTTTTAAGAGAAAGAGGGTCTAGTCCAACAGGTTTCACTTCAATGGGAACATTAGCTCTGCTCATGATGACCAGCATAGACTTCTTGAAGCTCGGTGAGGCTTCCAGCCAATCACAGCTGTAGACTGAGTCAGTAACAGCATCGTGCTGAAAAAAAATCTTTTTAATCACATCACAAAGGAAATATTTCTAGTAACATAACAAAAATTAAAAACAACGAAACATATCGAATAACAATAAAAATGGTCAAGTTTACCAAAAGTGCTAAATTTGATCCCGACTTACCTCGTCCGAAATTAACTGTATCATCGCGTTCCATACTAGGTACACCCCTGTCACCATCACTAAGATAATCCCACTTAGTATCTTATTAACAGTTTCTCCGTTATCTGTCTGTGGGTAAAGTCAATATTAATTAATTAATTCCACTTGTCGGGCAATGGGCGTAAATTTCCAAACTCGACTTCTTTAAAAATGTGTAAAATGTCGCAAATACTTGCGAGGTTAACGTATGGTTCCGGATCCCAGGATTTAATCTGAATTATATTAATGTTGAACTAATAGGAAAGTAAAACGATTAACTAATATGATTTATTTCTCGATTTCCTGAAACAAATTAGGTTACTCTTTGCCTGATTGTTTGAATAATCAAATAAAAAATTATGTCACAATTTATATTTTTTCTAAATTACGTGTAAAACTTTAAATTTAAATTTATAAAAAACAATAATAATTGTTCAATTTATAAAAAAAACTTTTTTGTTAAAAAAAACATGTTATTATTTACTACAATTCAGAAATTAAAAAAGTCCGCCCCAACCGGGAATCGAACCACGGATCTCCCGCATTCCAGACAGGCGTCTTAACCACTTGACTATCAGGAATGCGGGAGATCCGTGGTTCAATTCCCTGTTGGGGCGGACTTTTTTTATTTCTGAATTGTAGTACCGTACATAATAACAATTACACCTACGGGAGTGTTTCCCGATCAACCAAATCGAGAAATAAACCCTCGCTCATACCTGCGTTAAGTAATGACATTATAATTAATGTTTAGTGGTCAGTTCAAAGGCAACAGTTTCTCGTTGCAAAACTGTTCCATCCATTCAGATGTATAATGCAACTACAACTAGAAAGCTTTGTAAACGCTTTTTCAGGCGCGTTGCTGGATGAGCGTGTTTTTTAAACGAAAAAAGCGTAAAATTGCGATTTTCCTGAGAAATAATTTTTCGATTGCGCTCAAATTTCACACAAATATATAAATTCACAAAATTATTGGACTCTGAAAATATCATTACAGTCGGATAAAGCATATAGGTGTAATAAGTCGAAGATTTTTTTTTTTTAATAAAAAAAGCGTAAAATTGCGATTTTTACGAGAAATTATTTTTCGATCTCACTCAAATTTCACACCAATATCTTAATTCATAAAATTAAGGTTCTTTGAAAAAATCATTACAATCGGGTAAAGCATGTAGGTGTTATAAGTCAAAGAATGTTTTAAAAATTTAAAAAAATTGTAAAATTGCGATTTTCATAAGAAACAATTTTTTGATTGCGCTCAAATTTCACAGGAATATATAAATTCATAAAATTAAGGTTCTGTTCAAAAATCATTAAAATCGAATAAAGGATGTAGGAGGTTATGAGTTACCGAAATTTTTAAAAAATCGAAATAAATCGTAAAATTGCAATTTTCATGAGAAATAATTTTTCGATAACGCTAAAAAAAAAACGTGGCAGTTCTAAGTTCAGAGATTTCGAAGGTCTCCAAAAAATGTCATTGCAATTGGAGTATCAGTTTAGCCGAAATCGTGTAAACAAACACACAAAAATACAAAAGAAAAAAAAAAGAAAAAAAGAAAAAAAAAACATTCCTGATTTTTTTCTCCAGTGTAGTAGAATTTATTTATTTATTTATTTATTATTTATTTAACGTCTATCCTATTCAGTTATAAAAACTGATTTACAAAGGAGGACAACTAAATAAATCCAATTACATAGATGCAGAAACAACAATAAACTACATTTTCGTAAATATTTGAAATAGCAGCATTACAACAACAATGCATTTAACACAAGAATTTTGGTAACAAATTAAATGATATTATATGCATTTAATGAATGAATCAAATATAAAAAAGGGTGGAGAATGAAAAGAAAAGGAAAAAAAAGGAAAAAAGAAAAGAAAAGAAAAGAAAAAAGAAAGAAAAGATTAAAAAAGAAAAACGAAAAGAAAAAAACTGATTTATTAGACGATCCCACTCAAACGAATATGAGGTTTGCCAAAAATCAGGAACAGCAAATCAGGGAGTATAATCAAACTTTCGCGGAAGAAACCACCGAACGCGAAATCTTTATTCTTGTGTTCAATCTTCATTTTTGTGTTCAAATCTTGACTCATATATTATATATAATTATATCAGATATATAATTATTTAAAATTGTTCATGTCAAACTGATCACAGCAATGATACAGGACACCTAACTCAAGTTGCAAGCTCCATCAGTGGGCGGCAACCAGACAATCTAGGCAGAAAAATATAATTGAAAACACATTGTTTATATCATAATCAAAGCAATAATGAACAACAAAGAGAAAAGCAAAATCATTAATAAGAACTTATGAAGAAATTAACATTACACAAACATACAGACAATAACCTACAAATAAATGGTAAAAATCAATTTTTTGCTCTTTGATTCATTATCATTGCTTCAATTTTACTTTTAAATTGTACAATTCCTAGATTAGTAAACTGGCTTCTAATATCATAAGAAATTGAATTCCAATAGGATACGCCTCTGTACATAAATGACTTTCTAAATGCTTCAGAATTTAATCTAGGAACTTCCAATGAGTTTATTAAAGTAGAATTTCTATCACGATCAACAATTTTAAAAATATTGGGTAGAATACCTAAAAACATATCTTTCAATACTTTGTATGTATTTACCAGCACACTATACTTCATCCTTTCCTCAATCGTGAAAGAATCAGACTGCAAATCTTGGCTTAAGGGAAATGAATCAAACAGATGGTCAATTCTCTTCTGGAGTACAACATACTCAGTAGAAGGTCTTACTGCCCAAACCACTAAGCAATAATCAATAACAGAGTGAATATAAGAATCTACAAGTAACCTCAACATTCTCTCGGTTACAAACCTCTTCATTCTACTTATAATTCCAATTGCTGATGATACTTTATTACACACATATTCATAATGTTTCTTAAAATTTAAATTACAATCTAAGAAAACTCCAAGATATTTAAATTCATACACTCTAGAAATTAACTTACCATTACAATTTAACGTCAAATGAATATCATTCATGCTTCTATCATTAGCCTTATGAAAAATCATAAAATTTGTTTTACTATAATTAATATCAAGTTCCTGAGTTTTAAACCAATCATCCATCCTCTTTAGAACTTCTTGAAGACGTCTTACGATCTCTTTGACATCCATACCTTCTAAATAAAAGACCAAGTCATCAGCATATAAGATATAATTGATGCCTCCCATTATAGTAAAAGATATTCATCTATATAAAGAATAAATAACAGGGGTCCTAATATTGATCCTTGGGGTACTCCACAAAATATATTGAATACTTTTGAACTTTATTTTGCAGATTTATAAACATTTTTTCTATTTAAAAAATAATCCGCCAAAATTGATAACAAATAAGGACTTACGTTATACCTGGTTTTTAATTTTATTAAAATAGGTAAAAAAGGTACTGAATCAAATGCTTTCCTAAGATCAACAAAGACAGCTCCAACCTAACCATTACGTTTATCAATCCCTTTATAGATAAAATCTGTAAATGCTAGAAGGGCACTTTGCGTTGACCTACCTTTCCTGAAACCATGCTGGTTTGCACTTAAACCTTTAGATGCATCCACTTCATGTAATAACCTCTTGTGTAAAATATTTTCAATAATTTTCCCTGCAATTGGAAGAGTTGATATAGGTCGATAAGAATTCCTATCACTCTTTTTACCTTTACCCTTATAAATAGGCGTTACCCTTGCCAATTTCAGCTGTGTTGGGAAATCACCTACAAGAAAGAAATGGGAAATTAGATACGCTAATAATCCGACTATTGATGCGCATTTCTTAAATACTATGCATGGAATCTCTTGAATTGTTGCGGAGCTTCTAATTTTAAGGCGTTTAATTGCTGAAATGACTTCTTCATTAGTTACATTTGTATGCGGGAGATTCTCTGCTTCTCTTCTATTTAAATCTTTAAACTTACCAATTTCACTGGAAAAATCTACATCGTTCACAACAAAACTTTTTTGTAACAAACAGCAAATATCTGGATTAGACGTGTAGGATACCCCATTCTCTGTCAATGAGGCTATGCTACACTCTTTTTTCTCTTTGTTACCTGTCAACTTATTATAAACTGACCATAAACATTTTGAAGAAATATCATTATCAAAGGAAGACTTAAAATGCTCACGCTTAGAAAAACGAATCTGATTATTTACCTTATTTCTAACTTTCTTGTATTCCTCCCACGTTGATTGCCTTCTAAAAATTCTGAATTCTTTGCGTAAGTGGTCTCTCCTCTGCATGGATTTCCTAATCTCTGCTGTTAACCATGGGGCTGGCTTACCTTTAACTCTTAATTTCAAGGGGTGTGCATGCTCATTTAGAGGTTCTACGACTACTTTAACAAACATTTCTAATTTATCATCTGCACTTACCGCCATACCAATTTGGTCAATGGGACCACTTAAGATATCTTCATCTACTTGCTTCCAATCAACATTCTTATAATTTCTAGTATTTACAAATTTAGGAAGAAATTTTTGCTTATTAATCTTACGAACACAATAAATTAATTCATGATCACTTAATCCTACACTTATAATACCTGACTGAATAATATTTTCATTGTGATTTGCATAAACATGATCAATTAAAGTAGCTGACCTATTATTAACCCTAGTAACAGACTTTATCAATTGTACCAATCCATGTGATCTAGTGAGAATTTTGAAATTATTTACTGGTAATGTCTTCTTACTCAAATCAATGTTGAAATCACCTAGAAAAAACAATTCATTAGCTTCCAATTTTAAATTATTTACTAAACTATCAAAACAATCTGAAAATTCTTCTAACTTTACGTGTGGAGCTTTATAAACTGCTGTAAAAATCATTGGCTTTACATTCGGAAGCCAGAATTTAACTGACTGCAATTCAACATCTATTGGAAATTTAACTTTACACTCAACTACACTTGACATGAACTTCTCAGCAATATAAATAACTAACCCTCCCCCTACCCTTTCACGATCAAATCTTAGCATTTTATAATTGTCAATAGAAATAAAACCGTCTAGAACAGACTGATCTAGATATGTTTCACAGCAAGCAAATATATCAAAATTATACGTGTCAAGAATAACTCTCAACTGATCTATATACTTATCCAACTTACGTATATTGAGATGTCCAAGCTTCATTCCTTTTGGCAATACAGCTAAACCTTTAGCAACATCATTATTTATACTTTGAGGGTCTTTATCGACATCATGATTAAAAAGATTTGTCATGTAAATTTCATGTACACTTAGAGGGGGAAATAAACAATTCATACAATACCATCTCGTCGAAACTCTTCTTGTTCGATTCTTCAGTTCATAGACATCTTGAACGCCACATTGAAGGCACTTGCTGCTATTATAACTGTTTATACACTTATTACATTCCCATCGTCCAAGTATTGAATCGAATGCCTCAAGGCTCATATTTATACATACCCGATGGACAATATCTTCACATACCCTGCACTTTAGGCGTTTAGTTTTATAGTTCTTTTTCAAATTACATACGGTACAACGTTTAACCACTTGTTTAGCCATTATGAATGAAAGAAATTGTAATGTTATAATCGAAAGAATATAAATCAATTTCCCTAGGCCTGATTCTGCTGTCAGAAAAGTAAACATCAATATTTTGAAGTTTGTTTATATAACAAGCGAACGTTCCAATTTATTTTTTGACAGAAAATCAAAAGTCAAATCCTTTTTTTAAATATTTACTTCATAAAACAACTTTATGATACTAATTTGGCTTCACAATGATACTTCAAAATAAGGGAACGATTTTAATGTCAACGAACTCAAAAATTACTAAATAAATATGATTATTAAATGAGTATTTAAGCCTAAAGCTTGTCGTCAAGGTACACACTGATGAAGACGTTAACACAAATCTAAATATGTTTAAATTCCTATAAAGATATTAAATAAAATTGAATGTATTTGCTCACCGCACACACTGAACTCTAAATAACCTTATTGCGGCAAAATCACTATCTGAAAACCTTTGAATGCTTACAAATCCAGATTAAAACACAGGAGTGATTTTTAGGGTGACAGTTTAGTATGAATACCACAGCCACCCTGAATGGAATCTTCGCTTCGCTCGCTACGCTCATCCAATTGAGAGGTAAAATGTACCCGTTTGATGGTCTAGTGGTTAAGACGCCTGTCAGGAATGCGGGAGATCCGTAGTTCGATTCCCGGTTGGGGCGGACTTTTTTAATTTAACCTACTAACTTCTACGACTAACCAAATCGAGAAATAAACCCTCGCTCATACCTGCGTAAGGTAAGCTCGTTGGTCTTGTGGTTAGCGTATCTGCTTCCAATGCAGAAGGTCTAGGATTCGATTCCCGCCAAAGTCAGAAGTTTTTAACTTCTAATTTGGACTTAAGTCCATCAGTTCGTGTCTTAGGAGTTTGTAAACGGTGACTTTGGAGCCGTCCTAGCATCGAAGCACATAATAAATTCAGAGTTGTTCTGAATCGGCCTTGTTGATTCTGCCGTTGATTCGCGGGTGTTCGCACTGTCCATACCACTGATAGCTATATTTCCTATTTAAAATATCGATCTTTGGTTGGTTATCGCTCACTCGTCGATTGCGTCGGGGCCTAATCAAAGCGACTAAGCCTACCCTAGGCTTAGTTGCTTTGATTTACTGTCCCCCTCTGAAAATCAGTTATATAACTGAGTGGGGTAGACTCTAAATACAATTTTTTTTTTAAATTTAATTAATTTAAAAAAAAAATTTAAAAAAAATTTAATCAATCTAATTAATGTTTGGTGGTCAGTTCAAAGGCAACAGTTTTTCGTTGTACTGTTCCATCCATTCAGATGTATAATCCAACTACAATTAAGAGATTAAAATGCACTCGTCCTGATGGTCTAGTGGTTAAGTCGCCTGTCTGGAATGCGGGAGATCCGTGGTTCGATTCTCGGTTGGGACTGACTTTTTTAATTTCTGAATTGTATAAATATATTATTCTCATTTGTTGTCGGGAAACACTCCCGTAGGTGTAATTGATATTATTTACTACAATTCAGAAATTGCGGACTTTTTTAATTTCTGAATTGTAGTAAATAAAATAATAACATGTTTTTTATTCCTCTTATTATAACAAAAATTAATGTTTTTTTATAAATTGAACAATTAGTATTGTTTATAAATTTAAGTTTAATGTTTTACACGTAATTTAGAAAAATATAAATTATTACATAATTTTTCATTTGATTATTCAAACAATTAGGCAAAGAGTAACATAATTAATTGTTTTCACAAATGAAAAAAATACAAAAAACTGAAAAGTGATCTTAAACTATGTTCAACAATAAAGGTTTTTTTCAATGTTGAATTATTATTATGATGCAACCATTATCCATTGTATTTTAAAGTCTTGATGCAATGTAAAATCGAGATTTTACTGCCTTTAACGCGAGAACTGCTTTATAAATTCAAAAATCAATAATTATAAGCTGCCTGTTACTACATATTCCATGCATAAACTACATTGTAGATATCACGGAGGCGTTAAGCTTGATTTTTTTAGTACGTGCACCGTAAAAAGAAACCATACTATATATATTTTTTTATTGTTTTAAAATTTAAATCGGTTACAAATTTTAATCAATTAATTTCTGTTCCGTATTTAAAAAAATATATATTTTGAGCACTCAAAAGAATTCTCTATTGTTAAAAGGGGAATAAGTCTGTGGTGAGTTCTTGTATGTCACGTAAGAATGCAGTAGTATGCAAAATAAGAATACCATGCTAAAATGCACCACTATGCCAAGTAAATTACACGTAAATTTTCTATCGTGCTCTAGCGTCAATTAAACATCATTCATCTTACCTTGGTAAATACTAGAGCGGTAACACCCAAAACCAATGTATTCACCACAAACAAAGACACCATTGTACCATTTATAACGTCTGTGATTAAAGATATGTATCTGAAAGGATTGAAGATATAATATTAATTTAATTAAAGCCCGATATTGAATATAGGTAACGAGTATTTTTTTCAAACTACCTTGTCAAATTGGTGTGAAGTACTACATCTTCCGCCAACACATCATTAATTTCCAAATTCAGTTCTTGAAATGTAATTTCTAAGACACCATTTGATCCTTGATTGTTATCTACATTGGGCCTTGCTAGCATTCTTGTTCTCTCTGTGTTATATCTTGCAGGGTGGCAACAATTGACATCAGGAGTTGACATGCCATTATTGTTTGTCAACGTAGCTAGGTGACGTTCGTCATTAAGTGGTATGAACATTCCCAAATTGTCGATCCTACTTCCATTGTTAACATTTCTTGGAGATCTGAAGGAACTGCTTTGCACATGACCAGCTCGAGATCTTGGAATAACATATACCTCGTCATTCTGTGGTTTTAATAGTGTCACATCGGTTAGCTGAGCTCCTATACAACTCGTCCTTCCAAGCGTTGACTGGTCACCATGACACTGAGCTTCTACAGTCATAGAAACACTTTCATCATCCTCATCAAGTTGGTTCAACAAGTGCTCTATGTTTATCCTTGTCTCATTTGCAACATCTAATCTGTCTCGCAATGTTTGGTTCGTCGTGCTAATACATTGACCGAGCTCATTCTGAACGGCCGGCTCTGGGTTCGCTACTGGACCAACAGATTGCTTAAGCTTCCTGGTCGTGATTCTATTTATTGAAATTTGACGAATGTTTACAAGTTTGTTGTTCAGAATCTTGAAATTCGATCTAGGTAAACTTAATCCGAAGTATAATACTGCTATGAGAGTTAATACAATCGTTTGGTTTTGTAATACTGCCACCATTCGTAAAAAGACAGTTATTTCGAAAGCTGGCGAGGAAGAAGTCTCCCATGGAAACCATTCCCTGCAAATAAATGTTACAGATCAAACATATTTTAAATTATTCTCTTCCGCTGACTGGAGATAGATAATTTACTATAGCAATATTTAGATTAGCCACTGCACTTAAGATGAAAATTTGTTCTTTAACTACCAACAGCTTAAAGTATTAATTTCCCATATTTAGTCATAAAATATATTACTAAGAACTACTAAGAATTGCATTTATTTCCACTCCTCTGTGTTTGGTTTCTTCGTCAAGTCATACATTTTCTCCGAAATGCTAGATTAGTTATATTGTTATTATACTGGTTTAAATAGTTTAATCATTTTAATGAAGCATGTTATTCTAACATGTTTAATCTATATCTAAAATTAACATTGGCCACAATTAGGTGAATAAGCCGGCAATTAAAACACAAAACTATATTTGCATGTATATACATAGTTAAGTTGACGAAGACGGTGACGACTTGGAAATCACAAACACCCCCCTTTCCACCCTGTGCCTGTGGTTTGTTTCGACAAGAATTCGTTATTCCTTACTACACCTCTAGGCTACAGTACCGCAGTATGACCAAACCTTGACGGACAGTTGAGCCCCTCGTCATATACTTCATGTTAACCCTCGACTATTAATAAATAAAAATTCAAGGACAGGGTGTTGGTGCACACCCTTCAGTTGTCACTCTCTCGTCGTTCACATGAACCTTAGTTAAGGTCCATTTCTCCACTCTTCGGCAGATGGCGCACGCTTGCTTGTTCTTGCATCCAGCTGACCCAGATTCTGGAGAGTGGAGGGTGGCTTTGTAACGGTAAACAACCCCCGACACCGACAGACAAATGCGGACTCTCGATGGCTCACGCTACGGCCAACTGAACACTACGTACATCATTTGCATTGCCTAATTATTAGTTGTTACGTGTTTTATATTATACTTGTGTACTGTGATACGTTTGATTCAATAATATTCAGTTCGTTTAAGTCCTCCAATTATTTTAAGTTACGTTTAAGTTTTATTTAAGTATTTTAATTTTTAGAAAGCCACTCGGGCCCAAACACAGGGTGTAATCCATACAACTAGACACCTATGTTTTCTTATGGTCATTTGTAACACACATAACAAAAACTTGTAGAAATACAGCCAAACCTTACACACTCAAAAGGAATGAGATCTAAAAAAAGGGCCAAGCTCATCTCCCCTTCCACATAAACGTACAGTGTCCCATAACAGCATCCTCAAAAAAGCTTTTCAAAATAGAATTTGCGATTATTAATCTATATAACTATACTACGTTAACTCTAGGACTGGCGGCGGAAACCGAGTTTTGCCACGCGAGACGTTTTCGCCGCCGAGGAGCGGGATAAACGCGTACATTTTGGACGCTCCTCCACGAGAAAGGATCGAATTTTCCGAATAAAAATACCCGCGACCCGAAAAAAATTGCTTACGGGTCAAAAAAGTCGAAAATCACAAAAAAACACCGTTTTTTGGCATTTTTTGTACTCACGGTTGCCGCGCCCAAAGTACGCTTTGCTCCCAAACGTCGACGGTACCGACGTGTTCGAAATAACTACCGGTACGAGTACCGTGAAGGGTTCCGGACCAACTTTCATACTTTGGCCGGGACGACGAAAAACATTTCAAATTTTGAAGCAAGAAAAATTTTAGAAAAAACGGATATATTACTTGGAGCATTCCCAAAAAGTCGTTTGTTGTTTCAACGTGTACACAATAGAATAAACCGGCGGTCTATGGGAGCACATTTTTGAAAAAAAAATTCATTCTCTTTTTATGGGACATTGTTTGGATTTTCCGTTTCCAAATTTTTGGAAATTTTTGGATTTACGGTAGAGCCCCAAAGTTTGCCAATTACAAAAGCCAATGAATTAGGGGAACAAGTTTTCAAAAAATTGTCCCCAATTCTTCTTCAGAATGCGCGAAAAAAAATCCCAAAGCTGGACAATTTTGAAAATTTTACAGTGCAATTTAAAAAATAAAAAAATCGCCTTCCCTTGGTTTGATTCCGCTAACCGAGGCACATTAATGTAGAGGAATGATGAAGGTATTTTAATAAAATTAGTTTGAGAACCTTGGTTCGAACCCCGGATCAGTAGATGCCTTCGAATACGATTCTGGGACACTTTTTTACCGTTTGATTTTTCCTTTAAAATCGTAAAAAGTATGGTACACATTTTTTCTAAAATTAACGGATGGTTATCCGACCTAGATTGGACCTTTGCGATAATCGTGATACCAAACATGACCCATTTTGTAGCATTTGTATACACGTTATGGACCGACCAAAATAGTCGTGCGTGTCCGTTTTGGCTTCAAAAAATCATATTTTTGTTTTCTCACGGTTGCCGCGCCCAAAGTAGGCTTTGCATCCAAACACCGACGACACCAAAGCGTTCGAAATCTTTCAGGGTACAGGCACCGTCAAGGGTTTTAGGACCGTTCCATTACTTTGGCCGGGGCAATGATGAACATTTTGAAATGCGCGTAATTTCGAAAAAAGTTAAATTTGCTGTTTAAATAAAAAATGTTTAAAAAATCCTGAATTTTCAAATTCACTTACGGCGTGTGTAAAGTGCCCGTGCGGAGTTAACGCGGGGGGTCCAGACGGCAAAAATGTGTACCGTTTTCTTTTTTTCGGACATTGTTTGGATTTTCCATTTTCCATTTTTTTGAAATTTTGAGATGCGCGGTAGAGCCCCGAGGTTTGACAATTCCGAAAGCCAATGAAATAGCAAACGGGTTAAAAACCAAAATTGACCCGATATTTATTCCGATTGCGAGGGAAAAAATTGCAAAGCTGGAATTTTTTTAACATTTTGCAGTGCAACTTTAAAAGTTTAAAATTTTGGTTTTCCTCGGTTCGATTTGGAACGACAAAGGCTCGTTAATGTAGCGGAAGAATAAAGGAATGTAAATAAAATTGGTTTGAGAACCTGTGTTCGAAACCCGGGTTAGGTGGAAGCCTTCGAGTTCGGTCCGGGACACTTTTTGATAGTTAAATTTTGCATTCGAGGTCACAAAAAGCACGGTAAATTTTTTTGGAAATTTCAAGAATTGTAAAAATCACTGTATCCGATCTTTACGGAAATTGTCATACCAAACATCACGTATGTTGGCTACGTTTGAAGGGTAGACAGGGGGGGGAGACAAGATGCAATGCGTGTCCGGTTTTGCATAGAAAAATCAACATCTTTTACACATGCTTTTTTTGAATGACCTAAAACCCGGGCCCTATTTCGACTTTTATGTCCCTACAATGTTGGTCTCATTAATTTCTAACAAGATCAAACTTTCCAAAAAAAAATTACTTTGACTCCTATTTCGAATGTCCTGAGCGCCAAAACGGCACTCAAAACGTGGTTTGTAAAACCAAGGCCGATAAAAAAACGTCATTTTTCGTATGCATGCAAATGAAAAACGTCATTTAACGGATATGCCTTCAACGATTCGATTTCCTTTGTTGACTTATAAAATACGTCTAAGGTTTGGCGATTACGCCCAACAACATCTCAACCATTCGTTTCCAGATCCTGGGCGCAAAAAACGCACATTAAAATTTTGAATACTCTCGTCGGTGAATTTTTTACGCTAATTTATACTGATCACAACATATTAATAAAGTGCGTTCGTAAGCTTGAAGAGGCTCCCTACAGTAGATACAAACACTTGGGCCTACATTATAAGAAATCTATTTTTAGCTATGAAGTGATGTATAAGTCAGGCATTGAGTCATGGTTGAAGTTGGGGGGCTCTGATTGGGAAACTATTTTTTAAAATCCAGTAACGAATGTCCATATAAAACTCCAGCATATGCACATGCACATGCGATAACATCATGACATAGAAGCGTTTAGACAGCCTTAGTGCAATCGAGACGCATAGACTTCCACCAATAGTGGGGTTTAGCCCGCCTAGGTGCAACCAAAGTATCGAGACGACAATTTAATACTTCCACTAATAGAAATAAATGTTTCATACTAGCGACTTCCTTTACGGTTGGGCAGTGGCGGGCTTTGGGGGGGGCTAAGTCAAGTCAACGAACACAACGCGGGAATCGAGAGGACAAAGTGGCGAGGAGTGATGGGGGGGGGAAGTCGAGTTTTATAAAGAATAACTTAATTATTCAGTGAAATTTATTAACTTTTTCAGTACGAATCCGAATTTCGTGGACTGTTTTGTGTTTTGACTAGATGCCTCTGACACTGTTTTTCATTGATATCTTCAAGCAATTTAAATTTTTGAGGTCCGATTCCAATGGCACCAGTGGGCTGCATCAGAGGTTACGGCCCTAACACTAATTTAGTTTCGTTTCTTTTAAGTGGTTGGTCATTTTTGGAAAATCCAATAAAACATTGATTCTTTTATAGCTTGGGCAATTTCGTCCGATCGGTTCATCTCGGGCTCTATAGAACTGTATTGGTCAGCGAAGCAGTTGTTTATTAGAGGGTAATTTTTAAAGTCAAAACAGTGCTCAGGGCATTCCGTCACCCTTTTTGGGCATTTTTCAAAATTTTTAATTTTAATTTTTCCTTCCGATTACGTCAGGGGGCCGCATTCCCCGAAACACCTTCATTTCAACCGTTGACAAAAACTTTTTTGAATGTCTCAAAATAGTAGTTGGTCATTTTGTGGATAAACGTTTTCTTTTGTATTATATCTTCCACAATTACATACAGTACGATCAGGTACATCTCAAGCTCTACGGTACCGGACGGACGAGGGGCATATTTTGATAACCCGGACAAGTGTCACGGAAAAAATTTTGTCCAGGATTAATGAAAAATGTGCAGTATGTCTGGTCCTGTCCATCTTGGGCTTTGCGGATCTGCGCGGACGAGGCGAAGATTTAGACTTACCGTAAAATATTTTGTCTCGGAATTGTCCCAGGAAAACATTTCTCCCACATTTTACACAAAAGGCGTAAAAATTATCAATTTCGAAAATCATTTTGCACCGTACTTAAGAGGCGGCGGACAGCGTCCGGCGGCGTACTGAAAGTGTCCCGGAAAACAAATTTGTCACAGGTCTTCGGAAAAACGACAAACGTCACCCGAAAACTATCGTATCGCGGCCGTACGCGGACCGATTCGCGATTTTGTCGCGTCAACGAGGTTTTCCAACTACGAGGTATTCCGAGTACGAGGTTTTCCACGCCCTCCGCGTAGCGGCTTCAAGCCGCGCTTGCGCGACTTGTTTAACGTAATAGTTTATCAAAGTTCTTTTTTTGTAATTAATTTAAACGTAAACATGCAAATTCTATTTTGCCAAGCTTTTCGAGGATGCTGTTATGGGACACTGTACGTTTATGTGGAAGGGTAGATGAGCTTGGCCCTTTTTTTAGATCTCATTCCTTTTGAGTGTGTAAGGTTTGGCTGTATTTCTACAAGTTTTTGTTATGTGTGTGATCTCATTACTTTTTCAAGTTCCATTACAAAATTATTTGCTAAAATATAATATTTTTATCAAAGTTGATTTAAATTCTATGGTATTAGCAGTAACAATATAGGATGTAAAATATCTAGACCCGGATTCATGTACATCCTGGGTATAGGTGGTATAACCATGGTATAACGACGGTATAAGGACTGGACCCCAATTCTTGAGTTCGTGGGAGATGAGTTGAAAACGCAATTTGAAAACGAAGTCGTTTTCGTTTTCGAAGGAATTGGTATTCTTGAACGGTATCGTGGAAAACGTCATGGGTTGTGAGTTGAAAGCATTGATATTAAACCCCTATGGTTGAAAGAGTATCACGAAATCCAAACACTTTAAAAAGATTTGAGTATAGCAAAGAGCTCGAAAAAGTTCTATATTTATTCTAGATGGCAGTGCCTTCATAAACGAGGGCCAATCGAAAGACAAGTTGTATGAAATGATTTGATTGTTGCAATTATGTAAACAAACAGTTGAGCAAGTTCATATCAAAACAATGTTGTGCTGGCATAGGGTTGGCTAGGCTTGTCAAACATGTAATGTAAGTATGAATTTTACTAGTCCTATAGCCAAATGGAACTTTAGACCTACACTGTTGTATTATAAATATTTTTCTACATCTGGGCCTAGGCCAGGGACGGTTTCTGATTTGTTTTATGAGAGTATAATGACACCTTTTCTCGTTCCACACAAAGAAGAAAATTTTTAAATGTCCGCCATTTGTTTACGTATCGCACTTTCCCGCCTAACTCTGCTTATACCGTCAACAAGTGTCAAGTAACTATGGTTACTTGTTGATTATATGCCAAGTGTTTAAGGCTTATTTTAAAACCTTTATTTGGAAGCCTTCCAACAAACTTTTTCAACTTTTTTTTTCAAAAGAGACTATCATTCTATAACCTTAATGTCCATGTAAAATATGAACATTGTAGTCCCACCCGTCTGGTCAGAATCGCGGGCCGACGTATTATGTTAGCAGTAGTAGGCAGTAGCAGTAGTAGGCAGTAGCTAACATCCTTAAAGTGATTTTGAGCATGTTTGAAGACATTTTTTCACCAAGAAGGAATAATCGTACCCCAATAAAATTTGGCATGTGTTGTCAGGTACCTAAATCCCCTCGATTGTGATAGTTTTCAAGTTCACATCACGTTACATGACGGCTGGGTAACACCTCGAAATCACCCCAACTCTGCTTGGTGTATAAGGTGCTTGAGTGTGTAGCGCACCGCGGCTTGGCTGCGGCGCCCTAACGGGCACCTAGATACATAGATTTTCCAATTTGAGTGTAAGTTTTGTATGAATAAATTAAAAACCTTTGTATTTTTTTTTTTTACAATAATATTAGGGTTTTTCAAGAAAATATACCTTGTACGGAATCTTCGTTCTGGTAGTAAGTTAAATAATGCATCCATAGGAATAACGAGATATATTATGCCCGTAAACACAACTTGAAACACTACAATTTTGTAACAAAATGAACGCGTCTCAGTAAATTCGTGTATCTGTTCTTCGTTGTCTAATTCTTCCAGTTTAATCATTCCATCCAGTAAATCAAAAAGGTTATGAAGCATTTCCATTTTGAAGAACCCAGTCAGTATTACAACAAGTTTGAGGATTTCAATTATTAGAAACATAAATATTAGCATAACTGCTATAGGATCACTTTGGTTCACAAATATCGCCATTGGGAACAGAAAAAGGGCCTGAAATGAGGCAGTTATAATAATGAACCAGAGGTTGGTTTGAAGGAAAAGATGCAGAGCCAGACGCAGGGGCCGATGTTTGACCAGCAGGTTGGCCAACCTGGGGCTGAAGTACTTCATGTAGAACTTGAGGTTGCGCTCACCAGAGTCGGGCCAGAAACCTGCAAGAAAATGAGGAGACTTCAGAATGTGTCACTACTGAAGTTTGAATGAGTAAATCCATTCAATGGTACTGGTCAATGTGTATTGATTGACTAAGAACAGCCGAGCCTTACACACTCAAATGTCTTAATATTTTAAAGATGGACGAATGCATTTTGTTCTATTAACATTTTGCAAATTATCATAAGGTTATATCACATCGTCACTTAACGATAATATGGTGATGTAAAGATCAAATTCATACCAAAAATGCCAGCGTCGAATTTTTCGACGTAGTGCAGAGCACATAAATAATTCAGCTATATTGATTTGTAGAGATTGTTAATGTTTTAGATGAGCAACTCATTCTGCGCAACCAGCAAACAGAATCACTTTCCAAACACAATGATCAGGTAAGTCTGACGCAACAGCGTTGGGATATGTCCAAATTGATAATTTTCCATGATATATAAATGCAAAATAACCATAACCCTTTAATGACCGACAGTTTTATTGTGGTATAGCATTATAGTCCGGATGTTAAAGGATATATATGGGGCATACCTTGCATTTTTTGATACAAGCAAGGCACTTGGCAAACGTGTTCAAGGGGACCATACCCTACTAATTTGAGGTGGAGCCAACGTGATATCCCGTGCAGGGACCCGTTATCGCATGTTGCCTACCCCCGCCGCTTTGAAGGGGTGATTAGCAAAACAATTCGGGGGTTGGGGATAGAAACTTGAAATTTTTTACCAAATAGGGGTAACATTATGCTTAACATACTGGCAACGGGGAACTGAGGGATTCTTCATAGTTAAGGGATGATTGGGGTTTCAATTTTGGGGGTTGAACATTTCGATTAAAATTTTTACTGATAACACCCTTGGTTTATTGTTGGATTTATATGTTAAAGTACTTACCAAAATCTTCAAACAAAATGATGGTGCTAAAAATATGACTATCGACCCCTAATTTGGTCATAATGACCTGTTGACATAATGACCTGAGTAGTGACCTATTTGATAAAGTGTTAAACATAGTCGTGTGACCACTCTATTTAAAGCTAAGATGAAGTAGAATAACATGAAATAATTTTCAACATGCCACGTTGACCTGTGACCTTTATCGTCCTTTATTTGACCTTGATAACTGTTTTAGCATGACTGTATAATGTATACTTATATAGCACATCCAAATGCATGTGGTATTAACAAGTTGATTTAATAAATGCACTCAACATGTCAGTATGATATTAGGCTGCATTGCGAAAGCTTTTTACTGCCGCGTTGATGGATGAGCAGTTTTGTACCATTGAACCCTGTTTTACTATTCTTTTACCTCGTCATTTTCAACGTGTTTACATAGAATATACCATTTTTAACCAAATTTTTACCAATTTTAAAGGAGTACTAAGTTCCTGGTAGATCGTTATGGTAATAAACCATAAAAAAATATTAATTGTGCGTTGTTGATGTTGTCCTATTCCAAGGGTGAATCGTGGCCAATCAGTGGTCCGTTTTTCAAATAACTGATCGCTAGTTGCTCATCAATGATGTAAAATTCAAACAAGGAATTGGTTTAGGTCCGCTTTTATTGGGGTGAAATGAACGTGTTCTCTTATGATTAGACCAAAATGTGACTAGGTAGAAGAGAAGTGTACTGTATAGTAAGACGTTTATGTAAACAATAGCATAAATAATATAAACCTACAAAACACAGATATGTTTGAATCGCACACATTTTGGGACCATTTCCGAGAGCGCGCACTTTCTCGCTCTCTGGTGGCGCAGCAGTGAGTACATTTACTAAATATTGTATGGACCACATAAAATAAACAAATTTCTGCACTTTAGCACATACAGTCGACCTCTTATTCATAAATCTAAGGCCAAAATGACCAGCCGCAAGAGCGATTTTAGCGAACTATACATATTATATAGCCACATGACAGCATCGATCTGGTGATCTGGCTGCATTCTTTGCTCATGAAAATCAACCAAGCTCATCGTCCTTGTCTGTATTGGGGGCGTTAAGATCTTATACCAAATTGGATCTAGTGAAATGCCAGCTTTGAATACCAGTCAAAAACGTTCTGTAGTAAATGCACCACCTGTAGATGCAAAAATACGTGATGGGTTGAGCCCCCGACCGCCCCTCCACCGGTCACTCAATTACATTAATTAAGTACTATAATCAACAATCGGCAAGTTGTTTCTTTCCTCTTAATGAGTGTTAATCTAAAAAGTTTATTACTATAACGATCTACCAGGAACTACGAAGTACTCCTTTAAAATTGGTATATTCTATGTTCACACGTTGAAAAACGACGAGGTAAAAGTATAGTAAAACAGGGTTCAATGGTACAAAACTGCTCATCCATCAACGCGGCAGTAAAAAGCTTTCGAAATGCATCCTAATATCATACTTACATGTTGAGTGCATTTATTAAATCAACTTGTTAATACCACATGCATTTGGATGTGCTATATAAGTATACATTATACAGTCATGCTAAAACAGTTATCAAGGTCAAATAAAGGACGATAAAGGTCACAGGTCAACGTGGCATGTTGAAAATTATTTCATGTTATTCTACTTCATCTTAGCTTTAAATAGAGTGGTCACACGACTATGTTTAACACTTTATCAAATAGGTCACTACTCAGGTCATTATGTCAACAGGTCATTATGACCAAATTAGGGGTCGATAGTCATATTTTTAGCACCATCATTTTGTTTGAAGATTTTGGTAAGTACTTTAACATATAAATCCAACAATAAACCAAGGGTGTTATCAGTAAAAATTTTAATCGAAATGTTCAACCCCCAAAATTGAAACCCCAATCATCCCTTAACTATGAAGAATCCCTCAGTTCCCCGTTGCCAGTATGTTAAGCATAATGTTACCCCTATTTGGTAAAAATTTCAAGTTTCTATCACCAAACACCGAATTGTTTTGCTAATCAACCCTTCAAAGCAGCAGGGGTAGGCAACATGCGATAACGGGTCCCTGCACGGGATATCACGATGGCTCCACCTCAAAATTAGTAGGGTATGGTCCCTAGAACACGTGTGCCAAGTGCCTTGCTTGTATCAAAAAATGCAAGGTCAAGTCTCTTAACATCCGGACTATTAACATGGATATCATCATAGCACTTTAAGTCTGACGAGAAGTTTGAGACCCACTCCTCCTGAGCACGTAGAGCTATCGCACGTTCACATAGACAATATTTACGCCTTGTACATAATTTTTAAACACATTTTGTGTAAAAAAAATGAAAATAGTGGGTTTTTGAAAATAATATAAAAAAATCAAAAGAAAATATAAATTTGTCATTTTTTAATCCGATTTTTATTTTTTTTGTTAATAAAGAAGCTTGTTCTTGAACTGAAATCTTTAAAAAAAAGTAAGTAATCACGGTACGTATTCAAAATCCAAAATTTTCCAACAAAATCCAAAATACTCAAAAACAGAAAAAAGTTTCAAACAAAATTTGTTATTAGGCATGTTTGATAATAATAATAAAATAATAATAATAAACATAATAATTTTATATTTTTTTATATATATATATATATATTTATATTAAGTTTTTAAGGCTTTCGTGGCCCGAAGTATTAGAATCACAATTGTAAACTTTTCGGGTTATTTCGCCACGTCGATTTGACTTACCCATGAGCGGTCCAGAAACGTTGACATGGGTAAGTCAAATCGACGTGGCGAAATAACCCGACAAGTTTACAATTGTGATTCTAATATATATATATATGCAGACATTGTATTTTCGGGTAGTCCGTGTGGTTTTATTATTAGTTCCAACGTTTCGGGCAGTTCTCCCTGCCCATCTTCAAGGAAATTAAACACGAAACAATATAAAAAACAAACAAAACCCCACTTCACAACAAAACACTGCAACTTGATACACAGACAAAAACCAAATAGCTTTCTAAGCTATAAAGCTATTTGGTTTTTGTCTGTGTATCAAGTTGCAGTGTTTTGTTGTGAAGTGGGGTTTTGTTTGTTTTTTAATATTGTTTCGTGTTTAATTTCCTTGAAGATGGGCAGGGAGAACTGCCCGAAACGTTGGAATAAATAAAATAAAACCACACGGACTACCCGAAAATAACATGTGTGCATATTCAATCCGTGAAAGTCTGCGATATTACATATATATTATTTTTATTATTATTATTATTATTATTATTATTATTATTATTATTATTATTATTATTATTATTATTATTATTATTATTATTATTATTATTATTTTATTATTATTATTACTATAAAAGAGTCTTTATTTTTCACTTGGCGAAAATTAAGGCCATGAGGCCTTTTCTTCTGCCTAACCAAGCAGATTACAAAGATTACCTATCTATCATTAAACAAAATCTAGTAATATAACATTTAAAATACTTATAGGCCTATATGAACAATATTAAAAATGTATACAGATTTTATATCAAACATAGCAAACAAAGAAACAGATAACCGTAGTTGTTTGATGAATAAGTAAAAAAAAACAATAATCTTTTATATATAAGAATAGTTGGTCAAAGGGTTAATCTTGCAGTAGGTAAAATGGCCCTACCTTGCCAGTATAACAGCCTTCTGCAGGTATCAAACAACTTGTGATCACCACCATCTTGTTCCATTGTTTCTTTATCTTTACAGCACATCATAGTTCTTCTGATAATTTAACACAAGGACAAGGAAGATAATACAATTTCTCAGGAAATTGCAAGCTTTACGTGGAAATCGACATTGATTTTGTGGGAGAATTTTTCAACGGTTGTACTATTACAAGTTCTTCTAGTAATTTCATTTTTTAAAAGAAAATCTAGATAAAAGTTTAAGTAAGTATGGCCAAGATCTGAAATAAAATCGATGATATCCTGGAAAAGAGTTTTGTTGTCAGCACTGAGATACCACGTTTTTATTTAACTAAACACTTTTACTTGCACTTACAATTCAAATTCTAGATGAACTTGCGGTTGATTGTCCGGCGTGTTACTTAGCAGCCGCCATTACGTATCGTAAATTTTCTGTCGCCAACGCACTTTATAAACACAACGCCATCGATGAGCAAATAATGTCCATCAAATGATCAGTATTTTGAAATAAAAAATAGCAACGAAGTTGGATGGACATTATATAATCTAGACGACACCAGACTTACAAGTCCAAATTGGAACATATTTATATAATATTTTTGACATTCGTTGCTAAATCGATTCCTGATTTGCAGCTTATACTTACGTTACAGAATATTTAGGTCCTTAACAGAAGTTTAATGTCTTTTGAATGAAACGACCGTTTTTTTTTCAATTGGCCGACAATTGATTTCCAACTAATATTAACTTTATCTTGGAAATCATCAATTAATTAACAATGGAAATCAAAAGATTTATTAAAGTTACTTATAATATTGGATGAGTTGTTGATGTCAATTGTCGAAATATTTGATCAAAGAATGATCTATTGATAAACAACAAATGAAAAATACTGGCAATAGATATCATTTTAAAATCAAGTGATCTAGTGATACTCTTTGAAATGTCTATTGTTAATCAATTAAAAGTTTCAAATATTAGTTGATGCCAATTTAACATTATCAATTGATAAACAATTTTAATTTCTACTATGGGAAATCCACCCCCAAACTTTCTACGTTGGAATCAGGGACTCGAACCACTGATCCAGCATAATTTATGCACATATGGTTGCCTGTAAAACAAAACAATGATGGTTAAGAAGTACTAACAAATATCTTAAATGATTTTTATACAAGAAACCTTGTAAAAATTAAAATCTCAACGTTTTACAAAAGATAGCAATGAGATTGTTTGACGATGTACGTTACTCACAGCTACAGCCAGTCTCGCTACTGACGCTGGAACGTCGCACTGAATCAAATATTCCCAGGCTATACTAAGTGTTTGTTGTGTGGGTTGCTATGGCAACTAAGGGTCACGTATTGCGTGATTATACTAATATTACATATTACTTAACGGTAATTTCCTTGAAAACTTCAATTATTTAAAACTAATATCTGCTTTCTACTGTTTTTTACAATCAAAATACAACGAGAAAATTGTACGTTTTGTTTCGTTCAACGTACGTAGAAATAAATAGCTTGTTTAAATAATTTATAAGAAAAACTCTTCAAACAACGAAAGGATTTGTTCGTAATTTCGAAGTAGATTGTGTTCCATAAAAATTCACGAAGGCTTAATGTTTACTAAATAATAAGTGGATGATGAGAAACCGACCATTTTCCTTCCCATTCATCTAGAAATAATAACTGGGGCGTATTCATGCCTTGTAGTTTTATTAGGCATATTCCTCGCCCTCTTATAGACTAATTATTGTAGGGGTGAAATTGGTAGTAAATTATTTATATCCTGCTTCAGATTCAGAATTAGATTCAGATGTATTTTATTTTTATTACATAGTAATACTAGATGAGTAGCAATTTGGTTTATGTAAATAAAGTTGGAATTAGAGATAAAATACACAGCAAAATTTGTTATTAATGATTATTGACACATTTATTAGGAACATCACAACGAGCATAGCCCTTTAAACACAGAATTGTGTGTGAATTCCCTAAAAAGAAAATATAATAAAATTGATATTAAAGTAGGTTCTTAAATTTAACAATATTGTGCTTGGGAAAAAATAGATAATCAAAAACTATAGAGAAACTTAACAATTAAACATAATAGGACCCACAATACAAATATTCAAACAACTTACTTTATAGGCCATAATTATAGCATAATTGTAGGTTTTTAAAATATAACATTAGTATAGTAAGAAACCCACAAAATATTGAAGAGATTTGTGAGTGGGCAATTTAATTAAGCATTAAAATTGCGATTTTGTGTGGACGTTCACATACAAGAGAGAAGATAATATGTATAACAATATGTACAATGCTAACAAACTATTACTAGATAGCTAGATAACAATGAGGACGTTATGGGAAGAGAGGCAAATCTTATTTTTAGTATATCAACTAGAAAAACTAAATTTTCGAAGTAAGTGTTTTAGCCAGGTGCTGGTTCATTGTTTTAAATGAGCCATATATTCTGAACGTTTGGTCACGTTATCCACAATAATCGCGTCGTAGGAACTAATAATGTTGCACTTATGTTAATTTCACACATAAACTAAACAAATAACAACGCATTTGAACGATACTTTTGAATTCTGTTGTTTTTGTTGTTGTCGTTGTAGTTGCCGTTCTCGACGTCGCCTTCGTCATCGTCGTTGTTGTAGTTGGCGAAAAAAAGTTCAATAAAACAACAACAGCATTATAAAAATAAAGTTGTGTATAATTATTTATATATATCTTAAATTATTTTAGAATTATTTTTTTACGGTTTAAAGTCATTCCTCGAGTTTAATTATCACTCAACGTTTCGGAACTAACATTGGAGTTCCTTTATCAAGAGATTTATTACAAACTTAAAATAGAAACAATAACAAAACATAATATATACCGACCAAATGAAAATTACAAAAGCAGGCAAATAAAAATAAATAGAATATGATTTATTTAAGTGATTTGAGCTTTTGAACCATCCGGCCCTGTTTCCTCGTTGTTCCGGCTCATAGTCCTTGTCTCCATTCGACGACCCGTTGTAGCTTGACCCGAGGCCGGACCGCTGACATTAGTGCTAAAAATAATTATTTCTTAAATAAGTTAACATAATGCCAAGCCACGAAAGTATTCTTGTACATACGAAAATAACGAAAATATACGTAGCATTTAAACCGAAAAAACGAGCCACATTAATACATATCGATCACAAAAATTTACAAAAACACATATATATTTATATATAAAACCAGTAAAACTATTGATATTTTGAAAAGTAAACTTTTGATAATCCAAAAGTAAACTATGATTAATTATTATAAGTAAACTATTGTAGAAGTTTCTTCCTTTCTTTCTTTCTTTCTTTCTTTCTTTCTTTCTTTCTTTCTTTCTTTCTTTCCGATTTAAATACAGTTGTGCAGCCATTTTACATTAAATCTTATAATAAACATTTATTTTTATTTTTTATCTTGTTTTTTCATGTAATATGCATAGTATGTACACAAACACAACACAATTTAATATATGTACAGCCAGGGTCATATATAAATCAAGAGGTCTGAAAGATACCTCTTTCACCGACATCTCGTGGTCAACTCTCTGTGCCATTTTTTATATCGCCCTGTGAACTGCATTATCGACGTAAGTAAGAAACATGCTGCTAATGTCAAAGGAAAATTCTCTATTCACCAGAGAAACTATCAAGCCTAGAAGAAATATAATATGGAACGTAAAGAGAGCATTATATATCGATACCTTGACCTAGGCATAGCATTAAGACTATGCCTGAGTTCTTATATTTGCCTTAGTTTCTAATTAATTTCGAATAATTCTATCTTAGCTGTCAAGTCTTATTTGCAAACCACCAAAGTTTGTTTTATGCTTTTGTTTTGATAAAATTGTATTTCACTTCTGACTGCCTTCTAGATATTGACTATTTTGTTGACCAAGAGTCTTTCAAAGCCTCCTAAATAATATTAATAACATCAAATAGTCTAGGGGCTTCCATGGATCGATAATGCAGTTCACAGGGCGATATAAATAATGGCACCAAGAGTTGACCACGAGATGTCGGTGAAAGAGGTATCTTTCAGACCTCTTGATTTATATATGACCCTGGCTGTACATAATACATTATAGAACAGTAAAGGATTATTATAATCTGGTTTATGTTGTAGTTACATGCAGTCAGAAATGACCTGAAGTTGTTTGCAAAGATGTTAGATAGAAAAGAATGTGGTAGAGAGTTAGAAGTAGTGGGAAGGCGAAAGAAGAGAGGGCATTTAATGTAAGAGAGTCGGGAGGTGGTGCAGTGAAAACACTGCAGAGCCGCAAAGTTCAGAAAAGTATTCTAACCGGAAATAGAGACTCCAGGACATCAGACCTAATATAACCATTCGCAATACGATTAAGCAAAGCGATATCCGAACTTTACCTTTGAGAACTTAATGTTGCAATATTGAGTAATCTCATTATTTCGTGTATTGTGAAATTTCCGAATAAAGGCACTCGATACTTTACTATTGCAAGAACACATAAGACATTCGGTCAAGCTGTTTGAGACAAGTGTTGGGGGCCATTAACCATATAGGGGAGCAATATTAAACAATCGGTAAGATGCATACTGTGTGTAGTTCGTTCTTAAAGCTACAGGGTAGTTTATGTCCATGAATCCATACAAGATACCCACAATACTTCCTAAGTAAAGAAAATACAATAGAAAACAATAAAAAAATAACATAATAAATAATAAATAATTTTAAAGTAAAATATTATAATCCAATAGATACCTACTAAAATTAAGGGGAAATGGGCAAGTGAATCTATTACAGTGTATCAAGGGAACAATTGCAGGCGAAAATAGGAAGTTGACTTCGCCCAACTATCCATACACTATACTATATATAATATCATGTCAGTGAGATTTGTTCTTTATAAGCTTTGTCTTCTTGTCCACGTTAAGGTAATAATCTTGTGTGGGTCGATCATGTGACATCAGTGTTCTGAGGTCTCTGCAGCAACTGAGACTTGCTCAAAGATGAACAGACCTTCACTTATTACGATCAATTGGTGAAAGTGTTAAGAGTATTCACCATCTTGTAGGCAGCGTTCATAGCCTAGAACACAACTTGGCATTAATGACATGGGAAGATATACCAGTCACGTACAGTATTATCAATTAGCAGTGTTTAGCAGTTTTAACATTCATTTTACAAATTCTACAAAATGTTTTGTTATCTTAGAAAATATTGAACCGTCAGGGGAACCGTTTCGCTACAGCAGTAGAATGTTCCTGTAGGATTACCATTTTCACTAAAAGCAATGTTTTGAAAATGTTTGCAAAAAAGTTTGGTGTTTCTCGCAGAATAAACCTGTATCCTAACATTTCTTTGCTTTTGGTATACAATATGTGCTGTTTTTTTTTTATCAAGAATGTAGTGAGTAGTTTTCTGTGTGCCTTTTCCCTGACGATGCCGGGAGGAAGTTTAATTTTAACTTAAGCTTTAGAGTTATAGTTTTTTATTTAAAATCAAATGATTTTATTTGATATTTAATTTAGTGTTTGTTAAGACCTGTCCTTTAAAATTATAAATATTTTCACAATTTCTAGGGTTAATGTTGGATAATGATAAACGGATAAAAATGTATTTATAGTCAGCAACGAAAGTACCCTATACGTCAACCAGCATGTGCCCTCCACAATTGTAATTAAAAATAAATAAAATTATCCAATAATGTTCAATATTTTTGTGATATTTGACAGTTTTTTTGTTGTGACATAGCCAAAGATTATCGTGCATGGGTGTGTGCGTGTGATTTTTATTTAAATTTGCTTATTTACAGCTCAGATAATAGCACCCTTGATTTATTTATAGGACAAAAATAAATTAATATATTAGTAGAAAATAGCAAAACGAAACCGCAATTTGTTGAGCACATTGAATTTAAAAAATATTTCCTAATAAATGGAGATGTGATATCCCTTTATAATATTAGTTTATACAAACGAATGTATATTTTAAAAAAGTTTAAAAAATCAAGGATGATTTGGTCAGTATTATAAAAGGAGTGTACCCATAACTCTAAATTTTGATAACTAGCAACCGGTTCAAAGCAGAAATTAAGCTCAATCACGAATTCATTAAAATAATCACCTCAGCAAAGTTCTTAAGAGAAAGAGGGTCCAGTCCAACAGGTTTTACTTCAATAGGAACATTAGCTCTGCTCATGATGACCAGCATAGACTTCTTGAAGCTCGGAGAGGCTTCCAGCCAATCACAGCTGTAGACTGATTCAGTAACAGCATCGTGCTGAAAAGAATTGGTTTTAATCACACCATGAAGGAAATATTCCACGTAACATAAAAATAAAAATAAACTATGAAAAATATCGAATAACAATAAAAATGGTCTGGTTTGAACCAAAGGTGCTAAACTTTATTCCCAACTTACCTCGTCTGAAATCCACTGTATCATCAAGTTAATTACAAGGTAAACCCCTGTAAGAAATACTAAGACAATCCCACTTAGTATCTTATTAAGAGTTTCTCCGTCCGTCTGTTGGTAAAGTAAATATCAATCAATTAATTCTAATTCTAATCACTAGTTTGGCAATCGACGTATAATGCCAAACTCAACTTCTGAAAAAATGTGTAAAATATCATAAACACTACCGTGATGAATGTAAGGATCTGGAATCCAGAATTTAATCAGGATTACATTTAAGTTTAACTAAGAGGAAAGTATAACGAATAATAACAATCTTATGTAACTATTCGTCTTGTTTACACAAACAAAATAATAAATTCAATTCAATTAATATTAAAAATAAGATAAAAGTTTCACACCTAATTTGGAAAAGAAAAACAGGTTCTTACAACATTTTTCATTTGACCATTTTAAAAAATCAGGGAAAGAGAAACATAATCCGTTTTTACAAAATAAAAAAATGATTTTTTAAATATATTAAACATTTACTTTATTTTAAATGTAAATTTGTTATTAAGATGCAACAATAATTATAAATTGTATTTTAAAGTTTCAATGAGTGGCAAAGCCTTTGCCTTTATCTACCTCGCAGTGGTAAAAGTAACTAAAACGCCGTTGATAGCAAGATCAGTCAATTTATTTATTCCACGCATAAGCTATAATGTAGGTAGAAAGGAAGAGAAATGAGGAATTGTTTTAATAAGAGCGCAGGAAAAAGAAATCCTACTTCATTCTATCACAATAAGAAGAAAGAATATTGCATTTCAATAGTAACAATTTGAAATCAATTCATTTCTCTTCCATATTTTAAAAAAAAAAAAAAAAAAAACTATTTCGACCATTAGCAAGAATTCATTATTGTGTAATGGGAAATAAGTTTGTGTCAGAGTCAAATTCAGCCAGAATAAACGTCCTTCAAATTGTTACTTGATCAAATCAGAACAAAATATGCAGAAAAACAAAAATTATTTCACGCAATATAGCAATGGTCAAACTAATCTTCCACCAGAGCGCAGAACGATCGGGGAGTGACCACAGTTTGTCTTTAAGTTAATAAAATAAAAAAAAATTCAACAAATTGGCGGCAGTGTATTATTGTTGTGGTGTGTGACAGACTTCCCCAGAAACGATTGGGGAGTGACCACATTTGTCTTTACGTTGATAAAACTAGGGAAACTCCAAAGTCGTTGTTAGACGAGTGAGTGAACCATGTGTTGAGTACCCGGTAACATTTCTTTTCTTCCCCTTACCTTAGGCCTCCCTAGCCTATCATAGGCTACAGTGGAGCATTTTGGCCTAAACTATGGCCTAAACTTTTACACAACTCCCGGACCAACAATCTACCATTAAGCAAGACCCGGCAGTCACACGGAATATTCAGTTGAAGACTGCCAACAACAGCAACCTCCGGCACAGTGATTTCCACCAATACCCTATTATTTATACGAATATAATTATCAAACTTAAATGCAAATGTTCCCGGGTACTCACCACATGACTCGCTCACTCGTCTAACTACGACTTTGGCGTTTCCCTAGTCTAGTTGGCTAAAGCGCCCTTGTAGCCGAAATGTGGGAGACGTGGGTTCAATCCCCTGGTCGGGAAAGATTTTGCAATTTCTATATTGTATTTCAAAAATAATTAAACATGTTTTGAAATGCTTATAACGCAGTGTAGTCCATCATCTGTAGCAATGGGGCCTACTATGGTAAACATAGCCAGTACGAAATACGTGAAAATATTGCAAGGTTTACTCAATCTACGAGCGGAATTTGGGAGTACCTTGACGTCCAACATTCGACTGACCTTGCATGGGCACGGCATTTCACGGCCAGGCGAAAAACAAACAAAAAATATCTTTTCAAAATCTAAAACATTGTCGTTAAAATAATTTCTAAATATTGGAAGTCTATTTTTCAGTTTATCATTTCTTGTAGGTTTAAATCGCAATGAATCTTGCTGATTTTGTTAGCAGTTCTCAATAAACTCGTACCGGATGTCTGTTTAAAATTTCAGCGCAATCTGTTAAGCGATTCGGCTGATTTTCAACGTACGCACACACACACACACGCAGAAAAACAATAAGGGCCGTTTAAGTCGAATGGAAATCACTACGTTCGCTACGCTCACTCGTTCAATAAGAATTTTCTAAACTAGGGAAACGCCAAAGTCGTTGTTAGACGAGTGAGTGAGCCATGTGTTGAGTACCCGGTAACATTTCTTTTCTTCCCCTTACCATAGGCCTCCCTATAGCCTATCATAGGCTACAGTGGAGCATTTTGGCCTAGACTATGGCCTAAACTTTTACACAACTCCCGGACCAACAATCTACCATTAAGCAAGACCCGGCAGTCACACGGAATATTCAGTTGAAGACTGCCAACAACAGCAACCTCCGGCACAGTGATTTCCACCAATACCCTATTATTTATACGAATATAATTATCAAACTTAAATGCAAATGTTCCCGGGTACCCACCACATGACTCGCTCACTCGTCTAACTACGACTTTGGCGTTTCCCTAGTCTAGTTGGCTAAAGCGCCCTTGTAGCCGAAATGTGGGAGACGTGGGTTCAATCCCCTGGTTGGGAAAGATTTTGTAATTTCTAGATTGTATTTAAAAAATAATTAAACATGTTTTGAAATGCATATAACGCAGTGTAGTCCATCATCTGTGGCAATAGGGCCTACTATGGTAAACATAGCCAGTACGAAATACGTGAAAATATTGCAAGGTTTACTCAATCTACGAGCGGAATTTGGGTGTACCTTGACGTCCAACATTCGACAGACCTTGCATTGGCACGGCATTACACGGCCAGGCGAAAAACAAACAAAAAATATATTTTCAAAATCTAAAACATTGTCGTTAAAATAATTTCTAAACATTGGAAGTCTATTTTTCAGTTTATCATTTCTTTTAGGTTTAAATCGCAATGAATCTTGCTGATTTTGTTAGCAGTTCTCAATAAACTCGTACCGGATGTCTGTTTAAAATTTCAGCGCAATCTGTTCAGCGATTCGGCTGATTTTCAACGTACACACACACACACACACACGCACGCACGCAGAAAAACAATTAGGGCCGTTTAAGTCGAATGGAAATCACTACGTTCGCTACGCTCACTCGTTCAACAATTTGGCGGCAGTGCATTATTATTGTGGTCATAGATATTTAACACCTAGTAGGCTAGATCCGCAGTCTCCAGTACGTCCGCACAGTCGCGAACGTAGCAAATTGAAGCGAAAATCTGCCATATTCAAATGGCGATTTGGCGTTTTTATTTATGCTTTTTTAATGCAATAAAGTATTTTTCAGGATTGTTCGATATGGTTTTAGCTTGTGCAGCATGGGAATGCACAAACAGAAACAGTAAGAAGTTATTGCATAAGAGAATTTAGTAATCATTTGGTGTTAATGTCTAGTATGCTCATCTGTCAACCTGACGGCCACATTGAGAATTATTTGGGCTACAAATCGCTCCCATATACTTTAGTTCAAGATGGCTTCAAATTTCACGGAAGTGGATTAATGACTGCGGATCTAGCCTACTTCCTATTAAATCATGTAAGAATGCACTAGATTGCAATATAAAAATGCACCATTATGACATGCTAGAATGTACCTGTATATCATGTTGGAATGCACTAAATTGCAATATAAAAATGCATCATTATGACATGCTTATTTGCAACTACGTTACCCACAAACTATCGTATCGCGACCGTACGCGGACCGATTCGTGATTTTGTCGCGTCAACGAGGTTTTCCAACTACGAGGTATTCCGAGTACGAGGTTTTCCACGCCCTCCGCGTAGCGGCTTCAAGCCGCGCGCTAGCGCGACTTGTATGATGTTATAATGCACTTGTATGCAATGTAATAATGCAACATTATGCCATGCAAGAAGGCACCTGTATAACATGTTGGAATGCACTAAATTGCATTATAATAATGCATTATTATGATATGCTAGACTGCAACTGAATATAATGTTATAATAACACTAGCATGCAATGTAAGAATGCATCATTACGCCATGATAGAATTTACCTGTATATCATGTTATAATGCACTAGTATGCAATGTAAGAATGCATCTCTATGCCATGCTAGAATGCACCTGTATATCATGTTATAATGCACAAGTATGCAATGTAAGAATGCATCATGATGCCATGCTAGAATGCACTCGTAAACAATGTAAGAATCAATTATTATTATATGCAATAGTGCACATGTAAATCGTGTTAGAATGTGATTGTATGCAATGCAAGAATTCATCAATATGATATACTTAAATGCACCTGTTTATTATGTTAGAGTGCACTTGTATGTAATGAAATAATACATCATGATACCATGATTGAATGCACTTGTAAGCAATGAAATAATACATCATGATGCCATGATTGAATGCACTTGTATGCAATGTAAGAATGCATCATCATGATATTCAAGAGTGCACATGTAAATCGTGATAGAATGCGCTTGCATGCAATGTCAGAATGCATCATTATGTTAGGCTAGAACTAGCCCGCTTCGCGAACGCATTTCTTTAGTCGCGTTGATGGAAGAGCTTTTTTGTAAGTTTTTAGTTTGCGTGGAATTTCTTTACTTTTGCAAGTGCTTTTTGAACGCATTGAAGGTGATTGTTGCCAAGTTTCTATTGTTACTTGTTAAATGTTATTAAATACCAAAAAAAAAAACACTGATATTAAAACCTTTATTCGATGGATTCTGGCTAACTTTTTCAACTTTTTCTTTCAAAAGGCAATACATCACCATTGCCTTAATGTCCATTTGAAATATTAACTTTTTAGCCCCACCCGTTTGGTCAGAATCGTCCCAAATGTCACGAAAATATCACACTAAAAATCTGAAAAGGTCGTAAAAGAACGATATTCATTTGAAATACTTCTTCGAATATACCCAAAATCGTGGCACGACTAAGTTCAGAAATTTCGAAGGTCGCCTCCAATTTTCATCAAGATCGCATATGTCGTTTGCCCGGTAGAGAGCGAAAAACAGACAAAAATACAAACAAAAAAACCATTGGAGCTACATTTTTGAGGGGTCAGTGAAATTAAAGTCTTTGCTTCGCTCATACAATAAACCAGTACATCATGTTTTTATGAACTAAAATGCAACGTAAGAATTCAATAATATGATATGCCTTAATGCACCTGAATATAATGTTATGCACTTGTATGCTATGAAATAATACATCATGAGGCTATGCTAGAAAACACTTGTAAGCAATATTAGAATGCATCATTATGCAATGCGAAAATGCATCATTATGCTATGAACGAATGCTATGGTATGCGATGCATGAATGTACTCCTATGCTATATTAGGATGCATTATTATTATTCCATGGAGAATTGCACAAGCAAACGTTGCTAGAATGCACCAGTTAATAAGAATAAGTTAGTATGCAATGTTAGAATGCACTAGTATACCATGTTAAAATGCATAAGTCTGCCATGTGAATTGATCGTTTATTTCCATACTTTCATCATTGGATGAGCGTAGCGAGCGAAGCGAACATTCCGTTTCACTACACTGGAGAAAAAAATCCGGAATGTTTTTTTTCCTTTTTTTTGTATTTTTGTCTGTTTGTCCACACGATTCCGGCTAAACCAATACTCCAATTGAGATGAAATTTTCTGGAGGCCATCGAAATCTCTGAATTTAGAACTGACACGTTTTTGAGCGCAATCGGAAAAATATTTCTTATGAAAATCGCAATTTTACGATATTTTTCGATTTTTAAAAAAATTCTTCGACTTATAACACCTACATGCTTTATCCGATTTTAATGATTTTTGCTCAGAACCATTATTTTATGAATTAAGATATTCGTGTGAAATTTGAGCGCAATTAAAAAATATTTATCATAAAAATCGAAATTTTACGGGTTCTTATATAACACTTAAATGCTTTATCCGATTGTAATGATTTTTTCACAGAACCCTTATTTTATGAATTAATAGACTAGTGTTAAATTTGAGCGCAATCGAGAAATTATTTCTTATAAAAATCGCAATTTAACGATTTTTTTCTTTTTTTAACAATAACAATTAATTTTAAAAAATTAAAAAATTAAAATTAATTTTTCATTTTATTTAATTTAATTTTAAAAAAAAAAAAACTAAGAAATGATCTTTCAACAGAACAACAGAAAATCCGCATAACACATGGCAGCTCAATGCACCAATTACGCTCATCCAACAACGCGGCGGGACTTAAGCGTTTTTCTAGTTTAAACATTCATCTTACCTTGGTACATATTATAGCTGCAACACCCAAAACAAATGTATTAACCACAAACAAGAACACCATGGAACCAATTATAAAGTCAGTGATTTCGGACATATATCTGAAAGTATTGGAGAAATGTTATTATTTAATGAAAGCAAATTGATTTTTTTCAAAACGAATTTTTTTAAACTACCTTGTCAAATTCGTGTGAAGTAAAACATCTTCCGCCAACACATAATTCATTTCCAAATCTAGTTCTTGCGATGTAATTTTCAAGATACAATTTGATCCTTTATCTTTCTCTACATTGGCCCTTACTTGCATACGTGTACTATCTGTGTTATTACTTGCAAGGTGGGAACAATGGATACCAGGAGTTGTCAAGCCATTATTTCCTGTCAGAGGAGATATATGACGTTCGTAATTAAGTGGTATGAACAACCTCAAACTGTCGATCCTACTTCCAATGTTAACATCTCTGCGAGATCTGAAGGGACTGCTTTGCTCACGACCAGCTCCAGATCTTGGTATAACATATACCTCGTCATTCTGTGGTTTTAATAGTTTCACATCGCTTAGCTGAGCTCCGATACAACTCGTTCTTCCAAGCGTTGACTGTTCACCATGAAACTGAGCTTCTACAGTCATAGAAACACTTGCATCATCCTCATCAAGTTCATTCAACAAGTGCTCTATAATTATCCTTGTCTCACTTGCAACATCTAACCTGTCTTGCAATGTTTGGTTAGTCGTACTAATACATTGACCGAGCTCATTTTGAACGGCGGGCTCTGTATTCGCTACTGGACCAACAGATTGCTTAAGCTTCCTGGTCGTGATTCTGTTTATTGAAATTTGACGAATGTTTAAGAGTTTGTTGTTCAGAATCTTGTAATTCGATCGAGGTAAACTTAATCCGAAGTATAATACTGCTACAAGAGTTAACACAATCGTTTGGTTTTGTACTACTGCCATCATTCGTAAAAAGAGAGTTATTTCGAAAGCTGGCGATGAAGAAGACTCCCATGGAAACCATTCCCTGCAAATAAATGTTACAGATTATACAGAATTAAAATTATTCTCTTCCGCTGACTGGAGATAGATAACTTACAATAGCAAGATTTAGATTTGTTCTTTAACTACCAACAGATTATAATATAAATTTCCCATATTTAGTCATAAAATATATAACTAAGAACTACTAAGAATTGCATTTATGTCCGCTTCTCTATGTTTGGTTTCTTAGTCATGTTTTACATTTTCTCCGAAATGCTTAATTAGTTATTTTGTTATTATACTGATTAAAATAGTTTAAATCATTTTAACCCTTGGTTAACCACCTGGGGTCCATGCAGCCCCCAGTCAACATTTATTGCTTAGCCATGAGCGCATCTATGGGCGTGGCTTTCTGTGAGTCTCAGTACCTTCAAGTTACATCTAACCAATGAAAATTCAGTTGGAGCCCGGTCTCCATGTGTTACGTATTACTCTCTACGAACCTCGCGGGGATTCAAAGGACCCCAGGTGGCTACTTACGTACTACATTTTCAAGTGTTTTTACATAGGCAAAATATTTATCAATGCATTTCACCCTCACCAAATAACCATATTTTTCATGTAAATTGATAGATATGAACTTATATATTCTTATCTAAGTAAATTATACATAAATATAATATAAAAAAAATCATACATATAAATATGAATGAAAAAGGTCAATTCAAGTGAAGGGGGGGAGGGGGGGGGGGATTGGTCAAAATTTCACCAAAGTAAACCAAAAAGGGAAAACGTTTTGTGAAATCGAATCAATCATACATTATTAACATCATTGGTAAAAAAAATTAAAAAAATAAGTTCAAAAATGGACTCAAATTTGACAAAATTGACAACATTGCGTTTTTTTTCAGTTTTTTCAAAAAAAATTCAAGTGGAAAAAAACTTAAGTTTTCGCGAATTTTAACTCTTGAAACACTAAGTGGTCATCAGAAAGGTTCAAACATTAATTCCTGACGAATATTAGGTTCCAAAATCTGAAACCTGGCAAACACAAGGGCTTTAATGATGGGGTCCTGACGCGCCCCAGGTGGTTAGTTATGCTTCTCAGAAACAGGTGGTTAACCAAGGGTTAATGAAGCTTGTAATTCTAACATGTTTACTTCATATCTAAAATAAACATTGCCCACAATTAGGTGAATAAGCCGGCTATTAAAACACAAAACTATATTTGCACATGTATACATAGTTAAGTTGACGAAGACCATGACGACTAGGAAAGAACAAACACCCCCTTTCCACCCTGTCCCTGTGGTTTCTTTCGACTAAAATTATGACCAAATCTTGACGTACGGATGAGCCCCTCGTCATATACTTCATGTTCACCCAGTGGCGTAACTTCAAATCGGAGGCCCCCGGAATAAAACCTAAGGTGCCCCCCCCCCCCATTAAAAAAATCCTAATTAGTTATACCCTACTTTATTAAAAAAGTGTTTGAAAAATTCACCTAAAATATTTTCAGTCTAGTTTTTGTTTTCACAAACACGTTGACGACGTCCTGGTCCTGGAGTTGTTTACGTAAGAGTTGAGCTTCCTCGTGCTCCACGGTAAACACACTTATCCACGCAAACGTTCTTGCCCCATCGTACTTCTAAGGTATTTTTTTATTTTTTTATTTTTATTTTGAAAAAGATCTTTTAGCTTTGGCAACTCTAACGGGGCCCAGGATTGTTAAATAGAGTATCAGTGCAGTACACACGTCGAGAAAACTGGCAGAAAGAGGGAAATTTTTATTAATTCCATAAGGCAGCAAGTTCTACGGCTGTTTTTTTTTTAGCATATTCGTATTTTCCCCGAATTTTTTTGAGTTCATAATGTGCATTGTTGATAAGTGTATAGGCTTGGGAGAGTTACAAGTTAATTCGTTGTAAATTAATCGAAACAGCATCGGTAGAGGTTAAGATCTTCGACTGCAACACGACTTGGAAGACAAATTCAAAGGATTCTAAATCTAATTGTTTCTTTAAGTAGCAGGTGCCTCTCGTTCAGACGGAAGTTTGCTTATTATCAATTTGGATAACAAACCCCAGAAACCCAGGCCTCACACCTATTTGGTCATTCACAAAAGGAAAGCTGCTGGTGCCTGTTTTTGCCGAAGTCGAGAAAATTTGCGAATTTACAACTTAAGATGGCCTTAAACGTGTAAAAAAAAATCGAAAAGGCGTAAGATATTGAAAAGTGAAATCCTATTCCAACTCAAAAATGTGTATTTGCTATTTTTTTACGAAATTATAGGAAAATAACATACAAATAGGTAATATCTCAAGGGGAATCTCGGAGGCCCCTATGGGGCCCCCTCGAGCCGTAGGCCCCCGGGCATTGACCGGGCAGCCCGGGCAGCCCGGGCGGTAGTTACGCCACTGTGTTCACCCATAACCATTAATGAATAAAAATCAATAGCAGAGAGTAAACCATACAACTAGACACCTATGTTTTCTTAAGGCCAATGGTGTACAAAGATTTTCAAATTTGAGTGTAAATTTTGTATAAATTAATTAAAAACCTTTGTTTATTGTTTTTTTTTACAATAATAGTATGGTGTTTAAAAAAATATACCTTGTACGGAATCTTCGTTCTGGTAGTAAGTTAAAAAATGCATCCATAAGAATAACGAAATACATTATGCCCGTAAATACAACTTGAAACACTACAATTTTGTAACAAAATGAACGTGTCTCAATAAATTCATGTATCTGTGCTTCGTTGTCTAATTCTTTCAGTTTAATTATTCCATCCAGTAAATCAAACAGGTTGCGTAGTTTTTCCATTTTGAACCCAGTCAGTATTACAGCAAGTTTGAGGATTTCAATTATTAGAAACAAAAATATTGGCATAACTGCTATAGGATCACTTTGGTTCACATATACCGCCATTGGGTACAGGAAAAGGGCCTGAAATGAGGCAGTTACAATAATGAACCAGGGATTAATTTTAAGGAAAAGATGCAGAGCCAGACGCAGGGGCCGATGTTTGACCAGCAGGTTGGCCAACCTGGGGCTGAAGTACTTCATGTAGAACTTGAGGTTGCGCTCACCAGAGTCAGGCCAGAAACCTGCAAGAAAATGAGGAGACTTCAGAATGTGTCACTACTGAAGTTTGAATGAGTAAACTTAATCACTGGTACTGGTCGATGTGTATTGTTAAGGACAGCCGAGTCAAACACACTCATGTGTTAATATTTTAAAGATAGACCATAACATTTTGCAAATTATCATACGATGATATAACATCGTCACTTCACGATATTATGGTGATGTACAGATTAAATTCATACCTAAAATGCCAACGTCGATTTTTTTCGACGTAGTGCAGAGCACATTATATAATTCAGTTATGTTGATTTGTAATGACACTGTTAATGTTTTAGATGAGTAACTTATTCTGCGCAACCAGCAAAAAGAAACACTTTTCAAACACAATGCCCAGGTAAGTCAGCCGCAACAGAGTTGGGATAAGTCCAATTTGATATTTTCCTATGATATATACATATATATATTAGAATCACAATTGTAAACTTGTCGGGTTATTTCGCCACGTCGATTTGACTTACCCATGTCAACGTTTCTGGACCGCTCTGGGCCACGTCATCAGGACGACGGACTGCTGAAGCTCTCGCTCGGACTAGTTGAGTCGGAAGTAGAAGCGCAGTTGTTGATACTGCGCATCGTCATCAAACACTGCCCAATAGTAAAAGTTATAAGCACGTGACCACACGTGTTGTCAAGGTAAAATATCGTTATTTCTCATTAGCGCGTGACATAGCACGTGTTGTCATAGTTTTCCTATTAAAGTTCGTATTTAACACTTCACACGCGGGCGTTACAAATTTAACACTCAAGTGGTTAACTGCACTGCCACTTGGTTCACTACCCTGTCCAAGTGTCCAAGTGGCAGTGCAGTTAACCACTTGAGTGTTAAATTTGTAACGCCCGCGTGTGAAGTGTTAAATACGAACTTTAATAGGAAAACTATGACAACACGTGCTATGTCACGCGCTAATGAGAAATAACGATATTTTACCTTGACAACACGTGTGGTCACGTGCTTATAACTTTTACTATTGGGCAGTGTTTGATGACGATGCGCAGTATCAACAACTGCGTTTCTACTTCCGACTCAACTAGTCCGAGCGAGAGCTTCAGCAGTCAGTCGTCCTGATGACGGGGCCCAGAGCGGTCCAGAAACGTTGACATGGGTAAGTCAAATCGACGTGGCGAAATAACCCGACAAGTTTACAATTGTGATTCTAATACTTCGGGCCACGAAAGCCTTAAAAACTTTATATATATATATATATAATATAATTATATATATATGATATTATATATATATATTATATGTAATTGATTAGAATCACAATTGTAAACTTGTCGGGTTATTTCGCCACGTCGATTTGACTTACCCATGTCAACGTTTCTGGACCGCTCTGGGCCCCGTCATCAGGACGACGTTGTCGTCCTGATGACGGGGCCCAGAGCGGTCCAGAAACGTTGACATGGGTAAGTCAAATCGACGTGGCGAAATAACCCGACAAGTTTACAATTGTGATTCTAATACTTCGGGCCACGAAAGCCTTAAAAACTAAATATATATATATATATGCAAAATAACCTTAATCTTGCAGTAGATAAAATGGCCCTACCTTGCCAGTATAACAGCCTTCTGCAGGTATCAAACAGCTTGTGATCGCCACCATCTTGTTCCATTGTTTCTTTATCTTTAAAGCACATCATGGTTATTCTCATAATTTTACACAAGGTCAGGAAAGATAATACAATTTCTCAGGGAAATTGCAAGCTTTGAGTGCAAATCGACATTGATTTTATGGTAGAATTTTTCAACGATGAACTATTACAAGATCTTCTAGTTAATACATTTTCTCAGAAGAAAATATAGATAAATGTTTAAGTAAGTAGTGCCATTATCTGAAATAAAATCGATGATATCCTGAAAAGGTTGTCGTTGTCACCACTGAGATTTCCCGTTCTTATTTAACTAAACAGCTGTTTTACTTGCATATCGATTCAATTCTAGATGAACTTGCGGTTGTCGCTCAGGCGTGTATCTTAGCAACCGCCATTACATATCGTATCTATTCTGTCGCCAACGCACTTTATAAACACAACGCCATCGATGCGCAAATAATGTTCATCAAATGATCAGTATTTGAAATATAAAATAGCGACGAAGTTGGATGGATCCTTAACAGAAGTTTAATGTCTCTTGAATGAAACGGACTTTTTTTTAAAATTGGCCGACACTTGATTTCCAATTAATTATTAACATTATCTTTTAAAACATTAATTAATAAAAAAAATGGAAATCATAAGATCTAGAAAAGTTACTTATAATATTGAATGAGTTGTTGATGTCAATTTTACAATAATTTGATCAAAAAATGATCTATTGACATTTAACAATTGAAAAATACTGACAATCGATAACACTAACATTTTAAAATCAAGAGATCCAGTGATACCCTTTGAAATGTCAATTGTAAATCAGTTAAAAGTTCAAAAAATGAGTTGATGCCATAAATTTAACATTATCAATTGTTAAACAAATTCTAATATCTAGTTTGGGGAATTCACCCAAAAACTTTCTACCTTGGAATCAGGGACTCAAACCACTGATCCAGCATAATTTATGCAAATATGGTTGCCTGTACAACAAAACAATGACGGTAAAGAAGTACTGACAAATATATTATATTATTTTTAGACAAGTTACCTTGTAAAAATTAAAATATCATTGTTTTACAAAAGATAACAATGAAATCGTTTGACACACACTCACAGTGACAGCCAGTCTCGCTACTGACGCTAGAACGTCGCACTGAATCAAGTTTTACCAGGCTACCCCGTGTGTTTGTTGTGTGGGTTGCTATGGCAACTAAGGGTCACGTATTGCGTGTTTGAGCTAACATAAAGCATTACTTTACGGATATTTCCTTGAAAACTTCAATTATTTAAACTTATATCAGCTTTCTTAATTTTTTACAATCAAAATACGAGGAGAAAATTGTACGTTTTGTTTAGTTCAACGTACGACTAGAAATGAATAGCTAGTATAAATAATTTATTGGAAAAACTCTTCAAACAACAAAAGGGTTTGTTTGTAATTTTAACGTAGAAAGTGTTGCATAAAAATTCACAAAGGCTCAATGCTTATTAAATAATAAGTGGATGATGAAAGGCCGGCCATTTTCTGTCCTATTCATATAGAAATAATAACTGGGGCGTATTCCTGCCTTGTATTTTTATTAGGCATGTTCCTCGCCCTCTTATAGACAAATTGAAGTGGTGTTATTGGCAATCAATTATTTATATCGGTCAACTTTATCTGGATCCAAACTCAGACAAGCTTTCGTGGTTGTAGGAATATTTTGACTTTGGAGTCTGTCAAATGTATCCTTTTGTCGATCTTTCACAACTTCCGCATTCCTGAGAGAATGTGCTTTAGTAACAAAATCAATTTTTTTGTTATTTTTTGTTGTTGGTGTGTTTGGTTTTGTTATTGTTTTTAATTTCAGTTTGTAACTTAATCTCTTGAAAAAGGAACTCCAATCTGAGTTCCGAAACGTTGAGTAGCAATTAAACTCAAGGAGTGGCGTAAACCGAAAAACACTATTATTTCTAAAAATAAGTTAACATTTATATATATATATATATGGTCTGCGAGTGGACATGCCCAAGGCAACAAGTCTCTGTCGACACGTCGCCCCTGAAGATGGAGAATGTGACTTCTCCGAAACGTCGGGCAGGGAGGGGTAAGTGTGAACCTCCCTGTTATTCTTCGCGGAAAAAAGCCCCATTCAACAATAATTATTTAATATATATATATATTGCTGCATATATGCTGCATCTCATCATCATCCAGCCCAACTCAACTCGGTGGTGAACACACTGACCACACGCTCTAAACGACTATCAGATTCTGATCACTTAGCGTCGGAGAAGAAAACTCTGCGGGAGACCCTATGTGCTAATGGCTACTCACATTACAACATAACTAAAGCATTCAAACGTCAACCTAAAGTCAGTGACGGAGGAGAAATAGAACAAGAAAAACACCGTGCAACAGCTTATCTGCCTTATATCAAAGGTACAACAGATAAAGTCAGTAGACTGCTCAGGGCTCACAACATCAAGACCACTTTCAAAGCACATTGCAAAATCAACACCATGCTAAGAAGTGCAAAGCAGTCAATCCCTCTGGAGTCGCAAGGAGTCTACGAGGTCCCCTGTGGTTCGTGCCCCCAAGTCTATGTGGGCCAAACAAATAGGAGAATATCGGCTAGAGTGAAGGAACACGAACTCGCAGTAAGACAGGACAAAGCAACATCCGCATTAGCTCAGCATGTAAGGAAGGAAGGCCATTGGATAGACTTTGCCAACACTAGAACTCTAGCAGTAGCCCCTGTATATTACCCTCGTATCATACGCGAAGCCATTGAGATAGAAAAACGTCCCTGCAACATTAACAAGCGAGATGATGCCCAGAGACTGGCAACAGCATGGAAACCAATCTTGGTCCAATACCAAGTGGTAAACAAACACATACCACCTTTAGACACAACAAACGCTACTACACAAGAGCCTTCCTCGAGCAACACAGTACAAATCTCTGCATTTCCAATACAACCTCGCCGCCCCGCACCTATTTCCACCACAATAGGAGGCATGCAAACTCGATCGAGAACGCGCGCAGTTGGGTTGGAGACTGTCAGTGTCAGTCGAGTGCGTGTTCTTGAAGAAGGAAGACGTACTAGTGAGTGACTCGTGATCATGCCAGATGCGATTCTGGCGAAACGTCGAGTGCCAGGCTACAGACAAAGGTCTGTAGCAGCAAACTCATACAAGCGGCGGAATGTCCCGGAAGACAATATATATATATATATATATACTCAAAGTTTCGAAACTAACATTTGAGTTCCTTTATCAAGAGATAGAATTATAAACTTCAAATAGAAACAATAACAAAAACATATATACCGACAAAAAGAAAATAACAAAAGCAGGCCAATAAAAATAAATAGAACAAATTTAAAAAGATGATCCATTTAAAGTGATTTGAGCTCATGAACCATCCGGCCCTGTTTGCTCGTTGTTCAGACTCCTAGTCTCTGTCTCCATTCGACGACCCGTTGTTGCTTGACCCGAGGCCGGACCGCCGACATTAGTGGTAAAACCAATTATTTCTAAAATAAGATAACATAATGTCAAGCCACGAAAGAATTCGTCGACATATATAAATTTATACATGTATAAGGAAATAACGAAAATAACAAAAATAACGAAAATATACGCAGCATTGAAACCGAAAAACAGAGCTACATTAATACATATCGGCCACAAAAATTTCCGCGCTTATAATCTTTGTCGTTAGAGCGCCCTAAAACTAATAATACGAAAATCTAAAAAAAAAAACATGTTTTATATTATATAAAACTATAGATATTTGAATAGTAAACTTTTGATAATACAAAAGTGAACTATGATTAATTATTAAAAGTAAACTATTGTACAACTTTCTTTCTTGCTTTCCGATTTAAATACAGTTGTGCAGCTATTTTACATTAAATCTTATAATAACATTTCTTTTTATCTTGATGTTTTTTTTTCATGTTATATGCATAGTATGTAGACAAACACAACAAAATTTAATATATGTACATAATACATTACAGAACAGTAAAGGATTATTTTAATCTGGTTTATGTTGTTGCAACGTGCAGTCAGAAATGACCTGAAGTTGTTTTCAAAGATGTTAATAGATAAAAATGTTGTAGAGAGTTAGAAGTAGTGGGAAGGCGAAAGAAGAGATGACATTTAATGTTAGAGAGTTGGGTGGTGGTACAGTGGAAAAAACTGCAGATCCGCGTAGTTCAGAAAAGTATTTTAAACGGAAATAGAGACTCCAGGACATCAGACCTAATATAACCATTCGCAATACGATTAAGCAAAGCGATATCCGAACTTAATCTACGAGAACTTAATGTTGCAATATTGAGTAATCTCATTATTTCATTATTCATGTTTTGTGGAATTTCCGAAGGTAGGCACTTGATACATAACTATTGCAAGAACAAATATGACCACTCGGTCAAGCTGTTTCCGATTTTTTCGGCAGCCATTGTCCGTCTTGGAGAGTAATATTCAATAATCAGTAAGATACATGCTGTATAGAATGTTCTTAAAGCTACAGGGTCATTTATGTCCATGAATCTATACAGATTACAGATACCCATTAAACTTAGTAAAGTATAGAAAATACAATAAAAATAAAAATAAAAAATCACAAAGTAAATAATAAATAATTCAATAGTAAAATATTATAATCCAATAGTTACCTACTAAAATTAAGGGGAAATGGGCAAGTGAATCTATTCCCGTGTATAAAGGGAACAATTGCAGGGGAAAATAGGAAGTTGACTTCGCCCAACTATCCATACACTATACTATATACAATCATGTCAGTGAGATTTGTTCTTTATAAGCTTTGTCTTCTTGTCCACGTTAAGGTTATAATCTTGTGTGGGTCGATCATGTGACATCAGTGTTCTGAGGTCTCTGCAGTAACGGATACTTGCTCAAAGATGAACAGAGATTCACTTATTACGATCAATTGGTGAAAGTGTTAAGAGTATTCACCATCTTGTAGGCAGCGTTCATAGCCTAGAACACAACTTGGAATTAATGACATAGAAAGATATTCCAGTCATATTCAGTATTATCAATTAGCAGTGTATAGCAGTTTCAACATTCAATTTTACGAAATTCTGCAAAATGTTTTGTTATCTAAGGAAAATATTGTGTAAATCCTTGCAGAAAATATTGAACCTCAGGAGAACCGTTTCGCTACAGCAGCAGAATGTTCCCGTAGGATTATCACTTTTACTAAAAGCAATCTTTTGTAAATGTTTGCAAAATTTAAGTTTGGTGTTTCTCGCAGAATAATCCTGTATCCTAACGTTTCTTTGCTCTTGGTACACAATATATGGTGGGTTTTTATCAAGAATGAGGTGAGAACGTTTTCTGTGGTCCTTTTCCCTGACGATGCCGGGAAAAAGTTTAATTTTAACTTAAGCTTAGAGTTATAATTTTTTATTTTAAATCAAATGCTGTTATTTACTTTCTAATTTAGTGTTTGTTAAGACCTGTCCTTTAAAATTACAAATATTTTCACAATTTCTAGGCTTAATGTTGGATAATGATTAACGGATAAAAATGTATTTATAATTAGCAACGAAAGTACCCTATACGTCAACCAGCGGGCGCCCTCCTCAATTGTTATTAAAAATAAATAAAATTGTCCAATCATGTTCAATATTCTTGTGATATTTGACAAATAAAATAAATTGTATTAAGAGTCTACCCACTCAGTTATATAACTGATTTTCAGTGGGGGACAGTAAATCAAAGCGACTAAGCCTACCCTGTAGGCCCCGACGCAATCGACGAGTGAGTGATAACCAACCAAAGATCGATATTTTGAATAGGAAATATAGCAATCAGTGGTATGGACAGTGCGAACACCCGCGGATCAACGCCAGAATCAACAAGGCCGATTCAGAACAACTCTGAATTCATTATGTGCTTCGTTGCTAGGACGGCTCCAAAGTCACCGTTTACAAACTCCTAAGACACGAACTGATGGACTTAAGTCCAAATCAGAAGTTAAAAAACTTCTGGCTTTGACGGGAATCGAACCCTGGACCTTCTGCATTGGAAGCAGATACGCCAACAAAAGACCAACAAGACACACAGTTTCTTTGTTTTGACATAGCCAAAGATTATCATGCATGGGTTTGTGCATGTGTTTTTTTTTTACAGTGATGTATTTTTAAATTTTAATTTGCTTATTTACAGCTCAGATTGTAGCACCCTTGATTTACTTATAGGGCAAAAATAAATAAATATATTAATAGAAAACAGCAAAATGAAACCGCAATTTGTTGCGCACATTGACATTTAAAAAATATTTCTCAATTAATGGAGATTGTGATGACCTTATAATATTAGTTTAAGTATGTATATTTTTAAAAAGTTTAAAAAATCAAGGATGATTTGGTCAGTATTATCAACGTTCCCCATAACTCAAAATTATGATAACTAGCAATCGGTTTAAAGCAGAAAATAAGCTCAATCACGAATTGATTAAAATAATCACCTCAGCAAAGTTCTTAAGAGAAAGAGGGTCTAGTCCAACAGGTTTTACTTCAATGGGAACATTAGCTCTGCTCATGATGACCAGCATAGACTTCTTGAATCTAGGAGAGGCTTCCAGCCAATCACAGCTGTAGACTGATTCAGTAACAGCATCATGCTGAAAAAATTGTCTTTTATTACATCACGAAGGAAATATATCACGTAACATAACTAAAATAACAAACAATGAATAATATCGTATACACAATAAAAATTGTCAGGTATGAACCGAAGGTGCTAAATTTGATCCCGACTTACCTCGTCTGATATCCACTGTATCATCGCGTTACATACAAGGTACACCCCTGTAACAGTCACTAGGAGAGACCCACTTGATATCTTATTAACAGTTTCTCCATCAGTCTGTTGGTAAAGTCAATATTTATTAATTTTATTGTAATCTAATCACTTGTTCGACAATGGACGTAAAATACCAAACTGAACTTCTGAAATAATGTTTAAAATATCACAAACACTACCATGATTTTTAAATAAAAATCATTGGACTTTTCACTGTTATTAATATATTTATTTTATGTGATATTTCGATTTCTTTGCAGAAATCTTTATCAAACTAACAATTAAAAAAACACAACAGACAAGACAAAAAAAATTATAAATATGCCTGTGTATTAGTAAGAAATTAATAACAAAAAAGTTTTTTGAATAAAAAAAAAGAAACATAACATTAAATAAACATGTTGGACAGTTGGTGTATGCAATAATACTATTGATCTAATGATGAAATTGATGGACAGAAACTCTTCCAAATGGCTGGATAATTAACACTAGGCACACTGATTGTATTAGCCACACAGGAAATCAAACCAGCTTCCTTAATTTTTCGTGTAGTAGCATTGGATTCTTGTGCCAGGATTGAAGTGTTTTCCCAATTAATATGATGGTGATTTTCGTACATGTTCAGCGATTTTTGAAGTATCGATCTTAGGTTATGTTTTTTTAATTGTAAGTTTGACAAAGATTTCTCTAAAGAAATCGAAATATCACATTAAATAAAGATATTTATAACAGTGAAAATTACAATGATTTATATTTATAACGTTACTACCTGTTATATAGTTTGATTTATTATAAAATAACGCGATTAATGTAAGGATCTGGAATCCATAATTAAATCAGGATTACATTTAAGTTTAACTTATAGGAAAGTATTACGATTATTAACAAATTAATGTAACTATTCCTCTTATTTACACAAACAAAATAATAAATTTAATTTAATTAATATTTATAAAGAAGTTAAAAGTTTTACACATAATTTGGAAAAGAAAAACAGGTTGTTACACCATCTATCATTTGGCCATTCAAACAATCAGGAAAAGAGTAACATACTTCGTTTTTACAAAATAACAAAACTGACTTAGGCATAACAAATGATTTTTAAATAAGTAAGACAATAACTTTATTTTAAATTTAAATTTGTTATTGCAACAATTATAAATTGTATTTTAAAGTTTTGATGAGAGGAAAAGTCTTTGCCTTTATCTACCTCGTAGTGGTAAAATTAACTAAAACGTCGTTAATTGCAAGACCAGTTAATTTATTTATTCCACGCATTACCTATGATGTAAGTATAGAAAGGAAGCGAAATGAGGAATTGTTTTAATAAGAGCGCAGGAAAAAAAATCCTACTTCATTCTATCACAATAAGAAGAAACCATATTGCATTTCAATGGTTACAATTTTAAATCAATTCATTTCTCTTCCATATTTCCAAAAAACAAAACTATTTCGAGCATAAGCAAGAATTCACTATTGTGTAATGGGAAATAGGTTTGTGGTTAGAGTCAAATTCAGCCCAGAATGAACGTCCTTCAATTTGTAACTTGATCAAATCAGCACAAAAAATGCAGAAAAACAAAAAATTATTTCACGCAATAGGGCAATGGTCAAACTAATCTCCCACCAGAGCGCAAAACGATCGGGGAGTGACCACAGTTGTATTTAAGTTAATTGGATGAGCGTAGCGAGCGAATCGAAGATTCCATTTCACTACACTGAAGAAAAACCGGAAGGTTTTTCTTTTTTTCTGTTTGTATTTTTGTGTGTTTGTTAACACGATTCCGGCCAAACCGATACTCCAATTGCGATGCAATTTTCTGAAGGCCTTCGAAACCTCTAAACTTAGAACTGCCACGTTTTTGAGCGCAATCGAAAAATTATTTCTCGTGAAAATCGTAATTTTGCGATTTATTTTTTTTTTTAAACAATCTTTGACTTATAACACCTACATGCTCAATCCGATTGTAATGATTGTTTCACAGAACCACTATTTAACAAATTAATATATTAGTGTGAAATTTGAGCGCAATCGAAATATAATTTATCATAAAAATCGCAATTTACGATTTTTTTTCATTTTTAAAAAATTACGATTAATAAAAAATAAAAAAAATAATTAAATTTACTTTAATTTGATGAGCGAAGCGAAGACTTCAATTTCACAGACCCCCAAAAAAATTTAGCTCGGGTGTTTTTTTTTTTATATATATATATATTTCCGTCTGTTTGTTCGTTCTCTACCGGGCAAACGGCATATCCGATCTTGATGAAAATTGGAGGGGGCCTTCGAAATCTCTGAACTAAGACTTGCTACGTTTTTGAGTACAATCGAAGAAATATTTCTCATGAATATCGTACTTTTACGATTTTTTTCGATTTTGAGTGCGATATTTTCGTGACATTTGGGCCGATTCTAACCGGGCTACAACGTTCATATTTCACTTTGACATTAAGGTAATGGTAATGTATTGCTTTCTGATAGAAAAAATTGAAAAAGTTAGCCAGAATCTATAGAAATAAAGCTTTTAATATAAGTTTTTTGATTTTTTGAACGATATTTTCGTGCCATTTTGGCCAATTCTGACCAAACGGGTGGGGCTACAACGTTCATATTATACATGGACATTAAGGTAATGGTGATGTAGTACCTTTTGAAAGAAAAAGTTGAAAAATCTAGCCAGAATCCATAGAAATAATGCTTTTAATATAAGTTTTTTACTGTAAATAATACCCATTGACAAGAAACAATAGAAACTTGACAACAATCACCTACAATGCGTAGGCAGCAAAACAAAGCACTTGCAAATGTAAAGATATCCCACGCAAACTAAAAACTTTAAAAATCTCATCCATAAACGCGGCGGGACTTTAGCGTTTTTCTAGTTTAAAAAAAATCTTCGACCTAGTTATGATTTTTTCACAGAACAACAGAAAATCTGCATAACACATGGCAGCTCAATGCACCAATTACGCTCATCCAACAACGAGCCTGAAAAAGCGTTTGCGAAGCTTCCTCGTAAAATAGAAATGTTTACAACAATTTGGCGGCAGTGCATTATTGTTGTGGTGGGTGACAGATTTCCCACCAGTGCGCAGAACGATCGGGGAGTGACCACAGTTGTCTTTAGTCTTTACGTTAATAAAATAGGAATTGTTACACCAATTTGGCGGCAGTGCATTATTGTTGTGGTGGGTGACAGATTTCCCAGCAGAGTGCTGGACGATCGACGTTTGGAACCAGGGGGGTGAGACTCGACTGGACTAGACTTTCACGTGGTTTAGAATTATCTGATTCCGTCCATAAAGAAACATTTCCGACATTTGGTAGACTCGAGTTTCGTTTCCGATTTTCGGAATCATTCCGTGACTTGCGGCTGTGGCAAGGATTAAACTATTGTTAAGCCAATCGGAAGCTTCGTTATAAAATTATTAGTGTCCACCGCCATGCTTATATGAGAAGAAACCAGCAAGCTGCATATTTATAAGGCAGTGAGTTTCTGTGCAGCCGTGTTTTGTCTTTTTATCTTGTGAACGCAAACAACGTCAACTTTGAGGTATGATTGTTAATTATTACTTTATAACTAAATAATATTGAAAACAAAATATTGTGCAACAATAAACAATTTATAAAGTTTCAAATTAGTGTACTGTGGACCAACAAATCAAGGAATATCCCGGTATTTAAGCAAAATATGATGCTATGTTATCGAAATAAAAATGGAGGATTTTGTTGTTTACAAATTTTCAACCGTCGGAAGTGTTTCCGACAGCTAAATAGCAGACGGAATCGAAAGATTCGTTGAGTCTACCGATTGTCGGAATAGGGCACGGAAATCAACCAAACCACGCGGATTCGGCGTCGAGTCTCACCCCCCAGCTTGGCATTGCCCTCATACCGCATGATTTAGAAGCACTGGAAGTTCTTCGACAGCTTCATTATTAGGTCACATATTATTGACGTATTTATTTAAATAAATGTTTGATTTTAGATTCATGCACATTAACAACTTCATTAAGATCAAGTTATGTCAAAAGAAAAGTTGAAAATATTTCTAGGTTGCAAGGCCTACCTGAAGCAGAAACTTGTAGGCCTAGGCCTATCCAGTGACAAAAGAATCTAAAACTTTTTGTAGATGTCAGACTATGATGTGTTTTATTTAATGGTTTTTGCGCGAGCTCTCATTGGTATTTTATTTTACCAATGTTGAAAACTGTTAAAGCAAAAGTTGATGAAGCATTTTTTGGTTTTGTTTTATTTTAAATTAATGTGTACAGACTTATAAAATAACCTTTAAAATAATAATTTTTGTCTTGAAGGTTATGAAGCATCATGTTGGACTATTTGCCGTTTATTAGATAAGAATAAGGCTTTCAATAAAGCTACTGTTTTTTTTTCTTGTAGTTCACATGCGTAATGGCCGCCGAGAAGTGTCAAAAGGTCATTCAAACCTAGTTGAATTCAACTCTGGCACATCGGTGTCATGTAAGAATGCACTAGTGTGCAATGAAAGACTGTATCACTATGCCATGATAAAATGCACCTGTTGTTGGAATGCACTATATTGCAATATAACTAGGAAAACGCTAAAGTCCCGCCGCGTTGATGGATGAGCGTTTTTGTAAGTTTTTAGTTTGCGTGGGACCACTTTTCCTTTGCAAGTGCTTTGTGAATGCATTGTAGGCGATTGTTGACGAGTTTCTAATGTTACTTCTTAATTGTTATATTATAAACCTCAAAAAAACTCATATCAAAACCTTTATTCTATGGATTCCGACTAACTTTTTCAACTTTTTCTTTCAAAAGGTACTACATCACCATAACCTTAATGTCCATGTGAAATATGAACGCTGTAGTCCCACCCGTTTGGTCAGAATCGGCCCAAATGTCACGAAAATATCGCACTAAAAATCGAAAAAAATCATAAAAGTACATATATTTTATGGGTTCTGGTTACCTTTTTCAACTTTTTTTTCACAAGGTACTACATCACCATAACCTTCATGTCCATGTAAAATATGAACTTTGTAACCCCACCCGTTTGGTCAGAATCGGCCCAAATGCCACGAAAATATCGCACTAAAAATCGAAAGAAAATCGTAAAAGTGTGATATTCATGAGAAATATTTCTTCGATTGTACTTAAAAACGTGGCACGTCTAAGTTCAGAGATTTCGAAGGTCCCCTTCAATTTTCATCAAGATCGCTTGTGCCGTTTGCCCGGAATCGTGCGAACAAACAGACAAAAAAACAAACAAAAAAAACAAACAAACAAACAAACAAACAAAAAAACATTAGAGCTAAATTTTTTGAGGGGTCAGTGAAATTGAAGTTTTCGTTTCGCTCATCCAAAAATGCATCATTATGATATGCTAGATTACAACTGTATATAATGTTTCTCGATTTGGTTAGTCTGACGCCTGTCTGGAATGCGGGAGATCCGTGGTTCGATTCCCGGTTGGGGCGGACTTTTTTAATTTCTGAATTGTAGTAAATAATGTACATAATGTTATTATGCACGAGTATGCAATGTAAGAATACATCATTAAGCCACGATAGAATGTACCTGTAAATCATGTTATAATGCACCTGTATATCATGTTGGAATGCACTATATTGCATTATAAAAATGCATCATTATGATATGCTAGATTGCAACTGTATATAATGTTATTATGCACTAGTATGCAATGTAAGAATGCATCATTAAGTCATGATAGAATGTACCTGTATATCATGTTATAATGCACAAGTATGCAATGTAAGAATGCAGCTATATGCCATGCAAGAATACACCTGTACATCATGTTATAATGCACTAGTTAGCAATGTAAGAATGCATCATTATGCCATGCCATTCATTATGATATGCAATAGTGCACATGTAAATCTCGTTAGAATGTGCTTGCATGCAATGTCAGAATGCATCATTCTGCTAAGATAGAATGCTATAGTATGCAATGCTTGAATGTACTACTATGCTATATTAGGATGCACTATTATTATTCATGGAGAATTGCACAAGCATACATTTTTAGAATGCACCAGTTTATAAGAATAAATCAGTATGCCATGTTAGAATGCGCTAGTATACCATGTTAAAATGCATTAGTCTGTCATGTGAATTGTACGTATATTTTCATACTTTCATCATTTAAACATAATTCATCTTACCTTGGTGCATATAAGAGCTGTAACACCCAAAACCAATGTATTAACCACAAACAAGAACACAATGGAACCATTTATAAAGGTTGTGAATTCGGACATATATCTGAAAGTATTGAAGGAATGTTATTATTTAATGAAAGCACATTGATTTTTTTCAAAACGCATTTTTTTAAAACTACCTTGTCAAATTCGTGTGAATTACAACATCTTCCGCCAACACATCATTAATTTCCAAATCCAATTCTTGAGATGTAATTTTCAAGATACAATTTGATCCTTGATCGTCATCTACATTGACCCTTACTTGCATACTTGTACTATCTGTGTTATTTTTTGCAAGGTGGGAACAATGGACATCAGGATTTGGCATGCCATTATTGTCTGTCAACGAAGCTAGGTGACGTTCGTCATTCAGTGGTTTTAATAGTGTCACATCGGTTAGCTGAGCTCCGATACAACTCGTCCGTCCAAGCGTTGACTGGTCACCATGACATTGAGCTTCTACAGTCATAGAAACACTTGCATCATCCTCATCAAGTTCATTCAACAAGTGCTCTATGGTGATCCTTGTCTCACTTGCAACATCTAATCTGTCTCGCAATGTTTGGTTAGTCGTACTAATACATTGACCGAGCTCATTCTGAACGGCCGGCTCTGTGTTCGCTACTGGACCAACAGATTGCTTAAGCTTCCTGGTCGTGATTCTATTCATTGAAATTTGACGAATGTTTACAAGTTTGTTGTTCAAGATCTTGTAATTCGATCTAGGTAAACTTAATCCGACGTACAATACAGCGATAATAGTAAACACAATCGTTTGGGCTTGTACTATTGCCACAATTCGTAAAAAGAGAGTTATTTCAAAAGCTGGCGAGGTAGACGTCTCCCATGGAAACCATTCTCTGGAAACAGAAAAAAATCAAACAGATTTTAGATTATTCTCTTCCGCTGACTGGAGATAGATAACTTACTATCTAGCAAGATTTAGATAAGCCTCTGCACTTAAGATGAAAATGTGTTCTTTAATCACCAACAGCTTATAATATTAATTTCCAATATTGATTCTTAAAATATATTAAAAATTTTAAGTATTGCATTTATTTCTGCTACTCTCTGTTTGGTTTCTTCGTAATGTTATAAATTTTCTCCTAAATAATAGATTAAGATATTGTTATTTTACTGATAAAAATAGTTTAATCATTTTAATGAAGCTAGTGCTAAAATTAACGTTGCCCACAATTAGGTGAATTTGCCCGGTATTAAAACACAAAACTACATTTGCGTGTCTACACTTTTAGTTGACGAAGCCGATGACGACAAGGGAAGTACAAAGACTCCCTTTTCCACCCTGTGCCAGTGGTTTGTTTCGACAAGAATTCGTCATACCTATCTTTGCCGTTGAAGCGCCCTAAAACTACTACTACTTACTTCAACCTCTAGGCTAGAGTAGCGCATCATGACCTAACCTTGACGTAGCGTTGAGCCCCACGTTCGCCCTCGACCACATAAATTCAAGGGCGGGGTGTAAACCATAAAACTAGACACCTAAGTTTTCTTATGGTCTATGGTGTACATAGATTTTCCAATTTGAGTGCGAGTTTTGTATAAATAAATAAAAAACCTTTGTTATTTGTATTTTTTACAATGAAATGTTGGTGTTTCAAGAAAATATACCTTGTACCAAATCTTCGTTCTGGCAGTAAGTTAAAAAGTGCATCCATAGAAAAGGCGACATTCATTATGCCCGTATATACAACTTGGAACACAAATATTTTGTAACAAAACGAACGTGTATCAACGAATTCGTGTATCTGTTCTTCGTTGTCCAATTGTTCCAGGTTAATCATGCCGTCCATCAATTCAAACAAACTGCGTAATTGATCCACTTTGAAGAACCCGGTTGCTATTACAACAAATTGGATGAATTCAATGATTAGGAACAAAAATATTGGCATTGCTGCTATAGGATCACTTTGGTTCACATATACCGCCATTGGGTACAGGAAAAGGGCTTGGAGTGAATTAGTTATGATAATGAACCAGGGATTAATTTTTAGGAAAAGATGCAGAGCCAGACGCAGGGGCCGATGTTTGACCAGCAGGTTGGCCAACCTGGGGCTGAAGTACTTCATGTAGAACTTGAGGTTGCGCTCACCAGAGTCAGGCCAGAAACCTGCAAGAAAATGAGGGGACATCAGAAGGTGTCACTAACGAAGTTTGAATGAGTAAACTCAAATCAATGGTACTGGTCGATATGTATTGATTTAGGACAGCCGAGCCTAATGCGGTTATATTTTATAGATGGACCAATGTATTTTGTTCTTTTAACATATTTTAACAAATTTTCATAAGGTGATTACATTGTCACATCACGGGAGTGATGAGAAGATTAAATTCATTCATAAAAAGCCAACGTCGATTTTTTCGACGTTTGAAACGCTAGAAATATTTGTTATCATCTTCTTTGTGGAGGGTACGCATGCGAGTGTTACAAAAGCGCATCTCCTCACTATTGCTGACGCCTAATGCAGAGCACTAATAATTTTAGTTTGATTAATTTGTAGTATAGTTCGTCCGTTCACATTTAACGAATTTCGGCTTTTTCGCCGACTCCGCGGGAACATGTAAGCCACTTTTTATAACCAATTTCAATGGTTCGAAATTGAAATTCAGTCTTGGCTGACCGTCGTCAGTGTTGACCGTCTGTAATTTCTTTGTGCGCCTCTTTGACAAACCATTGAAGCGCAAAAATGGAAAACAAACTAAGGGATTTGGCGATGGGTTTTCGATCAAGGTGCGCGGAAGCGCACCAGGCCAAGCCACGCGCGGCTCCGCTTCCACTAAGTGCCAATTACTGCACGCCTACATTGGCACTTTACACGGTGTTGTCAACGCAAAACCATGGGAGATAGAAACCTGCAACTTGCTTCAATCGATAAACTTTTACTATGAGATGACCCATTTCAAGTTTCATCCGGATCTGCTGATGCGTCTAGAAGTTATTGAGACGTCAAGTTCGTTCAAAAATACTTTCTTCTTCAGTTGGGTGGGTGGTGGGTGGGTGGCCAGCTGGCTGGCTAAGGACGTTTCAGTTTGTGGGCCCTCAATGGATAATGTTAGAGTAGCGAAAATTTGCTCCGCTGTCAGTCATCTCAGTGGCCATGTGCTTTACAAACGGTAATTGGATTAGATGACCGAAAGCTTAGATAATGCAAAAATAACAAATTATTTAATTCGTGTTTTGGTAAGAAACGGATTGGCATAAAATTACTGAATGACGTGTCGGTTTGTGACCCTCAATGGATAATGTTTAAGAAGACAAAATTTGCACCGATTACAGTCATCTCAGTGGCCATTTGCTTTACAAACGGTAATTGGATTAGATGACGGAAGCTGAGATAATGGAAATATAACAAATTATTTAATTCGTGTTTTGTTGAGAAACGGATTGGCGTTAGCCCCCAATGGATAAAGTTTGAGAAGTCAAAATAACAAAGCTTAAATAATTTGATCTTTATTTTAGTTGACATTTGAGGTGCATAAGAGTGGTGGTCGAAACAATAAATAGGTATCTTTGTGTTATTAGTTTATAACTGCGATGCTCAAACCTTCTAATAATCAATGAGTGAGATTTGATTTTGAATCAATGTAGTAAAGTAATTTCCTCTACTTGAATGCTAACATCCATACCGTGTACGTTCTAAAAAAATTATTGATATACCATACAAAAAAGCCAAAACTTGCAAAAACGGGGCCAAGCCGAAAACGAGGAAGATACAAGTGTCTCAATTGCATAAAGTGTGGAAAAACAGAAGAAGTGTGGCCAATCCACATGAAAATGTTTCAATAAATTTATTTATGTTTAATGTTTTTTTTGTTAATATATGTATTTCATAATTATAGTTAGATAATAATATGAATATTGATATATTATTAATTTATTATATAATTGTTGAATATTTTTATTATTTTAAACAAAATAATGGGCTTGGCTACACTTCTAGATCTCACCACTTTATGCAGTTGAGCCGCTTGTATCTTCCTCGTTTTCGACTTAAACCCTTTTTTGCAAGTTTTTGCATTTTTGTATGGTATTTATTATAATAGACATGTCAATCACTGGGGATCTCCGAGAATTTTCCCGGTGAACCAGAGAGATCTTTTCAAGAGGTGTGAACAAATCTAATCTTTTGTCCCTTTAAGGAAAAGGAAATTTGTCAACTGTAAACGGACGAACTATAGTTGCTGATGTTTTAGATGAGCACCTCACTCTGCGCAATCAGCAACCATAATCATTTTCCAAACACACAGCTCAGGTTGGTCTGCGTCAACAGCGTTGCGATAAGTCTACAGTTGATATTTTCACTTAAAATATGAATAATCTTACCTTGCCAGTATAACACACTTCTGCAGGTATCAATCAACTTGTGATCACGTATATATTGTTCCATTGTTTTTTCATCTTTACAGCACATCATGATTGTACTGATTTATTATCACAAGGACAATATAGAAGATCACACAGTTTCTCAGGAAATTGCAAGCTTTAAGTGCAAATTGACATTGATTTTGTGGGAGACTTTTTCAACGGTTGTACTATTACAAGTTCTTGTAATAATTAAATTTTTTAAAAGAAAATCTAGACAAAAGTTTAAGTAAGTATTGCCAATATCTGAAAGAAAATCGATGATATCCTGAAAAAGAGTGATGTTGTCAGTACTGAGATATCCCGTTATTTAACAAAACACTTTTACTTGCACATAAAATTTAATTCCAGATGAACTTGCTATTGATGGTCAGGCGTGTATCCTAGCAACCGCCATTGCATCTCGTGTCTATTCTGTCGCCAACGCATTTATAAACACAACGCCATCGACGAGCAAATAATGTTTATCAAAATATGATCAGTATATTGAAATGTAAAATAGCGTCCAAGTTGGATGGACAATATTTAACCTAGACGACGCCAGAATTACAGACTAAATTGGAACATTTTTATATAATATTTTTGTCATTCGTTGCTCAATTGAGTCCTGATTTGCAGTTTATACATACGTTACCATAAGAGTTAATATATTTAGGACCATAACAGATAAGTTGAATAGCTCCTGAATGGAACGGTCGTTTTTTTATTGGCTGACAATTGATTATCAACTCATATTAACTTAATCTTTGAAAAGCATAAATTAATTAATGGAAATCACAAGATCTAGAAAAGTTACTAATAACATTGAGATGAGTTGATGATGTCAAATGATGTCAACTGTCGAATAATTTGATCAAAGAATGATCGATTGAAAAACCACAACTGAGAAATTCTGACAATCGATAATATTTTAAAATCAAGTGATCTAGTGATACTCTTTGAAATGTATACTGTTTATCAATAAAAAGTTAAAAATATTAGTTGATGCCAATTTAACATTATCAATTAATAATCAACTTAAATTTTTACTATCGGGAATCCTCACCCAAAACCTTCTGCATTGGAATCAGAGACTCGAACCACTGATCCAATATAATTTATGCATCTAAGGTTAGCTGTAATGACAGTGAAGAAGTACTGGCAAATCTATTAAATGATTTCTGGACAAGTTACCGTGCAAAAATTAAAATATCAACGTTTTACAAAGGAAAGCTATGAATTCGTTTGACAATGTAGAACCTCACAGCTTTAGCCAGTCTCGCTACTGACGCAATAACGTCGCACTGCACCAAGTATTCCCAAGGCTACGAGTGTTTGTTATATGGGTTGCTATGGCAACATAAAGGTTACGTATTGAGTGTTTATACTAATATGCAACATAATTTTACGGTAATTTCCTTGAAAACTTCAATTATTTAAAACTAATATCAACGTTTTACAAAAGAAAGCTATGAATTCGTTTGAAAATGTAGGACCTCACAGCTTTAGCCAGTCTCACTACTGACGCAATAACGTCGCACTGCACCAAGTATTCCCAAGGCTACATCGAGTGTTTGTTATGTGGGTTGCTATGGCAACATAAAGGTCACGTATTGCGTGTTTATACTAATACACAACATAATTTTACGGTAATTTCCTTGAAAACTTCAATTATTTAAAACTTATATCAACGTTTTACAAAGGAAAGCTATGAATTCGTTTGACAATGTAGGATCCTCCCAGCTTTAGGTAGTCTCGCTACTGACGCAATAACGTCGCACTGCACCAAGTATTCCCAAGGCTACATCGAGTGTTTGTTATGTGGGTTGCTATGGCAACATAAGGGTCACGTATTGCGTGTTTATACTAATATGCAACATAATTTTACGGTAATTTCCTTGAAAACTTCAATTATTTAAAACAAAATATAATATTTTTAAACTGTATTGGTCTCTGCAACCAGAGCTGTTGCCTTGAGACACAGAATAACAATCAATTGATAAATAATACATTGGAATTAAAAATTAACATTTAACAAACATCTAAAATATAACCTACTTACTATATAAGTGGTTTCTAAACATACGAATGAACCATCAAAGAACAAATACAACAATCTCATCCCTTAGACTACTTGTTATACAAAATCTTTTCCTGAAAGTTTAAAAAAATTCTGGAATTATACCCCTTGCTCCTATCATTAGCCATGTTACATTTATTGTGTTAAAATCATAATGCCCTTTATAATAGTACACCGTCGGTTCATAGATGCCTCTTTTCTCGAGATCCACTTACTCTGCTTGTCCCTTATGGTCTTCAAATCTCACCGTTGGGTCTAAAATGAAGCCTTTTTTCACGTTTAATAACGATTATGTCAATGCATCGTGTGCCACTTGTAGAAGATATCCCGTGAACTTCTTCATACACCTCAAATTTCCGGTTCCTGAGAGCTTGCGCGATGTTTTGGCGCACCTCGTTATGACGCGAGATCCGCATTAGTTCACCATGTTTGCAGGAGCCAAGTACATGTGCAAGGGTTTCAAACTCACTGCAGTGTCTGCAGCGGGTAGTACCTTGGCTCCTTCCAGGGACAGTTCTCACGGGAACAACGTTACACGTCATTTTGATGGCGTCTCTCCATTCCGAGCATGATAGACCTTCTTTGTTGTGGATCCATTTATTTGCAGGTGTTACTTCTTGAAATAGCTTTCTTCTGTTTTTTACAATCAAAATACAAGGAGAAAATTGTACGTTTTGTTTCCTACAACATAGGGCCTACTAACAGGAATTAATAGCGTGTAATAGAATTTTGACGGATAAACACTCTTCAAAATACGAAATGATTTGTCCGTAATTTCGACGTAGATTGTGTTGCATAAAAATTCACGAAGGCTCTATGCTTATTAAATAATAAGTGGATGATGAGAAGCCAAGCCGACCATTTTCCTTCCCTTTCACATAGAAATAATAACTGGGGCGTTTTCTTGCCGTGTTGTTTTATTAGGCAATGTTCTTCGCCCTTTGATAGACAGACTCTAGTGGTGAAATTGTCATTAAATTATTTATATCGTGTCTCAGATTCAGAATCAGATTAAGATGTGTCTAATTTTCTCTTACATAGTAATACATGACTAGATGTGTAGCAATTTGGTTGATGTAGCTATAAAAAATTGGAATTAGAGATAAAATACATAGCAATATTTATTATTAATTATCATTGACACAATTATAAGGAATATCCCAACGAGCATAGCCCTTAAACACAGAATTGTGCGTGTTATCCCTAAAAAGTAAATATAATTAAATTGATATTAAAGTAGACAAATAAAATTAACAATATTGGCTTGGACGAAAATAGGTAATAGATAATAAAAATATACTTTGTTGTGGTTGTTGTTGCTGTGGTTGTTGATGTTGATGTTGATGTTGTTGTTGTTGTTGTTGTTGTTGTTGTTGTTGTTGTTGTTGTTGTTGTTGTTGTTGTTGTTGTTGTTGTTGTCGTCGTGTGAGCTCTTGTCTTGTATCTATCAACATATTACCCTAGTTAGAGAGATATTTCAACGTTGTGTATATCTGTACAAAACATGATGAATCAAACATAAACTATAGTCAATTCATATTAATCAAAGCATCCAAAAATATATAATAAATAACACTAGTAAAGCTTAGCGCATTGACAACGAAAAGCGTGCGGCAAGGGTCGAACCTCCTATGAAGACGTGATCAATACCGACTGTTTGACAAGTACAGTAATAAAGTTACTTACAACAGCAAAAAAAATATGTGACAATTCGGTAATTGAAATCTGTCGAAAGTGTGGGGGGTGGCAAATGCCTACGCAACGGAGAGCGTGCAGAAAGGGTAGAACCTTTTTTTCAATGCACCAATCTTTATGTCTTATTTATTATATATTTGAATGCTTTGATTAATATGAATTGACAATACTTTATGAATCATTCATCTTGTTTTGTACAGGTATATACAACGTTGAAATCCATCGCTTGGCGCTAGTGACGGGGCGAAATGATATCTTAACTTTGTAGGGCACAACTGCTGGATGAAACGTCGCTTGGCTCTTCAAGTATATCTCAACACTTTTAGGTGTGTAAGCTGCTTGGCTTGTTTTTATATCCCAATCATTTTAGTTGTGAAAATTAATGCTCGGCTGGCTTTTTACAATTTTTTTTTTTTATGTGTCGGATACTTACATCTATAATACGAGAGTATCAGATGACGTCACACCGTCTGTCATGGCCGACTGGTGGGCAAAAATTACGTTGGCGCCATCTAAATACATTTTAAAAGATTGAATTTTATTGAAGATTCTTAAAGTTGCACACAATTTGGCAGTTCAAACCAATCGAATAGGCCTCCTTATCTATTTTTTGCAAGAAAACAATGGAAATTGAAGCTCTGTTTTTTTTGTTTTAATAAAAATCTGGAACCTTGTAAAAGCAGGTCAAAGGGCTGTACCTGCTGGCCACTTACGACGCTTTAGAAGTAGAATTACCGTTTTGTGGTTGACAAAAAGTATTTCAATATTACTAGAAGAAGCTTAGCTACCCGACATATTGACATTTTGCATCGTACAAACTTTTTAATCAGTGAAGGCCCTAGGCAATGAAAAATATGTGATTTCTTCCTACCCGTCTATCGTTTCGTGGCCATTGCATTCGTTGACCACCAGTTGCCCAAAGTAAGTAGATACTGCGCCACCGAAGCCTGCCTGAAACTCTCGAATAGCGACTAAACGATGTCAATCGGATATATAGTTGACCACTCTGACACGTGCACATTAACCTTAACCTTGGCGTCTGCGCAATACCAGCTTGCGGCGTCACTCTGAACTCAATTGGATGAATTGTTGATAATCGTGATTGTTAAGTCGAGTATCGCAAGACATCGTACGTAATAGCTAGGCTTCGTGTCGCCGAGACCTAGAACTAACGTTCTATACTCAATAGTGTGGAGTGCCACACTGAGATGTTATTTGTCTGTTTTGTAAAGTAACCGAGTAAAAGTCATTGAGTATAAGTAATATGTTACTTTTTAAGTATTTTATTTACTACTTGAATTACTTTTATTTTAATGTCTGTTACTGTAACCGAATTACTTTTATAAGTAATTATACTCAGTTTTCAATTAAGTTTTACTTTCCTCAAGCATGATCGTACAGTGCAGTTTATATAAAATAATATAACAACGTCTCAAACTCAAACAATAAAAAGTAAAAATATTCGTGACTTATTTTTTTGTTTGGGTGTGACGGAACGAAAGTTTTCCGCTTTCTCCGCGTGTATGTGGGTCTTGGTTAACATGGCAACAATAAATTAATAACATAATTATTTTCTGTTCGTCATGCTGTCAGTTATTGCATTTTTAAGAATTTTATGAAGTAACGAAAAAGGTAATTCAATTACTTCATAAAGAAACTGTTATTGTGTCGCAATTACTTTAATAATAAAGTAACTGATAGCTGTAATTTAATTTCTCTCACAAGCAAGTAACTGTAACTGTAACATTCAGCTGGAAGTACTGGCTATGTTTTCCATAGTCTGTATAAATGCAATTTAAAACATGTTCTAGAATTTTGTAATTCTAGGAAAACGTTAAAGTCCCGTCGCGTTAATGGATGAGCTATTTTAAAAGTTTTTAGTTTGCGTGGGATCTATTTTTTATTTTATTTATTTATGTCTCTATTTGCAACAGGCAATGTAGCCTACTAGTGCAAATTTAATAGAGAAGGGAGGAGGGGAAACCCGGTACCGGCACATAGCCTACTCCTACCGAAAAGTACCAAGGGGACCAACGGCTTTACGTCCCATCCGAAAGGACGGTGTAACTTTTGACAGTCATATAGGTTCCTCCACTAACCCGGACTGCCGAGCAGACGGCGCCAAGGAGAACGAAGCTGTCACACAAACTTACAAACCCTAGTCTGCTCTAGCCAGCGATATACGTGTGTTTCAGAGCAGAGCGGCGACCACTCAACCCCTGACCACGCCCGATGTTGCTTAACTTCAGTGTTCGAGTGGGAACTGGTTGAACGACCGCGGCTAAATCGCTGGCTGGCCTTTCGAATGCATTGTTGGTGATTGCTGTTGTCAAGTTTCTATTGTTACTTGTAAATTGTCATTATACCTATTACCTAAAAAAAAAACTGATATTAAAACCTTTATACTATGGATTTTGGCTAACTTTTTCAACTTTTTCTTTCAAAAAGCAATACATCACCATAACCTTACTGTCCATGTGAAATATGAACGTTGTAGCCCCACCGTTTGGTCAGAATCGGCCCAAATGTCACGAAAATATCGCACTAAAAATCGGAAAAAATCGTAAAAGTACGATATTTAGAGAAATATTTCTTCGATTGTACCCAAAAAAGCAAGTCTAAGTTCAGAGATTTCGAAGGTCCCCTCCAATTTTCATCCAGATCGCATATGCCGTTTACCCGGTATAGAGCGAACAAACAGACAGAAAAACAAACAAAAAAACAAACGAACATATAAAAAAAACAAAAAAACAAACAAACAAACAAAAAAACACCCGAGCTAAATTTTTTGGGGGGTCGGTGAAATTGAAGTCTTCGCTTCGTTCATCCAACAATCCAGAAGTTACAAAAATATATCCTGGCCGGTGTTTGTCGTCCCCGGGTCTCCCATATTCCGGGAATAAAGTTGCCTTATAGCCAACTAGTCTAGGAAAACGCCAGTCTTTGTTAGACGAGTGAGCGCGTCATGTGTTGAGTACCCCGGAACATTTGAATATATAAGATGATTGATATTATGTAAGGTATAAACGGTAGGGTTTTGAATTTATTTGGTATAAGGGCACGTCAACTGTAAGGCCACAATGCTCCACTCTAGCCTATGGTAGGCTAGGGAGGAAAGATCCATCCTGGATCCAGCCTTAGGTAGGGGTAAGAAATGAAATGTTCCCAGGTACTAAACACATGGCTCACTCATTCGTCTAACAACGACTTTGGTGTTTTCTAGTTATAATAGTATTAACGTGTTTCTGAGTATAAAAACATACAAAGTTAACTTTAAAATAATTTTTTTTGGAAGCAAAATAATTTGCATTAGTATTTGGATGAGCGTAGCGAGCGAAGCGAAGATTCCATTTCACTACACTGGAGAAAAAAATCCGAAATAATTTTTTTCTTTCTTTTTTTGGTATTTTAGTGTGTTTGTCCACACGGTTCTGGCTAAACCGATACTCCAATTGCAATGTAATTTTATGGATGCCTTTGAAATCTCTGAACTTACAACTGCCACGTATTTAAGCGCAATCGAAAAATTATTTCTCATTAAAATCGCAATTTTACGATTTTTTTTCGATTTAAAAAAATTCTTCGACTTATAACACCTACATGCTTTATCCGATTGTAATGATTTTTTCACGAAACCTTAATTTTATAAATTTATATATTCGTGTGAAATTTGAGAGCAATCAAAAATTATTTCTTATGAAAATCGCAATTTTACGATTTATTTTTATTTTTAAACATTATTCGACGAATAATACCTACATGCTTTATCCGATTGTAATGATTTTTACAAAGAACCTTAATTTAATGAATTTATATATTGGTGTGAAATTTTAAGCGCAATCGAAAAAGAAGTTCTTATGAAAATCGCAATTTTACTCTTTGATCGTTTAAAAAAAAATCTTCGACTTAAAACATCTACATGCTTTATCTGATTTAATGATATTTTCACAGAAACTCAAAATTATGAATTTATATATTTTTTGTAAAATTTGAGTGCAATCAAAAAATAATTTCTCATGAAAACCGCAATTTTACTCTTTTTTCGTTTAAAAAAAACATTCGCTCATCCAACAACGCGCCTGAAAAAGCGTTTGCGAAGCTTTCTAGTTGAGATGACGTTTCTCAAGTCTAGACTGAAGTGAACATGTTTTGGTGGTTTCAAGTGATAAAACAATTAATTGTGACTCGTTTACATCTCAGCTTCTACTGATCTTCTTCGCTATGGTTTCCACCAACAAAACACTGATTGGTTTTACATGTGATTCCAGATGAGGGTGTCCATTCGTCCCGTTAAAAACGGGACAGTCCCGCTTTTTAGGGACCTGTCCCGGTGTCCCGACAACTGTTCACGGGACGCTGTTTTGTCCCGTTTTTGTAAATATACCGATTTCACTTGTAGCTCGTGGCTCGTCTGCTGTAAATTAACGTACTCTTCGCGTATTCTGTATACACTTTTCTGTAGGTCTTGACTCTGCACGAATGAATGCGTAACCAGCAGGCGGAGCGTAGAGGGGGGTGGGGTTGGTTGACGGCAGCAGGAACACGAATTGTCCCGAGCCCCAACAAAGTTGCTGTGGTTTTGCAGCCGAGCAACATGATACGCGAATAGTTTCCGTTCTTGTCGATCTCGATCGAGCGTCCAGCGATCAGGATGCCAAAACGTAAGTGTAAGTTTACAGACGCTATATAAAACGAGTTTTCGTTCCTAAAACAGGGGTTTTCGGGTGACTAAGTGGAATGCTGTCGTGAGGAAATAAATATTTAAAAAAAATTAGTATGATTGCAAGCCTACTTCGCCTGCAATTCGATATTTAATTATTATTATTAGCAGCAATTAAATGTGGGGAAGCTAATTTTGATTTAAAAACATATTTTTACTTCATAACCTCACTTTTACGAGATGGTTTTTTCGTCTTGTAAGCGTGAGTGTGTAAAATGCCGCCGCCTGAAAGTGTGTTTTCAATGACGATGTTAAGAAGGACTTTCCTTATCTTGTTAAACACGAGACTGATAATGACAAAGTGTTTTGTACGATCTGCAAAGCAAGATTTTCTATAGGTAGTAATTATCCATTAAGGTAATCCCCCGAGTTGCCATTTTTCAGTTAAAACATGACAAAATAATTGTAGTATGGTGAAAATTTTTTTCGCCTTTGGCGAAAAAGACTCCGGCGGCTGGGGCTTCGCCCCAGACCCCAGCTACAACCACCGGAAATTTGTCCCGCTTTTTAGTTTGGAAATATGGACACCATGCCGGCGCCGGGGCGGTTGAAGAACAAATAGAAAGAGACCATAAGCTCCAACACATCACAATCGTAACATCGAGTTCAAATATTTAGTTTCGTTTCATAAGGCCCAGTTCCCACAAATTAATTTAGTCCTAAAAAGATAGGATTGACATGTTTAATTGTTATTGTTCTAGTCTTAAGAAATCAGTTTTATCAAAACAAAAACTCTTAAGACCGGCCAATCAGATGTCAAGAATCAATACGACGACCAATAAAAAGGAGTAACTTCATTGACAGGCCACTAAAATATAGCCAAACAATCAGGATATCGGATTTCTTATAGCAAAAAGAGTTTTTTAAGAGTAAACCAAATTAATTTCTCGATTTGGTTGTTCGGGAAACACTCCAGTAGGTGAAATTGTTATTATTTACCACAATTCAGAAATTACAAAAGTCCGCCCCAACTGTTCAATCCATTCATTGGATGAGCGAAGCGAAGACTTCAATTTCACTGACCCCTCAAAATATTTACCTCCAATGTGTTTTTGTTTTTTGTTTTTCTGTCTCTTTGTTTGCTCTCTACCGGGCAAATGGCATATGCGATCAAAATGAAAATTTAAGGGGACCTTTGAAATCTCTGAACTTAGACTTGCCACGTTTTTTGTTATTTTTGAAGAAATATTTCTTATGAATATCGTACTTTTACGATTTTTTACGATTTTTAGCGCGATATTTTCGTGACATTTGCGCCGATTCTGACCAAACTGGTGGGGCTCTAACGTTCATATTTTACATGGATATTAAGGTAATGGTGATTTATTTATTATTTATTTGTCTCTGTAATTTGTACACATTATACAAAAATTACAGAATGAAACAGGAAAGCAGGCCTATTGTGGCCCATTCACCGCAGTGATCCTGTTCCATTCTACACATTAATAAAATAATAAAATAACATAAATTCTCTTATAAAAGGACGATAATGATAATGGTGAAATGGATGATACAGTTTATTAATATGATAGTTAAAAATGAAATGAACTAATGTTTAATGCCGGTATCAAAGATCCATTTGTCTTAGCGGTGGTCGTCAACTATAGGTCAATCAGGCAACCATTTGTCATCTTAAGTGATCTTGAATGGCCCTTTTAAACGCCTTATCAGAGATCCGTGACTCACGAATGTCCAAAGGCAGGGAGTTCCAAACACTGGCAGCTCTCTGGTAGAATGACCTTTGATAAGCCAGTGTTCGCGCAAAAGGAGGGCGCAGCAGCACTCCACTCTTGGCACCCCTACCCAAGAAAACATACCGATTGTCCAGGTGAAGGCACTTCAAAGGGTCAACATCAGCTTGTTTGCATAATCCCTTTGCAAGTAGAAGAATATCCATCTGTTTAATAACATTACTGATAAGAGGAAAATCACATTTTCCGCGACGTTCTTCAGCATTGAGAGACTTATCAAAACCCAGTATCAATTTTGTAGCCCGGTTTTGAATACGTTCCAGAGTGCACATATTTATTTCCGTCGACGGATGCCATGCTGGAATTGCATATAGTAGTGTAGGACGAACTACAGTCAGGTATAATGTCCTTAGAACTTTTGGCTTGCATTCTTTAAGGTTACTGTACAGAAAACCTAGTAATTTAGACGTTTTTGATCTTATGGTTTGCACATGGAAGTTCCATTTGAGATCAGCAGTGATGTTTAGTCCCAGAAGCTTCAGTCTGTCTGTGTTGTCAATTGGATTCCCCTGTACATGGTACCTAGAGTTCGCAGTTAAAGCGGATTTAGACATTCTAAAGCAAACGCTTTTCTTTACGTTCAAATTCATGCTGTTCTGGCGGCACCAAAGTGATATATTATCCAGGTCCTGTTGTAATATTTCAATATCTTCAGCAGTCATAATAAATCTGTACAGTGTAAAGTCATCTGCATATTGGTAGCAACTAGACTGTACGCATGCTGGAAGGTCAAGCATAAATATTACAAAGAATAAGGGACCGACAACTGATCCCTGTGGAACCCCAGATGTCACTGCCACTGGCCTCGATGTTGCCCCACTATGAACTACACTCTGCGTCCTTCCAGTTAGGAAGGAATCGCACCACTGTAGAAGGTTTCCAACAATGCCGTAGTGTTCAAGCTTCTTAAGTAATCTTGCATGTGGGACAGAATCAAACGCCTAGCTCCAGTCTTATGATATTACATCTATTTGTTTAGTCGAAATTTTGTCCATCATGTGCTGCCAGTCCTCAATCAATTCTGTTAGCATGGTTACGCAAGACCTTCTGGGAAGAAATCCATGCTGTTGGTTGTTGATTAGTCCGTGTTCATAGAAGTGCTTAAGGATGTAAAACGAAGTAACCTGTTCTAGCATTTTACACAGAACCGATGTTAAAGCAATAGGTCTATAGTTGTTTACGTCCTCCTTCGTCCCGGCCTTGTATATAGGAACAACGTTAGCACGCTTCCAGTCAGCCGGGATTTGCCCTGTGGAAAGTGACAGGTTGTAGAGACAAGCTAACGACGGTGCAACAGCAACTGCACACTCCTTTAAAATTCTTGTGGGTATGCCATCCGGCCCAGACGCAGCTCCTGCACGAAGTTTCTTAATCTTAAGTAGAACAATGTCCTCAGTGACCATAATATCTCCGAGGGTCAGGGGAGGTGATGGGGCGTTGATGCCGAACGATCCAGATGTGGGTGGAGGCGTAAAATTAGATTTAAATTTTGCACTAAAAGCTTCTGCTATGTCTTTAGGGTCACGAAGCAATTTGTCTCCTGCCCTGAAAAATTCCGGAACCGTACTTCCACTTTTCCCACGAATAAATTTCCAGACATTCTTGGGATTATTTGATGTGCCTAGTTTCCACATGTAACTGCGATGAGATTGACGTGTAAGACGCTTTACATTCTTCTTAGCTTTGCAAAATTTCTCTAAATTGCTATCACTTGGGCTCTCTTTCCAACGCTTGTATAGTTTGTCACGTTTCTTGATGAGGTTAACAATCGAATTTGTGATCCAGGCTGGTCGCTGCTTACCACTGATAGTGACTTTGGGAATAGCTCTGTCGACATTTAGCCAGAAGGTTGTCTTCCATTGATGCCAAAACAGTTCGATGTCATTGTTAACCGCTAACACTGGTAGGTTGTTAAACAATAGTCCTCGTAGTTGATCCCAATTAGCCCTAGTGTAGTTGTATGCTTTCTTAGAGATAGTTTTTATCTTAGGTTTTTCCATTTTAAGTGAGGTGAGAATAGCCTCATGATCACTCACTCCTGGAATCACCTGCACACTGTTGACAATGTGTGTCTCGTTGCATAACACTAGGTCTAGAAGAGACTGTTTTGTGGCGGTGATCTGGTTGGCTCCTGCACTAGCTGATTTAAAAAGAGGTCATCAAATGCCGTCAGATACTCTTCTGCTATTTTGCTATTGGCACGATTTATTGCATTTATCTTCCATGTTATATCCAAATTGAAATCCCCAAAAGCAAAACAGACCTAAATTCTTCATTTCTTTTTGGACTAGTTTTAGAGAAGCTAGCATTTTATTATCATGTTCTGGGTTAGTTTTCGCTCTATATGCGGAACCACAAAGTATTTTTTCCCTACCAAACCCCATCTCAACCCAAACTATTTCCGCGTCCGTCTCGAGATCCACACGCCTCACTGCAGCAAGTTCCGGCCTCGTGGCAATAAGCACTCCACCTCCTAGAGACTTTCTGTCTTTTCTAAACACTGTATAAGTGTCGCCAAAAAGTTCCCAGTCACTCACTGATGCAGTAAGCCAAGTTTCACATGCACAAATAATTGATGCATTTTGAGCCTCAAGCCACGCTCGGATGAGTGGTCTACGGTTGGCGTTATTTAAACTTCTTGCATTGAAGGATAGCACTGACATGTTGTTGCAATGATTAATAGAAACGTCACCAATATCAGAGTCCATGCTACTTTCAAATAGAGAATCAGAGAACTGTGGTACAGTACATTTCCAGCAAGTGTACTTTTCAGTTCCTCTAGCAATCAGTCTGTATTCTCGCCCTGTGATATCTGCGCATGTTTTGTGGATTGGTGACACGCACTTTGAGCAATTTATAAAAATTTGGTTTTTTCTTCCACCTAAAAGGCAAACGCCACAATAGGTGGCTCGTGGGGGTCCGGGGTTCAGTTCAATATCGCCGCTGAGGGCAAGTATCAGTAGAACGACAACACTGAGCGCCAAGGTGGGTTCCCGACGACGCCGAGACCGAGGTCTGCCTCTGACGCAATCCCAGAACATAACAAGCATTCTATAGGATAATTTAGATCCACACAGCGTGTAGGCCGAAACTTTACATTTACCCACAATCAATAAGTTTTCATGCAATTTGTTGCAATGTATGGTTACATGAATGTTATGCTGTCGAAACAGTGACGCTCTGGAAAACGTCAATGCTTGTCTGATTATTAAAAATACCAGTATACAAAAAAGCATTCTGCTCAGAACACCTCTGCATGCTACCATTTTGCTAGTTGACACTTGGATGCAAAGAATTGTAGATTTGTATCTTTGGTTATAAGATCTTTGGTGATCCAGCCAAATAAACTGTCAACTGTTTAAAAATTTTAACTTTCACATTATGTTGTTAAAAAACAAGATATTAAATCACTATTTACTCACAAACTCTCCCAAACAAACTGTAGATAACATTAACCCGATGAAATTAGGGTTCACACAGTATTATAAGATAAAAATTAATGTCAATAATACTTTTAAAGTAAAAATATGAAATAAAAACATGGACTTTCAGATATTTTACAAGTCCAGTTCAATAAACTCACCGCCAACGCGCTTTATTGCTTTTTGAAAGAAAAAGTTGGAAAAGTTAGCCGGAACCAAAGAAAAAAGGTTTTAATATGAGTTTTTTGAGGTTTATAATAACAATAAACAAGTAGCAATAGAAACATAACAACAATCACCTACAATGCATTCAAAAAGCACTTGCAACTGAAAAGTGAGTTCTACGCAAACTAAAAACTTACAAAAAAGCTCATCCATCAACGCGGCGGGACTTAAGCGTTTTCCTAGTATGTATAATGCAGCTACAAAAGATTAAAATGTACTCGTCCTGATGGTCAAGTGGTTAAGGCGCTCTCCTTGAATGTGGGAGACCCGTGGTTCGAATCCCGGTTGGGGCGGACTTTTTAATTTCTGAATTGTAGTAAATAATAAACCAAATTTGTGGGAACTGGGCCTAACATTAGTCAGTATGATATGACACAAAATATACATTGATTGCAAATTAGCTAGCTATACACTTTATTGGATGAGCAAAGTGAAGACTTCAATTTCACTTTTTTTTTCACTTACGTTACTTCAAGAAAAATAGCTCGGGGTTTTGTTTTTGTTAGTTTTTTTGTCTGTTTGTTCGCTCTCTACCGGGCAAATGGCGTATGCGATCTTGATGAAAATTGGAGGGGACCTTTGAAATTTCTGAACTTAGACCTACCATGTTTTTGGGTATAATCGATCAAATATTTCTAATGATTATCATACTTTTACAATTTTTTTTCATTTTTAAAAGAGATATTTTGTGATATTTGGCAAACGGCTACTCCGATATTGATGAAACTTTATGGGAACGTTAAATATCACTGAAATTATATATGTTATGATTTTAGAGACATTTGAAAAGATATTTCTTATAGAAATCGTACTTTTACGATTTTCCCCCCAGTTTTTATAACGATATTTTTTGATATTTAGGCCGATTCTGACCAAACGGGTGGGGCTACAACGTTCATATTTTACATTGACATAAATAATATAGTGATGTAGAGCCTCATGAAAGAAAAAGTTGAAAAAGTTGCTCAAAATTCATAGAAATAAAGGTTTTAATATAAAACTTTTACAGGGGTAAAATAAACAAGTAATATCAAGTAACTACACAAAAAGTAATGACATTCCACTAAAAAAACGTAATCATTTTACAGAAATATTCTAAAAGAAGCTCATTCATCAACGCGACTGGAAAAAGCGTTCGCGAAGCGGCCTAGTATTTAATTGATTGGATGTCCAAATGCCAAGACCCTGACTGACCCATCAAAAAATTTAGCTCCAATTTTTTTTTCTGTCTGTTCGCTCTCTACCGGGCAAACGGCATATGCGAAATTGATGAAAATTAGAGGGGACCTTCGAAAACTCTGAACTTAGACTTGCTACGTTTTTGGGTACAATCGAAGAAATATTTCTCATGAATATCGTACTTTTACGATTTTTTTTCGATTTTTTAGCGCGATATTTTCGTGATATTTAGGCGGATTCTGGCCAAACAAGTGGGGCTAGAACGTTCATATGGACATTAAGGTAATGGTGATGTATTGCTTTTTGAAAGAAAAAAATGAAAAAATAAGCCAGAATCCATATAAACTAGGAAAACTCTATAGTCCCGCCGCGTTGATGGATGAGCTTTTTTGTAAGTTTTTTGGTTGCGTGGGTCCTCTTTTCCTTTGCAAGTGCTTTGTGAAAGCATTGTAGGTGATTGTTGTCAAGTTTCTATTGTTACTTGGTAATTGTTATTATAAACCTCAAAAACTCATATTTAAACCTTTATTCTAGGATTCTGGCTAACTTTTTCAACTTTTTCTTTCAAAAAGCAAAACATAACCATAACCTTAATGTATATGTAAAATTGAACGTTGTAGCCCCACTCGTTTGGTCAGAAACGGCCCAAATGTCACGAAAATATCGCACTAAAAATCGAAAAAAAATCGTAAAAGTACGATATTCATGAGAAATATTTCTTCGATTGTACCCAAAAACGTAGCAAGTCTAAGTTCAGAGATTTCGAAGGTCCCTTCCAATTTTCATCAAGATCGCATATGCCGTTTGCCCGGTAGAGAGCAAACAAACAGACAAAAATACAAAAAAAAAAAAAAAAAAACACGACCTAATTGTTTGGGGGGGGCCAGTGAAATTGAAGTACTCGCTTCGCTCGCTACGCTCATCCAATAAAGGTTATAATATAAGTTTTTTTGAGGTTTATAATAACAATTTAACAAGAAACAATAGAAACTTGACAACAATCACCTACAATGCGTTCAAAAAGCACTTGAGAAGTAAAGAGATCCCAGGCAAACTAAAAACTTACAAAAAAGCTCATCCATCAACGCGACGGGACTTTTAGCGTTTTCCTAGTTCTACAAAACATATCCCAACTTCATTTACTAGGAAAACGCTTAAGTTCCGCCGCGTTGATGGATGAGCTTTTGTAAGTTTTTAGTTTGCGCGGGACCACTTTTCCTTTGCAAGTGCTTTTTGAATGCATTGTAGGTGACTGTTGTCAAGTTTCTATTGTTACTTGTTAATTGTTATTATAAACCTAAAAAAACTCATATTAAAACCTTTATTCTATGGATTCTGGCTAACTTTTTTAACTTTTTCTTTCAAAAAGCAATACATCACCATTACCTTAATGTCCATTTTAAATATGAACATTGAAGCCACACCCGTTTGGTCAGAATTTGCCCAAATGTCACGAAAATATCGCGCTAAAAATATAAAAAAAATTGTAAAAGTACGATATTTATGAGAAATATTTTTTCGATTGTACCCAAAAACGTGGCAGGTCTAAGTTCAGAGGTTTAGAAGGTCCCCTCAAGTTTTCATCAAGTTCGCATATTATTCCGTTTGCCCGGAATCGTGCGATCAAACAGACAAAAAAACGAAAAAAAAAAACACCCGAGCTAAATTTTTTGAGGGGTCAGTGAAATTGAACTCTTGTCTTCGCTACGCTCATCCAACTAGGAAGCTTCGCAAACGCTTTTTCAGGCGCATTGTGGGATGAGCGTAATTGTTTCGTTTGTTCGATTTTCATAAGAAATTATTCAATTACGCTAAAATTTCACGCGAATATAATAATTCATGAAATCAAGGTCTGTGAAAAAAATTATTACAATCGGATAAAACATGTCGATGTAAAAAGTCAAAGATATTTAAAAAAAAAAATCGTAAAATTGGCATTATCATGAGAAATTATTTTTTGATTGCGCTCTTTTTTCACACGAATATATTTATTCATAAAATTAAGGTTCTGTGAAAAAATCATTACAATCGGATAAAGCATGTAAGTGTTACAAGTCGAATAAATATTAAAAATAGAAAATAATCGTAAAATTGCGATTTTCATGAGAAATAATTTTTAGATTACGCTTAAATTTCACACGAATATATAAATTTATAAAATAAAAGTTCTGTGAAAAATTCATTACAATCGAACAAAGCGTATAGGTATTATAAGTCGAAGAATTTTTTAAAAAATCGAAAAAAAACGTAAAATTGCGATTTTTATGAGAAAAAAATTTTCGATGGCGCACAAAAACGTGGCAGTTCTAAGTTCAGATATTTTGAAGGTCTCAATAAAATTTCATCGCAATGCGGAGTATCGGTTTAGCCGGAATCGTGTGAACAAAAAGACAAAAAAACAAAAAAAAAGAAAAAAAAACATTACGGATTTTTGTCTCCAGTGTAGTGAAATGGAATCTTAAAATTGTATCAAACTAGGAAAACGCTTTAGTCCCGCCGCGTTGTTGGATGAGCGTAATTGGTGCATTGAGCTGCCATTTGTGTTATGCGGATTTTCTGAACATGTATTCTGGGCATGTAGGTGTTGTAAGTCGAAGAAATTTTTAAAAAATCGAAAAAATCGTAAAATTGCGATTTTCATGAGAAATAATTTTCCGATTGTGCTCAAAAACGTGGCAGTTCTAAGTTCAGAGATTTCGAAAACCCTCCATAACATTTCATCGCAATCGGAAACAGACAAAAATACAAAAAAAACGGATTTTTTTCTCCAGTGTAGTGACATGGAATCTTCGCTTCGCTCATCCAATAATTTTATTATGCCTTTTTTTGTGTAAAAATATGCAACTTATTTGAAATAACTTCGACTGCCCGTTTATGTTTTGTGATTTTTATGAATATAAGGTAGCGAGTTAACTTTCTAATCAGATTTATAGTATAATGCTAAGAAATATCTAGCTTCCCTTAATCAATTGCCACCTATTTTTTTTATGTTTTTCTATTTAAAACGTGTGGCTGATGCTGAGGAACCAGATGACCCGTCATATCGATCTGGAATGTTTTAAACAATGTTATATCAGAATACAAGCAGGTAAAAGAATGTTTTAACTTAAAAGCTGTTTTCTCAAAAGTTGAAAAATTAGCATATATGCCCCCATTTCTCAGGATCTGTTGGACCAATTCGCATAAAATTTTCAGAATATGACAGTCATAGCAGCATTTAAGACCATACATACATGCATACAAGAAGGATAGTTTCCATTATTATCAATTTTATTGGGGTAAAAAAAAACACAAAATTGCAACAAAAGCTTTAATTAAATAAAGGCTGATTAGTGTGGTAGGGATATAACAACACATGATACTTAGAGTCCACACAAAATAAGAGAAAGATTTGTGATGGGTTTAGTAGATATTGGGGCATAAAGTCATCAAAATTAACATTGTAGCAGCATATTGGTCATTATTAATAATATGAACAGCTAGTAATATATCTCGATTTGGTTAATCGGGAAACACTCCCGTGGGTGTAATTGTTTTTATTTACTACAATTCAGAAATTAAAAAAGTCCGCCCCAACCGGGAATCGAACCACGGATCTCCCACATTCCAGGTGGACGTCTTAACCACTAGACCATCAGGACGGGTACATTTTAATCTCTGAATTGTAGTTGCATTATACATCTGAATGGATGGAACAGTACTGCAACGAATATCTGCTGCCTTTGAACTGACCACCAAACATTAATTATAATGTCATTACCTTTACGCAGGTATGAGCGAGGGTTTATTTCTCGATTTGGTTAATCGGGAAACACTCCCGTGGGTGTAATTGTTTTTATTTACTACAATTCAGAAATTAAAAAAGTCCGCCCCAACCGGGAATCGAACCACGGATCTCCCACATTCCAGGTGAACGTCTTAACCACTAGACCATCAGGACGGGTACATTTTAATCTCTGAATTGTAGTTGCATTATACATCTGAATGGATGGAACAGTACTGCAACGAATATCTGCTGCCTTTGAACTGACCACCAAACATTAATTATAATGTCATTACCTTTACGCAGGTATGAGCGAGGGTTTATTTCTCGATTTGGTTGGATTTGGTATCGAACTACAGTTCAGAGATTAAAATGTACCCGTCCTGATGGTCTAGTGGTTAAGACGTCCACCTGGAATGTGGGAGATCCGTGGTTCGATTCCCGGTTGGGGCGGACTTTTTTAATTTCTGAATTGTAGTAAATAAAAACAATTACACCCACGGGAGTGTTTCCCGATTAACCAAATCGAGAAATAAACCCTCGCTCATACCTGCGTAAAGGTAATGACATTATAATTAATGTTTGGTGGTCAGTTCAAAGGCAGCAGATATTCGTTGCAGTACTGTTCCATCCATTCAGATGTATAATGCAACTACAATTCAGAGATTAAAATGTACTCGTCCTGATGGTCTAGTGGTTAAGACGTCCACCTGGAATGTGGGAGATCCGTGGTTCGATTCCCGGTTGGGGCGGACTTTTTTAATTTCTGAATTGTAGTAAATAAAAAGCTAGTAATACCCCAGCGTTTCTTGCATTTCTTTATAGGTAACCCGCAGTTAATATTCCACTGGAGAATGCAAAGCCTAATTGGGCGAATTTTCTGAATCCAGCTTCTGGTGACTCCCGAGGACTTGATTGTGGTGTCCTTGACGCACTGGGCAAGGTCAAGGAGAACTTTGGCCAGAGGTTCGGCTGAGACGGCGATGGCAGCTTTCTCGCAGGTCGCCTTGTCCTTGAGTTCAGCGCGGCACTTCCTGTAGGCGGCCCTGGTGTCGCTGCGAATCTGGGGGGAGAAACAGAGGGTTGGTGGCAGGCAGAGCGTCCGAAGATTCACTATAGCTAGAAACCTACCGATTGAGATACTCTAGCAATCTATGTACACTAATTAATGTTATTTATTTACACCACTGCCTGTTGTGACTGATGCCTGTTAAACGGTTTCCCCAATCAAAATGAGAGCGTTCTCATAAATACTCTAAAAAAATGCTTTTCCTGTTACACATTATTCTTTCAGTTTTTTAAACAAACTCAACAATTAGCTCCTTGTGACGTTTTCAACGAAATTTTGAATATATCTATTTTAAACACACTTATGTTTAAATTCTGAGGTTCAAAGATAGAGAAAAAAGCCCAAAGTATTCGCAAGTTTTCAAAATTTCCAAGCGTTTGGTGCGTTTTTGGCACTGAAGCTCTTAATTTGTTGTGCTTTTAATTTACAACTTTGTTAAGATGTCGTATACTCCTTTCTGCCCAGTTGGAACAACCAAAGTTTATAATTATAACCTGTTTAATGAGCGTGGTTCCTAACTAAAGAGATGTGTACGTTCACTCAACAAAAATCAGCACACATTAATACGATAACCTTTCCAGTTTGAGCACAAGTTAGTCATAGGTTCAAAAAAATTAAAAAGAACGGTGAGACGAGAATAACGTTTCAAAATAAGTTGTTTCCCATACCCTTTTTAAAATGTATATTATAATGAGGTAGTGAGTCAGTAGAACTCATCCTAGCACTGTATAAGATAGTTAATATGTTTAAATTGTTTGCTTTATCTATAAAGAACAACGAAGATGAACAAATCAGCGTATTTTACAGAATTGCATATTCCAATAATGTTTTAAGTGTGCTCATGTTTTTCGTAAGGAAATGAAACTCAGTCCTATAGACTCTGTTCTCACCTTCATAAAGGGGGCGCGCTGAGCCTTGAGGCAAGAAGTGTACTGGGGTCCAAGATTCCTCACGAGCTTAAAGATACCAATCATTTGAGACCTGCGTCCCTTGAGCGTAACTTTAGAGTCTTCCTGGACATCTGCCTCGTCCATCATCAAAGACTCTTCGTCTAGTGCCGCCTGAATCTCATCTTGAGAGACTATTTCGTCGTCCTGCTCGTCCTGAGCTATTTCGTCCTGATCTGTTTCGTCCTCATCGGCCCATTCTTCGGCAGGAGCAGCCTTCAAAACCTGGAAAAAAGTTCATGTTGTTAGCTTGGATTGTCATAATCGAGCATACATCGCCATTTCACAAGCAAACTCATAGTCCACGGTAAGACAGTTTAAGAAAAGGGAAAAATCAGAATAGTCAATACTTCGTTATGAAGCAAATTAGTAAGTATTTGGCTGTCTATTAGATAGAAACTTTATTTGACTCGTCTTTATTTTGAGTACAAAACAGTTACAAACATGTTTAGCCGGTTGGGGCCTATAAGTAGAAGAAAGAATTCCCACTTTGAGCCATAGCCCGGTGCGTGGGAGTATTCAATTGAAATTAAAAATTAGAAATAACCAATAAATGCAATAATTAACTGCAATGACCTTCATCAATCTTTTTTTTACAAGTTTAATGATCATGTTTAACTCAACCGATAGGATACTTGGCAAAATATGTAATAGACCTAGAAATATTCTTAATTCGTGCACCATTATGTTCTGAAGGTGATTTCGATTGCAATATATGCTGAAATATCTCATTTTAAGGATGACCTGTTGGTTTCGAAGTACAAAATAATTAGTGTCATGGATCAGATTGAGCATTTCATTAAAATTAGAAAGTTTATAGTGAAGGCTAAAACTGACAAATCATTTTGGTGACTATCAAATAATAAGTTTTAAATTGCAAGAACTGCCGCACGCTTATGCACAGTCGTCTAATATATTTTCCCTCACCTAAACCCGTAATATAGTCAATTACAAGCAATACACAAATTGATTTATACAGATCTACCCACTATTATTCGTATTAAAAACTGTACTTACGCCAATCGTCGAAATCACCAGAAGGACACAAAAGAAGACCTTGCTATTCATGACTCGTGTAGATGACTGTTCTCAATGGGAGACTCAGTAATAAACTTTTTCCTAGGAATTCTGGGCTTTTATACTAATTGTGTTAACGCCATAGGTAGGTTACATACGAACAACACATTGATCAAAACAAAGTCGTTTCAAATTGTTTGACAAAAACACTGTTATAAAGAGATGTTTAAATAATATACCAAAATAGATTTATCATTTAATTCTTGCTTTTTTATAATTTTTTAACTGAACATTAACCACAACAGGTTAATGAGAGTTGGTAAAGAATCGTAAAATAATTATACTTCACTGCATGTCTGGGCTAAGAGATATACTAAACCTGAGCAAGTCTTTGGTTATTGGCGCCTAGGCTAATTTATTTCACTTTTTGTTTGTATCACTTTGTTTGGTCAACTTCCATGTGTGAAAAATGTGAAATCATCATAATAATCTTCTTCTGTTTTGGGGAATGGTCGTGGGGCTCGAAGCCTCTCCCCTGGTAGTTTTAGTGCCTGGTGCGAAGCACCTATAACTAAAAATCTGATGTGTGCCAGAGTTGGGCGATGGACAGCGTCCTTGCGCTGCATGGTAATTGGTGACAGGCACCGTTGATTTCGGTAAAATACCGCTGGAACTTGAAAATGGCAACAAACTTCTAGGATTTGCATCCGTGGCAGAAAAGTCCCACAAGAGACATCCAAGGAGAGTTATTTTTATCGTCACGGAGGTCTTAGTCGTGGGTCCACTACACCCACTCGACGACGACCGGCGATGAGACGTTGACGAGCCCGCAGAAGCCGTGCCTGACGACGTGGAGGCAAGAAACGAGGTCCAAGAGCTGCAATGGGGCGCGGGAATACGTCGCTTCTTCTCGGAATAATGTGGGCAAGTGCAGAAACCTGGGGATTTGGTACCGATTCTAGAGATGCGTAAAATAGTTCAGCTTGTGCAGCAATGCATGGTCCACGGTTTGCAGACCGAGGTCAGCGTGAACCTCAGACATTCGTGTCCAGCGAGGGAGAGAAAGGGACACACGAAGAATCTTGTTTTGCACCACTTGTAGTCGGTTGCGGTGGGATGCTGCACATCCTCCCCAGACAGGAGATGCGTATAACGCCGCTGAACGGATAACAGACGTGAAGAGGCGGAGCTTGGCCGTTACCGAGAGCTGTGCATTCCGCAGAAGGGGGTACAGAGAGACAAGTTTACCGGTTGCCTTCTGAGTTGCTGACCGGATATGTGGGCCCCACGTAAGTTTACGGTCTAAAGTTATGCCCAGGCATCTATTGGTCGGTGCCCATGGTATGGCGACATCATTGAGACGTAACCGAGGAGGAGGCCGTTTTCTAGACCATGAGAAGAGAGTACTTGAAGTCTTCTCCACATTGAGGGCCATGCGTGAATTTGCGTACCAGTCTGAAATAGTGTCAAGGTAACGTTGTCCAACGCGAACTGCGATCCATGGGCGACGATTAGTTGACAGAGCCACGAAGTCATCAGCAAACATTGCCGAGGTAACACCTTCCGGCGGAGGTGGCATGTCGGCTGTGAAGACATTAAATAGAGCAGGGCTCAGCACCGAACCCTGAGGTACTCCGGCAAGAATTGGGCGCTGTGAGGAGGAGACAGAATTTTTTGATACGTAGAAAGTACGCTCAGTGAGGAAGGATTGAATAAGCAGGACTAGATAATCAGGGAACTGAAAGTGTACAAGTTTGTGAATGAGTCCAACATGCCACAACACGATCAAATGCCTTGGAGACGTCAAGGAATACCGCCGCTGACGCACAGCCGCTCTTCCAACCATCTGTTATCTTATCAGTTATCCTCGTTAGCAGTTGTATTGTGGAGTGCTTTGCTCGAAATCCAAATTGTTCGTCCGGGATAACGTTCGAGTCGTCTATGTGACGTAGTAGACGGACTAGGATGACACGCTCCAGCATCCTGGATAACACAGACAGGAGGCTGATAGGGCGATAGCTCGTAGGGGCCCGAGCAGACTTTCCCGGCTTCAGAAATGTAATGACCTTGGCATTTTTCCAAAAGCTTGGGAAATGTTGAAGTTTAAGAACAGCATTGAAAATATCATGTTTTGTGTTTGCTGCTCGCATCGACAATTGGAGAACAACTTGTGCCGTGATGCCTTCACTGGAGCCTTGTTGTGTGGAAGGTCCTTTGCAATCTGGAGCAGTTCCTTAAATGTGCATCCCGCTCCATCTGGTAGAGAGAGTGGAACGTGGTGAGTTTGTGACCACTGGAGTACTTGCTCCTCCACTTGTGGTGTAGAGGCTGTGGGTGGGTTCAAGGTAAATGCTGCCTCCAGCGAGTCTGCCAGGACGTTCGCTTTTTCCACAGAGCTGCATGCCAAGATTTGTGGTCCCTGAATCGGTGGGTCCGCCTGTGGAATACGTTGTAGGGCACGAGCCATACGCCAGTAAGATTTACCGGAGACATCGAGACCCGCTACCGTAGTATCCCAGAGTTCAGATCGGAAGGCCGCAATATCACGCTTGAGAGCTGTTGATGCTCTGTTGTAAGCGGTCTTGTCATGGGCAGAGTGAGTGCGTTGCCAGGTACGTCGTAGGCGATTTTTGAAGGTTACTGAACGGCGAAGTCCTTCTGGCAAATCATACAGGGTAATGCGGCCACGAGAAGAGGTCGGTGTCGAGGTAGCAATTGCCTCTTGGATCAGTGAAGTGATAGATTCTACCGCTGCATCCACGTCAACCGTAGAAGTTAAAGGTGGCGGATCCCAGTCAGTCTTGTGAAAATCAGGTCGTTGACACGGCGGGGAAAGAAGGAGTCTGTCACCTAGATTGAGGACCACGGGATTGTGGTCTGAAGAGAGAGCTGGGTATGCCTCAAGGTTGTACGAGCAACGAATGTTGGCCAACAACGCGATGTCAAGGACGTCAGGACGTCCCACGGCTTCACCAAGCGGAAAGTGCGTCGGGTCAACTGGACCTGCCACAACGTATGTGCTACGGTCAGCGTGGTCACGCAAGGCGTTTCCTGCTGTGTTGGCTGTCAGGGAATTCCAAGACGGATGTTTAGAATTAAAGTCACCCATGAGGACGGTTGGTATGGGGGAGGCAAGTAGGATATCAATGTCAGCCACATTAAGTCTTGTGGTTGGTCTCTTGTACACTGAAATAAGTCGGAGGTGGCCACCTGGGGTATGAACCTGGACACCAACCGCCTCAAGTGAGATCAAAGGCGGAATAGGTATTTGAAAATGATCGACCTGTGTACTAATAAGAATGGCCGTCCCTCCTGACTGTCGAATCCAGGAGCGACCACCCGGTCCTCAGGATAGACCTTGTGATTTGCTACTTTCCAAGATACTTGAGGAGCTAACCAGGTTTCCTGTAAAAGTGCTAGATGAATATCATGCTGACGCATGTATAGGAGAAGTTCGGGTGTCTTGGATTTAATTCCTCCACCAGCATTCCAGGTAAGAATGTGCAATCCGGGGGGTCTAAGGACCATTGAAGCGTCCTTCCACTAGAGAGGCAATCGTGGTTACCATCATAGATATAATTGGGTCCGTGGTCATGGACGCCAGAGCTTTACAAATATCCAAGATCATACCATAAGTGGCAGAACTCATAGGTGGTGGTGACTCCGTAATGGGTTGCGGAGGAGATCGTGCAGCTCTGGAAGGTCGCGGGTCAGTCTGGGTGGGAAGCTGTACCATAGTCCTACCTTCTGATGGTGATGGCTGAACTGTGAGATCTGGAAAGATCGCTGCACTGTATGAGTAGCCCGGACGAGCCTTGGCAGCTGGAAGCGGACGAGCTGTCGGACGCTCTCGTGGAATGGTAGGCTTCAGGTGCTGCGACGCTGCCCGTAGATATGCCAGGCACTTCCTATAGGATGCAGGGTGGTCTCCACCACAGTTTACACACTTTGCGGGCACAAGGGGTGACTTCTTACAGTCGCGACCACTGTGTCCTTCAGCACACTTGAAGCAGCGAGGGCCCAACATTGCAGAATGTAGAGGTATGGTTAAACCTCTGACAGTTGAAGCACATTGTTGGACCCTTTGCACCTTTGTAAGGCTCAACTGTAACCCGGGAATGTCCTAGGACACGCAGGTCTACCAGCGATGGAGCGTCAGGTGACACCAGAGTCGTCACCACGAACAGCGGTATCGGGACGTGCTGAGGACCCGGTCCAGTCATCTGGGTGACCGTACGGACTGCGTATCCTCCGTCGACTAGGTCATTACGGACATCGTCAGCTGATTGGCGGGCAGACAATCCCCGTAGGACAAAACGCCTGGTTTTTACCTCACCCGTTGGATATGTGTGGAATTGGACCTTGCGGTCACGTAAGGCGTCGGACAGGGCGCGGAAGTCATCGATAGACTTCACTTTTATAGCAAAAGAATCCACGCGCGACGCGATCGTGAATCCATGATCAGCCACAACAGACTTAACAACAGCGACAAGGTCGCGGTAGCGTTCAAAACCATACACCACTATTGGCGGCGTATGAACCTTTTTCGAAGGTGTGACGGTGACAGGCAATACACCGTCCATAGCGTCCTGGTTGGTATCATAGCCTGAGGCCTGCGACTCCAGCGAGTCGGGCGTGGTATCGTCCGTCTCGAGGACGGCAAAACGATTTGAAGTGGGAATGGTGACTAAGCCATCCTTAGGCCTGACCATCGTGGAAGCACCCGACGTGCTGGGTTGGTTGGTTACCTCTCGACATTTGCGTTGTGCTTCGGGGGACGAAATACGTTGACGCTTAGGCGCCTGGAGGTATTTGTCCAGGGTCGTTATCCTACTGAAAATCTCATCCATGGTGAGACTATACTCAAGTTCTCAACGCCCTTACCGCAATCGGGGCACGAACATGCGTATCATACACAATAAAAATGACACTTCTCCACACAGAAAATTAAAAAAGTAAATAACTTCAAGAAACAAAAGAAATCAGCAGAACCAAACAAACATCTATGTATTGTTAATCACAGATTGGCTTGTCATCAAAAACTTATGGTAAATTGGCACTGGTTCGACACTAAAATGTACCATAAAACGACGTTGCGATTACTCACTAACGATATCACAGCAACACCATCTTGTTAATAACCATTAATTTCCTAAACGTTGTTTTTATTCTAAAATAAAGAGTTGCTTTACACTGAGGTGTTTTAAATATCGGATATTTGGCTAACTTCTACATTGTTGGATGAGCGAAGCGAAGACTTCAATTTCACTGACCCCCAAAAAATTTAGCTCGGGTGTTTTTTTTTGTTTTTTTTGTCTGTTTGTTAGCTCTCTACCGGGCAAACGGCATATCCGATCTTGATGAAAATTGGAGGGAACCTTCGAAATCTCTGAACTTAGAGGTGTATTGTTTTTGGGTACAATCGAAGAAATATTTCTCATGAATATCGTACTTTTACGATTTTTTTTCGATTTTTAGTGCGATATTTTCGTGACATTTGGGCCGATTCTGACCAAACGGGTGGGGCTACAACGTTCATATTTCACATGGACATTAAGGTAATGGTGATGTATTGCTTTCTGAAAGAAAAAGTTGAAAAAGTTAGCCAGAATCTATAGAAATAGAGCTTTTAATATAAGTTTTTTACGGTTTAGTGCGATATTTTCGTGACATTTGGGCCGATTCTGACCAAACGGGTGGGGCCACAACGTTCATATTATACATGGACATTAAGGTTATGGTGATATAGTACCTTTTGAAAGAAATAGTTGAAAAAGTAAGCCAGAATCCACAGAAATAAAGCTTTTAATATAAGTTTTTACGGTAAATAATACCAATTGACAAGTAACAATAGAAACTTGACAACAATCACCTACAATGCGTAGGCAGCAAAACAAAGCACTTGCAAAATTAAAGATATCCCACGCAAACTAAAAACTTTAAAAAGCTCATCCATCAACGCGGCGGGACTTAAGCGTTTTCATAGTTACATTAATGGAGCAATGAGCTACATCCCGTTACATTAAGGTTCCTTTCTGTTATAAAATTGCATGTTGAAAAATATTTTTAAATTTGAATTTGTGGATGTATGATGACAATCGTCGACATCAACCTGAAGATGGGTGAGGAAGGTTCACCCGAAAATGCGTTTTTATGTCAGTAGTGGCCTTGGTTATAAGTTTTTAACTAACGTTTAATTAATAACCCCTTCGTTGTCCCCCGATATGGCCACAAAACAATGTATTTAGTCTAACTAGGAAAACGCTTAAGTCCCGCCGCGTTGATGGATGAGCGTAATTTTTTTTAAACGAAAAAAGCGTAAAATTGTGATTTTTTTAATGGATCAATTTTCGATTACGCTCAAATTTCACACGAATATATTTACTCATAAAATAAAAGTTCTGTGAAAAAATTATTACAATCGGATAAAGCATATAGGTTTTATTCGTCGAAGAAATGTTAAAAATTTAAAAAAATCGTAAAATTGCGATTATCATAAGAAATGATTTTTCGATTGCGCTCAAATTTCACACGAATATATTAATTCATAAAATTAAGGTTCTGTGAAAAAATCATTACAATCGGATAAAGCATGTAGGTGTTATAAGTCGATTTTTTTTTTAATCGAAAAAAATCGTAAAATTGCGATTTTCATGAGAAATAATTTTTTTATCGATTATTCCCCCCGTGCAGTTCTTCGTTTAGAGATTTCATAGACCTCCATAAAATTTCATCGCAATTGGAGTATTGGTTTAGCCGGAATCGTGTTCAAAGACACACAAAAATACAAAAAAAAAAAGAAAAACATTCCGGATTTTTTTTCTCCAGTGTAGTGAAATGGAATCTTCGCTTCGCTCGCTACGCTCATCCAATAAATAATTTGAATAAATAAACTATGGCGCTCCACGCTGGAGAAAGCAGTTGCGCGCGCTTTGAACGGGTGAATTGTAACCATTCAGCAGGCCCCAATTGAAAAAAATGATCTCTGATTGGCCCGTCGAAAGCGCGCGCATCTGCTTTCTTAGCGTGGAGCGCCTATAAATGTAATGTAGTAATATTAAAGATTCGTCTTGTATATGAATGTTATATTAAACACATTTATAGCCCAGTAGGCATTCTTGGATGAGTATGTAAAATTCATGGCTGCTGTTTTGTTTGTTAACTTCCGTCAATAAAATTTGAGTTTAAAGGGTATAAGGACCCGTCAACCGTTAGGTTATTATGAGCCACTCTAGCCAAGGAGATGTGTCGAAGAAAGAACCGTGCTAGATAAATCAGCTTCCTGAACGGGTAGGAAATCACGTCGTCAGGGAGGTCGTCAAAGGGTATGAGAGGAATTCATGACGACGACTACCCAGAGCTCGCCCCTAGATTCGACAAGTAAAATACTTTGCTATTTACAAACTGATATGCCTTGTACGATCACCAGAAGAATATCCTTGATCAATAATTGAATTATTCTACCACTGCCCTTGATGGGGAATGAACGAATTTTGTAACTTTTATTGTTTTTATTTAATTTTTATTTTTTATTCATGGACTGACCACATACAGCATAATTATAATACCATTACAGTGACCAGTATAACAACTGATGAAACGATGCATGATGATGAAGAAGGGAGGAGGGGAAACCCGGTACCGGCACGCAGCCTACTCCTTTCGAAAAGTACCAAGGGAACCAACGGCTTTACGTCCCATCCGAAAGGACGGTGTAACCTTGACAGTTATATAGGTTCCTCCACTAACCCGGACTGCCGAGCAGACGTCGAGGAGAACGACGCCGACACACAAGGTTTCGAACCCTCGTCTGCTCTAGCCAGCGATAAACGTGTGTTTCAAGAACAGTGTGCGTTCACCCACTCAACCCCTGACCACGCCCGATGTTGCTTAACTTCGGTGTTCGAGTGAGAACCGGTTAAACGGTAAACCGCTGGCTTTCCAATAGAGTAAACAGCATAACAGCATACGTCCCTAATCTGAAAGTCACAAACAAGAGTGTTTTATTACGTGATCATTTAACTATTAAATCGTATAGTAATTTGCAAATTGTCAGCAAGTATAAACTTAATTCATGAATAACTTCTAGGAATAATAAACGGGTTTTATACACAATAAAACAAGTATGTTGTAAACTTAATTCTAATCTATTTGCCGACGAAAATAGCATCGTCATATGTATCCGTATTATAGGCCTACAGTTTATACCACAAAGTATAAAACCCCTGGTTGTAGTTATACAACGCACAGTAATAAAGAGATGATATCTAGGACTAGCGGCAGGCCTGGGTTCAATACCCAGATGAGTTGGATTTACTAATTTCTAAACAGTACTAAAAATAAGGTTTATTTCTCAACTTCATTCATCGGGAAACACTCCCGTAAGTGTATTTGTCCGTTTTTTTTAATTCAATACAGATTTTTTTAAGTGGGTGATCCGGGTTGAAACCCTGGTCGGGATAGATTTTTGAATTCCTTGTGAATGTATTTAAAAAAGGATTGTGTGAGAAAAATAACTGGGGATTAAAAATTAAACTTGATATTTTGTTTTATAACTGAAATAATCGTCGAGTTTTTTTTTTCTCTCTCTACTATTCATTGTTGTATTGTCTATAGTTTATAATCGGTTCCGGGCGAATATGGTAAGTGTGATCCTAGTGCGCCACAAAAAAAAAACTTTAAAAAATATATAAAATATTTTTTTCTGAAATTTCAAGATTGCCATGTTTTTAAAAACATTTATATGTATTTATAATGAACATTCAAAAAACTTATTCAGTAAATTTATACCTCTGGTACTAATCTTTAAGACTACAAAGTGAAAAATAAGTGATTTTGATGTACTTATTGTTTTTAAACACACATGTATGTATGTTTGTATTTTATATGAAGTGTATAATGTACATGCAAACCGGAAACCTTGTTATAAAGAGAATAAGATTAATTTAAGCCATATCGATTAACATTTTTTTAGATACACGCTGTTTCTTCTTCCGATGCGCGAGCATAAAAAACGATGTCGGCCGTCTTTGAAGCGTCGCGACGCCAAAACGAAGAATCTAGATCATTAGCAACAACAAGCAAACTATTATTTTTCTTGGGGTTTTGAGAATAGAATAACATTGTGTTGCTACTTGCCCTCTTTCCAGAGAGTGGTTTGTCATATTCTGTCTGGTAAATGAATGACTGTAAAAGGAGGACTTAATTAAACGTACTTAAGCGGGCATTTCCTAAAAAGGATGAAAAAGTTTCTAAAAAGGATTTTCTATTGAGACGTAATCCTGTTCATGATCTAATGGAAAAACAAGGAAAAAAATGTTTATGTTATGAAACACAAAGTTAAATTAAAATCAAGCATCCTCTTGCTCGCAACAAATATAGCCTAAAAACATGTAAAACAAAGTGTACTTTATTCATCCCGTTAAGAAGGGCCTAATAAGGATGTACTAAGTCTGTACTTTATTTTTATGTACTATTTAGGAGATTCTGAAAAGGACGCAAACAGTCTTTAAAAAGGAGGAACTGTGTTTACTGGCTGGTAATATTATGTGAGAGAGAATTCCCAAGTTTCAAATGTTCGGGGCGAAATCAGAGGTATCACTGCGGTCCAGAATATTTGTAGATGTACTTGGTGTTGGAGCGATTTTTAAATGGAGATTTTCATTACAACTTTTTTTATTCGTCTCAATGCACTTACCTTGACAATACATCAGACCTCTGAGAAAATCCGCGGCATCTTGAAGGTATCTTGTGACATTTATTTTTCCACCCGAAGCACGAGATAAACACTAAGTTCAACAGTGCTAACTCAAGCTTTAAGCGCAAGGTCCCACCCAGCAAACACAAATCGACACTTCGGCACCGAAATGGCATCCAGTTTTCTTTATTGGGGATGCCGTTCCGTTAACACAGCACGTCACCAGAACGGTGAAAAAGTGTCCCACTTGATGTTGCCAATTCGGTAGCGGATCATGGCAACAAACCGTCACCGAAAATGCTACCCGATCGGCAGTCAAGTGGCACATGCAACGACATGCAATTCCCAATCTCGTCACTAGAACGGCACTCTTTCGGCAACGTACCATCCGTAGCGCGATCTAGGAGCAAAATATGTAAACAAAAACAAAACAAAAAAGTTTGATTAATATAATATCGGTTCTATATAGGTATTTCGTAATAATTTCTGACACCAGTCGATGGCCTGTAGGTGGATACACATCACATATTAATTGCAAGTAATTATAAAGTTTTAAGTTACGTGTCTCGAACTCGATCCAGCAGGGACTCTCCATCTGTAAGCCAAGCCTTCAACCGTTGCGCCACGGAAGAAGGTTGGGTGTAGGTGGCATAATCACCTATAGATACAACAGCAAATCGACTTGACTGAATTGTAGTTATTGTGCGCTTGCTCTGTGGCCTATCTGTATCGCCTTTCAACTATTTTGGATGTGTTATGTTCAGTATATTATTACACTAATGGTGTACAGTATATTTTTAATGTGGGTGCAGTAAATAATACTATTCCACGCGAGTTCTGTTTTTAAGCGCATGTTCGAAATGTTGTTCCTGTTGTTGATATAGGTCGGGGCGGGTGCATCTGCATAAATAAATTATGGGCTGTCCGATGCGATGCTGGATGATACGTCTAAAAGATAACGGTACTAAATCTATTGGTATATGCAACCAAAATTAAATGCCTTCATGAGAGATCTTCATATCTTTTCGTCTCAGTTGGTAAAAAGTGAAACTAGTTTGTACTCTACAGTTGTTGCAATTTTCAATTAAACTGCATTACAAGAGAAATTGTAAGCAGGCCCAAAAAGCTACATAATTATCTGCATAAACAATTCAATGGTGGTACGCGACTGTGGCTCCGTGGAGGTAACTTAAAATGAAAAAGAACGTTCTACAAATTGCTTTTTAAATTCAAGAATATATATATTACCAAATTTCATTTTAATTTTTTTGTTGATGCATGTTGCAAGTTAGATCTGCATCTGCATGGTGCAGATGTTTGTTTAATTAACAAACCGAAAATTAATAATGTATTCATTATCATGGTGATTGGTTATTGTGGATATTAAATAATGTACATACAACTCTTTATGGTCTAGACTCTAGATTGATTTGTTTTCAGTAATAATTCCAATTGACTCATTTTGTTTCACTGGCTAAAATTAGCAAATTATATTGCCTTACTGTATTGTACATGTATACAAGCATACACAATGTAAATGGTCCCAATATACCTATACATAACAGTTATAAATAACAAAACGTGTACTCCAAATGAGCATGAATATAATAAAACATCTCTCTTGTTTTCTTTATATAATAAAAGTTATAGTTTGCCATTTGAGTGCCGGATTACTGTCCAAAGGGCAGACTGTACGGCGGTAAAAGGGTATCAGTTTGGTAGACAACTGACAGTGCCGGATCGGTAACAATCTGGTGCCGGTTATTAATACAAGAATTCATGCAACGCAAGGGGAAACGTTGATAACGGAACGGTGACGAGACGGCAACCATGAAAACACGCGAAACGGCACACGGCAGTAAATTGACATTGGTGGCAACGAACCGGCACCGATTAGTTACAAAAGCGCATTTTTGTGTTTGCTGGGCAGGTTCGAATCCAGTCGAGACCAGCAATCCTGACTAAAGGTTTATCCCAAGGTTTGCAAGGGATTGAGTCCCCTTAAACAGCCCTCGGACATCCCTTCACAATTGTCACTATTCCAGCATACCTATAGTTAGACACCTCTAAGAGGGGCAAGCATTTGCTCACTGGGTAGGCTTTCCACGAGAAATTTAATTTAGAAAATAATTCTAACATAAACGCAAATACATTAAATTAAAAAGTACTCCAGTTAGTTAGCACCAATACCTCAACTTAAGTAACGGCCGTATATATGTACAAAAGTATAGTTGACTTGTAATGCAAAAATATATCTTACCAGTATTGACTTAACTTGCCGTTGTTTCATTGATCAAATAAAGTAAAGAATAGTTCTCGATTTGGTTAGTCGGGAAACACTCCCGGAGGTGGAATTATTAATATTTAATACAATCCAAGAGTTAAAAAAATCATACCGATCGGGGTTCGAATCCGAGTTTCCCACATTCCATGTAGGCGCCTCAGCCAATTAGACCACCGAGACGGTAACTATTTAACTACTGAATTACGTACTACGTCATAAATATGTTACGTACGTGTTTGTGGAAGAGACTTGGATATTGTTTGCCAAGTCAGTCAATATCGAGCACAATTGTCACGCTTCTTTAGCTCAACAAGGCCCTCAAATAATACAAAGGGCATTTGGTGTAAGCCGATAATGTTAACAATCAGTCGACCAATACCGATCAATACATATTTGGACAATGTTGGGCTATAAATACTGAGCGAGTACTGATCTGGAAGGGTTATGAAGGTTTTATGTTAGAATCATAAAACCAATTAATTGAATGAATGAATGAATTAATTAATTTAACTCTGCTCTGCATTTCTTAGTGATCGAAAATAATTAACATGGTAATGCAATGTATTTTTAAATTCCCAATATAGGAATCATTTAAAATCCCAATATAGAAATCAGTGTTGCCAATCAAATATAAATCGCAGTTATGGCTATTGACTTGGCCTAATTGTCTAAATGCATGACGTAAATAGGCAACAGTAGATAATTGCCTATTTAAATAATTAAACTTGTTGAATGATTATTTTTTTAAAACCTGAATGGATTGAAATCAATACACAATTATTGGATAATTACGTGTATGACATTACAGCTGTCACTACAATAATTAAGTTCCATGCATAACTCTTTAAAAGATAACTCATTCTCAATTGCTTGATTTTATTGAATTTTATTTTGTATAAGTATTTTAAGATGATATCTTTTTGGGTCCATTAAGTTAGCCCCGCCCAATAACAAATATGAACAAAGGAATACACCATATTTTTGCACTAATTTTGCACCAAAATACACCACCAATTTCAATTTTTGCACCACTCGCATACAGGACTTATTCAATAATTAAGTGGGCGGGGCCAACTTAATGACAGCCCCGCCCAATCGCCCGATTTCAAATCTGATAGCACCATATTTTTGCACTAATTTTGCACCAAAATACACAAAATAACAAAAGACACAGGCTGTGAATCCCTATCGCTGGGTTCAACGCCACACAATCACAGCGGGATACTGCGTCACGATCACTCGCCGGTATATTCCTTTTATTCACTCTTGGTTTGAAAAACTGTTTTATAAATTGAATTTAGCTTACTGAAGGATTTCATAAATAATATTATAACTAAATATATTATTTGTGTAGGCTATAAAGGCTGATTTGGTAATATGTTTAATACTTACAAACCTATGCCTGTCGTATCCAGGAATGTACAATGGGCGGCGGTGGTGAGGGGGGGGGGTCGTCATCCCAAACAGGGAAGGAGTCTGGGGCGAAAGCAGAAGCCGCCACATTTTTGACGTTTTGAACGCCTGTAAACACGTTTGAGAATCTTGGCAATAAAATGTTATAATTTCTCTCATATTTGACGCTTTTAACGAATCAAATCAAATACTAAGTGCATAGGGCGGAGGGAGGGTTAAACCCCATAACTCCCAAACCCCCCCTTGGATAAGAAAATGGTTGTTCATCATTTGCGACCAACATAACATGCTTGTAGCACAAGCGTAACGCACCAGTTTCTAATACGAGTGGTCTCGGCTTCGATACATTGCACCGCGGCATTCCTAGATATACGTCTTCACAAAGATTGTCACATCATTGTGAATACAATGTATTGGGTTCTCTTAAACAGCCGTTGCCGTTAAACATTCCCTTCGCTAATAACCTAACTACAAAAAAATTCAAACAGCATATTTTTCAAGCGAAATTTAAATTAAAAACTATATGAATCACTATACCAATCAATAATTTGTCGTAACTGAGAGTGTAGATTTTAAACAGTATTTTATGTAGACTCTGAAATATGATTGATATAAATAAATTTTATTTGCTTACCTGGACGGCGGTTCGGCAGTCTTGAACAGGAATCACTTCTTATCTTCTGTGTTCTTGTGTACAGACCGCAGAACAATTTAACTTAAATATTGAATAAGTCCTGTATGCGAGTGGTGCAAAAATCGAAATTGGTGGTGTATTTTGGTGCAAAATTAGTGCAAAAATATGGTGTATTCCTTTGTTCATATTTGTTATTGGGCGGGGCTAACTTAATGGACCCTATCTTTTTGATTCATTTGAAAGGAGGAAATTTTAGTTTGATTCTTTTCATTTGACATTTAAAAATTACTATTTTTATAATATTTACAATAATAAATAGCACAAAGTGTCTATACGGCCAATTAATTTTCGTCTATATGCCCGACAAAGTGGAATTTAAATAATATACATTTATTAAAACAGACGTTCAAATGAGTCTTACATAAAACAAGCTATGGAACAAATTAGTGGACACATTTACCATAAATGAGGATATTAATATACAGATTTCGAAAAAGGGAATATATTCATATTTAAGTATATTTCTACCGATAATAAATTAACAAAAAACATGGGGATAATTAATATGAAGTATATTATAGCACTGTATATATAAGTTCTGACAGAATTTAAAAAAGTGTCTCCATCGCTGGTGAAGACACATTTTTAATTTCTGTCTATAGTACCAATATATAAATATGTATATATATATATATATATATATATATATATATATATATATGTTCTGTTGTAGGCTTTCGTGATTCATGGTTTATGTTAAGTTATACATTACGGAAATAATCACGCTTTATTGGATGTTTAAAACAAATATTTAATTAAAACTTCAACGTTTCAGAAGACTAGGCTTCCATTTTCAAGAAGAGTTGGTATAAAACAATAAAAACAAAACATCAGCAACACAATAAAAATATAAACAAACTTAACCGCCTTACAAAGGCAAACCAATTAGTAAGGGCCGGTATTACAATCAACAAATAAGAAAGTTATTTGTAACAAATAAGCTAACTGTAGCAAATAGCGTTATTTCGGTCTTACAATCGACAAATAGCACTATTCTTAAAAATAGGAGCTGCTTATTTGTCGGATTCTTATTGGGAGGTTGAACTGGCCGATAGCGCGCTATTCGATGAATAAGGGTGTAAAAAAATTCATAAAAACTGATTTAAAAATAAAAATGAGATAAAATAAATAAACAAAATGATTTTAACAACCATTTTAATTGATTATCTATCACGAAAACTGAAAAATAAATAAATAATGAACAATTATTTATTTATTATTATTATATTTCAAATTCATTTTTATTGGGAAAATTGTTCATCTTATATTCAGCCTAATAATCGGTTTTGGTTTATTTGGATTAAGGACGCGTCAACCGTTTGGTCATAATGCACCACTAGTGGGGTAGGAACGGGGGGATGGGGGGGAACCCCCCCACTTGTTGGCTTGACCCCCCCAGTGGGGGAGTCAAGCCAGGTATGGGTGTTATTTGCTAACTAATAGCTTGTTGGGTGATTTTTAAGATTTTTACTACAGTCGGGCTTGCAAAAAAGGAAGATTTTTGCTATAACATTTTTTAGAAAGATTCAGTTAGTGACGTGGTTTGCGAGACTAGACTAGCCATCTGATTTTAGACTAATACTCATTATATAATGTGTGCAGTGTTTTCACTCCAAGCAGACTGTCGACCGATTTCGGTCAAGTAATCAATCTTCAATGCAATATTAGCTTCAAAATGTAACCTTTATTCATAATTAAAATTCACCTGATAACGTGTTTTAGGCCACCTATCAAGGGCACCTGTAAAAAAAATCTCGCCTGCGGTGAAAAACCTCCTGCGGCTGGGCTTCGCCCCAGACCCCGCTTTGCCCACCCACACTCGTAGGCAACTTTAGTGTGACCCCCCCCCCCCACTAAAAAATAGTTCCTATGCCACTGACCATTCACCCTAGGGGATATGGCGAGGAGGGGCCCCTGCTGGTCAGAACCAGCCACGGTTAATGGGAGGAAGGGGGGTTTTTGACGTCGCGGTCGTCATCGTCTTTGTCATCGTTGTCGGGGAGATCGTCAAGGAAGGGAGGTGTCCCCGACGACGATTTCCAGAGCTCGCCTCTAGCTTCAGGTAGTAATATACTGACTGCCCTCTTACTTGCTGATGTTTGCGAGGAAGACTCTTTCTCTTGAATCGCCTTGTACGATTTGCAGAGCCATGCACTGGGCCAATTCTACCCATAGACGGTCATTAATTAATTAATAATTCGCTCTTTTTGTCAGTATACATTGTTGAATTGATTTAATTATGCATATTTTCCTCGTATATAGATTAAAGAGTAAACTTCGTGGCCTTATTTTAAATAAAGTCTTATCACACCAAAGCCAAATACTTTGGAATGTGCTAGATGTAAAAAAATTACTTAACAATTTAATTTTAGTAGTAATAAGAACCAACGCCCGTGGTAAACATATTATGTAATCAACGATCTGTAAATATGAGCTTCAATTTGAGGCTCGCCTTGGGTGTAGGCTTACAGATGTAAAGAGCAAAATGTTGAGGGGAAAGTCTTTTTTCGAGTAAATTACAAGGAAAAGTTATAAAAATTGACATTCGTCATTGATAATAAGTGAACACAATAATGATGGGATGAGTAAAAAAAGTAAAAAAGTTTTCACAGACGGACTCGAACCGGCGACCTCTCGCGTGCAAAACTAGCACGCTAACCACTCGGCTAGCAGCGTCGGCAGGGGGCGTCCGGTCTAGAGCGATACTCATTCAGCCCGGTAGATATGCACGCTGACTAGAGTCGAGTGTAAAAGCTTCACGATGACAATTAGGACACTTTCAATGCTTTTAAAACCTTCTGCCAATATTTCTTGAATGTAATTCACAGCTGTATACAGCATTTGTTTGCAATTACTGCTTATTTTGGTATTAAACATTCTCGAGGTGGCAGTTCTCGCGACGCGTGGACTATCCACTCGATCAGAATGTTCCAAATAGCTATTGGGAGGATTAACTTCCTTTGTAATACGCGAACTAGGTAGTAATTGGACGGATAGCTTATCCGACAGATAACTATTTGTTACAGTTAACGTTTATTATTTGTTGATTGTAATACGGCCTAAGTACAAAAGCAAATCAGGTACAGTGAAAACTTTTTAACCACATCACTGTGCTAAGCGCTTTGCTTGACTTCTAGTCAAGTTTTGTTTTTATTGTTTTAACTCTTCTTGAAAATGGAAGCCTAGTCTTCTGAAACGTTGAAGTTTTAATTAAATATTTGTTTTAAACATCCAATAAAGCGTGATTATTTCCGTAAAGTATAACTTAACATATATATATATAAAAAAAAAATATGACATAATGAAATTCTTTCGAGTTTCCGAGTTAAATAAGTTTTAATACCAACGTTTCGAACAGTTCTCCCTGCTCATTCTCAAGGTAACGACATACAAATTAAAAAACATTGAGTAAACAAACAAGGCAATAACAAACAATATAAAAGACAAAACAAGTCACTGCAACTGCTCAGCATTACATTTAAGATCTTTGCGATGACCTTAACAGGCGTTTGGTAGGTGGAGCTTCAGGTGGCTTCTTTCTTCTCCTATCCACTCTAGCTGGAGGAACTACATTTTCCGTGGCAACTGGGGGTATTATCGGCACCACATGGCTATCACGTAGCGCATTATTATTATTAATATTATTATTATTATATCGCAGACTTTCACGGATTGAATATGCAGACATTGTATTTTCGGGTAGTCCGTGTGGTTTTATTATTAGTTCCAACGTTTCGGGCAGTTCTCCCTGCCCATCTTCAAGGAAATTTAAAACATAAAACAATATCAAAACAAACAAAACCTTACTTCTTAACATGCTTTCGACAAGGAGCACTGGATTAACTTTGATGAAGCTAAAACCTTAGCCAAAGTGGAACATGAAGTGCCCCGAATCGTAAGAGAGGCGGTGGAGATGGAGAAACGGAAACACAACATGAACACACGGGACGATGCTAAAAGACTTCCAGCCACATGGAAACATGTTTTGCAAGGCTGTCATATTCAACCAAAAGCTCTCCCTGTGGACATGTTTTAGGCCGTCCACCTCCGACAACAAGAGTTGACAAGAGGAAGAAAACTCAACAAGAACCCCTTGAGCCATCTACTCGTACGCTGAGGTCATCTAAAAAGTAATAGAGTGTGTTGATGTCTTCACAGTTTTTAAAATATCTGGATGTTCATAATATGTTGTCATTAGTACCTATGTTTTCTAAGCTTTTTGGTTTTGTCTTTGTATCCAGTTGCAGTGTTTGTTAAGAAGTAAGGTTTTGTTTGTTTTGATATTGTTTTATGTTTTAAATTTCCTTGAAGATGGGCAGGGAGAACTGCCCGAAACGTTGGAACTAATAATAAAACCACACGGACTACCCGAAAATACAATGTCTGCATATATATATGTTTTATTTTAAGTTTTCGCGGGTATATGTTTAAATAATTATTGTTGAATGGGGCTTTTGTCCGCGAAGAATAGCAAGGAGGTTCACACTTACCCCTCCCTGCCCGACGTTTCGGAGAAGTCACATTCTCCATCTTCAGGGGCGACGTGTCGACAGAGACTTGTTGCCTTGGGCCTGTCCTGTCCTGTGTCTGCGAGTGGACAGGCCCAAGGCAACAAGTCTCTGTCGACACGTCGCCCCTGAAGATGGAGAATGTGACTTCTCCGAAACGTCGGGCAGGGAGGGGTAAGTGTGAACCTCCTTGCTATTCTTCGCGGAAAAAAGCCCCATTCAACAATAATTATTTAATATATATATATATATATGTGTATGAATGTATAAATATATGTGTTCATTATAGCTTTCGGTTATCTGTGTATAGCATAGTTATTTTTTTCTACAACTTTTCGTGCTAATTACATAGCACTTTATCAAGTCTAATCCATTTTAAAAACAAAACTTATAACAAAAGAAGACCAAAACAATCTACTTTCCAAAGTGTAACAAAAACATGGTGACAGTTTAAACAATGAAATCTGATTTAATATAATATACCTTGGAAAGTAGATTGTTTTGGTATTCTTTTGTTATTAGTTTTGTTGTCTAATGTATGAGACTTCATAAAGTGCTATGTAATTAGCACGAAACGTTGTCGAAATAAATATTTACTATACATGGATAACCGAAGGCTATAATGAACACTTATAACAACTGTGAAAGCATCCATTTAACTATATATATATATATATATATATATATATATATGTGTGTGTGTGTGTTTTTAAGTAGGTTTTCTCGGATGTAATGTGACATAATGAAATTCTTTCGAGTTTCCTAGTTAAATAAGTTTTATTACCAACGTTTCGAACAGTTCTCCCTGCCCATTCTTCAAGGTAACGACATACAAATTAAAAAAACATTGAGTAAACAAACAAGACAATTTAACAAATAATATAAAAGACAAAACAAGTCACTGCAACTGCTCAGCATTACATTTAAGATCTTTGCGATGACCTTAACAGGCGTTTGGTAGGTGGAGCTTCAGGTGGCTTCTTTCTTCTCCTATCCACTCTAGCTGGAGGAACTACATTTTCCGTGGCAACTGGGGGTATTATCGGCACCACATGGCTATCACGTAGCGCCAGTTTCCAGGTGGGTGCTAGTCTTTTCGCATCATCTCGTATGTTTAAGTTATGCGGTCGTTTCTCCATTTCGACGGCTTCTCTAACAATACGAGATACTTCATGGTCCACTCTGGCAACAGTCTTTGCGTTCGCGAAATCTATCCAGTGCTCCTTCTCAAAATAGTGCTGGAAAAGAGCAGATGTAGTTTGCCTGTTTTTTATCGTTACCTTGAGAATGGGCAGGGAGAACTGTTCGAAACGTTGGTAATAAAACTTATTTAACTCGGAAACTCGAAAGAATTTCATTATGTCATAAATATATATATATATATACATACATACATATATATAACTAGCCATTTGGCCTTTTCCAAACTAATTGAACAACCAAGTCATTTGACACCTATCACTTTCCATCTTTCTTCACCTATGGGGTCGAGATGGGCGAGCCTACTCTACACCCTCTGGTGGGTCCGTGTTTCCTTGTTCATAACAAGTGTGACTCCTTGTCCTGCTGGGGGGCCTAGCAGGTGATGAACCTGTTAGACCCTACTCGTCTTTTCCTTCAACCTCTTCATCTGCAGCCAAGAGATAATATAGCACGTGTACCTGTGCTATAGCCAAGAGCTTGCAATTTGTAGTCTTGTTTCCTTTCGTTTTCGAATCCCAGTCACAATTAGTAGGGCAGCCTCTCTCGTTGCCACGGGTCTTGGTTCAAATCCAGGGTAAGACATGGTTCTTTTGTCGCCCAAGCACCAGAGTCTAGGAGGGAAGCCCCCTCACTGGTTGTGCTGTGTTGTGACTTTCCACCCTTCCTATCTCTAACCTTTTCTCTTTGTATGAATGAAGAGGCACCCTTGCTCAGCAACAGCAGGAGGGGCAGCTTTTCTCTTGTTGCCAAGGGTCCTGGTTCGAATCCAGGGTAAGTCATGGATTTCTTGTCTCCCGAGCACCAGAGTTGGGAGGGAAGCCCCCTTACTGTCTGTGCTGACTGTGTGCCCCAGTATGAATGGTGTGTGAAGTAACCTTGCTGATGATGACAACATGCTTGCAGAATTTACTTCTTGCGTGGCCCTACCACAGGTTTGGTTATGTGTTGTGAGTTTTGGTTGCATGTAGTTAGCTGATTTTTAGTGGCCACCATCCGCCTGAAGAGTCCCAGAAGGACGAAACGCGTCGTGGATTAAGGTAACAACTTTAAATTAGCTACAGTTGTCATCAGCAGGTGAAAAGTTTTGTCGCCCCAGCCCTTCAGGCTGGGCTTTATGTTCTCTATGCTTTCCCAACCTGTCAACCCTTCTCCAATCTAAACTATATATATATATATAATATATAAACAAAGATATATATGATAAAAACAAGGATCTTGGGTAAAACCGCGTCGAAAATAAGATGAACCAGGGCAGAACCTGGGCGTCCACCGACGTTTCGTCTGTACTACGTCAGACATTTTCAAGGTTGACTGTGACTCTACGGAGGTTGGAGTCACAGTGGCTGGCGAGCACGCAGCGCCCGCCTTATATATATATATGTATATATTTATAAGAAACACAATTTAAAATTGCTTTATATGTCAAGTAATAATGTTTTTCCAAAACACATGGAAATATATTTACTATAAAACATATCTTTTGTAATATAATAATATAATTAACCAGAATAATTTGTTTTCTTATTTTTTTGTGCGAAAATCATATTTTAACGGAAAGGTGCATAAAACAAGAATAATATCGGTAAACTTTATATCTTCTGTTACTTTCACTGTATAAACATGTTGAACATCGACGGTAATTTGTTGTTTGACTCTGCAGCTGTGCATTTGAGTTAAATTATCATTGCACAATAAAAAAATACATCCGTTGTTTTCACCAGACAAATATTTGGATGAGCGAAGCGAAGACTTCAATTTCACCGACCCCCCAAAAAATTTAGCTCGGTTGTTTTTTTGTTTTTTGTTTTTTTTGTTTTTTTTGTTTGTTTGTTTTTCCGTCTGTTTGTTCGCTCTCTACCGGGCAAACGGCATATGCGATCTTGATGAAAATTTGACACGACCTTCGTTTTCTCTGAACTTAGACTTGCCACGTTTTTGGGTACAATCGAAGAAATATTTCTCATGAATATCGTACTTTTACGATTTTTTTCGATTTTTAGTGCGATATTTTCGTGACATTTGGGCCAATTCTGACCAAACGGGTGGGGCTACAACGTTCATATTTCACATGGACATTAAGGTAATGGTAATGTATTACTTTCTGAAAGAAAAAGTTAAAAAGTTAGCCAGAATCGAGAGAAATAAAGCTTTTAATATACGTTTTTTGACTTTTTGTGCGATATTTTCGTACCATTTGGGCCAATTCTGACCAAACGGGTGGGGCTACAACGTTCATATTATACATGGACATTAAGGTTATGGTTATGTAGTACCTTATGAAAGAAAATGTTGAAAAAGTTAGCTAGAATCTATAGAAATATAGCTTTTAATGTAAGATTTTTACGTTAAATAATAACAAATTAACAAGAAACAATAGAAACTTGACAACAATCACCTACAATGCGTCAGCAGAAAACAAAGCACTTGCAAAAGTAAAGATATCCCACGCAAACTAAAAGCTTTAAAAAAGCTCATCCATCAACGCGGCGGGACTTTAGCGTTTTCCTAGTATAAAAAAAACAAATAAAGATGACATCATTTCCTCTCGTGCTACGACAGGCTCCCCTTAAGCATACCTTACTGTAACTATCAGGCCTTAGGATTCTTACATGACCTAATAGCAGACTGAATGTTTAGTCAGGTAACCCATTGGTCCGGGCAGGGTAGGTAGAGCATTTAGTTAACATATAAAGTTCACTTGAAGAAGATAGTTTATGAAGCAGCAACTGAAGTGTTGAGTTGTGGTAACTTTTTTTTTTTTAAGTTGCGACAACTTAAGTGTCTAGTCATTCTAGAGAAGCATTTCAATCTTTACATCACTTCACCTTACAATCGTATTTAGTGTATTCGCCATTTTGTAAGCAACATTCATTACCTATAAAGAAACACAAGATTATTTAAATAGTTGACTACAAGTTTTTAACAATTATAACTTTAACTGCTTTTTTTATTAAACATACGACTACTTCTACCGAACCTACTGAAATCATATTGTCACGAGCAATCGTTGATACTCACACTCCCAAAGTTACTCCTGGAAAGTGGGTCCATTCCTGTGGGTTTCATGTTCAGTGGGTTGTTGGCTCGGCTCATGATGACCAGCATGGACTTCTTGAAGCTCGGTGAGGCTTCAACCCAGTCGCTGTTGTACATGGACTCGCTCACTGCTGCGTGCTGGAAGCGTTTCACAACACTAATGTAACAACTAATAGTTTAAACGAAAGTTTTTAAAATGTCTAAATGAAGAGAGTTTAATAATACAGAAAATAGTTTGGATTTATTACAATTGCAAATGTTGGGACAATAGTTTACACACTGGGCTTACATATAATACTACTTGCAAAATTAATACGAGCAACGGTTTTTTTAATTTTGTTTCAACACGCCTTTGTCTTTCAACCTAAAGTTTAATCAAAGTAAGTGGTTTTCTGACATAATGTTTAAGAGGGGTCGCTGAGGTTACGGCGCGGACACGAGTTTAGGTGCTCAGCTATCTGTTTTTTTTTTGTTTTTTTTTCGGGTGAACGGTTTGCAACACCGTTATCAAATTTCATACTAACGTTAATTAAGAATAAATCTATGTTAGCCAGTACGCGTATTCCTTAATTATTTCTTTGATTTTTTATTGAAAATTAGAGGAATCACCTATTTGGTCCACTTTGGCCAATTTCAGGAATTTATACTTAGTGAACAGATTTTTTTACTCGAATTTGCGTACTTTGTATCAACGTGTCTTAAAGGGGCTAAAAACCCAAAAAATATTTTTTACCACGTGATCTATAGCACAATACTACACTAAAATGACAGTTTAAAAAATCATATCTTGTAACTGTGATTTAACACGAATTTTTGAATTTTTTTGATCCAGAAATTTGCGAAAATTGGTGTTTTGGGAAATTTCTTAAATCGGCTTTAACCTGCTTCTTTTTTGGTCCACATAGATACTAGAGCATAGTACCAATCTAAAATGCCCCTTTATAACATCGTGTCTTGAAACTGTGCCCAAATACACCCTCAAACACGCAAAAATATGCATTCCGAAATCACACCCCATCTTGGTAATCAGCATATTTTGACCGAACTTCTTGCCCAAATACAAAACAAAATATAGATAATATTTTACAGAAAAGGCTGTAGAATACGTCAATAATGGCCAGTATTTTTTTTATCAAAATCCTCCAAGGTCACGGGGCATAAAGTTCGTCACCATTTTATTTCTTATGGGGAAATTTTTGCCGATGGGACCTAGCTCTAAAAATGCCATGTTTGACAATTTTTTGGGAGGTCTTGGTGGCCCCAATAATTTTTCTGGTAATTGCTAAATTCATTACTAATACGCCTGAATGAAATATATTTTTTTAGTCTAGTGGTTAAATCCCCCATTAAGATAAACAGTTTGCTGGAAAGTTCCGGAATTTAAATTTATGTTTTGGATTTCCCATTTTTTTCACGTTTTGGACTTGCATACAGGAGGCGATGAGACGATCACCCCTCCCCCCCCCCCCACCCACACCCATGATTATATCCTAGATCTGCCACTAGTTGGTTCGGGGCACAGGTACCATGACGGACTTTTCATTTTTAATTTCTGTTCATATTATATGAAGTGAGCAAATGTTATTAACACAAGTGTCCCTTTGAATATCCGGTCAATACTATTAAAATACATTTAACGTAGTGGCTACTTACTTGGTCAGCTATCAGTTGCATCATGTTGTTGGCAATAAAGTAGATAAAAGTGACCACCATGGCACACACCACACTCAAAACTTTGAAATTTGAGTTGGCATCATTCTTCCGATAACAAAAAATAAAAACATAGGATAATTAATAATACTAAGGGCAGAAAATACAAAAATATCTTAAGACAGTGAAAAATATCAACAATGTTTTTTTTTATCAGTTGTCTTGTAAAACATAATATTAGAGGTGTTTAAAATTAAATTTAGCATCTTGCGTAGTACAGTTTTGATAATTACATTGAAAAGAATGCCTTAGTAAATATATCGATGTGATAAAACCTTTGAGTATATAACCTTTAATGATAAAACTAAACATTAAATTTGAGATATTTGTAATAATTCTCACAAACGGTACATCAAGAAAATTTTGTATTATTAATTATTAAATTTTACCATTTTCGTACTTATTTTTGTGGTTAATCGTTAATTATTGTTTATTGAGTTGGATGTTGATTAGGGTAGCGTCTTTTCAACGAAATCTTAATTAATAAAGTGAACTGACGAAAATATAACCACTCACCTTGTAAAGTACCCCCAATGACAACGTGTTGTCCACAAACATCACTATCAGTTCCAAGTCGAGAACTTTCGAAAAAGACTCAACGAATCTGCAAGAAATTTACATTATCTTATGTAACATTTTGCCTCAAGTGCAATTTACCACATTAACATAAACATTATACGATGACTTTTTAGTTATAATGATTGTATTTAATTTATTTTAATGTGAGTATTGTTAAAAGGTATCAGATATATATCAATTATGATTGCTATATTTTCCATTGAGAATATCGATCTTTGGTTGGTGATCGCAAACTCGTCGATTGCGTCGGGGCCTTCAGTGTTTGCTTAGTCGCTTTAATTTACTGTCCCCCACTGAAAATCAGTTATTGAACGAGTGAGCGTAGCGAACGGAGTTATCTCCATTTGACTTAAGAGGCTTGGGTGCGATTTAAATACCACTCCGATCGTGCCATGTGCAGTACTTTCGTACTTTTCAAACTACGGACAGGGAAATCATTATATTTTCATTCTGTTTTTTTCCTCTGATAGATAACTAAATTCTTATTTCTCGTACATAGCCCTTTTGTTCATTTAAGTCATAACATTTCCCCCACGAGTCCTCAAAGTCCATAAAAAATTTTCATTTCCGGTCAAAGTTTACTGCCCTTGTGTGACCAAAGAGGAGTGAATTTTAAAAATCAGGCCATGTACGTAGAATAACAGTTTATTTCTGAGTAAAATAAAAAAAACTTTATTGAAATCGGACGAAAAATGTAGACGTAGTTTGAAAAGTACGAACGCCTTGCAAAGCACACTTTTGGCTCCATTTGGTGGCGCTCTCTTGTGAAATTCGATCGTGTCTACTTCGAAGCAAGTAGGGGAGGCAATGTGGGCGGGATCTGGACACCGGATGTGCTTGTCATCAGATTACATAAACACCATCTGCTATTTTGAGGTTTGCTTGCAGCTTTTTACATCGTTGTAAGAATTCTATAATATTCGCTACCAGAAATTAACGATTATGATTATTGTTGTTCAACATCACTTTTATTGAGATCATGCTATTCGGACTATGAGTGGTGATAGACGAGAGTGAAGAACAATTACAGATAACCTATGCCTTGTGCGGGATTCGAATCCGCGTCCTGCTAGTGAAATTCGCCAGCGTCCCTAGACACTAATATATGCGACCGCGGACGATATCAGAATTTGAAACTGTCTAAATATGTATATCGCATTCTTTAATAAGTAGATTAAAATTTTGATTCTCCGCAATGCAAGTTTTGTAGTGCTCCCATTCAACAATCTTCATAATTACCCGCGTTGTAAGAACTAAGCAAATATTGTTTACGATTAGTCTATGTAATTATAGTACCAAACAGAACCTATATTCTATTTTTTAGATATCGTGTAGCGTTCTTTCAGCACGATAAAGAAAATAACATCGTTTGCTAACGCACGGTAGTCGGGCCTTTCGACCGGTCATATCCATAAATAAATACATTTTTGTAGGATGCCCGGTGCAGGATTTACACATGAGATTTAACCGGTGTGACCCTCTTCTGGTGACTAACTAGGTATAGTTTGCGGATAGGACAATTTTGAGGTGATGCCCGAGGGCTATTCAATCCCTTGCATTCGCATTAGCGACTGAGGAAAAGTTCGAAAAAAACCTTCATTCAGGATTGCCGGTCTCGACGGGATTCGAACCCGGGGTCATATCCATAGGACAGACATCACCCATGCACTACGTAATGATTGAATTATTATTACAGAATATTTCATTTCATTACTCTGGGGGCAAGCAAGTCTGCCAAGTAATGTTTGTAGCTTGTTGGTCCAAAGAATAGCGTCCCTGACTCCATAGCAGAAGGTCGCTGGTTCGATTCCCGACTTGAATCAACCCATAATCTATGGGAAGGGTATCGCATTACATCCACTGAGAGTGTGGCTTTGAAACCGTCTTAGCAACGAAGCACACAACAAGTTGTAAATGGTTGTTCCGAAGTAGTTATGTCTATGCTGACTCATCCGCGGGTGAATCATGGCAATCTGTGAACTGGATTTCAAATGTCCGATTATTTCGCCAATCGATGGCGTCGTCGGTTCGGATCAAATTACATCTTTTACATGCATCATGCATGTTTGCAATTATGATTTGTATTTTTTTAAACCCTCATTGTATCAATTGTTTTGATTACCAGAATGATAATAATACCATGCCTACAGGCTTCCGCTTGGGCACAATTTAAACACCACTCTGAGCGTCTCAATTGCAGTTCTTCTGCACTTTACGAACTAGGGGAAGAAACATCCACATTATTCATTTTGTTGTTTTATCTGATATAATTACATTATTGTTTCTCGTACATAGCCCACTTTCCCCTGCGAGTGGGACGTGGGAGGTATATTATAAAATTACATGATCGCTTATGCACCTTGATGTTTCCAAGAATTGTTCAGATCATTAAAAAGTAAAAAAAAATATATATTTACGTCCGGGTATAGTATCCAAATCATTGCTATTTGCTTGGGTAAGTTATAATGTATTGAGTTATTATGATTACTAAAAATATACATTATAATGATTAATAATTTTAATTCCCTGCACCGAGGGGATTGTTATTCTACAATGTACCAACCGTCTCGATTAACCTTGAAACCTTATACTTCGAATAAGTGATTTCCATTTTACTTTAATTTTGCAAAAATGTTTGTCCAAGCAATTGAACAAAGACAAAAAAATCATCTAAGTAGAAAACCTACAACGTAGTTTTGCAATGCAGTTCATCTCCTCTTCATTGCGTGTGAATGCCATTTGCAAAGTGTGGCCGAAGAATTCAAGAAACAAAACAAATGAAACGTGAACATGATCAAATTTACATTTTAGTTTTCTCCCGTTTTTTTTTTTAATATAGTTATTGTTAAGCAGGTGTTAAGCAGGTGTAAAGTATGTCACACATCGCATTACTAACGTATTTCGTCCCGAGTGTACGTGAATGTACATAGTTGAACTCAATGTACCTCATTCTATATGTGTGCACATGTGTAAACAAAAATTCTCAAAAGTCTATGTAAATAATGTGTAATAATCCTAACTCACCAGTTTAACATATGCCTACACTGTAATAAATTTACTTGTAAAAATATCTATAATGTAGTGTTACGCTTCATTCCCAACACGTCATATATTAAAACCATCCCCATTCAGATTGTAATAAAATGATACTATTTTGTTTTTATAATTATTTTGCTAATAAAACAACTCTAATGTGTGTTTTTATGATTCAACACTTTGTAATTTAACATCAACAATGTCCTATTGGCAATTTACATAGGGGTTTAATAAATTACACCACCTCTTTATATTAGTATATTAGATTTATAATATTACATCTTCAATGTAGTTTTTTATTAAATTTACTTTGGTAAATTAACAACCCGTATGTTCTATGCAATGCATGGGGGTGATAAAATTACAAATTCACTTGTAATATGAGGCAATTAAGCCAAAATTTATTTATTTCAAACAATGCTGTTGTTTTTATTTAAATATGTAATGTAATTGAAATCTATAAAAATGTCGTTTTTGTTAACTCATATGGGTCAGAAAATTAGCTCTACAGTTATTTTTAATCGATTGGATTGGTATTTATTACATCTCAATGTAGGAGTTTTATTAAATGTGTAATGTATTGAACAGCCATAATAATGTCGTATTGCAAGTACATAAGGGTCAGAAAATTAGTCAATCGGTTGTTATTTTACGCGATTAGATTCGTAATATTACATCTCAAATGTAGTTGTAGGCGTAGTGGCAAAATAGCGATATTATTAATTACGATGATGTGATTTGATTAATTAGTTAGTGATGCAGAGTGAATCTGTAAGTAAGACATACACCTTTAGACAGATTAGAGGCAGATTAACATTACATATTAATTTCGTGAGTAAAAAAAACCCCCGCCAAACTGGGCTCGAACCTGGATCCCCTGGAGAGAGAATTAAAAAGCATGTGATTAAACCGAAATACACCAAACCAGGACCTGTGAGAAACAAATCGAGTTTCGCCCGTCATGTTTGGGAGCGGTGCACCTACGTATTTCTTTTCAAACTCTTTAATGCCCCCTGGGCCCTAATAAACATTTTTTAAAACCACGCTAATGTTTTTCATACACTGCTTGTAAATTATTTGATTACAAATGGCTAACAAGTTTTCAATATCGCACGAGATTCCAAACCTGAAAGCCGGTCTGTGACCCAACTGTCTGTAAGAAATAAACGATGCAAACCCAATTATAAAGGATGAACCTTATTGGGCCGGTAGTTTTATCAACAAAGAGATTTATTTATAAAAATAAGTTAACTGTATCTAATAACGGTATTTCGGTCTACAATCGACAAACTCCACTTTTCAAAAAAAAAATGGGAGCGGCCTATTTGTCAGATTCTTATTCAGAGATTTGAACGGCCGGCAATAGTGCGACAAGGGCGTCAACAAAAATTATTAAAACTCTTTCAATACAATCATTACACTAGGCCGCTTCGCGAACGCTTTTTCTAGTCGCGTTGATGGATGAGCTTTTTTTAAATATTTTCTATGAGAAATATTTCTTTAAATGTCTCTAAAATCATAACATATATAATTTCAGTGATTTTTCACGTTCCCATAAAAAATTAAAAACCAAGACTCAAGACAAGACCGGGAGGATATAAAAAAAACACAAACACACGAACATAAACCACGCGGTCAGAAATAAAACACTTACCAAAAAAAAGGTCACGGGACATAAAGATCGTCCGCATGTTATATTTTGGGAGATATTTGCCAATGGGACCAAAGCTCGAAAAATACCAAGTTTGACATTTTTTGGAGGTTCATGGTGGGCCCCAATTTTTTTTTCTCTTAGTATCTAAATTTATTGTTGTTTATCCTTGTTACATTTTTAACAAAAAGAAAAGGCGTCGACGCTAGCAAATATTTTGCTAAAACACTTGATATCTTTGTGGAAGTCTCGTGCCGCGAAGACCCCTTGCTTAAGCACGTGAAACTAACACGGCACTTGTAGTGGTTCTCCCATAAGACTCCCTTACACATGGAAGGGAAATGACTTACTGGGCAGTCTTTGAGGGCGGGCGGCAGGTCGTTCCATGGGTTAACAACCCGGAAAGAAAAAGCACGTCGGCCGAGCACTCCTTTGGCCGGAGGGGGTTGGAGGCGGGGGTGCCTACTATCGTCGCCTCTCAACACGCGGCCCGGGATGATGCGTGCGCACACAGTCATAATCAGTGGCGCCACTGAGGCATCTTTTAAAAAACACCAGGTCGGTGTATTGCAGGTGCAAGTCATTGGCATAACCTGCTTCTGGTCACAGGGTGGGGGATTTTTTGGGCCCATGTATGAAATGCAATCCCCTTCTCTGCACCCTCTCAAGCTTGGTAGTGTTCTAAATGGTGGTTGGGTGCCATGCGGGGAGGCCGAAGTCATGGTGGGCTTAACTAGCGACAGGTAGGCCATCCTCTTGACGCGCGGCGTGCACCCGTGCAGATCCATAACTAGTTAAGGCAAATTCCAGAGCACTCTTACCGATACTTTGGAAGTCAAAGGAAAATGGCTTAAAGTTGGTTAATGAAAGTTTAAAAACTTGAATTTACTAGGAAAACGCTTAAGTCCCGCCGCGTTGTTGGATGAGCGTAATTGGTGCATTGAGCTGTCATGTGTTATGCGGATTTTCTGTTGTTCTGTTATCAAATCATATCTAAGTTGATTTTTTTTAAATTAAATTAAATTTAAAAAAAGCAATTTTACGATTTTTTAATTTTAAAAAATCGTAATTAAAAAAAAATGGAAAAAATCGTAAAATTGCAATTTTCACAAAAAAATAATTATTCCGATAGCGCTCAGATTTCACACAAAATATATAAATTCATGAAATTTAAAAGGTTCTGTGAGAAAATCATTACGATCGGATAAAGCATGTAGGGCTTATAAGCCAAAGAAATTTTAAAATCGAAAAAAGGGTCGTAAAATTGCGATTTTTTAAAGACATTTACATTTTGATAACGCCCCAAATTTCGCACGAAATATCAATTCATGAAATAAAGGTTCTGTGAAAAAATTATTACAATCGGACAAAGCATGTAGGTCTTATAAATCGAAGAATTTTGTTAAAAAAAAAAAAAAAAAAAAAAACGTAAAATTGCGATTTTAACGAGAAAAAATTTTTCCCGATTGCGCTAAAAAAACGGGGCAGGTTCAGAGATTTCGAAGGCCTCCATAAAATTTAATCGTAATCGGAGTATCGGTTTAGCCGGAATCGTATGGACAAACAGACAAAAATACAAAAAAAAGAAAGAAAGAAAAAAAAACATTCCGGAATTTTTTCTCAGTGTATAGAATGGAATCTTCGCTTCGCTCGCTCATCCAAAAAGAAGAGAAAAATAACTTTATTTTGGAGCTCCATTTTGGTCATTGTATGCAAATTTTGGGTAATAAGAAAACAGCAGTTCTAGGTGCAATACTTAATTTAAGCTTTGTTTTTTTTCAACACACCTTTGTCTATGCTTTGAGTATAAGGGAAAATAATTTTCTGAAAATAACGTTTGATGTACGATTTTTTGTCACGTGGCACAAATAAGTGTTTTGATCTTTGGTTGGTTATCGCTCACTCGGCGATTGCGTCAGGGCCTACAGGGTTGGTTGTCGCTTTGATTTACTGTCCCCATACTGAAAATCAGTTATATAACTGAGTGGTGACTATGAATACATTTTTTTTATTTTTTTTATTTTATGACCTGAAAAAAAAATTGTCAAAGTTAATATTTTTCTAGCTAGGTCCCATCGGGAAAAATCTCCCATAAGAAATTACATGGAGACGATATTTATGCCCCATGACCTTGGAGGATTTTCATCCAATAAAATACTGGACATTATTGATGTACTCGACAGCCTTTTCTGTAAATCCTCTATATTTTGTTTTGTTTTGGGCAGTGGTTCGGTCAAAATATGCTGATAACCAAGAATAAGTGTGATTTTGGAATGCATATATTTTACGTGTTTGGGTGTATATTTGTGTACAGTTTCAAGACAAGATATTATAAAGGGCCATTTTAGATGGGTACGATGATCTCGTATCTATATAAAAACAAAAAGAAGCCGATTAAAGCCGATTTAAGAAATTACCTAAAACGCCAATATTCGCAAATTTCTGGATAAAAACATTGAAAATTTCGTGTAAAATCACAGTTAAAAGATATAATTTTTCAACGGTTATTTTAGTGGTAGCTATTTTTATTTATTTATTTATTTATTTATTTATTTATTTAACGTCTATCCTATTCAGTTATAAAAACTGATTTACAAAGGAGGACAACTAAATAAATCTAATTACATAGATGCAGACACAACAATGAACTACATTTAAGTAAATATTTGAAATAGTAATAATACAACAATGCATTAAATTCTCAACAAATTTGCCCCCGTCTGGGTCCGGGGTAAATTGGCCCAGAGCATGGCTCTGCTAATCGTAAAAGGCGATTCAAGAGAAAAAGTCCACCTCGCTTACATCAGCTAGAAAGAGCGGAGTATCTTACCTCCCGAAACTAGAGGCGACTCTGGCAATCGTCGCGGGGACCTTGCCCCTTCCTTGACGACCCCCCGGCGACGATGACAATGACATAACGAACGATGACATAGACGATGACCCCCCGCGACGTGGGGAAACCCCCCTTCCTTCCCCTTACCTGTGGCGGGTTTTCTGACCAGCATGGGCCCCTCCCCCCCCCACCCTAGGGCTAGAGTGGTGGGATTATGACCTAACGGTTGACGCGTCCTTAATCCAAATAAAAAAAAACTCAACAAATTTGATAACAAATAAAAGGATATTAAACGCAATTTATGAAAGAAACGAATAAAAAAAAGGGTGAGGATGAAAGAAAAGAAAAGAAAAAAGAAAAAAAAGAAAAAAGAAAAAAGAAAAAAGGAAAGGAAAAAAAGTAAGAAAAAAAAGAAAAAAAAAAGAAAAAAAACATTAAAAAGAAAAACGAAAAGAAAAAAACTGATTTATTAGACGATCCCACTCAAACGAATATGAGGTTTGCCAAAAATCAGGGAAAAGCAAATCAGGGAGTAATCAATCTTTCGCGGAAGAAACCACCGAAACGCAAACTTCATTCTTGTGTTCAACCATCATTCTTGTGTTCAAATCTTGATAAAATTTAGTACAAAAGATCTTGACTCTAATATATAATTATATCAGATATATAATTATTTAAAATTGTTCAAGTCAAAAACTGATCACAGCAATCATACAGGACACCTAACTCAAGTTGCAAGTTCCACCGTGGGCGGCAACAGACAATCTAGGCAGAAAAAATCAATTGAAAATACATTGAATACACAAAAACAAAGCAAAAATGAACAAAAAAGAGAACAGCAAAATCATAAATAAGAACATATGAAGATAAATTGACATTACATAAACACAGAGACAATGACCCCAAATAAATAGTAAAAATCAATTCTTTTTTGTTCTTCGATTCATTATCATTGCTTCAATTTTACTTTTAAATTGTACTATTTTCCTAGCTCAGTAAACTGGCTTCTAATATCATAAGAAATTGAATTCCAAAAGGATACTCCTCTGTACAAGAATGACTTTCTTAATGATTCGGAAATTAATTTAGGAACTTTCAATGAGTACATTAGAATAGAATTTCTAAATATATTATGATGTAAAAAAATGGGGGGATAGCCCCTTTAACATCATCATACCACTTCTCTTTCATTCATTAATCCATAAATATATTAATTTTAATTTTTGGTGATTCGATATGAATAGTAAATTTTTATATAATGCTTATAACAATAAAGTCTGTTGAATCATGTATTGGCTATGGTGTATATTGGCATGCCCCTAAGCCTGTCTATCCTGTCCCGTGCCGGGACAGGTCAACCACAATAAAATAATTATAAAAAAGATCTCGTCGGATGGCAGAAAAAGCTAGACGTGCCTGACAATGTAATAATTTCATGAAGAGGACAGTAAGTTAGGCAATTTTTTTAGAGATTTGGTCCAGGTGCATAGTTTTACGCGAAACGAGGGATGAAACAATGACACAAAACCACCTATATGAAAATAAATTGTTCCGAGAATAACACAATAACTGTATATTATACCGGCCCTAATAAATGGCCATGGTGATATCGAGTTATTATATAAATCAATAGTATGGTCGTTTGATGTTTGAAATTTACGGCCCTACCCTTTTAATAAAATTGCAATTTATTGATTATTTTTTATACTAATATATAATTAGTTAATGCACAGAGCCCATTGCATGGACGTCACATGCATTATTGAATTAATTAATGTCTAAAAAATTGTATGATGAACACCTCACAAGATAAAAACATTTACACTTACTGGTCATTGTGTATAACCTCACATTGACCGCATTACGTTTAACGGCTTTTTTTAAAGACCTCACTTGTAATGTGTGTATGTATTCACTCGGACCTCTAATTGTATTGAAAAATCACGGACCTCACTCCTTATTTAGTATTCACCCATACACAAAAGAATGTTATCGAAAATGATTATAATATTTGTGTTTTTCTGGGCGTAATTATTAGTCAAAGTTGCCATTACCGCAATTCGCTAACACTGCTGGTTTGGCGTGGGCTCACAAAGTCTGTGTGTATTCATGGACCTCATCCCCTTGCTACGGTTTGCCAGTAGTGTGTGTGTGTGTGTATTTTTTTATTTATTTATTTTTTATTTATTTATTTATAAATGGGCCAATAGGGAGAGATGACGTGTGTGTACATCGAAAAACAGCCGAATCGCTGAACAGATTGCGCTGAAAATTTAAGTTTAACTGAGAACTGTTAACAAAATCAGCTAAAACTATTGCGATTTAAACATAAAAAGAAATAGTCAATTGACAAATATTCTGCCAATGTGTAGGAATTATTAACGACAATGGTTTTTGTTTTTTGACAAAATATGTTTTATTTTTTATTTTTGACTGTGAAATGCAGTGCCCAGGTTTTTTCGAATCTTGCATGCTCACGGGACCACCAATTAATTGAGCTGGGAGATTGAATAAACCTTGCAAATATTTTCACGTATTTCGCACTGGCTATGTTTCCCATAGTATTGTCACAGATGATAGACTACACTGAGTTATATGCACTTCAAAACATGTTTAATAAGTTTTTAAATACAATCTAGAAATTACTAAACGTTTCCCCACCAGGGATTGAACCCCGGTCTCCCACATTTCAGGTATAAGGGCGCCTTAGCCAACTAGATGAGGAAAACGCCAAAGTTTTTGTTAGACGAGTGAGCGAGTCATGTGTTGAATATCCGGGAACATTTGCATTTAAGTTGGATAATTATATTTTATTTTTTATTATTTTTATTTCCTCCCGGTCTAAGAGGCTTGATTTTTAATTAAAAAATCATACTGCAATGATCTTCGACATCCGATATCGTAATTCTATAACGCACATATTTTTATTAGACGGGCGAGCGAAGCGAGTGAGTCTTTCGACGGAACTTTTGTAGACTTGATTCGTGTGTATGTCGGTATATGTCTGTCAGTTCGAGTGTCAGTCTCGTTGCAAACACTGATTTTTATCCTTTGTATTAATTACTTAGTGAGTCTTGAGGACGTTACTTTAAAATAGTAGCCTGCAAATGTGCGCGCTACTTTCCGCACATTTTCGTGTTAAATAGGGAGGGTTGTGGTGTGTGGAACTCAAAATACAAAATTTTATAAGCTTCTTGAAGTCACCAAGATGATTTTGCCAATGTTATGTTGATCTTTCATCAAAAGCACATTCTTCGTTCACCTGGTATTTTCACTGTAGATCTAGAGTCTGACGTAAAACACCAATTCAACCTTGCAAACTGGTTTTCCAGAGCAGTGCAAAATAGCCTGCGAGGATCAGAGTGGCCACAGACAATAATGAGACCGAGTTCGGAATGATAATTGGGGGGTGGGGGTATGTAAACGCTCACTAATTTTATTTCAACGGCAACAGCAGGATAATCCGGTATAATTAAAAAAAAGATTACGCTCCTAATCCCGTAATCCAATCCGGCTCTATCTTTGAAAACTTGTTGCCCGGCGTTATGTGAAGATTTAGTGAAACCGTGAAAATATATAGCCGAAAAAAGAATTTCATAATTTAAATGCAATTGTTTTTCGCCTAACGCTTTCAAGAAATGTAGCTAATTAAATGTAGTAGTAATAATAATAAATTAACCATAGTGGTTTAGTAAATAAATAAAATTAAATATTTTTATGACATCCTTCAGTCTAATCTTATTCTCAAATTTTTCGGGGGTTGTTGCTCCTCGGAATCTAAAATTTTATAGAAATCAATTAGCTGACATACAAAAGAACTCCGCTCTCGAAGAGAACAATGTGTTCTACTGGCGAGTAAACGCACTATATAGTTGTTTGAATGTCAGTGGCTCATAATAATACCAGACCGGGTTTTAAGTTAAATTATATGGGGAATGTATATTTAGCAAACATTATAAATAAAATTACATTCTAGATGTAGGTGTAATAGTAAATTTTTCTACTGTTGTTTTTAAAATCAGTGGCTCATCATAATAATACCAGACCAGGTTGAAGTTAAATTATATGGGGAATGTATTTTTAGCATCCAGCATTGTTAAAATTACAATTTGTATGTAGGTGATTTTGCAGTTACAATATTGTTTTTTTATATTGACGTTAACAATTCATAACACGTTACATGTACTACTTTTTCTTAAAAACATAAGAAGTATATGTATTTTAGTAAAACATTCCACTTTTTTTTACGCAAAACAAAATTGTTAGTGTATTAAAACAAATTTTTCTTAGAGTGTATGTGTGACGCATTTTAATATAAACTACGAGATTTTTTTCGTGTAGGTATTTGTTTGCGATATTTGCAATGTATTTTATATGTATCCGGAGTTTCAAATGACCACTTACTTTTTTATTGGTTGTTATCTTGTGTACCCGGCATAATTTATTTACAATTAATATTTCTGTCGAATGTGTCAATCCTTATGTGATGTTGTGAGTAAAAAATTAACTAACGTTCTGAGGTAGGGCTATATTTGCATGGAAGTGAGCGCGTAGCGTAGCATATAATAAATAAATAAATTCATATTTAGTCTACCCACTCAGTTATATAACTGATTTGCAGTGGTTGACAGTAAACCAAAGCGACCAATCAAACCCTGCAGGCCCCGACGCAATCGACGAGTGAGCGATAACCAACTAAAGATCGATATTTTTAAATATAGGAAATCTAGTTATCAGTGGTATGGACAGTGCGAACACCCGCGGATCAACGCCAGAATCAACAAGGCCGATTCAGAAGAACTTTAAATTTATTATGTGCCTCGTTGCTAGGACGGCTCCAAAGTCACCGTTGCTAAATCAGCAGTTAAAACCTTCTGACTTAACGGGAATCGGACGAACCATGGACCTTATGTATTGGAAAGCAGAGATTCTAACAACAATACCAACGAGCCACTCAATACACATTTGAGTGCAAGTGCCTTGCCCTAAAGAAATTAAATTCACTTCATATCTGAATACGATATAAACATTAATTAAAAAATAATACACGATCCAAAAAAGATGTTTAGACCGCAAGATATAAAAAGCAAAAACACTTACCAAAAAAGTGTGAACATTTTCAAGAGTCTCTCTTCATCAGACGCGAGGAAGTTTGTTGAAATGTGTTTTAATGTATGGCTGTGGTTAACATAAACAGTCAAGAGTAATGGACATGGACGGTATTCAAAAAACGTCTGAGGACCGGGCCGCGTTTGGCTGCACCCCTGCACATTCGTTTGTTGACGCCACTGACTTTTATCCCAAACAGTGATTGTGTAATAACTCGTTTAATTGAATTGAAGTGAAGTGAAACAATTCAAACTAGCTTTACCCGACTTGGGTTCGAACGAAAACCTCCGCCTCTGTTTGCGATAGAACACTACACAACAACAATCTTGCTGTCTTGGTTATGACGATATATGGCGAAGGTCAGCATGAAACTAAGGGACATGAGTTTGAATCGCAAACGCGATTGGTTTAGATACCAAAAAATAATATGTACTAATACTATGTACAATTAATAAAGAGTACCTTACAAGCTTGATTACTCGCTTGCTATGCTCAGTATTGTATTGAGACGAGGGGACAAGAGTTTATATTTTGAAAACATTACTTATAATGTTTTGTTCAATCGGGAGAAACGGGAGAAACACCAATAACTTTTGATAGCATATTTGCCTACTGTGTAAAAGATAAAACTATACATTGTTTTACAATGTAATTCATTAGCATACACCAGAAAAAACTTTCGGATAGGGATTACAACTCGATATTTATATTCGCATTTATCGATGCCAGCGTTGAGTGACTAATATCCTATGCCAGCAATGGAAGTTGACCTTGACAGTGTTATCGTCGCTAGTGAGCTGGGCGCGCAATAAATCAGGCGCTGGCTACTTTGTCGGTGTATTTCCCGAGCATTACCCCTTTTTGCCTTGCGATACGCCATGTTTTGTTGCGGTGGGGATGACTAAATTTGTTAAGTTGTTCACGCCTATCTCCCTCCCTTCCCGCTCCCCGCAAGAGCGCAAATTTACCCGGGGTTAACAAGCATTGCTTCCAACTTTTCCCGCGCAATTCTGGAAATTTGCGCTCTTGCGGGGAGCGGGAAGGGAGGGAGATAGGCGTGATCAACTTAACAAATTTAGCCATCCCCACCGCAACAAAACATGGCGTATCGCAAGGCAACGAGGGGTAATGCTCGAGTAATACACCGACAAAGTAGCCAGCGCCTGATTTATTGCGCGCCCGGCTCACTAGCGACAATAACACTGTCAAGGTCAACTTCCATTGCTGGGATGGGATATTAGTCACTCAACGCTGGCGTCGATAAATGCGAATATAAATATCCAGTTGTAATCCCTATCCGAAAGTTTTTTTCTGGTGTATGCTAATGAATTACATTGTAAAACAATGTATAGTTTTATATTTTACACAGTAGGCATATGCTATCAAATATTATTGGTGTTTCTCCCGTTTCTCCCGATTGAACAAAACATTATAAGTAATGTTTTCAAAATATAAACTCTTGTCCCCTGGTCTCAATACAATACTGAGCATAGCAAGCGAGTAATCAAGCATATTATTTTTTTGGTATCTAAACCAATCGCGTTTGCGATTCAAACTCATGTCCCTTAGTTTCATGCTGACCTTCGCCAATATCGTCATAAACCAAGACAGCAAGATTGTTGTTGTGTAGTGTTCTATCGCAAACAGAGGCGGAGGTTTTCGTTCGAACCCTAGTCGGGTAAAGCTAGTTTGAATTGTTTCACTTCACTTCAATTAAACGAGTTATTACACAATCACTGTTTGGGATAAAAGTCAGTGGCGTCAACAAACGAATGTGCAGGGGTGCAGCCACACGCGGCCCGGTCCTCAGACGTTTTTTGAAACTTTTTGAAAACTTCCTCGCGTCTGATGAAGAGAGCCTCTTGAAAATGTGCACACTTTTTTGGTAAGTGTTTTTATTTAATATATCTTGCGGTCTAAACATCTTTTTTTGATCGTGTATATATATATTATTATTTTATTATTTATATCATATATATATATATATATTTAATTAATGTTTATCGTATTCAGATATGAAGTGAATTTAATTTCTTTAGGGCAAGGCACTTGCACTCAAATGTTATTAAGTGGATTGTGTGGCTCGTTGGTATTGTTGTTAGAATCTCTGCTTCCAATACAGAAGGTCCATGGTTCGTCCGATTCCCGTTAAGTCAGAAGGTTTTAACTGCTGATTTAGCAACGGTGACTTTGGAGCCGTCCTAGCAACGAGGCACATAATAAATTTAAAGTTCTTCTGAATCGGCCTTGTTGATTCTGGCGTTGATCCGCGGGTGTTCGCACTGTCCATACCACTGATTACTTGATTTCCTATATTTAAAAATATCGATCTTTAGTTGGTTATCGCTCACTCGTCGATTGCGTCGGGGCCTGCAGGTTTGGATTGGTCGCTTTGGTTTACTGTCCACCACTGAAAAACAGTTATATGACTGAGTGGGTAGACTAAAAGTGAATTTTTATTTATTTATATATGCTACGCTACGCGCTTACTTCCATGCAAATATAGCCCTACCTCAGAACGTTAGTTATTTTTTACTCACAACATAGATAAATAGAACGTATTTTCAAATAAGATTTGACGTGCACATTCGACAGAAATATTAATTGTAAATAAATTATACCGGATACACAAGATAACAACCAATAAAAAAAGTAAGTGGTCATTTGAGACTCCGGATACATATAAAATACATTGCAAATATCACAAACAAATACACGAAAAAAATCTCAAAAATCTCGTAGTTTATATTATAATGCGTCACACATAGGCATGTGTTAAACTGGTGAGTTAGGATTAATACACATTATTTACATAGACTTTGAGAATTTTTATTTACACATGTGCACACATATAGAATGAGGTACATTGAGTTCAACTATGTACATTCACGTACACTCGCGACGAAATACGTTAGTAATGTGATGTGTGACTTACTTTACACCTGCTTTACACGCTCGCCTCTAGTGTCTTCTATAACAAATAAACGCAGGGAACAACAACTATATTTAAAAAAAACAAAAAACGGTAGAAAACTAAAATGTAAATGTGATCATGTTCACGTTTCATTTGTTTTGTTTCTTGAATTCTTCGGCCACACTTTGCAATGGCATTCACACGCAATAAGAGGAGATGAACTGCATTGCAAAACTGCGTTGTAGGTTTTCTACTTAGATGATTTTTTTTGTCTTTGTTCAATTGCTTGGACAAACAGTTTTTGCAAAATTAAAGTAAAATGGAAATCACTTATTTATAAATTAATTGAACTTAACACTGTTCTTAGGTGAGAAAATAAGTTTTTAATTATGTTGCAATATTTCGAAAAGTTTAACATAATTAAAAACTTATTTTCTCACCTAAGAACAGTGTTAAGTTCAATAAATTTATAAATATCATTTACCTGTTCTACTAAAGTTTCTTTTGAAATGGAAATCACTTATTCGAAGTATAAGGTTTCAAGGTTAATCGAGACGGTTGGTACATTGTAGAATAACAATCCCCACGGTGCAGGGAATTAAAATTATTATTCATTATAATGCATATTTTTAGAAATCATAATAACTCAATACTAACTTACCCATAAACAAAATGATTTGGATACTAGACCCGGAACAATATTAAACGTAAATATATATTTTTTTACTTTATAATGATCTGAACAATTCTTGGAAACATCAAGGTGCATAAGCGATCATGTAATTTTATAATATACCTCCCACGTCCCACTCGCAGGGGAAAATGGGCTATGTACGAGAAATACTAATGTAATTATATCAGATAAAACAACAAAATGAATTATATGTGGATGTTTCTTCCCCTAGTTCGTAAAGTACGGAAGAACTGCAATTGAGACGCTCAGAGTGGTGTTTAAATTGCGACCAAGCCTCTAGGCATGATATTATTATCGTTCTGGTAATCAAAACAATTGATATAATGAGGGTTTAAAAAATACAAATCATAATTGCAAACATGCATGTTGCATGTAAAAGATGTAATTTCAGTGACGGACTTCAATTAAAGCGATCCGAACCGACGACGCCATCGATTGGCGAAATAATCGGACATTTGAAATCCAGTTCACAGATTACCATGATTCCTCCGCGGATGAGTCAGCATGGACATACTTCGGAACAACCATTTACAGCTTGTTGTGTGCTTCGTTGCTAAGACGGTTTCAAAGCCACACTCTCAGTGGATGTAATGCGATACCCTTCCCATAGATTATGGGTTGATTCAAGTCGGGAATCGAACCAGCGACCTTCTGCTATGGAAGCAGGGACGCTATCCTTTGGACCAACAAGCCACAAACATTACTTGGCAGACTTGCTTGCCCCCAGAGTAATGAAATGAAATATTCTGTAATAATAATTCAATCATTACGTAGTGCATGGGTGATGTCTGTCCTATGGATATGACCCCGGGTTCGAATCCCTTCGAACCGGAATCCTGAATGAAGGTTTTTTCGAACTTTTCCTCAGTCGCTAATGCGAATGCAAGGGATTGAATAGCCCTCGGGCATCACCTCACAATTGTCCTATCCGCAAACTACCTAGTTAGTCACCAGAAGAGGGTCACACCGGTTAAATCTCATGTGTAAATCCTGCAGCGGGCATCCTACAAAAATGTATTTATTTATGGATATGACCGGTCGAAAGGCCCGACTACCGTGCGTTAGCAAACGATGTTATTTTCTTTATCGTGCTGAAAGAACGCAACACGATATCTAAAAAATAGAATAAAGGTTCGGTTTGGTAAATATAATAACATAGACTAATCGTAAACAATATTTGCTTAGTTCTTACAACGCGGGTAATTATAAAGATTGTTGAATGGGAGCACTACAAACCTTGCATTGCCGAGAATCAAAATTTTAATCTACTTATTAAAGAATGCGATAAACATATTTAGACAGTTTCAAATTCTGATATCGTCCGCGGTCGCATAATTATATTAGTGTCTAGGGACGCTGGCGAATTACACTAAGCACGACACGGATTCGAATCCCGCTCAAGGCATAGGTTATATGTAATTGTTCTTCACTCTCGTCTATCACCACTCATAGTCCGAATAGCATGATCTCAATAAAAGTGATGTTGAACAACAATAATCATCATCGTTAATTTCTGGTAGCGAATATTATAGAATTCTTACAACGATGTAAAAAGCTGCAAGCAAACCTCAAAATAGCAGATTGTGTTTATGTAATCTGATGACAAGCACATCCGGTGTCCAGATCCCGCCCACATTGCCTCCCCTACTTGCTTCGAAGTAGACACGATCGAATTTCACAAGAGAGCGCCACCAAATGGAGCCAAAAGTGTGCTTTGCAAGGCGTTCGTACTTTTCAAACTACGTCTACATTTTTCGTCCGATTTCAATAAAGTTTTTTTTATTTTACTCAGAAATAAACTGTTATTCTACGTACATGGCCTGATTTTGCGAATTTACTCCTCTTTGGTCACACAAGGGCAGTAAACTTTGACCGGAAATGACCATTTTCTATGGACTTTGAGGACTCGTGGGGGAAATGTTATGACTTAAATGAACAAAAGGGCTATGTACGAGAAATAAGAATTTAGTTATCTATCAGAGGAAAAAAACAGAATGAAAATATAATGATTTCCCTGTCCGTAGTTTGAAAAGTACGAAAGTACTGCACATGGCACGATCGGAGTGGTATTTAAATCGCACCCAAGCCTCTTAAACGGCCCTAATTGTTTTTCTGCGTGTGTGTGTGTGTGTGTGTGTGTGTACGTTGAAAATCAGCCGAATCGCTGAACAGATTGCGCTGAAATTTTAAACAGACATCCGGTACGAGTTTATTGAGAACTGCTAACAAAATCAGCAAGATTCGTTGCGATTTAAACCTACAAGAAATAATAAATGAAAAATAGACTTCCAATGTTTAGAAATTATTTTAACAACAATGTTTTAGATTTTGAAAAGATATTTTTTGTTTGTTATTCGCCTGGCCGTGAAATGCCGTGCCCATGCAAGGTCTGTCGAATGTTGCACGTCAAGGTACCCCCAAATTCCACTCGTAGATTGAATAAACCTTGCAATATTTTCACGTATTTCGTACTGGCTATGTTTACCATAGAAGGCCCTATTGCCACAGATGATTTTTTTTTTTTACCGTGGGAAACCTGTTATAGGGTGCAATTAGCCCCTCTTCAGGTGAACTAGGTATGTGCGGATAGGAAATTGTGAAAGGATGTCCGAGGGCTGTTTAAGAGGACTCAATCCCTTGCATTCGCCTTAACGACTGAGGAAAACCTCGGAAAAAAACTTCAGTCAGGATTGCCGGTCTCGACGGGATTCGAACCCGAGACCTCCCGAATCAGAGTCGCTCGAGCCAACACTGTCGGTTCACAGATGATAGACTACACTGCGTTATGTGCATTTCAAGACACGTTTAATTATTTTTGAACTACAATCTAGAAATTACAAAATCTTTCCCGACCAGGGGATTGAACCCACTTCTTTCACATTTCGGCTACAAGGGCGCCTTAGCCAACTAGACTAGGGAAACGCCAAAGTCGTAGTTAGACGAGTGAGCGAGTCATGTGGTGAGTACCCGGGAACATTTGCATTTAAGTTTGATAATTATATTCGTATAAATAATACTTTTTTAAAGTTTAGTTGGTATACGGGGACGGGCGCGTCAACTGTAAGGTCATAATGCGCCTCTCTAGCCTATGATAGGCTAGGTAGGCCTAAGGTAGGGGGAAGAAAAGTAATGTAATCGGGTACTCAACACATGGCTCACTCACGGGTTTAACAAGGACTTTGGCGTTTCCCTAGTATAACTGAGTGGGTAGACTCTAAATACGATTTTTTTTTTTTTTTAATTTATACAACGTAAATTCTTGTTTCAATAATATAAATTCTGAGATTATTAGAACTTGTGAGGTCACCTTTTATAAGTTAATACAATTTTAGGACCTACCATGTTCATAGCATTAAAAAAAAATTAGCACATGTTTTGTTAATAAATGATATTGTTTTTATATGAGCCCTATTGTATTTAACTGTTTAGTTTGCATAAAGTTTTTTAGAATGTAAAATATTTGTATTTATTTATTTGTAGCCACATTAACTAATCTGTGGCACAGAAGTGAAACCCACAGTCCTATGTCCCACAAGTGCAGTTCACCAAACAATAACTGAACGCAACAATAAAATATAAAAAATATTAACATAGAGACGACTATAAAAATAACATAAACATAAAATGTAGGTGTGCGTAGTTGTATGGATGTTTGATTATATGATTGAGGTTTAGCCGCGGTCGCTAAGCTGGTTCCCATTCGAACACCAACGCCGTATACCGCTGGCTAGAGCAGATGCATGGAGGGTGCGAGAGTAAGTGTAACGGCTGCGTTCTCCTCGACGCCTGCTCGGCAGTCCGGGTTAGTGGAGGAACCTATATGACTGTCAAGGGTACACCATCCTTACGGATGGGACGTAAAGCCGTTGATCAACTTGGTACTTTACGACAGAAGTAAGCTACGTGCCGATACCGGGTTTCCCCTCCTCCCTTCTTCATCATCATGCATCGTTATGAATCATCACTGGTAACTCTTAAAAGGCAGAAAATGTTATGTGGCCAATCCCTAAAAAATTTGAAAAAGCGAAAAGACGGTGAAAAGCATTTCGAACAGGCCTAGTTATACTCACTTGATTATTGTCGTGTGCAACTCGATGTCCTCATCTAAAACATCCATCATTTCCTTGTCCAATTCTTGAAGATTTATTACAATCCTCCTAAAATCTTCACCTTCACACTCTGGTATTGAAATCTCTTCATTGGAGCTTGTGATGTTGAGTAATACAGAAGAATTAAGACTAATGTCTGATAGAAGTTGATGCCTTTCAGTTGCAGAATTGATATGAGTCAGAGGACGACTACCTTGGACAACCCTTGGGTCAACACTGGACTGATCAATACTTACAGACCCTGGTATAAGGTTGTCATCAACATCAACTTCTTGAAGTGGATTAAATATGGTTTCCTCGTGAATAACACTTACATTCAGAACATCTTCAGTTCTCTGTTGCTCATCTTGTAATACACAGCAAGGCGAATGAAACTGCTCAGTGTTTTCAACCACAATGCTCCAATATGATACATCCTCCAAAACACCAGATTCCTTCAGTTTCCTCGCTTTAATTCTATCCATTGAAATAGTTCGGATATTTTCAAGTTTATTATTAAGGATTTTGTAATTTGACCAAGGCAATACCAATCCTACAGTTAAAAGAGATACTAGTGTAGCTGAACAATTCCATGTGAGTATGAGTTGACACATTCTCGTGAACAGAGTTATTTCGAAAGCTGGAGATGAGGTTGTATCCCACGGGAACCATTCTCTGGAATGAGTATATAAATAACATTTAGTTCGAGCAGGTTCCCAACAGGCGAGTGAACAGATAACATGACGTATACACAAACACATTTTATCTTGATGACTTACATTTTAAATAAATTTAAATTTAACTATTTGGTCTTTGAAAGCAAAGATAGGTCTTATTTAGTTTAACGTTTTCACCTTTTGTAAACTAAGAGTGACTTAAGATCAACATTCAACAAGCGTTAATTTGTTACTTTATACAAAACGTACCTGATAATCTGTCGACGTTCGGGTAGTAGATTAAAACAGTACTCATAACTGACTGAGGCAGCAAATAAAGTCATAGACGGTATTTGGACAAATTTGATTATTTTGTAACAAAAAGAACTTCTGGCATAAAACTCTGTCTTCTGTTCTTGGTTATCTAAGTGTTCTACTTTTATCATATGTGGTGCCTCATAGAACAACCGTTGTACCTCTTTCAGTTGCAAGAATACAGTAAGGGCACCTGCGAGCTCTAGGCTAAGCAAAATAATTGCATTGAAGCAGGCCAGAACATCCAGAATATTATCTCTGTATAAATACATTGCGATTGGTAGACGAAAGAAAAGCTCTGTCAAGCCAACAATAATTATGAACCAAGGATTGAATTTTCGAAATATTTGCAGAGCCAGATGAAGAGAGCGATGTTTGCTGAGCCAACCAAGGGGGGAAGACTTCAGGTAGAAGTCATGTCTGAGCAGGTGTGCCAACCAAGGGGGGAAGTACTTCAGGTAGAAGTCAAGGTCGGGCTCTGCGTCGTCCTGCCAGAAACCTGCAAGGAGATATAGTTACATGAGCAGGTGTGCCAACCAAGGGGGGAAGTACTTCAGGTAGAAGTCAAGGTCATGCTGTGCGTCGTCCTGCCAGAAACCTGCAAGAAGATAGTTTGACAATGACAGACCTTGGTATGTAAACCCATGGTTAAAGTTGTTTTAATCCAAAATAGATGATCTTTTACAAAAAATAATTGTGAACTTTAATAGTTTGATTAAATTGTTTAATTTTAAAATGTTATATAACAAGATTTTATAAATAAGGTGCCATGTGTACCAGAATACTATCTCGTCATTGTTGATCACAAGTGTACATTACTCTTTATCAAATCCATGTATCTCTGGAACTTTGTTCTGTTATGGATAAATAAATAAATAAATAAACAAACAAACAAACAAACAAACAAACAAACAAACAAACAAACAAACAAACATGCAAAACAGGATTATGTGCGGAATGCATTAGTTCTGAAACACATTTCGTTCTCTAATTTTCACCATACGATTTTAGAATTTAGGATTTTTTTTAGAAAGGATTGTTGCATGTCTTTAAAACTAGGAAGCTTCGCAAACGCTTTTTTAGGCGCGTTGTTGGATGGGATAATTGTTTAAAAAACAAAAAAGCGTAAAATTACGATTTTCATAAGAAATAATTATTCTATTACGCTCAAATTTCCAAACGAATATTAGACATAAATATAAGGTTCTGTGAAAAAATTTTACAATCGATAAAGCATGAGGTGTTAAAGCGAAGAAATTTTTAAAAAAAAAACGTAAAATTGCAATTATCATAAGAAATAATTTTTTGATTGAGCTCAAATTTCGCACGAATATATAAATTTATAAAGTCAAGGTTCTGTGAAAAAATCATTAAAATCGAAAAAAGCATGAAGGTGTTATAAGCCAAAGAAAGTTTTAAAAAATCAAAAAAATCGTAAAATTGCGATTTCCATGAGAAATAATTTTTCGATTGCGCTCAAATTTCACACGAATATATTAATTCATTAAATAAGGGTGATGTGAAAACATCATAACAATCGTATAAAGAAAGCATGTAGGTGGTATAAGTCAAAGAATTTTGTAAAAATCGAAAAAAATCGTAGAATACCAATTTTTTTCATAAAAAAAACATAAATGACACAATGTAGTAAACATCCCTGACTTGAGTTTGTCTAAAATTTGACTCTAAAATGTTGCCTGGTAGAACCTTAAGCATATCTTTTACAAACAACTTCCCTGAATTTCAAATTTATGGAGTAAAAATTTAAGGCCAAGCTGAGGTACATTAAGCGTGTAGAATTCATTGCATTTGGTGAGCAAGCGTATCTTTAAATATGTACATTAACATTGTAAAAGCAGTTGGCCTAGCACATGCACATTAAACAATTTGATTGAACTTACCTTGCAAATACAAAGCACAGTGGATAAATTTCCAGGTAGCATAATTTAATGTGTCATCTGCCTCCATTCCTTTATCCTTTGCACTGTCAATAAAATGTTAACTTTTATGTTCACTTAATGCAGAAAATTAGATCAATTAATGTGCAATCATAATTTTTAAAGTAAAATTGTAAAAACAAATACATTAACCACTGTCAATTCAAATGATATCATTTGATATGGAAATGCTATCAATTGCATCAATCAACTGATAGTCTGAAAAAACAATCCGGGAGTAAATAGAAATAGACAAAACACCTAACAACGTCAATGGTGATGTAGACGCTTTATTAGCTGAGTTACTCCTGGGCCCCAGTTATCAAGCTAGCATCCCGACGCCACAAGGAACTACAACAGAAACGACAACAATGTATTTATTAATTAATTTATTTTAAAAAAATTTGTTTGCATTCATTCATTCATTCCATTCATTCATTCATTAAACGTCCATCCTATTCAGTAATTAAAGCTGATTTACAAAAGAGGACAACTAAAGAAAACTAATTACTAATGCAGATACAATAATGAACTAAAGTTAGGTACGTTATTTTTGAATAAGTAATACTACAACAACAATGTATATTAAGACAATAATTTTGGGTAACACATTTAAAATTAAAATTAATAACAACGCATTAGGCGTACGTTAATCGAATCGAAATTAATTATATTTATGATTATTATTTTTTTAAACGAAGAGCCTATCAATACATTATAAAGATTCCGGATTCCAGAAATTTTAGTTCTACAAAACAATATCAACCAAACAAATTTTTGTTACTACACAGACCCTTGGATTAATCACAGAATACCTGTTAAGCAGTATTTTTGGAAAGAATTTTTAAATAGTAACATTGACTGTTAAGTAAATATAATGTTAATAATTCCAATTTAAATGCAAACAGACTAATGTAGTCGTCCTGTCAGTCCGAGTACCACAACTCGTGAACTGATGTTTCTGTGCTAGAACAGTCAAGAAAACGACCAAACTATTGATTCGGTTCAGCCTTTAACCAGACATTTGGTTGGTTGAAAAGATAGGTTAATAGAAACATGGCGAATATCGACATTGCTTGTGGAATAAATATATTATTTAAAGCTTACGTGTTGCGCAAGAGTATTACTATGAAACATTTTCTAGGTCAACTTTTATTGAACCCAATACACACGCCACATGTTACCAACCTAACATGACTCTGAAACAATTATTTGAAACATTGTTTAAATTTTTACAACATATTATACCTTACTTTATTAATTTTTTTTTCTTCTATAGTATTAATTTCACAAAATGTAATATAACTAGCATTTATCTACTAATGGTTTTAAAAACACTAATTTTGATCAATTTCCTTAAATAAACATCACACTAAAAAATGTTTCTCAAAATGTCTCAAATTTGAGAGAAATTGCTAAATAAGGGACTTCAAAGCTAAAATTAGCCCAAATTCCTTGTTTTAGTGCAGATTTGTAAATATGCCATATTTTAGCAAAGCAAGAATAAAATAGTCAAACCACTACCAATCTATCAGAATTACCAACGAATTCTAAACCTAATTTTGCCATATTTAATCGTTAGCAAGAAGTTTAATGTGTTTACATGGATATTTCACAACACATTCCATGAATTGCTCATCTTAAGGCCAGGTAAAGGTGAACCAACCTTCATAATTTAATTTTCTGATTTTTGTATATTATTCTATAACAATTTATTAGTATAAAATACTTTACTTCATTGAGATCCGACGATCCATTATGCTTAAATTATATTTTAAGTTGTATTGTTGCTTGTTGGTAGCCATAGCAACCACACTTCGTAATAAGCATGTTTCAACTACCTGTTTTTCTCAGAATAATATAATTTTGACATATATGTAACTTTTCTCCTAAACCACTGACCGATTTGTCTAAATTTTTAAGGTATGTTAAATGTGTTACAATACACAAGCCTCTATAAAAATAAACTTGATTAATTTAATTATTTTTTGTGATTTCAATATTATAAATGAGAATTTTTCATAAAGATGTTAACTTTTGCATGTATTTAAAAAAAATGCATACATTTTTTCATGTAGGTGGTTAGTTTTTTATAGCGCTCATGTAGAACGTGTTCTTAAACACACCCTCAAAGTTGTAGCCAAATTTATCGAATAGTTTGGGTAATAAAAGTACATGAAGTTAGCAAAATTAACATTACCATGCATCTGAAAAATAACTCCCGGTACTAGTTGGATGAGCGTAGCGAGCGAAGCGAAGATTTCATTTCACTACACTGGAGAAAAAAATCCGGAATGTTTTTTTTTTCTTTTTTTTTGTATTTTTGTGTGTTTGTTAACACGATTCCGGCTAAACCGATACTCCGATTGCGATGAAATTTTATGGAGGCCTTCGAAATCTCTGAACTTAGAACTGCCACGTTTTTGAGCGCAATCGGAATTTTTTTTCTTATAAAAAACGCAATTTTACGATTTTTTTCAATTTTTAAAAAATGACTTCGACTTATAACACCTACATGCTTTATCCGACTGCAGTGATTTTTTCACAGAACCTTAATTTTATGAATAAAGATATTCGTGTGAAATTTGAGCGTAATCGAAAAATTATTTTTCATGAAAATATAAATTTTGCGGGTTTTTTCTTTTTTTAAACAATTCTTTGACTTATAACACCTAATGCTTTATCTATTGTAATGGTTTTTTCACAGAACCTTAATTTCATGAATTTATATTCGTGTGAAATTTGAGCGCAATCGAATAATTATTTCTTATAAAAATCGCAATTTTTCGATTTTTTCCTTTTTTAAAATTATGATTAATTAAAAAAAAAAAAGTTTATTTTTAATTTAATTTAATTTAATTTAAAAAAAATCTTGAACTTAGTAATAATTTTTTTACAGAACAACAGAAAATCCGCATAACACATGGCAGCTCAATGCACCAATTACGCTCATCCAACAACGCGGCGGGACTTAAGCGTTTTCCTAGTATAGACTTTACATACTAGATTAATGGTAAAAACTTTATATTTTTGGGTAAATCAATCCCGAAGAAAATCGCAGCATAACTTCACAATATATTATTGTGTTATGATAGCGCAAGCATAAAATATAGCAAGAAAAAGACAAAAATACCTAACTTTAACTGCTGTTTTCTAAAAATTTTAATTTCGTTACACATTGACAAACTTCGACCAAGTTTACAGGAGTAACAACAGAGATAGATGGATCATCTATGGCTTGTTTAGTAGGTTATTAAACATAGCATGTTTTGACAGAGCCACATTGAGGTATGTGACCAACCCATGAATTACATATGTACCATAAGTTTATTTTATGGTGGAAGCATTTGCTTAAACTAGGAAAACGCGTAAGTCCCGCCGCGTTGTTGGATGAGCGTAATTGGTGCATTGAGCTGCCATGTGTTATGCGGATTATCTGTTGTTCTATGAAAAATCATTACTTAGTCGAAGATTTTTTTTTAAATTAAATTAAATTAAATAAAAAAATTACCTCCTTTTTTTATATAATTACTCGTAATTAAAAAAAAGAAAAATCGTAATTTTGAAATTTTCGAAATAATTATTCGATTGCGCACAAATTTTACACGAATATAATAATTCATAAAATAAAGGATCTGTGAAAAAATCTTGACAATAGGATAAAGCATGTAAGTCAAAGAATTGTTTTAAAAATGAAAAAAAACGTAAAATTTCGATTTTCATGAGAAACAGTTTTTCGATTGCACTCAAATTTAACACGAGTACCTAAATTCATAAAATTTTGGGTCTGTGAAAACATCATTACAATCGGATAAAGCATGTAGGTGTTATAAGCTGAAATTTTTTTTTAAATCGAAAAAAATCGTAAAATTGCGATTTTCATGAGAAGTAATGTTTCGATTGCGCTCAAATACGTGGCAGTTCTAAGTTTAGAGATTTCGAAGACCTCCATAAAATTTCATCGTAATTGGAGTATCGGTTTAGCCGGAATCGTGTTAACAAACTCACAATAATACAAACAGAAAAGAAAGAAAAATATTCTGGATTTTTTTCCCAATGTAGTGAAATGGAATCTTCGCTTCGCTCGCTACGCTCATCCAATTAAAGTTTTAATATTTAAAATTATAAAATTAACACTTGTAGACATTTTTTTTACTTTAGTATGTAAAGTTACATAAAAGAAAAACAAATCAATAAAAGACTCAATTGTAAAACTTTTTTCCAATACTATACTAGTACCCTTAAGAAGTGTAAATTATTTCAACGTTAACACACAGTGAAAAGGTTTCTAGTCAGACCCAGTATACGGAGGTTTCAAGGTTTCTAATACGATAACACGAATTGTCGACCAACATGGTATCCTTGGTTTCGTATTGATTCAACTCTGCATTGTTCTAGGCGTTTAGTTGAACGATATGGGAAGTAGATAACAGGCTTTGAGGATGATCGACGTTGCCAGCGTATAAATATATTATAACGTACGTGTTTGTGCAGAAGGAGGCCTTGGTCGGGTCAGCCATGTGACACGCAAAACAGTCACTACTATAGCATTAAAAGAATCTTAAAGCGGCTTTTCCCCAAAAAATTATATTTTACCACAATTATTGTATTCTACACATAAATCACCGTTTAAAAATTTTGAATCTTGTGACTGTGATTTTACACGCATTTCAAAGCATTGTGATCCTGAAAGTTTCGAAAGTTTACGTTTTAATGGATTTCTTAAATTTCTTAAATAAATATTTACTAGAGCATAGTACCAATTTCAAATGTCCCTTTAGAAAATTATGTCTTGAAACTGTGCACAAACAAGCATTCAAAGTCAAACGCGCAAAACGCGCAAAGATATTGTATTGAGAAAGATCACCCCTTCTTGAACCACAAAATATTTGACGAAACCACTTGCCCAAATTACAAAAAGAAAACATAACTGATTTACAGACAATTTAGTCGAGAACATCAATAAAAGCAATTTTTTTAAACAAAATACCCTAAGATTACAGGGCATAAAGATCGTGCCCCAAGTTATTTCTAATGGGAGATTTTTGACCAAAAATTTCCATGTTTGATAATTTAATCGGGTCATGGTTTACCCAATGTCTTATATGTTTGTACATTCATAACGAGTTAGCCTGTATAAAATATATTTCTTTAATTTGGCGGATGAATACTCCTATAGCCAAAACAACAGGAATTATATTATTAGATAAGTGTCGATCTTCTAACGGTACCTACCATACGGTACATACATTAGGTAACGACATTATAAATCGAGTTTAGATGGTCAGTTCAAAGGCAGCAGAATCGTTGCAGTACTGTTCCAATCTATTCAGATCTAGAATGCACCAACAATTCAGATGTTATGAAGTTAACCATCCCGGTAGCTTAGGGGTAAAGCACTCGACCGGCAATCGGGAGACCGGGGTTCGATACCCCACTGGGATGGATTTTTTAATTTCTGGATTGATTTCTATAAAATCTATGAAAAAGGTACATACCCCATTCAAGAAGGCAAGTGTTGGTATTGAAGTTAATAAATGTATTTATAAAATATATATTTCATTAAGTGTATTTTATACGGCCACAAAAGGTGCCACTGCGGTTCTATTGATCTTCTTTGCTATGGTTTCCACAAACAAAACTCTGATTGGTTTCACATTTGATTCCAGATGCGTAGAAGGACAATGAGGAGACCATAACCTCCAACACATCACACTCGTAACATCGTGTTCAAATATTTAGTTTTGTTTCATAACATAACACGGGATATTGTGTGACCACATTAAAATAATATGACACAAAATATACATTGATTGCAAATTACCTTGCTTACAAATTATATTAAATTAATTATACAAAACATATCGAAACTTTAATAGAACAGGTAAATATTATTATGTTTTAGTCCATTGAACATTATCACTGCACTCTAAGGTAGGAATTTAGGTTTTATTTTCTCTACGCTTCGGTAGTAATTGTCTTTCTTATATTGTAGTGTATAGGTATCATAATGCATCTACGAGCAGTGAAAATGTTCAATTAACTTTACATATATTTCAAACTAAAATTTAATTTTTTTATATGTGAAGACTATCTGACGTTGGGAACTTTAACGTAAGGTAAGGTATCAAGTACATGCATGAGTCTTGATTTGTAGATAAATTGCTGAACTTAAGTTATTAAGGTGCTTAAAGGCGAGCACTGGAATTTCCCTGAACACCCTGACAACGACGACGACGACATAAACGATAACAACGACGATCGCTTCTTAAGAATATTCAACCTTACCTCCCAAGCATGGAGCTGGATCTGTCAATCATTGGTCTTTCCTACCCAATCCCTAGGCTAAGGTAGCTCATTATCACCTAACGGTTGACTACATACTTAAACTTCATCAACTCAAACTTACAAATTTAGGTTATAACAGTGTGAGGAGTGAGGACATTCAAAGTAAATACAAAAGAAAAATTATAACGAGTAAAAATGTCAACAAAGAACTAAAGTTTTGCCAAAAATACTTTGTAATAATTATTTGTGTAAATTGCAAGAATATTGAACTATCAATCAATTAAGTTTGAGGTTAAATGCTCAGTGATTATCAAATAAAATATATTTTTGCTACCCTCAAATCAATATAAGAGAATTTTTGGGTTTCGAGTTTAATTGATATTTAAACAAATAGTTTGACGTAATTTAATGAGGATTTTTGTTTTTTTATTATAATAATATATAATATATATAATATCAATTATAAATATCATATAAGATAAGGTGGTGAAGAAAAGGCAGTAGAGAAATAGATACACGATAGAAAGAAATAGAAATATATTGTAATTTTAATATCAAGATAGAAATCAAATTGTAACATTTTCTATCTAAATAATATCGAACAAACAGCCATTACAGAATAGAAAATCGAGCTTTAAAATACGACTGTCGTCTTGACAAAAGTGGCGTTTAGATCAAAGATAATAAAATATTAATACATGTTATGAAGAAAAAACAATGAATCAAAACAAACAAACGCATGGAAAACAAGCTTTTAGTGTAAGATTTTAAATCTGGCGCGCGCCACTTGTGACGTCAACTGAGGCGTACTTCTCGAGGATGCCGCATTGTGCCTACTGTCCTCAGCCGCTTTGCTCTAAATCATTCAGTTGCGTTGCCAGTCGATGCTCGTTACAGATAGTGATAATGATCTTATCTTCAAATTAGATTTTGTTAAAGCATGGTTAACTGATGATGTGTGTCAAGTGTAGTTATGTCTCGGGTAAAAATAAGCATCGATCATTACATTCATTTCCCGACAAACTGATAAAACCATACCTACATCAGCAGTAATTGAATGAAATAAAGAGAGCACAGTTTGTGCCAAGCAAGTATCCGCGCAGTGCTCCGAACATTTTCTTGAGAACGATTTTGAGATCGGTGTAAAACTGAAGACTGAATTATTTCTTGATTGGAATGTGTGGTTTCCCGCTAAACCAGTCTCTTGAAAGGAGGTGTCACATCCCAGGCAGAAACGAGGCCCGCGTAAACATGTCCTCTTTTGTGATTGACGGTATTTTTCTTTTGGTTTGATTTGAAGCAAACATTTTCCCTTTGTTCAAGCCGTCAACTTGTAATCCCCTGCCTCACTTACCCTTCGTCCGATCTTCCAGCAATGTATTGTTACCGTATTTAATTACCATAATACCACCAATGTTGTCAATCTGCTAAAAGTCTTAAGCTCAAAATAAAATATGGTAAAAAGAAGTATTGCCTTTCTTTATCTTGCTAACAAGCTATTTTTATCTAACCCCCAGTAAGCCCACTCATTGTGACCTTGAGAAGACGTGACAGATCGCATCGCTGACAGAGCCGCTGCGATGAGTGTTACCTTTATGGCCCAGTGAGGCACCATTCTATAAATAGCACAGTCTGCAGTATTGCCCTATTATCAGCTGCCTGCTGCCACATTTTTTTGTAATCTGCTGCAAACTCAACTCAGGTTCAGATAAATATTGTTTTAACCCAGAAATAAACAAAAATACAAAATAATGTCGAAATAGAACGCGGAAGATGCTGCAAGTACAGCGATTGTCGTGCGTTACTGACTACCTATAGTACATTTACTTGCGAGTAGAACACATTGTTCTATTCGAGAGCGAAGATCGTTTGTATGTCAGCTAAAATTTACTTTTTTTATATGGCCTACTCTTGACCGCATGCCGGGACTAAGCCACAGTTGACATCACGCGAGGAGGCGTGGCCAACACAGGATAACAGTTTTAAAAAATGGCGGAATTGTTGACCGATTCCTTTGATTTTTGTTTTGGCGTATTCAAATTAGTGTCTCAAAACTAATGATTAATACGTTTTTCAAGATGAGATAATTTCTTGAAGCATATTGGCCAAAAAGTGAACAGTGAGTAAATCGTAAAGTTTCAATTCTAACTTCACGAGATTGTGTTCTTCATACCGACCGCGCAGATACTATTCCACCGGAGAATACAATTGCGAATAATAGGGCGAACTTTCTGAATCCAGCTTCTGGTGACTCCCGAGGACCTGAATGTGGTGTCCTTGACGCACTGGGCAAGGTCAAAGAAAACTTTGGCCAGAGGTTCGGCTGAGACGGCGATGGCAGCTTTCTCGCAGGTCACCATGTTCTTGAGTTCATTTCGGCACTTCCTGTAGGCGGACCTCATGTCGCTGCGGATCTGGGGGGAGGAACAGAGGGTTGGTGGCAGACAGAGCGATGAATTGCGTCCAAAGATTCACTATAACTAGCAACCTACTGATTGAGATACTCTAGCAATCTACAACTAATTTATGTTATATACTTACAACATTGGCTGTTGTGACTGATGCCTGTTAAAAAGGTTTCCCCAATTAAAATGAGCACAGCTTCGCAGATTCTCACAAATTACTCTAAAAAATTCTCCGCTTGTGACACATTATTCATTCAGTTTTTAAATAAACACAACAAATAATTTGATTAGACGTTTTCAACGGAATTTTGTATATGGCAGTTTTACACACTTAGGCTTTACTCATATTTAAATTCTGAGATACAAAGACAGAGAAATAAGCCGAAAGTATTCGCAAGTCGTCAAAATTTCCAACGGTATTTGGAGCATTTTGGCACTGACGCTCTTAATTCGTTTGCTTTTAATTTACACCTATGTTAAGAAGTCGTTTACTCCTTCCTGTCCAGTTGGAGCAAACAAAGTATATCATTAGAACCTGTTTAATAAGCGTAACTTAACAAAAATCAGCACGTGCATTGAAACGACTACCTTTCCAGTTTGAGCACAAGTTAGAGTCATAGTTTAAGATAAAATTTTAAAGTACAGTGAGACTTAATTAACTTTTACAAATGTTGTTTCCCACACCCTTTTTTTAAAAATATGATGATGTAGAAGTGATTTAGTAAATCTCATCCTAGCATTGTATAAGATAAGAAATATGTTTAAATTTTTTGCTCATCTATAAAGAACAACATTGTCATCCAAATTACGACAAGATGAACAAATCAGCGTATTTAAGAGAATTGCAAATTCCTACAATTTTAAAAGTGTGGATGCTCATGTTATTCATAAGGAAATGAACCTCGGTCCTATATAACTCTGCACTTACCTTCCCAAGGGGCGAGCGCTGAGCCTTGAGGCAGTTGGTGTACTGGAGTCCAAGATTCCTCACGACCTTGATGATACTGATAATTTTAGACGTGCGTTCCTTGAGCGTAACTTTAGAGTCTTCCTGTACATCTGCCTCGTCCATCATCAAAGACTCTTCGTCTAGTGCCGCCTGCATCTCATCCTGGGAGATTATTTCGTCGTCCTGTTCGTCCTGAGCTATTTCGTCCTGATCTACTTCGTCCTCATTAGCCCATTGTTCGGCAGGAGCAGCCTTCAAAACCTGGAAGAAAGTTAATGTTGTTAGCTTAGCTGGTTGTGGTCTAGATTATATTGCCATCTCACAAGCAATTTCATAGTCAATGGCAACCATTTTGAGAAAAGTAAAAATGAGATCAGTCAATAAATGCATTAATTAACTGTCATGACCTTCATCAATTATTTTCTTCTATACTGATCATGTTAAACCCAACCCACTGGATAATTGGCAAAATATCTAACAGAAAATATTCTTAATCCGTGCACCACAATGTTCTGAAGAATATTTCGACAGCAAAATATGCTGAAACATCAAATTTTAAGTATAACCTGTTGGTTCGAACAATGATTAGATGCGATGAATCAGATTAAGAATTTGAATAGAATTAAAAAGTTTACAGTGAAGGCCAAAATTGACAAATCATTTTTCTGACTATCAAATAATGAGTAACTTGGAGCAGCCGCACACTTGTGCACTGCAGTCTATTATTTTTCCCTCGCCTAATCTGTTAGGAAATTACAAGCAATACACTTGATTTACCCATTAATATGCGTATTAAAAACTGTACTTACGCCAATCATCGAAACCGCCAGAAGGACACAGATGAAGCTCTTGCTATTCATCCTAGCCTCATGTAGATGACTGCGTTCTAAATGGGAGACTTCCGCAATGTAATGTTCGGAAGGAAAAACAGTTTTTTTTACTACTGTGCTTGCGCGTTTTTGTGGGCAAATTACCCATATTATTCAAAACAAAGTCATTTTAATTCGTTTGATAAAAACACTGTTATAAAGAGATGTTTAATAATATACTTATGCTGATTTATCATTAAAGTCTTGCTTTTTTAACTTTATAATTGTACATCAACCACAACAGGTTAATAAGAGTCGGTAAAGAATTGTAAAATAATTATATGTATCACATCACATAAATTAGCTCAACAATTTTTTGTCCCCGTATGTCTGGGTTGAGAGATTGAACATAATATTATATTATCATATTATGCAGATATTATCTGAGCAAGTCTTTGGTTATTAGGAATGGAGCCTTTGTGATATCGGCTAATTTATTTCACTTTTTTATCACCTTGTTTTTTTCAACTTCCATGTGTGAGAAATGTGAAATCTTTATCTACCTTGGCTATTGTCTTGGTTTGTTTTGATTTATTTTTGACAATTGATTTTTGTTTTATAAACAACCTGATTACGGACAACGTTTTCATTAATTTCCGAAACGTTGTTTGTTGGATAAGCGAAGCGAAGACTTCAATTTCACTGACCCCCAAAAAATTTAGCTCTGACATTCTAATAACCCTTGCAATTAGTACTTTATAAAAATTATTCTAATTTAACAAAAATGATTTTGCAATGGAACTTGAAGAAGTAAAGAGATCCCACGCATACTAAAATTTTTTTAAAAAGCTCATCCATCAACGCGACAGGACTTAAGCGTTTTCCTAGTATTTAAAAAAGAGTTGATTTCCACTGAGGTGTTATAAATATCGGATATTTGGCTTGCATCTATATTGTTACATTAATGAAACAATGAGCTACATCCCATTTCATTAGATTCATTTCTGTTATTAAATTACATGCTGAAAAATATTTTTAAAATTGAAATTTGTGGATGTATGCTGACAATCGTCGGCATCAACCTGAAGATGGGTGAGGAAGGTTCACCCGAAAATTTGTTTTTATGTCAGTAGTGGCCTTGGTTATAATTTTTGAATTAACGTTTTAATAACCACTTCGTTGTCCCCCGATATGACCACAAAATAATTTATTAAGTCTAATTAATAACTTAAATAGATAAACTAGGCCTAAATATTACATGGTAAATATAAGAGAATCATCTAGCCACCCATTGAACAGGTACACCTTTAATATGGAGGTCTGGTTCGGTGGTTCCTCTGATGTGGAACATCTTAACGTTCTTACCTTGTAGTTCTTTGAGAAAAGGATTCTAATGGTCTTTGTTCCGTTGAAACCAATCCGTCATTTAACATACCAGGGTACTGCAACATCAAAGTCGCGTTGCAGATAGCGGCTTATAACATGCAAAGATTCACTGAAGTGGCAAGAGCTGCTAAATCATCAGCAATGAGGTCCACAATAACATGTTCATACGCTCCCGGGATCGGTATGTCATGAGTGTACACATTTGAAAAGTGTCGGTGCAAGAACTGAGCCCTGAGGAACTCCAGCACGAGTTTTTCTTGTTGAATCTGATCCACCTCTGTGTTCAAAGAAGGAGCGGTCCTGAAAATAGGCTCTTTTCTTATCATATTTACTAGGTACGGCGGAAAACCCAGACGTTTCATCTTAAGAATAAGTCCATCATGCCGAACCTGATCGAAGGCTTTAGCGACATCAAGCAATACGGCCGCGGTTCAGAGGCCTCTTATAAATCCATCTGTGATTTTCTCCGTCAGCCTGGCTGGCTAGTTGGTGGAAGGCGAAGTGCCCTATCCGGAAACCAAATTGGACATCAGGAATGGGTTTCACCAGTTGAATGATTTGCTTGATACGTGTCAGTATAATTTTCTCAAACAACTTTGACACTACGCTCAGCAGGTTTATCGCTCGATAGCAATGACGGTTGCCTTGCAAGTTTTCCAGGTTAATCTTAAATGGTTACATTTAAGACCATTTTTATACCAAGAATATCTGTAGGCCTATAGAATAAAAGCTTTGTGTTAAAAAATGGAAACATTTCGCGGATGAAAAAAATTAACTTTGTACATACCTAAAAAGTTTCGGAAGGTCCGAAAATTGTGTGCTATAGTATTTTCCACCTTGAGAAACAAAGTGCGGCACATACAGTCAAAGCCACTCAGCACTGCGGGAGTGTGACGTTTATTGGCCTACCTGTCAATCAACACGAAAACGGTGATCTTCTAATTCACTTGGGTTGACCACCACAGGCTTACCCTTCTATTCTTCTCTTTAATAGGAAAAGATAAGTAACGCGTTTACAGTATGTTCGAAAATAAATTCTCCTGAACAATATCCTCTCAACACTATCACACTGAACGAAGGGTATACATATATATATATATGTGTGATTTTCGACGCGGTTTCACCCAAGATCCTTGTTTTTATCCTATGACGGGCCGCGAAAACCTACAACAATCCATATATATATATATATATATTTATTGTGGTTTACCATACCCTAGACGGGTATGGAAGGCTACTGTAGGGCAATTCCCTCTTCAGCGAACGAAGGGTATAGGCCTACTGATCGCTTAGCCACCCGGTTTGCCAGACAACTGACCGGGAGGCTGGCGACAAATTACTGCTCATCCCTTCCACTTTGCATCAGTGAGTGACGTTTTAACACAAGATCTCAAATCTGTCTTGACAACCCAATGAATATATTAGCCAATTTGGTACTTTGCTTCTCAATGTGGAAAATACTATAGGAAAATCGTGTCTATATCATATCCCTTGCTGCCTACGTTGAAACAATCCAATGTGACTGCCAAGGTGTCCATGGTGACGCACTTACTACTTCTTGATGGTCTAACTACTGTAAGATGGCCGCAAATATGTCCACGTTCCAAGCTCAAACTTTGATGTTTACTTACGGAACAAATTAGTATCACGCAGGGTGATTGACATGTTTAGTTAATTCGTGGAACTGATTTGTAACGATAGAATACACATTTAATGTTTGTTTATATTATGTGATTCTGTTATTGAATGTGATCTGCAATGAAGTAAAGGAAACACAACTGTGCACTAAGTATTTTAACAAAAGAAAGAACAAGAATTAAAAAACCTGAAGGACAGTAGCGAAAATAATTTCGTGTGAAATGACCTTTTTTCCACATATTTATTTATTTATTTATTTAACGTCTATCCTATTCAGTTATAAAAACTGATTTACAAAGGAGGACAACTAAATAAATCTAATTACATAGATGCAGACACAACAATGAACTTTGAAATAGTAATATTACAACAATGCATTAAATACTCAACAAATTTGATAACAAATAAAAAGGATATTAAATGCAATTTATGAATGAATCGAATAATATATAAAAAAGGGGGTGGGGAATGAAAAGAAAAGAAAAAAGAAAAGAAAAAGAAAATAAAAGAAAAAAGAAAAAATGAAAGGAAAAAAGAAAGAAAGAAAGAAGAGGAAGAAAAAAAACATTAAAAAAGAAAAACGAAAAGAAAAAAACTGATTTATTAGACGATCCCACTCAAACGAATATGAAGTTTGCCAAAAATCAGGAAAAGCAAATCAGGGAGTAATCATCAGTAATCAGTACGAAACAACGCTACGCAAGACTAGATAGAGACGGGAGTTGACATGTGAATGATGGTGAACAAAACCTGCCCCACGATTCAATAATGATAGCGTGAATGTCGATATGGATATATCAAACGCCATCAAACAGTTAGCCATGGTATTTTCTGTGATAACGATCAGTGCTGAGGTGTGATGTGGGAGGACAGGCCTGTGCTGCGCAGAGCCGGCCACAGGCGGGCAAGATGAGGGCGTTTAGATCACTAGGAGGATAAAAATAAAAATATAATATAATATAATATAAATATAAATATAATAAATAGAGATGTTTGCATGTGAGTCTCCTGAAACTGACTCATGTTACTACGTGGAAGAACCTTCATCGACAGTACGAGTATAGAAAAAGGAAATACGTAATTAAAACTTATTTATATATATATATAAAAATACATTTTTTTAAACTAGGCCGCTTCGCGAACGCTTTTTCCAGTCGCGTTGATGGATGAGCTTTTTGTGGAATATTTATGTCCAATGACTACGTTTTTATGTGGAATCTCCTTACACCTGTAAAAGGCTTATATTAAAACCTTTATTTCTATGAATTTTGACCAACTTTTTCAACTTTTTCTTTCAAGAGGCACTACATCACCATTATTTTTATGGCAATGTAAAATATGAAAGTAGTAGCCCCACCCGTTTGGTCAAAATCGGCTCAAATATCACGAAAATATCGTATTAAAAACCGGAGAAAAAATCGTAAAAGTACGATTTCTATAAGAAATAATTTTTCAAATATCTCTAAAATCATAACATATATGACTTCAGTGATTTTAAACGTTCCTATAAAGTTTCATCAATATCGGAGTAGTCGTTTGCCAAATATCACGAAAAAACCGCATTAAAAATCGAAAAAAAAATCGCAAAAGTACGATATTTATGAGAAATATTTCTTCGATCGTACCTAAAAACAATACAGCTCGAAGTTCAGAGATTTCGAAGGTCCCCTCCAATTTTCATCAAGATCGCATATGCCGTTTTTCCGGTAGAGAGCGAACAAACAGACAAAAAAACTAACAAAAACAAAACACCCGAGCTTTTTTCTTGGGGTAACGTGAGTAAAAAACAAACAAAAAAACACAAAGTCAAATTGAAGTCTTCGCTTCGCTCATCCAATTAAAAAAGTGACTACACCGGGGATCGAACCCAGGACCTAAGCTTACCGGGCTATGCTCTTCTTCTCGGGCTAAGCTAAGGTCCCGGGTTCGATCCCCGGTGTAGTCACTTTTTTTATTTCTGTCTAAAGTACTAACATAACAACTTCATAGTCGCCTACTATAAAACCAAAGTTAAACACCATATATATATATATATATCTATATGTGTGTGTGTATAATAATTATTCAAGAACAGAAACCGAAACAAGATGGGGGATAAAATTGCAGAAAGTCTGCATTGCTTTTTAATTTCTGCTTGGCTGTACATGCTCGTATACTTACGCACTTTATTCTGGCGCGGAGACGAGTTTAAGAAGCTTACTTGATTTTCCGGGAAAACGGTTAATAACATCGGTATGATAATTCAGACGAATATTACGAAAGAATCAATCTAAGACATGCAGGACGCTTATTGGATGAGCGAAGCGAAGACTTCAATTTCACCGACCCCCAAAAAAATTTAGCTCGGGTGTTTTTTTGTTTGTTTTTTTTTTGTTTGTATTTCTGTCTGTTTGTTCGCTCTCTACCGGGCAAACGGCAAATGCGATCTTGATGAAAATTTTACAGGACCTTCGAAATCTCTGAACTTAGACTTGCTACGTTTTTGGGTACAATCGAAGAAATATTTCTCATGAATATCGTACTTTTACGATTTTTTTCGATTTTTAGTGCGATATTTTCGTGACATTTGGGCCGATTCTGACCAAACGGGTAGGGCTAAAACGTTCATATTTCACATGGACATTAAGGTAATGGTGATGTATTGCTTTCTGAAAGAAAAATGTGAAAAAGTTAGCCAGAATCTATAGAAATAAAGCTTTTAATATAAGTTTTTTATTTTTTGTGCGATATTTTCGTGCCATTTGGGCCAATTCTGACCAAACGGGTGGGCCTACAACGTTCATATTATACATGGACATTACGGTTATGGTGATGTAGTACCTTTTAAAGGAAAAAGTTAAAAAAGTTAGCCAGAATCCATAGAAATAAAGCTTTTAATATAAGTTTTTTACGGTAAATAATACCAATTGACAGGTAACAAAAGAAACTTGACAACAATCACTCACAATGCATAGGTAGCAAAACAAAGCACTTGCAAAAGTAAAGATATCCCACGCAAACTAAAAACTTTGAAAAGTTCATCCATCAACGCGGCGGGACTTTAGCGTTTTCCTAGTTCCTAAACCAATTCATTGAAAAAAAGTATCGTAAGGTATGTTTACCGGTGTATGTTGGCGAACTTCTTAATATTATGTCTCGCTGCGTACGTGGTGTGCATTTTTAAGGTTATTAGTGGCCGGCCAAGCATTTCACATGCACGCATTTTATATATTATAACTACCGAAATTTATTTTACTGTGAAGTAGTGCATGGTTCTAATTATATTGGCATAAAATATTTCATTGCAACTTGTAATACAAGTCACTATATTTTACTCGCGAAAATTACTTCAATTATCAGTTTAATAACATCAGTTTCTAACATTAACTTAATTAAATAAATGTGAAAGTAAGTATAAATGCAGCCAGGCTTATTATGTTCTGGCTTAAATGTTCCCAATCTATTCAGATCTACAATGCACCATCAATCAGATATTATGAAGTTAACCGTCTCGGTAGCTTAGGGTCAAAGCCCCCGACTGGCAATTGGATGACCAGGATTCGATACACCGCCGAGATGTTTTTTTTTTTATTGATTGATTTCCAAAAAGGCTTATAGTATGTGTGGCTCGTTGGTCTTGTGTGTGGCTCGTTGGTCTTGTTGTTAGCGTATCTGTTTCCACTGCAGGAGGTCCAGGGTTCGATTCCCGTCAAAGTCAGAAGATTTTTAACTTCTGATTTGGACTTAAGTCCATCAGTTCTTGTCTTAGGAGTTTGTAAACGGTGACTTTGGAGCCGTCCTAGCAACGAAGCACATAATAAATTTAGAGTTGTTTTGAATCGGCCTGTTTGATTCTGGCGTTGATTCGCGTGTGTTCGCACTGTCCATACTACTGATTGCTATATTTACTATTACAAATATCGACCTAATTGGTTGGTTATCGTTCACTCGTCGATTGCGTCGGGGCCTACTGGGTTGGCTTGGTCGCTTTGATTTACTGTTCCCCACTGAAAATTATTTATATAACTGAGTGGGTAGTCTCTAAATACTATTTATTTAATTATTTTTATTTAATTGTTGATGTGAAAATTGACTTGTGTATAGCTTAATTTTGTCTTGACATCTCACGGTTCACATTTGTGTCTCATTTATGTGCTTCATTCATGTTCATCCATGTTGTTCCATGTTTCAGAATCCGGAATGATTATTTTGTACGGTTTCCGAACAATAATGTTGTAAATAAAATTCAACCTTGGAACGGAAGTTGTAAAGCACGCTAATCAACTTTTAGGCGATTACTAGCAAACGTTTATAAATCTGCTTGAATACCTTACGTTTTTTGTGCGAACTTAATAGTTCCTTATACCCATCACAGTTACTCTGAGTGATAAAACCCGAAGTTGTGGAGGCTGTGAAGCATCCGCGCTAGCTAGTTTATCTACGATACGATTACCTATACTTGCAAGCTAAATGTGTGACTTGACCAATGCCAGTGATACGTATTGAGCACTTTTGGCGGGTATAGCACACACACACCCCTCTCACCCCACCAGCACAATGTAACTTTATTATATTTAAATATTTGTCTTGAAAATTGTTATTAATAATTGTATCAGAAACAATAATGAAAAAATGTATTTAGTATATGTCTAGGTCGTACTCGTATGTAAGAAAAGGTCTAGCTGTCCTAGTCAATAAAGACGATTATTTATCTACAAATATGTGATATATTTCTGTAAATTGTTTAATTCCTATGTAATTGTTAATTTGTATTTGTTGAATATATGTTACCGTGTATGTAAAACATCGCCTGTTTGAATTAATCAATCACTCAATCAATCAATCAATCAATATGATGGTATTATAGACAGAAATTAAAAAAGTGCCTACACCGGGGATTGAACCCAGGACTTTGGCTGTCTGGGCCATGGCTCTTACCAACTGAGTTTCAATTCAATTAAATTCAATTTATTTCCATTTAATACAAAGATACAGAACGCTTAGTTAACTGTAGATTACACTACTCACAGATGAGCATCAGTGTCTTGAGCGTCAGGAGTGACTTCTTGTATATGGATTCTACATTAAGAACTTAGGAAGTCTGTCTATAACTTTCATGTATATATCTAATCCTACGCTATCCTACAAACATGTTATTTTATATTATTATTACCATAATGTTAAAAATGCACATGTAATTAATCAAATAGAAGGATCATAACAACGTCATAGTCGCCTACTACAAAACTAAGGTTAAACTAAATATTTATCTATCTATCTATTCTCGATCGGAATTCGGACGTGCAGAGAAAAAGAACTTCCTGCCTCGACGGTCTCCGGTACCTCGGTACTCATGTCACAGGCGAATAACGTCTACGCCTACCCAGTACCCACCCCTGCTGGCGACTGCAACGATGGGTGTTGCGGGAATCTCCACAGTGATGTGATGCGATGTTGGTGTGTCCGTGCCTCCAGTGTGCGAACTGACGGGGGGGATGGGGGGATTTACCCCCTCTGCTAATTTCATCCCTGGCTCTGTTTTACTGAAAGGTATCCCCGCCGGGAAAGGCTAAATCCCCACCTCTGGATACCTATCTCATTTCATACATATCAAGTGACTTTATCTAGAAAAGTTAACTAAATAATCCGTCAATTTACACATTCCTTTCAAAATAATACCTCAGATCGCTTCTAATACCATCTTGAGGGCAATAATACCCCCAAATTTTTCCTCAGATCACTTCTAAGGCCATCTCGAGGGCAATAATGACCCAAAAATTTTCATCAGATCGCTTCTAAGGCCATCTCAAGGGCAATAATACCCCCAAAAAAATCGCCTCCGGCGGCTGGGGCTTCGCCCCAGACCCCGGTTTGCCAACGAAAATACTATTCTAAGCCATCCCCCCCTCTGCAAAGTCGTTAATTCGCATCCTGCGTGCCTCGAAACCCACGATTAGTTAAGTTTTGTGTTCCTGTGCCCGTCCTGTTTGTATTCTTGTTTGTATTCTTGTTCACTTGTACGTGAATTGTTAGTGTTTTGTCTAGGAGTATTTACCTCGTCTCTATTTGTGTTTTTATGTTGATTTCTTGCTTTTTGCTATTCTTGCGCCTCGCAGTGCCAGTGTAGCACAATGACTTTCGTTTTTGACTTTTGAACGTTTTTCCTCTTGCTACGTGGTATGATTCTTCTGTCCTCTCCTCAGTGCTTTTTGTGTTTAACATTTGTGTTTCTATGTTTCTTTGTACGTGTATAGGCTGCAGAGGGCTGAATTGTTGCCCTATATCGGCCTTCCCGCCCCTTGGGCGGGAAAATATCAACAAATACAATACATCTATCGGAACTACATTACACTACACGTTCTTTTCAAATTCTCGAATATTGCCCCAATGTGGACGTTCGTTTCCACTAAAGTAACAAAACTAATCGGAACAGTCAATCTATCGACCCAAGATCTTGTACGCGGTTTGCCCTACCTATCAGACGCTGTAGTACAATAATAACAGCTGGCAAATTACCAAGTCAATCTAGGGAATCTACTGCACTTAGATTTTTGCATAGAAGCTTTAATGTCCCAGATGTTGAACCATTAAGCATATTTAAAAATCAAATTATTTATGGACTAACCTATCTACAGGCTGTCCGTGTACGGACACAGTTCTATCTTTTAATAATAGGCCTACCTGGAAATTCGTTAACATTTTTTGCTATTTTTTTTTTGCTAAAAATGTTATTGTAAATTATTACTTTTTGTTTTGTTAAGTTAACGATGTGATTAATTTACTTACGCCAATATACGGAAATATATACTTACTCATGGGAGTACGAAATTTTCTGATCAAGATATTCTCAATACTGAACTCTAGAGCTCTTAACCCAATTAAGTCATGCCAAAAATAAATTAAAGTAATGCCCGTTATCTCAATTTGTTTTTCTTCTTTTAGTTAGCCCTATAAATGTTCAGGGCAAATAGAAACTTATCCAAATATATATTTTTGTTTTGGAAATTTCACAAACCCGAAAGACAACATGAAACCTCAATGTCCCAAGACATATAATACATAAGGTGTATCAGACAATATTAACAAAGTAATCGTTGAAATAAGTTTCACTTTGCTCGTTTCTTATGAATTAAATAAATAAAATAAATTGTATTTAGAGTCTACCCACTCAGTTATATAACTGATTTTCAGTGGGGGACTTTAAATCAAAGCGACCAAGCCAACCCTGTAGGCCCCGACGCAATCGACGAGTGAGCGATAACCAACCAAAGATCGACATTTTTAATAGGAAATATAGCAATCAGTGGTATGGACAGTGCGAACACCCGCGGATCAACGCCAGAATCAACATCAATATAAAAAAATCAGTAACGTTTAAATTGAATGCATTAGCAGAGCAACACTTCAGAGGACTGATTTTATATACTTAAACCACGAAATCCAGTTTCCTAACATATCTACTAGGAAAACGCTTAAGTCCCGCCGCGTTGTTGGATGAGCGTAATTGGTGCATTGAGCAGCCATGTGTTATGCGAATTTTTTGTTGTTCTGTGGCAAAATCATTACATAATTGAAATTTTTTAAATTAAATTAAATTAAATTAAAAATTAACTTTAATTTTTTAATTTTTTAAAAATTAATTGAAATTGTTAAAAAAAGAAAAAAAGCGTAAAATTACGATTTTTATAAGAAATAACTTCTCGATTGCGCTCAAATTTAACACTTATCTATTAATTCATAAAATAAGGGTTCTGTGAAAAAATCATTACAATCGGATAAAACATGTAGGTGTTATAAGTCAAAGAATTGTTTAAAAAAAGAAAAAACCTGTAAAATTTCGATTTTTATGATAATATTTTTTCAATTGCGCTCAAATTTCACACGAGTATCTTAATTCATAAAATAAAGGTTCTGTGCAAAAATCATTAAAATCGAATAAAGCATGTAGGTGTTATAAGTCGAAGAATGTTTAAAAAATCGAAAAAAATCGTAAAATTGCGATTTTCATGAGAAAAATTTTTCCGATTGCGCTCAAAAACTTGGCAGTTCTAAGTTCAGAGATTTCGAAGGTCTCCATAAAATTTCATAGCAATCGGATTATCGGTTTAGCCGGAATCGTGTGGACAAACAGACAAAAATACAGAAAAAAAAAAAAAAAAAAAAAAAACATTCCGGATTTTTTTCTCCAGTGTAGTGAAATGGAATCTTCGCTTCGCTCATCCAACCAGATATTACAATTCAAAACAACTATGTTACTTCTTTTTTTTAATATTTACAATTTTTGAATAATTTTCGTTTTTCAATAATCCAACACGATTTCTCATTCATAAACTTAAATTTAGTAGAAACACGAATTTTGTATGAGTATGTCCGAATTGAATTCCTTTTTTTAGATAGGTAAGTAACATTATTTCTCAATTTCATTTATCGGGAAACATTCCCGTAGGGGTAATTGACTTTATGGAAATCAGTCCAGAAATTACAAAATCCATCTCAGCGGAGTATTGATCCCATCTATTCAGATCTACAAAGTACCAATAGTCCAGGATAGAATAGGGTAAACCACCCGACTGGCAATTAGGAGCCCGGGGTTCGATACCACGCTGAGATGGATTTTGTAATTTATGAACTGTTTTCTATAAAGAAACATTCAATTCAAAATTCAAATGTAAGTATATAATTTTATTATTGGGCTTCAATTTACTCCAAAATGCAATTCTAGAAAGTGAAATCAAACAAATGATCTTTTTTGTTTTCGCTTCATTTAGAAATAATAGAAACCTTGAACCATGGCGTTGATAATCTCAAGACAAACACAACACTAATGCAATTATCACAGATAGCTCTAATATAATAATAAATTTTGTAGGAAGCCTGCCCAGGGTGCAATTCATGCCCCTCTTCAGGTGTCTTAACTAGATATGTTACGGATAGGATATTGTGAAGGGATGTCCGAGGGCTGTTCAAGAGGACTCAATCCCTTGTATTCGCATTAATGACTGAGGAAAACCTCGGAAAAAACCTTCAGTCAGGGTTGCCGGTCTGGACGGGATTTGAACCCGGAACCACCCGAATCAGAGTCGCGCGCTTTACGCTCGAGCCAACACTGTCGCCCTCCAAACGATGCTCTAGAAAAATCAATTAGTGAAAAAATTAGACCGGCCCAAAAAGAAAGGATATAAAGGAGAGGAAGAGTGGTGGTCCGTTCAGTCTGCCAAACCTCGACTACCGTTCTCTTGTGTGCTCACGCTGGAGCTATAGTCTATTCACTTGTCGTCTTGCTGCGATGGGCAGGTGTATTCTCTGCTGTGTGTTGGCCCTGGGCGTAGCGACTGTGTCGCGGGCTAGCCTCGCGGCGGGTGTGGATGACAATCAAGTGTTAGAGGGTAGTAACTCAGTAGAGGGTGTCTATCGAGATAGGCTGCGTGACGAGTGTTCAGCAACGAAGAGTCTGATGAAGTGTTTGGAGTATGAGGCGCTAAATTATCTGCACGGATGGACTACTGAAGGTAAAGTATTGATTAGCTATATTTAATTATAGCCATGTTGTGTGCATCAGTATATTTCAAGTTCCTTAAATTTAAAGTATCACTGTTAATTTAATTCTTTATGTACGTGCAGTTACCATATCCCAAGTTACATAAAACACGGATATATTGTTCGGAAAAATAAAATTGCAATATTTTTCTTTTTTTATCAATATTTGAATTACAAATATTTTTTCTTGAAAACAATTTGTTTATATATTTTAATTGCAAATAATGTTGGAAAATTTAGTCTTTACAATCAAATAAAATTGCGTATTTGTTTTTAAATGAGTAAATTGTATACATATATAATACTATAAGCGCTTGCAAATTGGAATCACAGAAAGATATATTATTATGATTGAGACAAAATTTCAAATTTAACAAACCGGGACAAGGCCTTGATGAAACGTTGAGTTCAGACGTTAATTTATTGGTGATGCATTAGTTAAATATATTACTGTGAAGCAGGATTATATTTTAAACTGGAAATATGAGTTCATAGGAAATTGATTAAACACCTTTATAATTAAAAAAAGCTGTGAGAATAAGATTTTTTTAACTATTTATTTTAGTTTAATCAAACGAAAAACAAAAGGGAACTCTAGCAAACAATTACATAAAATGCAAATTTTAAAATGTGATAATTTATAAAAGAAGGAGGCACTAACTTACCCTTCCCTTCCTGACTGGGGGGAAGGGAAGGGGAGGTAAAGTTAGTGCCTCCTTCTTTAATAAATTATTCGCAGCAAAAAGCCCAATTAAAAAACAACATGTACACATATGTATGCGAAAACCTAAATATATATATAAAAAGAAAACAATAGCAAATATTGTATAAAATTTACACAATATGGTCGACCTTGGTGTCATTTAAAAGCTCATTTTATGACTAATAAGTGCTTGAAAAAATTTAATTTAATCAAATAATAAATCACCAAATTAATTACATTTAAGTTAAATTAAACAACTTTCGACTTATTATGTATATATACCTTAAACTCGATCGGTCGTCATAAATATGTTTCTCCTTACTAACAGAATGCCAATGAATCCATAATGTAAATTCCCGAATTAACACTTATAACTTACTGATTAATTAATTAAATGAAGAATTACTTATATCTTAATATTGTTGTTTAACACTCACATAGCACCTTTTATGTCAATAAAAGTATTAAATAAAAACAATGTGAGTATATTTTTTTAAATAAATAGTTTCAAAATTAAGTTCATGCAACTTTCCCGTTAATGTAATTAATTGATGTTATCACAATTTGCTGTATAAACCAACACAAAACAATTAACAGACAAGGAACCATTTGCAAGCTTATTTTAAGAGAAAATACATTTGTATGATAAATAATGATAATTTAAACAATAAATTAAGTCTATTTAATTAATTTATACCCCTTTTGACATAGTAAGTATAATAATGTACACCTAAAACCAACTCGCTTATCACGTAACATTCTCATACACACACACTAGCAAGCACAAGTCATTAATGTTCTAGACTTCCCAGTATTGGCATTGTTTTCTTCTGACAGGTTGCTTTTATGGAGGTCTATTTTATTATTTTGACTGTACCTACTCGAATTTGGTCAAAAAGTGATGAAAAAATGTAGTGAATATGAGGTGCTACATATTGTATTGAAATATTTAGCCAACATAGCAAAACATTGTAAGAAAGTGAGCTATTTTCAAAGCCTGCTGTATAAAAAGAGCCGAAAACACGCGTTGCAACAAATCATAAAAGAAATTAGTTTCCATTTTTTTCCTCAGTTGTTGATGTAAATGCTGGTATTGAGTCATCTCCTTTCATTCCTAACGGGACTTCCAAGTCCCTCAGCTTTATTCTGGTAGTATTAACATGGAGCACATAGAGCTATCACACGTTCACATAGGATAATAATATACGCCTTGTACAACTTTTTGGAAGTCTTTTAGTGTTAAAATTGGATATTGTTAAATTTTGAAAACACATTTTTTTTAATTTACAAAATAGCCATTTTTACCAAATTTTCAATTTTTTTTATTAATAATGATTTTGTTCTTGAACTAAAATCTTATTTTGCATGGAAATTGTGCGGTACATAATATTCAAAATTAAAAATTAAAAAAAAAAAAAAAAGGTTCCATACAAAATGTCTAATTTGGGTATGATTGTTTGATGAACAAGTAAAAAAATGTATTTTATTTTATTTCTATTTAGGGATAAAAAGGGTTTATCAACTTAAGTCCATTTCCTTCACAATTTACAATAACAATATTTCACTGGAGAGGGTCACACCGAGTAATGCTGATGTGTATCCTACAACGCAATTACATTACGTTTTACTCACGATTGTCACGGGAGACCGTCGGTTTGAAACCAGCCACGAACAATCCTGGCTAAAATATTTCATGTGTTCCCTTACTACATACATGACGATAAAATAAAGGAAAAACGAGTAAAAATAAATTGGGATAAGGACAAAGCGAGACAATTGTTTCAAGGAAGTTCTCATGTAAATGCGAAGATTCCACTGCATCACTAAATAAGGCCCAAGTGAAGTAATGATGACTACAACGTTCACTGAATGACAAGTAAATATTTGTGGCAGGTATTTGGGACTAGTGCAATAAAAATTAGTTAGACGAGTGAGCGCAGCAAAACGAAGTCCTTATAACGCTACTCGATCGGGCCTTGGCCGTGACCATTGTCTGTATGTTAAATGTTTGTATGTTAAATGTGTGTCTGTCTGTCTGTCCGGTCCCATACGGCCGAACGGCCAAATAGATTGAGCTGAAATTTTAAACAGACATCCGTGACCAGGTAACTGAGAACTGCTAACAAAATGAGCGCAATCCATTTCGATTTAAACCTACAAGAAATAATAAACTGAAAAATAGGCCTAACATGTGTATAGGAATTCTTTTAACGACAATGGTTTTTCTTTTGAAAAATCACTGCTTCTTAGATGTTACTCGGTTGCAATGGAGGCAGTGGAAAAATATTTGTAATACGGTTATGCAGTGACAAACTAAGTCTATCAAAACTTGCATGTTCAAGGTACCCCCAAATTCCGCTGGGAGACTGAGTAAACCTTGCAATATTTATTCGTATTTTGTACTGGCTATGTTTTTCATAGTATTGTCACAGTTGATGGAGACTTAACTGCGTTATATGCATTTCAAAACATGTTTAATATTTTTTTTAAATATAATCCATAAACTACAAAATCTTATCCGACCAGGGGATTGAACCCAGGTCTCCCACATTCCGGGTATAAGGGCGCCTAAGCCAACTAGACTAGGGAAACGCCAAAGTTGTTGATAGACGAGTGAGTGAGCCATGTGTTGAATACCCGGATTTCCCATACTGGGCTAGATCAGTCTTAGATATAGGGGAGGAAAGGGGATGTTCCCGGGTACTCAACACATGGATCACTAACTCGTCTATCAACGACTTTGGCGTTTCCCTAGTTAGGTATTTACTGACATTAAACGTTATTCAGCAACAAGAGGATATATGTGGTTCTAAATATTGGCACACATGGGCCTACATTTAGTAATTAGTATGGTGTCTGGCCTCTGTCCACAATCTCCTACTATTAAGAACTGCAGAAGAACGAGATTGATTTCCTTCAAACCAGTTAACCGTATAAGTAGAGTAGAAGTAAGTAGCCAATTATTGATTATGAATAAGCCAAATGAAAATTTAAAAAAAACAACCAATAATTAGGACCGGGGACGCCCTGAGCTATTCTCTATGGTCTAAATATCAATTACTCTCATGACTATTATTAAGAGGGTACGCTGAGCTTGGCCCAACTCAAATGCGCGCAAACAGGTGTTGATGATTTCTGCTGAACGGTTGGTAATATCATTACCAAATTTTGAATGGATGTTAATAAAGTACTTTTATATTGATATCCGTAATTGGTTGCACAAAATAAGCCTTAAAGATCCATTGCGAGACATAAGTCCAAAACGTGAAAAAATTGGAAATCCAAAACATTGATTGCAATTCTGGAAATTCCCACCAAACCGTTTATCTTACAATAAAACCAAAGTTACCTGCGCGTTCACATTGATTTAAACGTTGTTATCCATTATGCAAATTTGAGTTAAAAAAATCTGTACACTTGGAATAAATTCCCGAAGTTGACCAAAATTTAGTAAATTTTGGTGATTTCACTAAATTTTAATTCAAAATCAATGAATTTATTTAGGAATACGCATAATGGATAACATAGATTTATTCTTTATAAATGTTAGTGTGAAATTTGATAATGATGTTATAAACCGTTTACTAGAAAAAACCAGAAAGCTGAGCGCTTAAACTCGCCTCCGTTCTAGCCTCAGCATACCCTCTTAAGGATTTTTAATTTTGTAATGCAACGGAATATAATATTTTGAATGGCAATGGATATCGTGCTACATGTTTTACGTATTTTCACAGACTAATATTCGAAGTTAATTAACGTATTGTTAACTAGGAAATTTGTTAAAAAATACATTTTATTTCATCATCATCTGGTTCAAACTTAGTTTGTTATAGTTTGGGTTTATCAATGGGTCGTGTTATTTTTAATCCCATTCCCATTCCCAATTCCCACTAAGCCAAATGGCTCATCAATGGGACACATAATTGTAAATGATGTAAATAAATCATATTACATTCGTAGCGTAAGGCTTATTAAAATGAAACCAAAATCAAAAACATTCAAACATTTAAATGAAATACGGTACACTTACAAAAAAGATTTTCAAGAATTACTTAATTTAAATTAATAATATCATGACCTAGGGCCTACCACATAGATTCTTTTTCAACCCCATAAATATCTAGATAATAGGACTTAAAGTGACTTAAAATGAGCATAAAGGAAGGTAGTTCACTGTTCAGGAAATGCGATTTTATTCTATTCTTTATTAATGACATTTTGTCCAAGGATATAATTTCAGCCAGCAATGAATAAAAACTTTAGATATAAGATAATGTAAACAACGCTCACCATGTTTGTTTTCGGGCATTGGAACAACGAATTTTCCTTTACTTACTAGTCTCGTTCCCTTATTATATAAATATGTTTTTTTTATGTTCATTATTAAAATAATACTTCAAAACCAACCGATTATTAAACATGGCTTATATAGGCAGTATCAAGCAATTAACATACACGTCATCTTTTCCTTTAATGGTATTGATAATAATTTTAGGGAAAACTATTTTTAATAATTTATTTTGAATTTGAAACATTGTGTTTATTATATGCAAAGATGCGCTTCCCCATGAGAGCAACGCATACAACATAATAGATTCAGCATAATATGCAATATAAACTAATCTTAGCATATCATCAGACAAACTGTTTTTAGTTTATACAATTGATATAAACACGATCGGAGTTTCGAATAATAATAATAATAATATTAATAATATATATTTTTTTAATATAATATATAATAATAATAATAATAATAATAATAATAATAATAATAATAATAATAATAATAATAATAATAATAATAATAATAATAATAATCACAAATTTGTCCATATTTTTTTTAACGAAATATACAGAATTAGTTTCTTAGTTTCCATTTGAATTCAAGTTGTTCTCTTTTATTTCGTTAATACCTGGTCAGCAATATATATAAGCGGAGGTGCAAACCGACAACTGCCGTTCTCTATATCCTTGTTTCTCCTTGCATAATAAAACCGCAAAATGTGTTTATGGGTCACAAAATAACACGCATTGCAAAAACTTGCTGCAGTGATATTTAGTTCATACATCCAATCTGAACAACTGCATATATGGTTATTAAGCACGCATTCGCGTAAGAGACTAGTATACTGCCACATTTTACGAGCATCTAGCTAGCCATCACAAACCAACATTTTTTTTATAGTACATCATAAAATTTTGGCTCATAACTGGGCTAATTGCCGACTTGAGAAAGGTACACTTAATTACAGTTCATTCCACATAGTGGTTGCAGCCTGGTAGTCCCTGTCCATTTTCATGCATTTTTTTACCTTTTGTTTTTATACTTATTTTAATTGATTAACTTGGTTCGTTTGTGATTTATGTGGGCTTTACGTTCTTCTTTTTGCAGTTTTATTGCAAAATAACAAACTAGCTACCTTAAATTTTAACGATTACCGGTATGTAAGTGGCTAATAATTAGTATTCCTGTTGCCACGAAATGTTCGGGATTATCAATGATGGATCGCCTTGAAAAATTGTTAGAGCGCGAAGCGTGAGCATTGTTGTATAAAATGATAACAGTTGTGTATGTTATAATTAAATCCCTTAATTTCGAACTGATGAAAGATGCTCTTCCTACCAAATAGAATTTGTTTGCCCAAAACTTTAAAGGGGTATTCAAACGCTAAACTCAAAAAACTTTTCATTCAGGCTAGCTAGTTATGAATTTTGAAATTAACAGAAAAATTGTTGGGTCCACCATTCCCCCCCCCCCCCCAAAAAAAAAAAAATGTTAAACTTTGTATCTTTCGATCTAAATCCCATCGGCAAAAATCTCCCATTAGAAATAACATGGGGACGATCTTTATGCAACGTTACCTTGGAGGATTTTGACCCAAAAAAATATTGGCCATTATTGACGTACTCTACAGCCTTTTCTGTAAATCCTTTATATTTTGTTTTGTAATTTGGGCAAGTGGTTCGGTCAAAATATGCTGATTATCAAGAAGGGGTGTGATTTTGGAATGCATATTTTTCGTGTTAGAGTGTATATTTGTGCACAGTTTCAAGACACGATGTTATAAAGGGTCATTTTAGATTGTTACGATGCTCTAGTATCTATGTGGAACAAGGAAGAAGCAAGTTGACACCGATTTAAGAAATTTCACAAAACGCCAATTTTCGCTACTTGCTGGATTAAAAAAAATTTTAAAAAAACGTGTAAAATCACAGTCATAGATATAATTTTTTAAACGGTCATTTTAGTGTAGTATATTTTGCTATATAAAATGTGGTAAAAAATAATTTTTTTGTGGTAATAGCCCCTTTAAACACGGCTTGTGTTACCTCTAGTCAAAACTTCAGTAACAAAAGAGTTGCACTCAAAGTTTTTTCATGCGTCCAACCATAAAAGTGAATCGCGTTGCCAACCGAACCATCACTCTACCCGTCTAGACCAAACGCATGTAATAACTGGTTGCATGCTTGCATGCATTCATGCATCCAGCCGCGTGCACTTGTAAGTATACGCTCTGTATGCTACTTAACACTCCGCTTAATTAAATACTACGATTTCACCAAGTTTATTACAATGTTTCAGTAGCATAACATTCGGTAACACATATGTTCATGCTTATGGTAAATGCATTCTGGTTTAAGGTTATAATTATTATTCTAAAAATTACTGGAGTGGGTTAACGTGTGCTAATATTTGCAGTAGGTTAATTAATGTGGTTTATTTGTGCAGCTATTACATTATTTGTTAAGTTAAATTGCGATTTTTTAAAATTATAACTTCACACAATGCCTTAAACTTAATTCCTAAAAGAAGATTGAAATATGCGTGATCTCAAAAGGACACCTGGCATCAGCTATCAAAGAATGTTTATTATTACTACTTATAACTTAGTGTATTAATATATAAATTTGGCTGGATGTATGTGAAACCTAGGGTTTTAAAGACAAACAAAAAGCGAATTCACGATTTAAAACTGCACCTCGGTAGGCCAATTAAAGGATTGATCGATATTGTGATACTCTAATAATTGCTGTGGGCAATACTGGGTCATGTTTCGTGAAATAAGATGAATATGAAAGATATCGAGCTCAAGTTTTATCAGGATAGACTAGGCACCCACTTAGATAATTTTCATTTTCTGAAATATATGTCTGACCCATCATCTTCGAGGCCGTCTTTCTAGTCCTATTTTTTCGCAAAAAATAATTGTATTCCGATTAATGCTGCCAGAACACCCATGTCCCAAAACACTTCTTCATCATCCATGATTACTAAATTAATAAATACATCTTATATTTTAAAGAAATAAAACTCCATAACCTATAAGTAAACACAAGCTTTGAAATGACATTTACAATTCACTGCCAGCTATATAGTTTCATACCAATAAAAACAAGCAGTGGAATCAATAGGATGCTTATTTTTGGATGAGCGAAGCGAAGACTTCAATTTCACTGACCCCCCAAAAAATTTAGCTCGGTTGTTTTTTTGTTTGTTTGTTTGTTTTTTTTTGTTTGTTTTTTTGTCTGTTTGTTCGCACGATTCCGGGCAAACGGCATATGCGATCTTGATGAAAATTGAAGGGGACCTTCGAAATCTCTGAACTTAGACGTGCCACGTTTTTGGGTACAATCGAAGAAATATTTCTCATGAATATCGCACTTTTACGATATTTTTCGATTTTTAGTGCGATATTTTCGAGACATTTGGGCCGATTCTGACCAAACGGGTAGGGCTACAACGTTCATATTTCATATGGACATTAAGGTAATGGTGATGTATTGCTTTCTGAAAGAAAAAGTTGAAAAAGTTAGCCAGAATCTATAGAAATAAAGCTTTTAATATAAGTTTTTTTGACTTTTTATGCGATATTTTCGTGCCATTTGGGTCAATTTTGACCAAACGGGTGAGGCTACAACGTTCATAATTCACATGGACATTAAGGTAATGGTGATGTATTGCTTTCTGAACGAAGACTTCAATTTCACTGACCCCCCCAAAAAATTTAACTCGGTTGTTTTTTTGTTTGTTTTTTTTTTTTTTTTTTTTGTTTGTTTGTTTTTTTGTCTGTTTGTTCGCACGATTCCGGGCAAACGGCATATGCGATCTTGATGAAAATTGAAGGGGACCTTCGAAATCTCTGAACTTAGACGTGCCACGTTTTTGGGTACAATCGAAGAAATATTTCTCATGAATATCGCACTTTTACGATTTTTTTCGATTTTTAGTGCGATATTTTCGAGACATTTGGGCCGATTCTGACCAAACGGGTAGGGCTACAACGTTCATATTTCATATGGACATTAAGGTAATGGTGATGTATTGCTTTCTGAAAGAAAAAGTTGAAAAAGTTAGCCAGAATCTATAGAAATAAAGCTTTTAATATAAGTTTTTTGACTTTTTATGCGATATTTTCGTGCCATTTGGGTCAATTCTGACCAAACGGGTGAGGCTACAACGTTCATAATTCACATGGACATTAAGGTAATGGTGATGTATTGCTTTCTGAAAGAAAAAGTTGGAAAAGTTAGTCAGAATCTATAGAAATAAAGCTTTTAATATAAGTTTTTTTGACTTTTAGTGCGATATTTTCGTGCCATTTGGGCCAATTCTGACCAAACGGGTGGGCCTTCAACGTTCATATTATACATGGACATTAAGGTAATGGTGATGTAGTACCTTTTAAAAGAAAAAGTTGAAAAAGTTAGCCAGAATCCATAGAAATAAAGCTTTTAATATAAGTTTTTACGGTAAATAATACCAATTGACAGGTAACAAAAGAAATTTGACAACAATCACTTACAATGCGTAGGTAGCAAAACAAAGCACTTGCAAAAGTAAAGATATCCCACGCAAACTAAAAACTTTAAAAAGCTCATCCATCAACGCGGCGGGACTTTAGCGTTTTCCTAGTTTAACGTATTGTTATCATTATCATTATCATTCTTTATTTAGCAAATAAAGCTATTTAAATACAACATATTACAAGGTACAAAAATATTAATTTACAATACCAAATCTACAAATTAACAATTTGATACATTGACATATTTAACAAATTTCACCAAATTCACCAAAGTAACAAATTAACAAAATACCAAATTTGCAAACAATATAACAAAATGATAAATTAACAAATTTCACAAATTCCACAAAAAAACTCAATTTACAAATTAACAAAATGATAAATTTAAAAAATTAACAAATTCATCAAGTTTACCAAATTTACCAATTTACAAAATATCTAAATATTTAAATTAACAAAATGATTAATTTACTTATTAAACAAATTTAACAAATTTACCAAATTTACATAAATATCAAATTTACAAAAATGTACAAAATTACAAAACTTTCCAAATCTACAATCACAAAACAGGAAATTTTATTTTCACAAAAGTAAGGCAGCAATCTTTAAATTCGTGTACATGTTTAGCATTCTTAATCTCTTGATCTAGATTGTACAATCGAATTCCACTATAAAATATTGAATGCATTGATCGAGTATTGTTCCTTCTAGTTACTTGTAGGTGCGTATAATTTCCTAGGTTAGGTTTGAATGTGTTCCCATTGTTATAATCTATTAGGTTACTTAAATAATTTGGTAAAATTCCGTGCTCTAACTTATAAATAAAAACTAAAACATTTAATGCAATTCTTTGATTTACAGATAACATATTGACTCTCTCTAAAACTGTTTTAGTTGGAGTAAACCGATCACACTTTAGAACAATTTTCAACCCTTTACTTTGCAATTTTTGTTATTCATCTAAACTCATATTATCAACTACCCACAGCAGAGTACTGCAGTAATCTAAATGTAAATGTATGTGATAGGATGAGCGAAGCGAAGATTCTATTTCACTACACTGGAGAAAAAAATCCGGAATGTTTTTTTTTTCTTTCTTTCTTTTTTTTGTATTTTTGTATTTTTGTGTGTTTGTTAACACGATTCCGGCTAAACCAATACTCCAATTGCGATGAAATTTTATGGAGGCCTTCGAAATCTCTGAACTTAGAACTGCCACGTTTTTGAGCGCAATCGGGAAATTTTTTCTTATAAAAAACGCAATTTTACGATTTTTTTTCGATTTTTTAAAAATTTCTTCGACTTATAACACCTACACGCTTTATCCGATTGTAATGATTTTTTCACAGAACCTTAATTTTATGAATTAAGATATTCGTGTGAAATTTGAGCGTAATCGAAAAATATTTTCTCATGAAAATCGAAATTTTACGGGTTTTTTCTTCTTTAAAACAATTCTTTGACTTATAACACCTACATGCTTTATCCTATTGTAATGATTTTTTCACAGAACCTTAATTTCATCAATTTATATACTCGTGTTAAATTTGAGAGCAATCGAATAATTATTTCTTATGAAAATTGCAGTTTTACGATTCTTTTTAAAATCACGATTTATTAAAAAAATTAAGTTGATTTTTTATTTTATTTAATTTAACTTAAAAAAAATCTTCGACTAAGCAATAATTGTTTCACAGAACAACAGAAAATCCGCGTTACACATGGCAGCTCAATGCACCAATTACGCTCATCCAACAACGCGGCGGGACTTAAGCGTTTTCCTAGTTGTAAACATCACAATAATATTACCGTACGTTACGTTATGTTTTAACGTGTAAGTGATTGTGAACGAGCCTTACTGTAAATTATTTTAGTGGGTGCCTAGTCTATCCAGATTAAACTTGGGTTCGATATCTTCCATATTCATCTTATTTCACGAAACATGACCCAGTATTGCCCACAGCAATTATTAGAGTATCACAATATCGATCAATCCTTTAATTGGCCCACCTAGGTTCAGTTTTAAATCTTGAATTCGCTTTTTGTTTGTCTTTGTATTCGCTCTGTTCTTATATTAAAACTCTTTATATAAGGCAGTGGTTTCCATATTTATCACCACCTTTCAAAATCTACACAGTTAAATCTGATAGTTTTTTTATATCTCGATTTGGTTAATCGGGAAACACTCCCTTAGGTGTAATTGTTACTATTTACTACAATTCAGAAATTAAAAATCAGATGTATAATGCAACTACAATTAAGAGGTTAAAATGTACCCGTCCTGATGGTCTAGTGGTTAAGACGCCTGTCTAGAGATCCGTGGTTCGATTCCCGGTTGAGGCGGACTTTTTTAATTTCTGAATTGTACTAAATAATAAGTTTTTTTATACTTTTAACTCGGTCAAAAAGCTGCTTTGTTTTATTCTGAATTAAGAGCATTTTTCTTTATTAAATTATAATGATTAAAAGGATTTTTGTAATTGATCACAAATCGAATTGTGTATAAAAACAAAAAAAAAATCACAAGTTTCCGGGATGTCCCGGATATTTTGTTTGCCTGTAGTAAATTCAATTTAAATATGCACAAAATTGGGAAAAATTAAAAGATTGCGCAAAAAAACAATTTTTTTTAAAATATACTCAAATTTTGGATTTTTTTCAAATTTGATACCAGTTTGGAATTTACCAGTTTAGCATTTTTTTCCATAAAGATCAAGAAAAAAAAAAAGGAAATCTAAAATTCATAAAAAAAACACGAATTTCAAATTGTTAAGGTAAATAGAAAAATGTTGGATCCCAACGTTAAGAGGAGATATCACAAAACCAAAACAATAATAATATCAGTCAACATAAAAAAGAGCATTTCCATTTTCCGAACTTAGTATAACTCGGATTGGAAGTATCTTTCTGTGCTACTGTAGCAATATGAACCACGTGTCTGTGGTCCGGTCCGAGATTCGAGTGGTTTTGACGTTGAGTGACTAATATTAGTCACTCAACGGTTTTGATCGTTACGCCTGGAGAAAATAAACAATCACATCAACCAATCAGACCATATGACCATATAGCGTCGATTTATATGGTTTCTTCAATCAATTTAGGCATATTTTGCACTAGCTTTTTTGGCAGTGACACTCAAATGTGCATTAGATGAAATACACGAGACAATTGAATTAAATGTCACTATGGATATATTTGTTATGATAACACTTTGTTTAGGACATTCGTAAGTAAAACCATTTAATTAATAAAGGGTATATTACAGTTTACGTGCTTAGAACGGTGTCTTAGAGCTCTGAATGCTTCAAGTCATTTCCATCAGATACAAATCTAGATCACAAACTAAATGAGTTTAGAATAAGTTTTAGTGATTCTCAAGTTGTACGTAAGAAAATCTCAACTCCTCAACTTCGAAAAAACATGCTAAAATAAAAAATTACAATTTGTAGAGTTCGATGTTGAAGTACACGATCAAATAATTTTAAACAAGAGAGTTCTATGTGGTATACACGCGAAAATCCTTAAAAAATGGCGTTTTCGATGCTGGAATAAAAGCGAAAATCCATTTTACAAAAAATAAAGAGCTCCAATGCGGGATACACGCGAAAAATAATTAGGAAAGTTCGATGCTGAATACACGCCTAATTTTTTTTTTAAATATGAGAATTCGATGCTGGAATACACTCGAAAATCCTTTTTTTTAAAATAGGAGGGCAATGCTGGAATACAGTACATGCGAAAATCCTTTAAAAAAGGAGAGTTTGATACTGAATACACGCTAAAATCATTCCTTTAAAAAGAGTAGAGTTTGACGCTGGAATACACGCTAAAATCATTCCTTTAAAAATAGGAGAGTTCAATGCTGGAATACACGCGAAAATTATTCCTAAAAAATAAAAGAGTGTATAATATACTAATCTGCGTTTAACGTTTGCACAAACATTCTTGTCTGGGTAACACTTTTAAAAACTTGCGAACCATAAGCCGCTGTCGTTGACCTTGCCAGAGCAGCCTGTTAGTCCGGATAGTAAACCCGGTCAGTAGCAGGTCATACTTAGGTGCGTTCGGCAACTATGCCAGAGTAACCCGGTTTTATAACCCGATCACCAAAAAAGTGAACTGCCTCGGGAGCAGGGTTAGTTCAGGTTACGGCGGGAAATACGAAACTATGTGAATTCGACAGGTGGTGTTTATAAGTTGCTATGGGCGATACGTGGATATTTAGGCGAAAAACATTGTTATTGAGTAGGCTTAGGCCTTGTGCTGCCATTTTATAAATTAACGTTAACATGGTAAACGTTCCAAATCTGAATATGTCCCTACTAATAACCTCAGATACCGACCAGTAAAGTTTCTTATGCGTCCGGCATTTATTAGCGTTAACTGTGAGCGAGGAAAAATTTGAACCGGGCTTCGCGCCGGAAAACGGCCATGCGCCATTGCAGGTGGGCGTGACGTCATCGTGAGGTTCGCCGAGGCGGCGAGCTGTCGGTTCTGCCAATCAGCTTCCCTTCCTCACCTTACGATGACGTCACAACCAAAAGAGCGCGTACTTAAAGTCTTTGTGCGGGAAGTCAAAACCCAGCAACTGCATAGAATCCACAGATTTTAAATTTTATCGTTTATTTTAATTGCGATGTTTATTAAATTGAATATTACAAATTACTAAATACGTGTAAGATATATTTGTAACCGAGGACAGTTCCCTATTCTTCCGTTTCAGATACTACCAATGTGAACACGTCCCTCTGGGGTACCGTGAGCATCGTCTCGACGCCTGGCACTTCCCCGGTGCCGATGTTTGCCGACTCCCAGCCGAGGTCTACCGACGGCGAGCTAGAGCAGCTTGAGAAGTTCGCTGAGCGCTACGCGTCGAGCCACGCGCTCAAGTACACGCCACCATCGGGCCTCGGAGGCGTACGCTTCGGACACGGAGACGTGCGCGTCGTAGACGGCGACCAGCTAGGCGCGGGCGAGGAAGGTTAGTGGTGGCGGCGTCAAGACGCGGGCACAGAAATAAATACAAATTTGGATTTGTTTTCGCTGAATTATCACACAAACTACCCAGTAAGAAAATGTTTTATGACTTTTAATATACAAAAAAATATATAAACTACAAATCGGACACATATTTTTGTTATGAATATATAATGACACCATTCTATTAACTTTAAAAATTATAATCGAGCACAAAATTGCAACGTTTCTAATTTTTCATGTATAAAAATAAATGTAAATAATACGTGAAATAAGATATCGATCAATTATACTAGTCCTGTGACTATATAATAGGCCTACAAAGCAAATAACCACCAAATCACTAAAAATTTCACCACTACCATACTTAAAATTTTATAAGCATGAAATATTTAATTTTAGACCTAAACAAAAGGGCTAGGTTTTACAATAGAAAAAATATACGATAGCTGGTGGCAACCCTAGCGTATTCCTACGCGGTATGCACTTAACTTTAATGCTAACATCAAGTTGATTGATTAAGCCTAAATGGAACGGCATAGGTCTTATGCCGTTCCAATCCAGCTCGAGTTAGAAACACTCATACTAAAAACACACACAGGCACACGCCTTATGTGCCAAATATTAGCTAGTTCTCTTATAATTTTTTCTTGTGAAGGATCAGGTTTTACTCTATCTACCTTTTACACTATATACTGCAATTTTGTATTACTTAACTTAATTTTGTGTTTTCATTCTAGCCCTCAACCCCTTAGCCTAGCATTAAAAAACCCTTGTTTAGTCATGAAATACTATTTAAAATCGAATTATGGTGAGGAAAAATAAAATTCTAAATTTTCTTCCCCTTTTCGGAAATGTTATCGGATCTTATCCCACACTGACATTTAAGTGCCCACCGCTTTTTTCGTGAAATTTTTAGAATTCTAAGGAAACCATGCCTAAGTTCAATAATTTATTTCCCTAAAATGGCCAATAGTATTTCGTGAAAGTTTTAGAATTCTAAAAAAGCTATGCCCAAGTTCAATAATTTATTACCCTAAATGGTAATTTTGTCAAATTTCATCCAAAATTTACATAAGCCTCCACTACGCCCCCCCCCCTCTCTCCCTAAAGTCACGTTTATTGGAACTCCATCCCACCCTCCACACTTTTATCATTCCAAAAAAAAAAAAGAGTAAATTATAAATTATTCCCCCGCTGTTAATTTTGTCGGATCCTTTCCAACCTTGAAGTCACCAACCCCTTCAGACTTCCCCCCCACCATTGCCCAACAACCCTACCCTCTCCCCCAAAAACATTATTTACCATCTAGGTTATTTGTTTGGATTTTATTTGATATTGACATTTGAGTCATCTACGACCCCCAACCAAAGTCGGACCTCCCCCACCATCCCCCACCCCCTTCGTCTTCTAATTTGTTTGTTGTAATTCTAAAAGAAAGAAAAAAATACCTAGTTAACTTGGCCTTTCAGGTAATTTGATAGGTTGTAATCCAATTTTAACACCCCCCCCCCCCCCCACCACTTGCAAATTGTCCCCAAAATCACTTCCCCCAAACGGTTTTTGAAAAATAAATAACCCCGATGTTTTAATATTAAAAAAAAAACACAATAATGCAAAATTTGATTCCCCTTTCAAATCATTGTTTCACATGCTATACACTATTGGCAAAGCAAACCCCCTACAGTACACCCCCTGACGCCCGTCTGGCAGACGTAGTAGTATTGCTAGTGGTTTACAAACAAACTCGCAACCTTCTCGTGATTTGACAGGTGATTAGGGGAGAATCACTCCCTAAAACTAATGGCGAGCTCTGGGTCGTCGTCGGGGAACTTTCCCCTTCCCTTTGACTACCTCCCCGACGGCGACGACAATGACAACACGGACGGACGATGACACAGACGAAGACGACCACGACGTGGGGGAACCCCTGCCCTCCCCATACGCTTCTGGCTGGTTCTGACCAGCACAGACCTGCCACATCGCGCCCCCCCGCGTCACCCCTTAAGTTCCACCCCTTGGAAAGAAGTTTATATCGTTATCTTGAAAGCGCGAATAATCTTTGCTGTTAAAGCGGCCTAAAACTAATACTACTATTAATATGATTCACCGTTGTCATGTTCATCTTAATCACTGTATCCAATGATAGAATCATCAAAACACAGTATTAAGTTCCGGCTGAAGCAACAAACCAAACGTGTTGTATGTTTTTTTTTTAGTTGCAGCTAAAATATGATCAAAACCCTGATTAATTGTGCACCAGTAATAAGTGTACTGTGACTTTACGGTCATGTTGGTTTATCAGGTTACAAAATATGGTTTATCAAAATCTGTATCAATATAGCCGGGAAGCATTTCTTTATAAGCTGCGTGTGTTATGATTTAATTAATGGATCACGAGTAGCCACTACCGTGGAGCGATCTCACGCCAAGGTCACGAGATATCTCACGGAGGAGTGCGCTTGCAGTCACTTACACTGAATAATATTACAAGCACGCTCGGAGTTTACCATCAGGAAACAGACAGACAGACAGACAGACAGACAGACAGACAGACAGACAGACAGACAGACAGACAGACAGACAACGACAGACAGACAGACAGACAGACAGACAGACAGACAGACAGACAGACAGACAGACAGACAGACAGACAGACAGACAGACAGACAGACAGACAGACAGACACGGTCTGAGCGAGACCAGAAGATATCGATTAGGGGTCCTCTAGAATATGTTTTCAAAAACGTACACGTACGGAGGGGCTCTAGGAAGAGGGCAGTTGCAGTTCCTGCACGGGCTGTAAAGATGTAAACATATTATATATTTTATTTCAAAATATGAAAACTACTCATTAACACGTAAACATATATTACACAAACCACTCACTGAAACTTTAACTTTCCACCTCCTTTTTCAGGAAACGTCGATGCCCGAGACAGTCACGTCCGGAGTCTCAGAAAAAAGGAAAAAAAATTAAGTAAGTAACCCAGGTTTAAGTTTTAGTGAGTGGTTTTTGTAATATATATATATATATAAATATCGCACTCACTCACGCACTCACTCACTCACTCACTCACTCACTCACTCACACACACACACTCACTCACCACTCACTCACTCACTCACTCGCTCACTCACTCACTCACTCACTCGCTCACTCACAAACACACACACACACTCACTCACACACACTCACACTCACGCACACACTCATGTGCACGTATTGGAGACCCTCGAGCCACCCTCCACCCCCACCTCTTCTTCTACACCCCCCCCTACTCTAACCTCTCCAGGTCAACAGCTTCGTAGACCAGAACGACCGAAGAAGGCAAAGCAGAAACGTCTCGTGACTATTTAGTAATTGGTTTGTGTATTTTTTTTATCTGTGTTCTACTATGGCAGCCACCTCTACATCTCAGGTAAACTGTTGACTCCTATCTCTATCCACAATTATATTTTATATATATTATATATATATATATATATATATATATATATATAGGTTTGAACCCGGGACTAATAGGCAGTGCAATCTGCTCTACACACGTTATTAACAATGTACAAAACAGACCAAAAATTAGACAGTTTTAAATTGGTGGCCGCATAGCTCAGTTGGTAAGAGCATAGCCCGGTAAGCTAAGGTCCCGGGTTCAAACCCCGGTGTAGTCACTTTTTTAATTTCTGTCTAAAGTACTAACATAACAGCGTCATAGTCGCCTACTATAGAGCCAAGTTTAAACATCATATTTCCCAACTCTAGGGTTACAGAGATGGTTTGTATTTCTCCAAGTTATTTTCATGTGTAGTCTAATAGGCAGTGCAATCTGCTCAACACACTTTATTAACAATGTACAAAACAGACCAAAAATTAGACAGTTTTAAATTGGTGGCCGCATAGCTCAGTTGGTAAGAGCATAGCCCGGTAAGCTAAGGTTCCGGGTTCAAACCCCGGTGTAGTCACTTTTTTAATTTCTGTCTAAAGTACTAACATATATATATATATATATAAATGTTTAGCCTTGGTTTTATAGTAGGCGACTATGACGCTGATATGTAGGTACTTTAGACAGAAATTAAAAAAGTGACCAAGGTCCCGGGTTCGATCTCCGGTGTTGTCACTTTTTTTAATTTCTGTCTAAAGTACCTACATATATTTATATAAATGTTATATATTTACAATAATAATAAATAATATATAGATTTCAATATTTTTATAAGTTTATTCTTTGTAAGCTTAGAGTTATTATATTATTGACCTAGTATTTCCAGATAATACAGAAATGCAGTTTCAAAAACGAATGTTCTTCTTCAAAAAAAGTTTTAAAAAAAAACAATATTATAATAATA